>CM016623.1:74790938-75416569 GCA_005393395.2 Gossypium australe | reverse complement strand
GGCGGTCAAAGAAATCAAAGATCAACCATCCCAAAACTTCCAATAACAACCCTACCCACAGGAAAAGAAGCCGAACCTTGAAGAGGTCCTAAAAAACTTCATAACAGCCTCAGACACGTTTCCAGAAGATAAACAAAAATTGAGGCATTGTCACAAGAGTTCAAGGATCAATTCGGGCAACTTGCTAAGCAGATTTCTGAGAGACCACTGGGAAGACTACTGAGCAACACCGAGACTAACCCAAGGGAGCAAATTCAAGCCATAACAACTCAAGATAGTGAAGGGTTAGACGAGCCTAAAACAAAACAAAAGAAGGTGGTAGAAGAAGATATGGTTGAGGTCAGTAACATGCCGAAATCGGTAATCAAAGAGTACATACCCTATATACCTTATCCCGAAGTGATGAAGAGAGACATACAGAGGAACAGTTCGGTAAGTTTCTTAAACTTTTAGAATTACATATAACTTACCTCTTCTTAAAGCTCTTTTTCAGATGCCAGATTCGAGGAATTTTTTAAAACAGCTCCTGACGAACAAGCGTAATTAGACGAGGAGCCACATGTGGAATTAAACGCAGTATGCTCAGCAATGTTGCAGAATAGATGGAACGGTGGAAATGTGCAAGTGTACACAATCGTAACAAGTAATAAAGTGACAAGTAAATGTCGAGTTATCGTACCCACAGGGACTGTAAAAGAATATTTATGAAATAATTTCAAACACTTTGGTTAGGGAAAAATATTTGATTTTTGAAAGATATTTAAAAACTAAAAGAAAAATAAAGTAACTTAAAATAAAACAAAGTTCAAGTGTGCGATTTCGAAAACTGATTTTAATCATCTGACATGAATGTGTTGGTTTAATCACATTTCTCACCTTAGAATTATTAAACTCGTGTTTATACTTGTTAAAACATGGCAACCCGGTAATTTGCTAACTTATGAACACATTTACAAATCAAAAATCCATTTATCTCTTGTACATATTTCTATGCCAATTCGACCGATTAAACAGACTGCAAAAAGTAAACATGTTATTGCACATACATACTCATTAAATTAAACAATCTCTCGCATATTCCTATGTCGATGCAAACGATTAATTCAACCTAAAAGCATATAAAGATCATGTGAAGTAACAAAGTATTTTACTTTGAAACAGTTTAATCAAAAATCCTGCAAGTTATGCAAGGCATACATATCGTCAAATATAATGCTAATTTAATCTTCAGCTACCTTAGAAGAATTAAACATGCACAGATTAAGTATTGTGTCCATTAATTACAATTTCAATGCGTTTAAATAATTAATTCATTAGCTATCTAAACAATTAAAATGCCAGATAACTTAAACATAATTTTACTTAATCAAACATTTCACCGAGGCCTTTAACAGCATAAACACATTTTCAACAATTTAAGGGGCGAAATGGAATCAAACCAACACAAATTAAATTCAAGCTAAATTGATTAAATTAAACATTTCAAAAGCATGAATATTCATAAACATGTTCGTCAAAACAACAACAAATAATTTAAAGAGATAGGGAACAAGAAACAAATCCGGTGGCTCTCCGTGGCTTGTCTGATTGAACCCTTCTTCGTTCTTCGTTGTCCTCGGCTATCAAGGGGGCTTATGAACACTTCAAATGCTGCTTCAAATGGCTGGAAAACACCTTTTTCCAAGAGGGAAATCGCACAAGAACAATGGGCAAATAGAATGAAATGAAAGGGAAAAGAGTTGAGAGAAAGAAGAGATAATGAGAGAATGTTGGAGAATGATGGATGCCTTGAATGAGCAGCTAGGGGCTGTTTATAGTGTTTAGGGGCTGCTAAAAATAGCAAAAAATCAGCAGCAAAGAGTCCCCCATGGCCGGCCATCCTATGTGGCAAAGTTGATGGATTCAACTTTGCCAAAATTAGCTTGGGGCAATCAAAAGCCTTGAATTTTGGAGGGGTTTGAATGTGATTTGAAAAGATCTTCAAGGGCTCCTTTGCAAGCTGAAAAATCAGCAAATAAGCTGATTTGGGCCTTCATTTGGACGGTTTGGGCTGCCCAATTAGTGGCTGGTTCGGTTCAATCGGTTCGGTTCAACCAGTGCGGTTTAACTGGACCCTTTTTCCCATAATTAATTAATAATAATTTATTTAGCCCAAATTAAATTGGGAATAAATTAAAATTAATTAAATTATGACTAAATCTTCATAATTGGACCGTCTTGGGCTGGAAATAGAGTCACCTTGACACTTCAAATCGCTTCTCGGTTTAATTCTTCGAGCAGTGCTGCCGAGCCGATTTTTCCCTCTTTGATTCTGTCGAAATAATCAAAATTTAAACACAATTAGCTATAAAATTAATTAAAATTCATATGTTCATATTTTTAGCACAAATTATTTTATAATATTTAATTATTTTTCGACAAGAATTTACTCGGAACCACATGAAATTGGGTCAAAAAAACATGAAAAAGTATATAAATTTTCGTGTTTCCACACCCCCAAACTTAATTCATTGCTCGTCCCGAGTAATGCAAAATTTGAAAAGAATTTTCTCGGAAACACCTTTGAAAAACTCTTTCAGAACAACTTTCCTCAAAATTATGAATTGAATATACTTAAGCTCAAAGATAAGAAATTTGATAGTTATGCAACTTAAGCATTCATATCGTTCAAATTAACTCCAACAATTATCATACTAGCGAAATTAGACTAAATGTTTTTAATAAAGACATGTTCTTCACTACCAAACTGATTTTAATTCCTTATTCAAAAAGTAAACTACAATCATTAAGCTTAACTAATGTCTTCATATGTTGAACATAGCAATTTCTCTCCACTAATGTAGGTAACATGGGAATCTCGAATCAATAGGTCTTTAATAAGGTTGTAACGTGGCTGGGCTTAAGGGTAGGTAAAAGATAGATAAAATTTATGGCACAAAAACCCTAGACTCAGCTTAATATCGAACCTTCGAAACTTCAATCCTTGATACCCAACTTATGCTCTTTCGAACACTTTTTGAGTACATGTTTTTTTTTACAACTCAAACTCGAGCACTTGCTTCATGTACAACAATTTTTCGAGCATTTGGTACTTCTTTTCAACTCCCCCAAACTTATTTTCAAACGATCTTTTGAATAGTACTGAGTCTAGTGTTTGGGATGATTTTAGAAGTAATTAAGAGAAAGTTGATGGCTAAATGTTGCATAGGTCCAAATAAACTTAGGCCATATAGTCTCAAAATTGGGTTTCAAAGGATAATTTTATCAGGGTCAGCTTGAAAGGCTCAAACGGTCCAAACAAAATTTTGCCTAAATCATTTTTCAATATTCCCTGCTTCCTAGGATTTCGCCTCAAGAAATTACTAAGTCAATTCTAAAGACTTAAGCTTTCATGCTAATTTTTTCATAAGGAACTAAAAATTTTATGGTATGAATTTGTATGCTTTATTAAAAATACATTCACATCTTATTAAGCTAACATAATTATTAAATAACAGAACTTTATTAGTACTAAAGTTTAGCATAAGTAACAAAATTTCAATTTATTGAACAAAAATATATCCTAAGCATAATTAAAAGAACATTTTATTCTGAAATCAATCAAATTTTCGGTCCCCCCTACTTAAAGTGAACAATGTCCTCATTGTTTAAAGTGAATAAATACTATACACCAGGTAGGATAATTAGAAAAGAGGAGGTGAGTCAATTGACTGCTTAAGTACCAAGCTTTCTAAAATCCAATCCTAGACATGTATATATTTATTGCCACACTTTATCCTTTGAGACTGTTCAATTTTTATTCATGCTTCCTATCTCTTATTTTATTATGCAAAAATAAAAATTCCTAATTGACCTAATCCTAAGATACTTAAGAAAGAAATAAAAGTTGAAGTCCTCCCCTTTTTTATTTGTTTGCCGATCCCTTAGAATTCGACT
Organism: Gossypium australe; assembly: GCA_005393395.2. Classification (NCBI taxonomy): domain Eukaryota; kingdom Viridiplantae; phylum Streptophyta; class Magnoliopsida; order Malvales; family Malvaceae; genus Gossypium; species Gossypium australe. The sequence continues at coordinate 75,412,633 of CM016623.1, read as the reverse complement.
CTTCTTTTGCTTCATTAGTATCGCCTCTGCATGAATCGCTTAGCTCCTTCTTCGAGGATGGAACCCATGGCTCATATATAAAATCTGGAAACTCAGGCACAAAAATAAAAGGGTCATTATAAATTTTCTTGAGAGCACTCCTCATCGAATCATCTCTTATTTTTGCGTATCGCCAATATGCTTGTTGCTGCCATTGCATGTGTTGCATTAAATCCATAAGCTTTGACAACTCATCACGACAATCTGGGCTAGGCGGTGGAGCTCTAAACATTGAGGGCTCGACATCAGGTTCAGCTTCTGGTTCTGCCTCCCTAGGAACTTCATTTGATTGCTCTGGTATTTCTGTGGGTTCATTTTCTTCTTCTTCTTCGGGATCCTCACTTTCTTCAATTTGTTGCTGGAGAACAGAATCTCCGGCTACTCGGTAGAGATCCCAATCGGTAATTGTGCCTTGACTATACTCTGTCTTCTTTACATCCGCAAAGAGTTTTGCTTTTAAGCACAGAATTGTGATCGTAAAGGGGAAATAGGCAGGGCCAGAGCGTCTAACAGCACAATTTCGCATTTCTCTCAGGATTTTGCCCACATCAATGGTCTTTCCAGTTAAAATCGAGTATAGTAGGACCATTCGCTCTAAAGAAATTGTTGTCCCATGTGAACTAGGCATCAAGCTGAAACGAATGAAATAGAACCATACCTTCGCAAGTGGTGTCAAATACTCTCTTCGACAAGTGTGGATTCCTTGCTTTGACACAGTCCACTTAGAACCTGGAACTGTGAGTTCGGGATTTCTTGTAGATTTTCAGGCTTAATATTGCTCAATAGAGAGGAATATTCATCGTTGTCGAAATCAGGTAATTCAAAGAACTCATTAATAGCACTAGAATTTATTGGTACCTTGATTCCGCGGACTGGAACTTCGGTTAGTTCGCTTGAAGTTAAGTTCGCGTAGAATTCACGAACTAATTCTTCATCCACTTGGTCTCTTTTCACAAAACAATTCCCAATTGAGGGTTTCAGCAACTTGACGAATACGAGCCATAAAATCTCTGTAGTTGCTTTCCTTCAATGTGAAGCCTTTTTCTGGATGCATCTGGTTCTTGAAGATACTTTCTCTTATTTTGGCTTCTTCACAGTGAAATTTGCTTTGTGCTTTGTCAATTTGAGCGGAGGCACGAGTTCTTTTACGAGTCATGATGGACCTGAACACAAGATAGAAAGAATAAAATCAGTTAAATGATTTAATTAATTCAACATTGAAAATTCAATAATTGAATAGAAATTAAAAATAAAATTTAATAGCAATTACTAATATTTCAATAAATTGAAATATTAAGTAATTGAAAAATTAAATTTTAAAAATAAAATTTACTAACAATTATCAATATTTCAATAAGTTGAAAAGAATTAAATAATTAAAATAGAAATTAAAATTTTAAAAGAAAATTATTCTTACCACTTACCTTGTAGATTTGAAGAGCTCTAAAAAAATAAAAATAAAATACTAATGAGTTTAAAGGAAGATTAAAGGAGGGTTGGCTTAGTGTTGGGGAAAAGGAGAGTGCGCATAGCGCACAATGCAGCAGGTGCCGCACAAGAGAGCAGCAGGTGGCGCGCAAGGACGGCAATGGAGCGCCTGGGCTGGTTGGCGTGCAGCAAGCGCACGGGGCAGGGGCAGCAGCACGTGAGGCACCGACCTGGGCAGGAGCTTGTGCTGGCGTACAGGTGTGCTGGAGCAGAAGGCGTGTGCTGGAGCTGGAGCTGCTGCTTGCTGGCCGAATGAAGGCTTGGGTTAGGCTTGCGGCAATTGGTGAAAAGAGGTTGGGTGATGAGTGAATGGGTGTATCCATGGTGCAATATATAGATGCAAGAGTATAAACTAGACTAGAACTCTTAAGCATTAAAAATAAGATTTAATTCTAATTTAACTCAAGATAAACAACAATTAATAATTATTTATAACTAAATTATCAATTGTCATCTAATTATTAAGATAAAATAAAAATAAATCTAATTTTAAGTAAGTTGATAAAAGTTAATATATATATATAATATAATTATATATTAAAGTTTATCAATAAATATGAAATTAAAAATGTTTATTTTAGATGCCTTTTAAAAATATTTACAAAAAAAGACACCTAGTTTTTATTATTCATGAAAATAGCAACCACATTTTGAAAATAATTCAATTAAGTCCTTAGACTTAATGAAAATTTGAAATTAAGTTGCAATTTAAGACTTGGGTCAAAATTGACCTTTTTATTTGGAAAACTAAAATTTATTTTGCTATTCAGGGGCTATTTCCTTGGAAAATTATGCAAAAATCAATTCCCAGGAAAGATTGGAGGGGTCACAAGCGGTCCCGCTTAAGTTCCAATCTCCTAGACAGAATTTATTTGAGTATCATAAACCCGGAAATATTCCCTAAATATTTTATTGAAAGCAATAAAAACTAAGGGTTAGATAAACTGAACGAGATTTTATCCCGTTCAGGGTTTTCTCCGTAATAATGTTTCAAGCGCTGAGCATTAACTTGAAAATTACCTCTCTTACCTTGGAGTTCAATAACCCCGTATGGATAGACACGGTGAATCGTAAATGGACCGGACCAACATGACTTTAACTTACCCGGAAGAACTTTAGTCTGGAATTAAATAGCAAGACTTGCTGACCTGCTTCAAACTCTCGAACTCGGATATGCTTGTCATGCCATTTCTTGAGTTTTTTTCGTATGAGAACATTCGAAATTCCTCTAGCTCGTTGAGTTGGAGCATTCGTTTTTCTTTAGCAAGCTTGAGATCCAAATTGAGTTGTCGAAGAGCCCAGTAAGCTCTATGTTCTAACTCCAGAGGTAGATGGCATGCTTTCCCAAAGACCAACCGATAGGGTGACATTCCTAAGGGTGTCTTGTATGCCGTTCTGTAGGCCCATAAAGCGTCGTCTAGTCTCTTGGACCAATCTCGTCGGTTCGGGCAAACTACCTTCTCGAGTATGCCTTTGATCTCCTTATTTGCCAGTTCAGCTTGCCCATTTGTCTGCGGATGGTAAGCTGTGGCAACCTTGTGTTTCACTCCATGCTTATCTAGCAACCATTTTAACCACTTGTTCACAAAGTGGGTCCCTTCATCGCTGATAATAGCTCTTGGGGTTCCAAACCTTGTGAACACATGTTTCTGCAAAAACGTCATCACAACTTTAGCATCGTTCGTCGGATAAGCTTCAGCCTCGACCCATTTGGACACATAATCTACTGCTACCAATATATACTTGTGACCAAAAGACGGAGGAAAAAGGGCCAAGGAAATCGATACCCCACACATCGAACAATTCTACTTCAATGATATTTGTTCGAGGCATCTCATCTCTATTGGATACGTTTCCAACCCTCTGACATCGATCACAGTTCTTTACGTAAACATATGCATCCTTAAATAGTGTTGGCCAAAAGAATCCGGCTTGCGATACTTTGGCCGCTGTACGAGTACCTCCAAAGTGTCCTCCACTTGGAGCTGAATGACAGTGGTATAAAATTTTCGGCATTTCGTCCTCTGTCACACATCTTCTAATCATCTGATCTGCGCACTTTTTGAACAAATACGGCTCTTCCCAAAAATAATACTTTACATCGTGAAGAAATTTTTTTCTTTGCTGATATGTTTTATCAATTGGCATCAAACCACAAGCTAAATAGTTAGCAAAGTCAGCAAACCAAGGAGTATTATGGACATGAGTTACCTTCAGTATTTGTTCATCTGGAAATGTCTCATGGATCGGTAAAAGTGAAAAATTTTCCTCTTGCGGCTCCAATCTGGATAGGTGATCTGCTACTTGGTTCTCTACTCCTCTTCGATCTTGAATTTCCAGATCGAACTCTTGGAGTAGAAGCACCCATCGGATCAATCTTGGCTTAGCATCTTTCTTGGCTAATAAGTACTTAATCGCGGAGTGGTCTGTATAGACAATCACTTTGGTACCTACAAGATAAGATCGAAACTTGTCAAAAGCAAAGACAATAGCAAGTAACTCTTTTTCCGTTACCGTATAGTTCAGTTGGGCTCCGGTTAGAGTTCTGCTTGCGTAGTAGATAGGATGAAAAACTTTGTTCCTTCACTGGCCCATGACAGCTCCAATGGCGAAGTCACTTGCGTCACACATCAATATGAATGGCGAATCCCAGTCTGGTGTGACGATTATAGGTGCTGTGACTAATCGATTCTTCAGATCGTTGAAGGCTTTTAAACAATCCTCGTCAAATTTGAATATCGAGTCCTTCTCCAACAACTTGCATAAGGGCTTAGCCACTTTAGAGAAGTCCTTGATAAACCTTCTATAGAAACCGGCGTGACCCAAAAAGCTCCTAACACCTTTTACAGATGTTGGAGGTTGGAGTTTCTCAATAACATCTACTTTTGCCTTGTCCACCTCGATCCCATGTTTCGTTACCCGATGGCCTAGAACAATTCCTTCTCGTACCATGAAATGGCATTTTTCCCAATTGAGTACGAGATTCGTCTCTTCGCATCGCCTTAGTACTTTCGCTAGATTGGCTAAACAATCCTCGTAAGTATCTCAAATACTGAGAAATCGTCCATAAAACTTCTAAATATTTCTCAACCATGTCAGTAAAAATAGACATCATACATCTTTGAAATGTAGCAGGTGCATTACATAAACCAAATGGCATGCGTCTAAATGCAAATGTACAGTACGGACAGGTGAATGTCGTTTTGTGTTGATCTTCCGGTGCTACCGTAATCTGATTATACCCTGAGTATCCGTCGAGGAAACAGTAGTAATCTCGTCCTGCGAGTCTATCCAGCATCTGGTCTAAGAATGGTAAAGGAAAGTGATCTTTCCTAGTCGCCTTGTTCAGCTTCCGGTAATCGATACAGATTCTCCATCCCGTAACTGTCCTCGTTGGTATCAACTCGTTGTTCTCGTTCTCCACGACCGTGATACCTCCTTTCTTTGGTACGCACTGGACTGGACTTACCCATGAACTATCTGAGATGGGGTAAATTATACCCGCATCCAGCCATTTGATAATTTCCTTCTTCACGACATCTTTCATGATTGGGTTCAGTCTCCGTTGTCCATCAATCGTTCCTTTCTCGCCGTCTTCTAATATGATCTTGTACATGCATACAGACGGGCTAATACCGCGAATGTCAGCTATGGTCCATCCGATAGCCTTCTTGAATTGTTTCAGAACTATGATAAGCTTCTCTTCTTGTTCAGTAGTTAATTCTGCTGAAACAATCACAGGTAAAGTAGAGGCGTTACCTAAATAAACATATTTTAAATGTGAAGGTAATACCTTGAGTTCTAACTTAGGTGGATCCTCGGTTGATGCTTTTGGCTGCATGTAATCTCTGTTCTCTAATTCCAAAGACTCAAAATGAGTTTGCAGATTAAATCTCTTTTGATTAGCTTCGAGCGAAGCTAAGTATTCGTCCTCCTCTCCCTCATTTGGGGGATCCGATGTCAAAATTCTTTCCAAAGGGTCATCAGCACTGTTAAGTTCCTTCTCTACTATTAATTCCTCTAAATCGGTCACTGCAGAACAATCATCCATAGTGTCAGGAAATCGCATTGACTTAAAAACATTAAATGTTACCTGATCGTCCTGAACACGCATAGTCAGCTCGCCCTTCTGCACATCAATAAGAGTCCTTCCAGTTGCTAGGAATGGTCTTCCTAGGATAATTGGCACTTCTTTTTCTGCTTCAAAATCCAGAATTACAAAGTCAGCAGGAAAGATAAACTTATCTACGCGTACCAATACGTCCTCGATTTTTCCTTTTGGATGCGCTAAGGATCGATCTGCTAGTTGAAGTGTAACCGTAGTTGTTCTCCTATCCCCAATTTCCTAAATATTGACATAGGCATCAAGTTAATACTTGCACCTAAGTCACATAATGCTTTACCACAATATGTTGATCCAATATTGCATGGTATGGTGAAACATCCAGGATCTTTCAATTTTGGGGGTAATTTGTTCTGAAGATATACACTGCATTCCTTCGTCAGAGCTACCGTCTCAAATTCTCCAAGTCTTCGTTTCTTAGACAGAATATCTTTCATGAACTTCACGTAGTTCGGCATTTGCTCAAGTGCTTCGACCAACGGGATGTTGATATGAAGTTGCTTGAGTACGTCTAAGAATTTCTTGAATTGAATTTCTTGCTTCGGCTTCTGAAGTCTTTGAGGGTAGGGTGGCGGTGGTTTCAGTACTGGAACTGGTTTCGGTTGATTCGCCTTTGGCGGTAATTCTGCATCTAACGACGTTGTTGGGAGATCAGAATTAACTGGTCCTGCGGTTACTTTGATGGGTCTTGCAGATTTTGGTTCTGGCGAAACTGGTGTGTCAACACTTGGTTGAACTTCTTCTCGAGCCTCAGCTTGCTCCTTTTCAACTTCGACAGTGTTGGGCTCTACTATCTTTCCGCTCCTCAATTGTAATGCTTTGCAATGTTCTTTCCCCGGATTTCTCGGATTTTCCGTGTCACTAGGTAAAGCACCTTGTGGTCGGTTCCTAAGTTCAGTCGCAAGCTGGCCCACCTGATTCTCCAAATTCTTCAATGTAGCTGCTTGGCTCTGGATTAAGGCATCGTTCTTTGCTAGATATGCCTTTAGCAAGCTTTCCAGACTTTTGGATGTTTCAGGTTGAACTGGCTTCTGGACTTGTTGCGGAAAATTTGGCGGCTGGGTCTGTCTTGGTTGGGTGTAACTGGTTCCAGCCCCTTGGTTACTCCAGGAAAAATTCGGGTGATTTCTCCACGATGGGTTATAAAAGTTGGATTGCAGCCCTTGCCTTCCTCGGTTTTGGTTCTGATTGCCCATGTAGTACACAGATTCTGGGTTCAATGGATATTCTTCGAACAAATGTCCCTCCCCACAATAAACACAGGCTATATTCTCAAATTGATTAGTCGGCTGTGCTGTAAAACTATTAGACCCATTAACAGTAAGATTTTTAAGCATTGAGGATATCGATGATACCTGAGATGCGAGTGAGGTAAGGGCGTCTACTTCATGAATTCCAGCCACTCTTCTTCCTGACGCTACTCGGTTAGTTGGCCACTGATAGTTATTGCTGGCAATCCTCTCAATAATTTCATAAGCCTCGTTATAAGACTTAGAAAGGAGAGCACCATTAGCAGAGGCATCCACTACCATCCTTGTGTGCGCGTTGAGACCATTATAGAATGTCTCAAGTTGAATGCAATGAGGAATTCCATGCTGAGGGCATTTTCGTAATAGCTCCTTAAATCTTTCTCATGCCTCATACAAGGATTCTTCATCCATTTGATGGAAAGCAGTGATCTCATTCCTCAGTTTAGCATTTTTGCTTGGAGAAAAATACTTCATGAGGAATCTCTCGGCTAACTCTTGCCATGTGGAAATGGAGTTCGATGGCAATGAATTTAACCAGGAACGAGCTCTGTCCCTTAACGAATATGGGAACAATTTCAATCTTAAGGCATCTTCGGGTACTCCGGCTAACTTGAAAGAATCGCTTACTTCCATGAATAGTCTTAAGTGAGGATGAGGATCTTCAGTAGGCATCCCGCTAAATTGGCCCACTGTCTGAAGCATCTGGAACATGACTGGCTTCAGCTCAAATTGTTGTGCCTCAATTTCGGGTCTCCTAATACCCGGATTAAGATCGTTAAACACTGGCACGGCATACTGTCTTAAGGCTCTATCCCTATCATCAGCAATAAGGATAGGATTCTGAGCAGGATTTGCTCCGTTTCCTTGATTTATATTCTCGAAATTCATTCCTTCAGTCCTTCTCTGGTTTGCTTGTCTTCTTCGTTGGCGAAATGTTCGTTCTATTTCAGGGTCCACAGGGAGTAAGTCAATAATCTGGTCAATAATCATAAACACCTGAAATATTCACAGAAAAATTAATTAAGTTAAAATTTAAACAAGAAAATAAATAAACCAAAATGTAAAACAGATTCACAAATAATGACTTTGAAAAACAGTCCCCGGCAACGGCGCCAAAAACTTGGAACGGTGGAAATGTGCAAGTGTACACAATCGTAACAAGTAATAAAGTGACAAGTAAATGTCGAGTTATCGTACCCACAGGGACTGTAAAAGAATTATTTATGAAATAATTTCAAACACTTTGGTTAGAGAAAAATATTTGATTTTTGAAAGATATTTGAAAACTAAAAGAAAAACGAAGTAACTTAAAATAAAACAAAGTTCAAGTGTGCGATTTTGAAAACTGATTTTAATCAATCTGACATGAATGTGTTGGTTTAATCACATTTCTCACCTTAGAATTATTAAACTCGTGTTTATACTTGTTAAAACATGGCAACCCGGTAATTTGCTAACTTATGAACACATTTACAAATAAAAAATCCATTTATCTCTTGTACATATTTCTATGCCAATTCGACCGATTAAACAGACTGCAAAAAGTAAACATGTTATTGCACATACATACTCATTAAATTAAACAATCTCTCGCATATTCCTATGTCGATGCAAACGATTAATTCAACCTAAAAGCATATAAAAGATCATGTGAAGTAACAAAGTATTTTTACTTTGAAACAATTTAATCACAAAAATCCTGCAAGTTATGCAAGGCATACATATCGTCAAATATAATGCTAATTTAATCTTCAGCTACCTTAGAAGAATTAAACATGCACAGATTAAGTATTGTGTCCATTAATTACAATTTCAATGCGTTTAAATAATTAATTCATTAGCTATCTAAACAATTAAAATGCCAGATAACTTAAACATAATTTTACTTAATCAAACATTTCACCGAGGCCTTTAACAGCATAAACACATTTTCAACAATTTAAGGGGGCGAAATGGAATCAAACCAACACAAATTAAATTCAAGCTAAATTGATTAAATTAAACATTTCAAAAGCATGAATATTCATAAACATGTTCGTCAAAACAACAACAAATAATTTAAAGAGATAGGGAACAAGAAACAAATCCGGTGGCTCTCCGTGGCTTGTCTGATTGAACCCTTCTTCGTTCTTCGTTGTCCTCGGCTATCAAGGGGGCTTATGAACACTTCAAATGCTGCTTCAAATGGCTGGAAAACACCTTTTTTCCAAGAGAGGAAATCGACACAAGAACAATGGGCAAATAGAATGGAAATGAAAGGGAAAAGAGTTGAGAGAAAGGAAGAGAGAATGAGAGAATGTTGGAGAATGGATGGATGCCTTGAATGAGCAGCTAGGGGCTGTATTTATAGTGTTTAGGGGCTGCTAAAAATAGCAAAAAATCAGCAGCAAAGAGTCCCCCATGGCCGGCCATCCTATGTGGCAAAGTTGATGGATTCAACTTTGCCAAAATTAGCTTGGGGCAATCTAAAAAGCCTTGAATTTTGGAGGGGTTTGAATGTGATTTGAAAAGATCTTCAAGGGCTCCTTTGCAAGCTGAATAAATCAGCAAATAAGCTGATTTGGGCCTTCATTATGGATGGTTTGGGCTGCCCAATTAGTGGCTGGTTCGGTTCAATCGGTTCGGTTCAACCAGTGCGGTTTAACTGGACCCTTTTTCCCATAATTAATTAATAATAATTTATTTAGCCCAAATTAAATTGGGAATAAATTAAAATTAATTAAATTATGACTAAATCTTCATAATTGGACCGTCTCGGGCTGGAAATAGAGTTGCCTTGACACTTCAAATCGCTTCTCGGTTTAATTCTTCGAGCAGTGTCCGCCGAGCCGATTTTTTCCCTCTTTGCAATTCTGTTGAAAATAATCAAAATTTAAACACAATTAGCTATAAAATTAATTAAAATTCAGTATGTTCATATTTTTAGCACAAATTAATTATTTTATAATATTTAATTATTTTTCGACAAGAATTTACTCAGAACCACATGAAATTGGGTCAAAAAGGGCATGAAAAAGTATATAAATTTTCGTGTTTCCAATAGACTACCACGGAAGCTAAAAGATCCAGGGAGTTTTACAATTCCATGTTTAATTGGTAGACTAAATGTTGATAATGCATTAGCTGATTTAGGGCAAGTATAAATGTCATGCCTTATAAAATGTTTAAACAACTAAGTCTAGGGTAACCCAAACAAACTAGGATGAGCATGCAATTAGCTGATAAAACTGTTAGAATTCCTAGGGGTATTATCGAAGATGTTCTTGTAAAAATTGATAAGTTCATTTTCCCAGTAGATTTTGTTGTCTTAGACATGGATGAGGATAATTCGATTCCCTTAATTTCAGGAAGACCCTTTTTAGCAACTGCCAGGACTAAAATTTATGTTAGCACAGGAGAACTCATACTTCAGGTAGGTAACGAATCGATCAGTTTACAAGCTCTTGACTCGGCCAGGACAACAATTGATGGAGATGAGAAAGTAAAAACAATTGATAACCAGGACGTTCAACTTTCACTACAGGAAACACCACAAGGTTACAAACCTGAACCGAATCATGCACCTCGTGCCAACAAAGAAGAATTACACAAGGAACGAAGCCTTAGGGTCGGCAAACTAGAAAAGTGGACGACATCCTTCAAAGAAGAACAGGAACCGCACGAAGTAAAGCCAAACGAGCCCCCAGAAGAGCTCATAGGAACATCAAATCACTTCAAAATAGGAGACCAGGTACTGTTAGATAAATTAGATCCTCGAATCACCATGTCAGACCTAAAAGCAAACAAAGAAATCCCTTTTGAGGTACACAATATCTTCCCATACGGAACAGTCGAGGTAAGCAATTCCATATTCGGCACTCTTAAGGTACACGCTTCTCGAATCAAACTTCATCAAGAAAATAGAACTGTCAGCATGAGGAAAGATATTCAAACCTTTAAACCTCCTTGATTTCTCAAAAACAAGGAAAGTCTAGCTTAAGACTGCAAACGAGTGCTTCTCGGGAGGCAACCTGAGTACTAACACAATTTATTTTCACATTTTGTTTTCAATTCATTTTCTTTCCTTCTTTTCTTTATACCTAATTCTAAACTAACTAAGGGTGCAGATTTCCAGGCCACAAGGCCTTGCACACGGCCGTGGCCGCGGCCGTGTGTACCTCAAGAATCTTTGTACCAACATGGCAGAGGCGGTACGAATCAGACTCAACTAACTTTTGAAGTTCACGGACCCAACCAGTCCAACACGGGCACCAACAAAAGCCCACGGTCGTGCGACGCGGCCGTGGATGACACTGACTTATCAAGAACGGGCGTGGCTGTCTGAAAAACAGGCATGGAGAATCAACACGCCTAGACACACGCCCGTACGAGGCAGCCGTGTGAAACGACACGCCCTCGGTCCACGGGCGTGGGAAAGTACCAGAATTGAGCCTCTATTTAAACACAAACCTCCCCCCATCCTTCTCATCCACTTCCTACTTCTTTTCTTATCCCCTTTTCTCACATTCTCCTCTCCATAACAAGTCTCTAAACCCTTGAGCCACACTAAAGCCATGACAAAGAAGCGGAAGAAAGCAAGCGTAGTCTCCTTAGGGAGATCGATATACATAAGCTCATGCCTGCCGCTTCATCCAAACAACAAGCCAAGGGTCTTTGAGACCATTTATTTTTTCTTTTTCTTTTCTCTTTTGCTTCAATTTCCTTCTCTTTGACAATCTTATGTTTAATTTAGTTTAATATATTTTAGTTTCTTAGGGTTAGGTTCTTCAGGCTGCTAGGGAATCACACCTTGGGAATCACGACCACCACCACCGCAGCCTAAAAAGTTCAAAAGGCTGCTTGGGAATCACGCACTTCCGCCACCGCCAGCACCTCCTCACGAACCATCTACCAATAAGGATTCTCAAGCCCTTTTATCTTCTAATCTTAGTTTATTTTCCTTATTAGTCTCTTTTTCTTTATCTTTCTTATCTTTATTTATATATTTAGTTTATTTTAAATGTGTCTTAATAACTTCTGGCTAACTCTTTACGAGCTCCCCAATTTCTTCATCTAGCACAGAGCTCGGTAGCACCACCACCCCTATCGACTGCTAACTCAAGGATCCATCCAAAAATTCAGGAAGTGTTACTTCTTCCCTTCTCTTTTTGATTTAATATTGCATGATGAATATCTATCTTTGTACATTGAGGGCAATGTACATCTTAAGTGTGGGGGGGTGAATATTTATTTGAAGAAAGTGCCTAACTTTTTGCATTATTATCATATTCGGCCTAACTTTCTTCAGTATTCTCAAATTTCTGAAATTAGCCTTATTTTTAATCAATTTTCTCATATTACTAATTAGGGTGAAATTGTCGAGGAATTATGATTTTTATTGACATGTTTTTGAGTAAGTCATAGTTAATTATGCATTGATGATTAAATTAGAAGAATATTAGAGAATCAAGCATGATAAGTCTATTTTTCAGAATTAAAATTTTTGTTAGGTTGTCTACCTGAATCTGAATGTTATCTTGAAGCTTAAAATTTACAAGGTTGATGTCAAAAACACCCATAATTTTTGTGAGATTTTGAGCCTATTAGAGCATATATTCTTTTTCATGCTCACTTTATTGATTATGAGTGTGTCAACTTTGAATTATTATTCTAGAACTTGCCTCGTTCATATAGATCGAGACCACACCTATGATTTGATATACCGAGATGATAAAGGCACCTAGGATTTAACCGACTTACTCCACTAAAAGCCTACCTTCATAATTAACCCTTAGTGAACCCCGTTGATCCTAACAACCCTTTTTATTGACTCACCCACTAATATTAACCCAAAACCCTTTGTATTTGTTATCACCATTCCTATTTGACTACCCTTATATCGAGATTTGATTTGATTAGTTACCTAATTATATTATTTCAGTAGTTAAATTTATCCTTTATATATTTGACTTGTTCTTTAAAAAAAAATCGAATTATATTCATTTTTAGTTATGTGATTAAGTGAGCTTATGCATTAAATTCCAATTATTGAAGAAGAGGCTCGTATTAGAGTATTATCAATAGTAGTATTATTAGTTTCCAATTGATGTAATTTTTTAGGATGAGTTCATTTTTTCTAGGTAGGTAACTTATCAATTCAATCTCGATTCTAACCTTCTAATTCAGCCTATATCCATACCCTTAACCTAGCCTCATTACAACCCTATTAAAGACCTTTTTATTTGTGTATCATCTCATATTACAGTGGTGGAGATTTGATTTTCAGGCAAGCCTATGGGATTAACTTTTTAGGTTCGACTTTTGAGTGCTTAATTTTGAACCTTAAACACTTCGAGTGATTTGAGTGAATCTTTTGTGAGGATGTCAGTCCTTGTAGGTTTTGAATTAAAGGTAATTATTCAGGTAAGGGGAGACACCTACGTTTTTGTGCTACAAATGTATGACTTTGATTGTTTGAAACTTTAAAACTCTTCGAGTTAGATCATCCATGTATAAATTATCTATGAATTATGATGAGTCATTGTTGGTAGGAATTATGAATTATGGAAAGTTCGTTTTAATTGTAAGTTGAGAATTTTGCTTGAGGACAAGCAAAAGCTTAAGTGTGGGGGTATTTGATAAACCGTAAAAGTAACATATTTTAAGCCCACATTTAGTATGCTTTTGGATGAATTAAGCCTCAATTTATGTAAAAAGGTGCTCTCAATCCTTTGTTTTCATGTTTTATACTCAGGAAAGCACCCGAAGATGAAAAGAACGAGAAACGGGCCTAAAACGGACCAAATTGGGTCGAGAGGAAATTGACATGGCCTGGACTTAAGCCCACACGACCGTGCCACGCCAATCTACTAGAACACGACCTGATCTTGACTTACAGGGCCGTGTCTCATTAAAGAAGTCCGAACATGGCCTGACCACTAGTCACACGGGCGTGTGATATGGCTGTGTCCCTGTCATGGCAAAGAGCAATTTCGTTCAGATTTGGATACTTTGGGGCGAAGAAACATATTTTGAAAGCCTATATAAACCCCCTAAGTGTTACCTGAAAAAAGGGCGGTTAGCTAGGCCAAGGAGCCGAGCCAAAGAGACCAGATTTGTGGAGAATCACTCGAAGATAGCCAGTTGATCCATCTCAAGAAGCCAGAATTCTACTCAAGACTGCAGATCTCTCCTTCAATTCGTTCAGGGAGTTTTAGGGATTTCTTATATTTTGTTTTATCTTTTCTTCTTAGATGTTTTCTTTATTTAATATGAACTAAACCCTTCAGATACCTGAAGGGGATGAAACCTAAGACAGATCTTGTTATTGTTTTCTAAACTATATGATAAATATTTGACTTGTTCTTAATTATGTGTGCTTAATTCTTGTGTTGATATTTTCGGGATATTAATTCAAGTATGATGTGCTTAGGTGGAGGAGAAAAAGTCCCTGCTTAAGAGTAGATCTAACATAATTAAGCGGAGTTGATTGCACGCCTAGAGAAGGGTGACGAGATTTTGCCGGATTAGGGTGAAACCTAATATGGGAGTCCATAGATCGAGTTAATGCGATTCTAGATGTTTTAATTAGAAAGAGATTTAAAATAATCAACCTAGGGTTAGACGTTATTTTCTTCGAGATAGGGTTTAATATAACTTAGGGAATCTTACGGATCAAGTCAAGTGAAAACATCGTCTGGTTCAGTGTTAGATAACAAGTGAAGTCTAGGTGGATTCTTCCTAGGGTATCGTCTTAATCAATTGGTTTTTCTTCCAAGTTATTTTTCCTCAATTCATTCTTTTTGTCTTTGCGTCTTTAGTTTAGTTGATAGTTATATTTAGGTTAGATAACCATTCACTTAATTCTTAGGCTAAATAATAGAAAAAGAGTTAATATTAGTACTTTTGGTTCCTTTGGGATTCGATATTCTGGTCTTGCCTAAGCTATACTACTGTTCGATAGGTGCGCTTGCCTTACAATCATTGTCAGAGTTAGTTTCTAGGTTCGATCATTCTCTTTATAAATTTAAGACTCTGATTTCGACGATCAAGTTTTTGGCGCCATTGCCGGGGAATTAAAATATTAAAAAGCTTAATTTTTATTACTTTAGCCATATTTACTATTTATTTTAATTTTTGCAATTATATTTTTCTAAATTTTCTTTCTTCTTTCTTTTGTCCGTTTCAGGTACCTCTAGTTTATGACTAGAAGGAACCCGACAGGACCTCTACTTTACGACAGTGATATTGAAGGTACTGTTCGTAGAAAGCACAGAGAAATAAGGCAAAGCCTAAAATACATAGACGAAGAGCAAGAAGCCGAAATAAATACCACAAGAGAGATGGCTGAGAATAATCCGCCACCTCCAGAGATGGCCGAACATCATGCTCAACGTACTATGTATGATTATGCTAAACCTAGTTTAAAAGGAACTGGGTCTAGTATTGTTAGGCCTACTATTGCTGCAAATAATTTTGAACTGAAACCTAACACTATACAGATGATACAACAGTTTGTTCAGTTTGATGGTTTGCAGGATGAGGATCCTAACACACACTTAGCAAATTTCCTAGAATTTTGCGACACCTTCAAAATAAATGGCGTTTTTGATGATGCCATCCGTCTTCGGTTATTTCCCTTTTCCCTGAGAAATAAAGCCAAACAGTGGTTGCATTCTCTTCCACGGGGCTCAATCACTACATGGGATCAAATGACCGAAAATTTTTTATTAAAATATTTTCCACCGGGCAAAACGGCCAAGTTAAGGAATGATATCTCTTCTTTTTGCAGATGGATTTAGAGACACTTTATGATGCATGGGAAAGATACAAAGATTTGTTGAGAAGGTGCCCACACCACAGACTACCTTTGTGGCTTCAGGTCCAAACTTTTTACAATGGTGTCAACCCTTCAACAAGGCAGCTAATCGATTCAGCTGCCAGTGGAACCCTGTACAACAAAACTCCTGAAGCAGCCTACGAGTTTATAGAGGAGATGTCACTGAATAACTATCAGTGGCAAGTTACAAGGACAAGGCCAGCTAAAGCAGCCGGAGTTTTCAACATTAACGCAGTAACCGCGCTATCAAATCAAGTGGAATTGTTACATAAAAAATTTGATAGTTTCTATGGTTTTTCGCAGGCACATCCAGTTATGTAGTGCGATGCAAGTGAAGGAGTGGTGAATCCTGAGTACCCACCCTACGGACAGGGCATGGAGAGCGAACAGATGAACTGTATGGGTAATAATTTCTGATCTAACAATAACCCTTATAGAAATACTTATAATCTAGGTTGGAAGAACCACCCCAATTTTTCATGGGGCGGTCAAAGAAATCAAATATCACAACCATCCCAAAACTTCCAACAACAACCCTACCCACAAGAAAAGAAGCCGAACCTTGAAGAGGTCCTAAAAAACTTCATAACAGCCTCAGACACACGTTTCCAGAAGATAGAAACAAAAATTGAGGCATTGTCACAAGAGTTCAAGGATCAATTCGGGCAACTTGCTAAGCAGATTTTTGAGAGACCACAGGGAAGACTACCGAGCAACACCGAGACTAACCCAAGGGAGCAAATTCAAGCCATAACAGCTCAAGATAGTGAAGGGTTAGACGAGCCTAATAAAAAACAAAAGAAGGTGGTAGAAGAAGATATGGTTGAGGTCAATAACAAGCCAAAATCGGTAATCAAAGAGTACAAACCCCGCATACCTTATCCCGAAGTGATGAAGAGAGACGATGCAGAGGAACAGTTCGGTAAGTTTCTTAAACTTTTAAAGAAATTACATATTAACTTACCTCTTCTTGAAGCCCTTTTTCAGATGCCAGATTCGACGAAATTTTTAAAACAGCTCCTGACGAACAAGCGTAAATTAGACGAGGAGCCACATGTGGAATTAAACGCATTATGCTCAGCAATGTTGCAGAATAGACTACCACGGAAGCTAAAAGATCCAGAGAGTTTTACAATTCCATGTTTAATTGGTAGACTAAATGTTGATAATGCATTAGCTGATTTAGGGGCAAGTATAAATGTCATGCCTTATAAAATGTTTAAACAACTAGGTCTAGGGAAACCCAAACAAACTAGGATGAGCATTCAATTAGCTGATAAAACTGTTAGAATTCCTAGGGGTATTATCGAAGATGTTCTTGTAAAAATTGATAAGTTCATTTTCCCAGTAGATTTTGTTGTCTTAGACATGGATGAGGATAATTCGATTCCCTTAATTTTAGGAAGACCCGTTTTAGCAACTGCTAGGAATAAAATTGATGTTAGCACAGGAGAACTCATACTTCAGGTAGGTAACAAATCGATCAGTTTACAAGCTCTCGACTCGGCCAGGACAACAATTGATGAAGATGAGAAAGTAAAAACAGTTGATAACCAGGACGTTCAACTTTCACTACAGGAAACACCACAAGGTTACAAACCTGAACCGAATCATGCACCTCGTGCCAACAAAGAAGAATTACACAAGGAACAAAGCCTTAGGGTCGGCAAACTAGAAAAGTGGACGACATCCTTCAAAGAAGAACAGGAACCACACGAAGTAAAGCCGAACGAGCCCCCAGAAGAGCTCATAGGAACATCAAATCACTTCAAAATAGGAGACCAGGTACTGTTAGATAAATTAGATCCTCGAATCACCATGTCAGACCTAAAAGCAAACAAAGAAATCCCTTTTGAGGTACACAATACCTTCCCACACGGAATAGTCGAGGTAAGCAATTCCATATTCGGCACTCTTAAGGTACATGCTTCTCGACTCAAACTTCATCAAGAAAATAGAATTGACAGCATGAGGAAAGATATTCAAACCTTTAAACGTCCTTGATTTCTTAAAAACGAGGAAAGTCTAGCTTAAGACTGCAAACGAGCGCTTCTCGGGAGGCAACCCGAGTACTAACACAATTTATTTTCACATTTTGTTTTCAATTCATTTTCTTTTCTTCTTTTCTTTATACCTAATTCTAAACTAACTAAGGGTGCAGATTTCCAGGCCACAAGGCCTTGCACACGGCCGTGGCCGCGACCGTGTGTACCTCAAGAATCTTTGTACCAACATGGCAGAGGCGGTACGAATCAGACTCAACTAATTTTTGAAGTTCACGGACCCAACCACTCCAACACGGGCACCAATAAAAGCCCACGGTCGTGCGACGCGGCCGTGGATGACACTGACTTAACAAGAATGGGCGTGGCTGTCTGAAAAATGGGCACGGAGAATCAACACACCTAGACACACGCCCGTGAGAGGCAGCCGTGTGAAACGACACGCCTTCGGTCCACGGGCGTGGGAAAGTACCAGAATTGAGCCTCTATTTAAACACCAACCTCCCCCCATCCTTCTCATCCACTTCCCACTTCTTTTCTTATCCCCTTTTCTCACATTCTCCTCTCCATAACAAGTCTCTAAACCCTTGAGCCACACCAAAGCCATGACAAAGAAGCGGAAGAAAGCAAGCGTAGTCTCCTTAGGGAGATCGATATACATAAGCTCATGCCGGCCGCTTCATCCAAACAACAAGCCAAGGGTCTTTGAGACCATTTATTTCTTCTTTTTCTTTTCTCTTTTGCTTCAATTTCCTTCTCTTTGACAATCTTATGTTTAATTTAGTTTAATATTTTAGTTTCTTAGGGTTAGGTTCTTCAGGCTGCTAGGGAATCACACCTTGGGAATCACGACCACCACCATCGCAGCCTAAAAAGTTCAAAAGGCTGCTTGGGAATCACGCCACTTCCGCCACCGCCAGCACCTCCGTCGCCTTAAAAGTCACAGCCACCTCACGAACCATCTAGCAATAAGGATTCTCAAGCCCTTTTATCTTCTAGTCTTAGTTTATTTTCCTTATTAGTCTCTTTTTCTTTATCTTTCTTATCTTTATTTATATATTTAGTTTATTTTAAATGTGTCTTAATAACTTCTGGCTAACTCTCTACGAGCTCCCCAATTTCTTCATCTAGCACAGAACTCGGTAGCAGCCACCACCCCTATCGACTGCTAACTCAAGGAATCCATCCAAAAATTCAGGAAGTGTTACTTCTCCCCTTCTCTTTTTGATTTAATATTACATGATGAATATCTATCTTTGTACATTGAGGGCAATGTACATCTTAAGTGTGGGGGGTGAATATTTATTTGAAGAAAGTGCCTAACTTTTTGCATTATTATCATATTCGGCCTAACTTTCTTCAGTATTCTCAAATTCCTGAAATTAGCCTTATTTTTAATCAATTTTCTCATATTACTAATTCGGGTGAAATTTTCGATGAATTATGATTTTTATTGACATGTTTTTGAGTAAGTCATAGTTAATTATGCATTGATGATGAAATTAGAAGAATATTAGAGAATCAAGCATGATAAGTCTATTTTTCAGAATTAAAATTTTTTTTAGGTTGTCTACCTGAATCTGAATGTTATCTTGAAGCTTAAAATTGACAAGGTTGATGTCAAAAACACCCATAATTTTTGTGAGATTTTGAGCCTATTAGAGCATATATTCTTTTTCATGCTCACTTTATTGATTATGAGTGTGTCAACTTTGAATTGTTATTCTAGAACTTGCCTCGTTCATACAGATCGAGACCACACCTATGATTTGATATACCGAGATGATAAAGGCACCTAGGATTTAACCCACTTACTCCACTAAAAGCCTACCTTCATAATTAACCCTTAGTGAACCCCGTTGATCCTAACAACCCTTTTTATTGACTCACCCACTAATATTAACCCAAAACCCTTTGTATTTGTTATCACCATTCCTATTTGACTACCCTTATATCGAGATTTGATTTGATTAGTTACCTAATTATATTATTTCAGTAGTTAAATTTATCCTTTATATATTTGACTTGTTCTTCAAAAAAAATCGAATTATATTCATTTTTAGTTATGTGATTAAGTGAGCTTATGCATTAAATTCCAATTATTGAAGAAGAGGCTCGTATTAGAGTATTATCAATAGTAGTATTATCAGTTTCCAATTGATGTAATTATTTAGGATGAGTTCACTTTTTCTAGGTAGGTAACTTATCAATTCAATCTCGATTCTAACCTTCTAATTTAGCCTATATCCATACCCTTAACCTAGCCTCATTGCAACCCTATTAAAGACCTTTTGATTTGTGTATCATCTCATATTACAGTGGTGGAGATTTGATTTTCAAGCAAGCCTATGGGATTAACTTTTTAGGTTCGACTTTTGAGTTAATTTTGAACCTTAAACACTTCGAGTGATTTGAGTGAATATTTTGTGAGGATGTCAGTCCTTGTAGGTTTTGAATTAAAGGTAATTATTCGGGTAAGGGGAGACACCTACGTTTTTGTGCTACAAATGTATGACTTTGATTGTTTGAAACTTTAAAACTCTTCGAGTTAGATCATCCATGTATAAATTATCTATGAATTATGATGAGTCATTGTTGGTAGGAATTATGAATTATGGAAAGTTCGTTTTAATTGTAAGTTGAGAATTTTGCTTGAGGACAAGCAAAAGCTTAAGTGTGGGGGTATTTGATAAACCGTAAAAGTAACATATTTTAAGCCCACATTTAGTATGCTTTTGGATGAATTAAGCCTCAATTTATGTAAAAAGGTGCTTCAATCCTTTGTTTTCATGTTTTATACTCAGGAAAGCACCCGAAGATGAAAAGAACGAGAAACGGGCCTAAAACGGACCAAATTGGGTCGAAGAGGAAATCGACATGGCCTGGACTTAAGCCCACACAGCCGTGCCACGCCAATCTACTAGAACACGACCTGATCTTGACTTACAGGGCCGTGTCTCATTAAAGAAGTCTGAACATGGCCTGACCACTAGTCACACGAGTGTGTGACATGGCCGTGTCCCTGTCGTGGCAAAGAGCAATTTCATTCAGATTTGGATACTTTGGGGCGAAGAAACATATTTTGAAAGCCTATATAAACCCCCTAAGTGTTACCTGAAAAAGGGCGGTTAGCTAGGCTAAGGAGCCGAGCCAAAAAGACCAGATTTGTGGAGAATCACTCGAAGATAGCCAGTTGATCCATCTCAAGAAGCCAGAATTCTACTCAAGACTGCAGATCTCTCCTTCAATTCGTTCAGGGAGTTTTAGGGATTTCTTATATTTTGTTTTATCCTTTCTTCTGAGATGTTTTCTTTATTTAATATGAACTAAACCCTTCAGATACCTGAAGGGGATGAAACTTAAGACAGATCTTGTTATTGTTTTCTAAACTATATGATAAATATTTGACTTGTTCTTAATTATGTGTGCTTAATTCTTGTGTTGATATTTTTGGGATATTAATTCAAGTATGATGTGCTTAGGTGGAGGAGAAAAAGTCCCTGCTTAAGAGTAGATCTAGCATAATTAAGCGGAGTTGATCGCACGCCTAGAGATAGGGTGACGAGATTTTACCGGATTAGGGTGAAACCTAATATGGGAGTCCATAGATCGAGTTAATGTGATTCTAGGGGTTTTAATTAGAAAGAGATTTCAATTAATCAACCTAGGGTTAGACGTTATTTTCTTCGAGATAGGGTTTAATATAACTTAGGGAATCTTACGGATCAAGTCAAGTGAAAACATCGTCTGGTTCAGTGTTAGAAAACAAGTGAAGTCTAGGTGGATTCTTCCTAGGGTATCGTCTTAATCAATTGGTTTTTCTTCCAAGTTATTTTTCCTCAATTCATTCTTTTTGTCTTTGCGTCTTTAGTTTAGTTGATAGTTAAATTTAGATTAGATAACCATTCAATTAATTCTTAGGCTAAATAATAGAAAGATAGTTAGTATTAGTACTTTTGGTTCCTTTGGGATTCGATATTCCGATCTTGCCTAAGCTATACTACTGTTTAATAGGTGTGCTTGCCTTACAATTGTTGTCAGAGTTAGTTTCTAGGTTCGATCATTCTCTTTATAAATTTAAGACTTTGATTTCGACAATCAACTAGATCAAAATATAGCTAGAAATAGCTAATTCAAGTTACGAGGATCTAAAAAATACGAAGAGCATTAAAAACGAAGCTAGGATGCACTTACTTTGAGCTTGAAAATGAACAAAAACGTAGCTATGGAGTCCTTGCAAAATTCGACACTATGGGGAAGAAGATGGACAAGAATTTAGCCTTATTTTCCTTTTTAATTCTTTAATTAACCAAATGACAAAAATGCCCTTAATGATCCTTTCTTAAGATTTTTCCTTCCCATGTCCATTTTTGTCCATCATCCAATATAATGGTTTAATTACTAAATAATGACCTCTAGTAATTTTCATAATTCTATTTCATACTTAAATCTTCTAAAATCTCATATTTTCCATTCTTTTCAATTTAATCCTAATGGACAATTAAATCACTAATTAATAAAATTTCTTCATGAAATTTTCACACAAGCATGCAACCACTTCATAAGCCTCATAAAAACCATGAAAACTTATATTTCTACTTTGAATTGTGGTCTCGCACCACTATTCTGACTAGGCCCTAAGTTTGGCTGTTACAATTCTCCCCCTTAGGGATTTTCGTCCCTGAAAATCTTACCAGAAAAAAGGTTTGGGTACTGATTCCTCATAGCCTCCTCAGGCTCCCATGTAGCCTCTTCTACCCCATGTCTCTGCCATAAGACTTTCACGAGAGCTATACTTTTATTTCTTAACTGCTTGATTTCTTGGGTTAGAATCTTGACCGGTTCTTCACCATATGTCATGTCGGGTTGAATCTCAACCTCTGTCGGTGTGATCACATGCGAAGTGTCTGATCGGTAGCGTCACAACATAGACACATGAAACACATCGTGAATCTTCTCTAACTCAGATGGCAAAGCTAATCGATATGCTACCAGCCCTATCCTGTTGGTGATCTCATATGGTTTAATAAAACAAGGACTCAATTTGCTTTTCCGGCCAAATTTAAGAACTTTCCTCCGTGGCGACACTTTCAAGAATACTCTATCACTGACTTGATACTCAATTTCTTTCCTTTTCAAATCCGAATAGAACTTTTGTCTATCAGAAGCAACTTTCAGACAATCTCGAATCACCCTCACTTTTTCTTTGGTTTCTCTAACCAAGTCAACCCCATGAATCTGGTTTTCCTTAAGCTTAGTCCAATATAAAGGCGTTCGGCACTTACGCCCATATAAAGCCTCTTCTACCCCATGTCTCTGCCATAAGACTTTCACGAGAGCTATACTTTTATTTCTTAACTGCTTGATTTCTTGGGTTAGAATCTTGACCGGTTCTTCACCATATGTCATGTCGGGTTGAATCTCAACCTCTGTCGGTGTGATCACATGCGAAGGGTCTGATCGGCAGCGTCACAACATAGACACATGAAACACATCGTGAATCTTCTCTAACTCAGATGGCAAAGCTAATCGATATGCTACCAGCCCTATCCTGTTGGTGATCTCATATGGTTTAATAAAACAAGGACTCAATTTGCTTTTCCGGCCAAATCTAAGAACTTTCCTCCGTGGCGACACTTTCAAGAATACTCTATCACCGACTTGATACTCAATTTCTTTCCTTTTCAAATCCGAATAGAACTTTTGTCTATCAGAAGCAACTTTCAGACAATCTCGAATCACCCTCACTTTTTCTTTGGTTTCTCTAACCAAGTCAACCCCATGAATCTGGTTTTCCTTAAGCTTAGTCCAATATAAAGGCGTTCGGCACTTACGCCCATATAAAGCCTCAAAAGGCGCCATCTTTAAGCATGACTGAAAACTATTGTTGTAAGCAAATTCCACCAATGGTAAGTATTTTTTCCCAACTGCCTTGAAACTCGAGAACACAACATCGAAGCATATCTTCAAGTACTTGTATCAATCTCTCCGACTGACCATCGATTTGGGGGTGAAAAGTCGTACTAAAGTTCAACTTGGTGCCCAAAGCCTATTGCAACTTTTTCCAGAATCTGGACGTGAATCTCGGATCTCTATCCGAAATGATTGATAATGGCACTCCATGAAGCCTTACTATCTTAGAAACATACAGGTTTGCTAACTTGTCAAGTGAGTAATCAACTCGTACAGGTATAAAATGGGCTGACTTCATAAGCCTATCGACTACAACCCATATGACATCCTTTTTGCTCGGTGTCAACGGCTAAACCGTTACAAAATCCATGGTAACCTGGTCCCATTTCCACTCGGGTACCATTATAGGTTGAAGCAAACCCGATGGTACTTGATGTTCGGCTTTTACTTGTTTACAAATTAAGCATATTGAAACAAACTCAGAAATATCTTTCTTCATACTCGACCACCAATATAGTTTCTTCAAATCATTATACATCTTTGTACTGCCCAGGTGCATAGATAGACATCCACTATGTGCCTCATGTAAAATTCTCCGAATGAGCTCCTCATTTCTCGGTACACAAATTCTATCTCTGAAAATCAAACATCCATTAGAATTAATCCGAAAGTCAGACTCAACACCCGACTCACACTGAACTCTTTTAGCTTGCAATTCACTATCACCTTTCTGAGCCTCATAAATCTCTTGAAGGAACATCGGTCCAGCCTTCAGCTCAGCTAGAATAGAACCATCGTCTGACAAGGTCACCCATCTATTCATAGTTCTCAAAACAAATAAGGATTTTCTACTCAAGGCATCGACGACCACATTCGCCTTTCCTGGGTGGTAATCAATAACCAGCTCATAATCTTTTATCAGCTCTAACCATCTTCGCTGCCTTAAGTTCAACTCCTTTTGAGTCATCAAGTACTTTAAGCTTTTATGATCGGTGAATATCCGACATCTTTCACCATACAATTGGTGTCTCCAAATTTTCAATGCAAAGACAATAGCAGCCAACTCTAAATCATGCGTCAGGTAATTCTTCTCATGTGGCTTTAACTGTCTAGAGGCATAGGCTATCACCTTGCCTTCTTGCATAAGCACACAACCTAATCCATTCAAGGATGCACCACTGTAGATCACAAATTCTTTTCCCGGCTCAGGTTGCACTAAAACTGGATCCTCTGTCAACAATGCCTTTAATTTCTCGAAACTCTGTTGGTACTTTTCTGTCCACTCAAATTTTACATCTTTCTGTAATAATCTCGTCATCGGTGTGGCTATAATAGAGAATTCTTTTACAAACCGTCGATAATAGCCAGCTAGGCCCAGAAAACTTCTAACCTCCGACACATTTTTTGGTGGTTTCCAATCAACAATAGCAAAAATCTTGCTTGGGTCAACTGAGACTCCATCTCCTGAGGCAATGTGTCCCAAGAATCCAACTTCTTTGAGCCAAAACTCATTTTTACTAAACCTGGCATACAATTGATTATCTCACAAAATCTGTAAGACTGTTCTTAAATGCTTGGCATGCTCAGGCTCATCCCAAGAATAAACCAGTATGTCATCAATAAAAACCACTACAAACTTATCCAGAAATGGCCGAAAGATGCGGTTCATTAAATCCATAAACACAGCAGGGGCATTTGTTAAGCCAAAAGGCATGACTAAAAATTCATAGTGCCCATACATCGTCCGAAATGCGGTCTTCGGCATATCTAAATCTTTTACTCTCAACTGGTAATATCCTGACCTTAAGTCTATTTTAGAAAACACGGTGGCTCCCTTCAATTGATCGAACAGATCATCAATCCTTGGCAAAGGGTACTTGTTCTTCACGGTTACCTTATTAAGCTGTCAATAATCTATGCACAATCTCATGGGACCATCTTTCTTTTTTCACAAGTAGTACGGGAGCACCCCATGGAGAATAACTTGGTCTTGCAAAACCTTTGTCAGATAATTCTTGCAATTGTGCCTTCAATTCCTTCAACTCGGTTGGAGCCATTCTGTATGGAACAATTGATATAGGTGCCGTACCAGGAACTAATTGAATACCGAATTCAACCTCTCTAACAGGAGGCAACCCTGGCAATTCTTCTGGAAACACATTTGGGTACTCGGCACTGATTCAATTCTTAATTCAGTTTCCTTGGCATTCATCACAAAGGGAAGATATGCTTCATACCCCTTTCTTACATATCTCTAAGCTAACATATGAGAGATCACTACTGGCGATCTGTCTTGTTCATCTGGTTCAACACGAAGAGTGTCTCCATTTTCACATCTCAATTCAACATATTTCTTTCCATAATTTACTGTGACATCATGAGTGGTTAACCAGTCCATACCAAGGATTATATCAAATTCATCAAATGGCAATAACATGAGATTTTCCTTAAAACAATGTCCTCTAATCATCAATGGGCAGTCTTTACATACCTTATTAACTAATACATTTTTTCCTAAAGGATTAGACACATTTATCACAAATTCTGTAGACTCACGGGCATACTCATTTTAGATACTAATTTCATGCAAATATATGAACGGGTAGACCCCGAATCTATTAAAGCAATAACTCTAGTATCATAGAGAGAAAATGTACCCATAATCACATCAGAAGATGATGCCTCTTCATGAGCATGAATGACATAGGTCTTCGCAGGCGCTCTACCCTTAGATCTCGAAGCCTGCTCTTGAGCATATTCTTACTACTTGTTCCACTTCTCGGTTTCTATGTGGTTTTCCTCTAGCAGTGCCTCCCGGCCTCGCATCTTGAGGCTTCTCTTTCCCGTCCACTTCAGGGCAATTTCTAATAAAATGGTCTAGAGATCCACACCTGAAACATGCTTTCTCATTTGCTTGAAAATCACTGGAATGACGTCTGCCACACTGTGGACACTCCGGTCTACTCGGTCTGGTGTTGCCAACACTAGCAACTGATATGGTCTAGGCTTTAGACCCTGAGTACTATTTGCCCTTACTTTTGTTTGAAAACCCGGCTGAAATAGCTGAGCGGGTAAGAAAATCTCTCGACTTCTTGGACGAGGACTGAAATGACTTACTCAATTGTCTCTTCCTGGAGTCACGAGACTCCATCTCAGCTTTTCCTTTCTCCTTCACTAATTCCTCGACCTTACAAGCCCGGTCTACTAATACAACAAATTTCTTCAACTCGAGGACACCAACAAACAATTTTATATCTTCATTTAGTCCCTCCTCAAATCTCTTACATATGATGGCTTCGGAGGACACACATTCTCGAGCGTATTTGCTGAGCCTCACAAACTCGCGCTCTTATTCAGTTACCGTCATATTTTCTTGTTTCAGTTCAAGGAATTCCTTTCTTTTTTGATGAATGAATCTTTGGCTTATATACTTCTTCCGGAATTCTTCTTGGAAAAATTCCCATGTAATTCTTTCCATTGGTACAACCGAAACAAGGGTATTCCACCACTGATAAGCGGAATCTCTCAGAAGAGACACTACACACTTCATGCACTCTTCAGGTGTGCATGATAATTCATCAAATACCCTGATGGTATTTTCAAGCCAAAACTCTGCCTTTTCCGGATTGTCATCTTTACTAGCTCGGAATTCCTCGGCTCATTATTTCTGGATTCTATCAATCGGAGGCTTTTCTCTTCTTACCACTTCTACCACTTGGGGAGCTACATGGGTAGGTTGAGGAATAGGTGGGGCTGGAGGAGTGGAGCATTCGGATTTGCTCGAATGTACTCTATGTACCAATTACTCATTATATAGAGAAAGGCTTCTCGAGCCTCTTCTCCCTGACTCAAAGTCTCGGGTCTACTCTCTACTGGCGCGGTCCCTTACACGGGAGCTGACACATTACTTGCAGCACCATCGGTTGCAGCTCGGTCAGGATCAGAATCCATTAACTATATAAAAAAATACAATTTAAGTCATTAGGAGTCGTCACACTATCAATATATAAATACTCTTACGTATGGTATGTATAGCTAGACTCATGCTTACACTACGTAGCTCTGATACCACTAAATGTAATACCCCTTACCCGTGCTCGACGCCAGAACAGGATACGAGGTGTTACTGTGCATAACTTTACTTGAACATGTACTATCGGGTAGTGAAATTTTGTTTCAACTTAAAACTTATCTTTCTTACTCATACTGTGCATATTATGGGCCTATGAGGCCTAAAACATATAACTGGAGGGTTCTGTAGATCAATCAGAAACTCTAGCACTCTTTGAAAATTTTTACCTAAACAGGGGCCACACACCCGTGTGCCCCTAAGACATGCCCGTGTTCGACACCCGTGGTCGACACTGACTTACTTCACACGGTTGAGCACACGCCCGTGCCTATAACCCATGTCCTTCACACAGCCTTGACACGCCCATGTCCTCTACCCGTGGAGCTCTCTGATTATGATGTCATCATACTCGTAATAACACACGGATAGGGCACACGCCCGTGTGCTGGCCCGTGTGACGATTTAAAATCTCGTAAAATAGTGCAGGGGACACACGGCCTATCAACACACCCATATGGGTTGACCGTGTGTCACACACGGCCTAGACACACGCCCGTGTGTCTACCCGTATGGACAATTAGGGGCTATTTTCCAAGCCTCTTTGCCACCCTGAAACTTAAACTCGCTCGTTCATCGCAAGAAGCACATAATATGACAATATCAAACTAGGAAGAACCCTTATAATACCATTCATTTCATCCACATTTTACTCAACATCTTGCATGAACATTCATTGCATTATATGCGTCAAACTTGAGACATGAACTTGACAATATTGGCCAATTCATCATGGCCATTTACAAAAATGAATGTGAAGTATTTATAACCAACCCTTTGGCCTTTAAACATAATATGACACAAAATGACCAAGTTCCTATACATGCCATACTCAAAATGAATCAACTTTACTATACCAAAAGAACGGTTAATAGTGTGATCCGAGCTCCGACTTTCTACAATCCCCGAGCTAACTTGACGAAACTACACGGAGAAAGGGAAAAGAGAGGGGTAAGCATATAGCTTAGTAAGTTTTCATGAAATTCTAAAGCAACATAATTACTTTCATAAAATTCATCTATCTGTTGAAACAACATCCCCACAAGTCTCAAATGCTTAACATTTTCATCCATACTTACTCATGCTTACTCTTACCCATCTCATGTTACTTTATGGGTTCATAACGTGTATTTTCTCATGGTACCTGTATCACTTATCACATAACTCATCAAATATACTAACATGAGCATAAATTCAAATCTTCATCATTCATAACATGAATGGACCTCAAGGTCATACGTAAATAGTCTTGGTTCTATACCATCCCACTTACTTAGCTCATTTACCCATGAACTAATTAGATTATCGTAAAATATTCAAACTTGCCTTGCATAAACATTGATACCAACGCCATATCCCAAATCCGGTCTTACATGGGATCACTTCTAGATGCTGATGCCACATCTCAGATATGGTCTTATACGGGATCTCAAAGCTCGATGTCAATACCATGTCCCAAACATGGTCTTATACAAGATCGTACATGGATGTCGATGCCACATCCCAGATATGGTCTTATACGAGATCTTTCTTTGGTGCCGAAGCCATGTCCCAGACATGGTCTTATACGGGACCTTCCTTATCTCTTGTGAATACATAGATATCATTCTTATTCCAGAACTTTAACCGGGACTTTAGCTTAACTTATACTCACCATTTCTTCATCGAAGATCCCTTACTCAAATTTCATAGAAATGACATACATTATCATAATATTATACAGTTTCAAATATCGAAACATTATGGAACTTTAACTTCATACAAACTTACCTCGAATCTAAAAATGTGTATCAATGCTCGATTTAGTCCTCGATTTTGTTCTTACCTCAGTTTCGATCCGGGCTTCGCGTTTCTTGATCTATAATAACAATTTCACTTTTAAATTCACACATTGACTAATTCGACTCATAATTCATATTTTGGCAAAATTACAATCTTGCCCCTAAACTTTCTCATAATTACACTTTTGCCCCTAGGCTCATAAAATGATTTTCATTCAACTTTCTTACATTTCAAGCCTAGTCGAATCTTTCTCTTAACTACACCAACCTCAAATTTCCACTCTTTCCCTCTTATATGACCACTTTTATAACTTTTTCAATATAGTTCTTTCTTGCATTTTTCATGAAATTTACTTAGAAAAAGATGTTTATCCTACATCAAACTTTCATATTCTTCCATAAAACATGAAATTACATGTATGTCGTACATGGGTAAATTTTTGAACATGAACCCTAGCACAAAATATAGCTAGAAATAGCTAATTCAAGTTACGAGGATCTCAAAAATAAGAAAAGCATTAAAAACGGAGCTAGGATGCACTTACTTTGAGCTTGAAAATGAACAAAACCCTAGCTATGGAGTCCTTACAAAATTCGGCACTATGGGGAAGAAGATGGACAAGATTTTAGCCTTATTTTCCCTTTTTAATTCTTTAATTAACCAAATGACAAAAATGCCCTTAATGATCCTTTCTTAAGATTTTTCCTTCCCATGTCCATTTTTGTCCATCATCTAATATAATGGTCTAATTACTAAATAATGACCTCTAGTAATTTTCATAATTCTATTTCATACTTAAATCTTCTAAAATCTCATATTTTCCATTCTTTGCAATTTAGTCCTAATGGATAATTAAATCACTAATTAATAAAATTTCTTCATGAAATTTTCACACAAGCATGCAACCACTTCATAAGCCTCATAAAGACCATAAAAACTTATATTTCTACTTCGGATTTGTGGTCTCGCACCACTATTTCAACTAGGCCCTAAGTCGGGCTGTTACAATTAAAGTTCAGGAAACCAATTTTCTTTTTAAAACAAAACTAATTATGCAGAGTAGCAATAACATATCCCTATTTCGCTTACGCAGAGACTCGAACACAAGACCAGGAAGTATATAGAAACTTAACAATCAAACCAACAGGCTCATTCTTGACACAGATTAACACATAAATAAATTTAAGTCAAAAGTTCAAGGATAAAGTTCAAGTTAAACAAAATAACAAAATTTTCAAAAGTGAGGTTTGAACCCCCTAACGTCCAGCACACAAACAGAGCACTTAGCCATAGATATAGAGATTTAATTATATCAAAATTTAACAAACAACACTCAAATTTTTTTCAGATGTATGACACAAATCTGTATCTGCTTCAGTGGTTAAGTGTTCTGGGAGTGTGTGGGAGGTCCCAATTTCAAGCCATGACTTGGGCAAAATTCGGTATTTTTATGAATAAAGCCCAATTTTTGGTCAATAGGCTTTTATTTGATTGTTGATAAATATATAACAGAATGGGCCTGCTGGTTTGGTGGTTAAGTGGAGTGTTGGAGTGTTGGAGGTCCTATGTTCAATTCTCTATGATGGCGTGGAGACAGTATGGAAATACCACTAAATGTATTTTCTCAATGTACGTTTGTTTTCTCCATGTGCAGGTATAGTAGATTCCCAAAAGTTCGAGCAATAGTTGTTGTTGCACATACGTTAAAGTGATAAATAGTAATGTAAAATATTTATTTAAATCACAAGTTCGAACCAGAACAATATATATATATTCTAAAAACTAGAAATTGGGAATAAAAACTAGATTGAAATTTTATTCTCGAAGGATGCAGAAAAAATCGGCTGGTATTTGAGGCTTGTTTTCACAATTTCCTTAAGATAGATTCGACCGCTCCTTTGGTATTGGAGAAACGGCTGACTGTCTCCTATGATACAACAATGAGATAAGCACGGCAGTAGCACTACTGCAGTGATCAAATAACTGTAGCCTTGACTTCCTCTATCACCAAAAATGGGGTTCTCAAAATTATTGTAGGAACAACAGAGAAAAATTTATTGTATCTCTTTCATGCAGATTATTTCGATTTTAAATAAAATTCAAAATGAAAGAACTTTTGGAAATTTTGACTAATAGAGCCAATAACGTCCGTGAATTAAGGAGCCATTAACCTTTAATATTTATCCTTTTAATTCCAAATAGATAGACTTTGCTGAGGAAAAATAAAATTATGTATTGGGCTAAAATATCCGCTGGTCTAGAAGGGCACACCGGTCCAGACATTTTGTATCGCCCACGTCGTGCGAGTGCGCCCCCAACCCCAGCGGGTTTGGATTTGCATCCCCTCTGCACGCAAGAGAGAGCATTAATTTAGTCATTTAATAACCACCAAGTTTGTTCATATATATAAACATATTGCACACTTGATATCTAACCAATGTGAGACAAAGCTTTCCATTTTTCTCAACATAATTCACAAGTGGCTTACTTTGAGCATCAATTTCTCATTCATCACTCAACCATTTTTAGCATATAATATACCGTTGTAAAGGTCTCATGGGGTAGAATATAAAACCATAATTTTATGATTCAAATCTCCACCTTTACTAATCGATAATATGCCTCAAAGCTTCCAAAAATCTATTTTTTTCCAACAATCCCCCACATGAATGAAAATTGATAGTTTTAGTCAAAAAATTGACTCAATGTGGTCATAGAATCTACGATTGATAGTTGCATAGGATAGGCAAGCATCAACCCTTGAAGCTTCCCTTGTGAAAGTATATTTATTTTACTAGCCAACCAATAGACGCGATGTCCTTGAACGGTTCTGCTGTTTGTGTAAACGATGATATACCTCACACTACCTTCCTGGAAATGTTTTAGTTCTCATGGGTATGTTTAGATGGCCATGAACATCTCTTGGTTCTGTAAGAGTTTGGGATAACTATGCCCCAATAGTCTCCTCGAAGCGACCCCACTTCACTCTCACATAGGTGACTTATGTTGCTCGGCTCACCGAAATACATAACGGTCATTAAAAGCATTGCTTAACCTATCCCATTTTTAATCACTGTTTATGTCATAGGAACGAACTTGGGATGGGAACACTCACAGTGACGTCACAAGGTCTATGCAAGTAGGTTGTCCTTTTGAACCTAGACATTGGGATCTCTAGTCAACTAGGTTAGGTTTTCCTTCACATAATGCTTTTAATTTTCATGGTCTTTAGTCCCATTCCTTTTGATGTTTTATCAACCTGGTCTTGATTTAAGCCTTTAGTTAGCGGATCCGCAATGTTATCTTTTGATTTTACAAAATCAATAGAGATAGCTCCATTTGAGATCGGTTGTCTAACAGTATTGTGTTGGCGACGCATAAGTCTCAACTTACCATTATACATTACATTCTGTGCTATACCTATTGTTGTTTGATTATCCCAAAATATGCATATTGTAGGCACAGGCTTTGGCCAGTCAGGAATATCCTTTAAGAAGTTTCGAAGCCATTCAGTCTCTTCTCTAGATTTGTCTAGAGCTACAAACTCAGATTCTATTGTGGATCTGGTTATAATTGTTTGTCTTGAGGATTTCCATGATACATCTCATCCTCCTAATGTAAAAACATATCCACTTTTGCCTTTGGTATCTTGAATACTAGATATCCAACTGGCATCATAGAATCCTTATAAAATAGCAAGATCTATGGAATAATACATTTCGTAGTCCCAAGTATATATGAGATATCATAGTACCTTCGTAATTATTTTCCAGTTGTTTTCCGCTAGTTTCCTCGTGAATTTGCTTAAATTGCTCACAGTGAAAACAATATCTGGTCTAGTACAGCTCATAAGGTACATTAGACTGCCCATAACACTTGCATATTCCACTTGGTCAACACTTTCACCTTTGTTTTTGGACAGATGTTGGCTCGTATCTATTGAAGTTCTGGCTATACCAGAATCATCCTTGTTAAATCTCCCAAGAATCTTGTTCACACAGTGTGACTGAGTCAATATAAGAACTTCAGATGACCTCTTGATTTGGATGCCCAAAATCACATCAGCTAGTCCCATATTTTTCATGTCAAAATTTTGAATTTAACATGTCTTTGGTACGTTTTACCATTTCATTGTTACTTCCAACAATGAGTATGTCGTAACATATAATCATAGGATTATATATCCAATGTCGATAGTTTTGACATACACATATTTGTCACACTCATAATCTTAAAGCCATTTGTCATCATGACATTATCAAACTTTTCATGCCATTTCTTTGGTGCTTGCTTAAGTCTATACAAAGGCTTCACCAATTTACGAACTTTCCTTTCTTGTCCTGGAACTATATGGCCCTCAGGTTGTTCCATGTAAATCTCTTCATCAAGATATCCATTTAGGAAATTTATTTTAACATCCATTTGATGTACTTCTAAATTTCGTAAGGTGACAATTGACAGAATCATCCTTATAGAAATGATCCTGGATACTAGAGAAATAGTATTAAAGTAGTCAAGGCCTTCCTTTTGTCTATAACCTTTTATAACCAATCTATCCTTATACTTATCAATTGTTCCATCTGCTTTCATTTTTCATTTGAAAATCCACTTAGAATTTAATGGTTCAATTCTTGGAGGAAGATCCACTAATTCCCACATATGATTTTGCACGATGGAGTCAATTTCACTTTTAATAGTATCTTTCCATAAAGTGCTTTCGGATGACCGTATAGCATCATTATACGTTTAAGGTTTGGCTCTAGCATAAAGGTTAGAAAATCCGATCCAAAATATTTTTCCACCCTTGCTCATTTACTCCTTCTTGGCTCCATCTCAGTTTCAACCTCTTGTTAAACGTCTTGATTATTTCCATCTATAGTCTCTGAAGTTCGTTTCTTGAACTTGAATAAACTTTCCTAGTTTTACAAGGGAAGTTATTTTTAAAGAATGAGACATTCTTTGATTCCAATATAGTATCCTTGTAAATGTTACGATTCTCTGATTCATACACAAGAAATCGATATGCATTGCTATAATCTGCATAGCCAATGAAAATACAATCCACCATTTTAAGACCTACCTTTATTTGCCTTGGTAACTGTAACACTCCTTACCCATATTCGATGCCGGAACAAGGTACGAGGCGTTACCAGACTTATACACAAACAATTATGCAATACCAAGACATGACTTTCAACTCAAAATTTAAAACTTTTCGTAACACCTCTTAAACAAGCCTACGAGGCCTAAATCACACATTAGGAATGGTTCGGGATCAAATCAAACTCTTTTAAAGATCTTTAGAAAGACTTAGAAAATTTTCATTAAAAAGTCCACACGCTCGTGTAGAGGAAAGGACACGCCCGTGTGGAACTTCAAATGCTCGTGTTCCACATCCGTGTTGATTTATTTTTCAATTCGAACCTACAGGGGTTTTCACACGGCCGGACACATGCCCGTGTCCCTCACACGACCACGACACGCCCGTGTTTTAGCCCGTGTGCAAAAACCTTGGCATTCTGTTTCTGACGTCATCACCCCATAAATGTCACATGGCCAAGGCACATGCTCGTGTCTGTCGATCGTGTGGCGAATTAAATTCCTAATTCAAGTGCAAACTTCACACGTCCTGGGCACACGCCCATGTACTATGGCCGTGTCTTCCACATGGTTGAGACATACGGCCGTGTCTCCGCCTGTATGGTTACTACTGAGCATACTGACTTGCAAGCCTAGCATGTAAAGGGACACACGGCCTAACCACACGCCCATGAGGCTGACCGTGTGTCACACACGGCCTAGACACACGCCTGTGTGTTTACCCATGTGGACAAGAACAAGGCTATTTGCCAAGCTCTTTCTACCACCCCAACTCATACAAACATAACTCACATCAAACCATTAACTCATTCATGCATAATTAAACCAAGTAAAACAACCATGCAACTTGCACATTAAAACAACCATGCAACTTGCACATTCATGAATAGCCTCATCATTTCATAGATTAATAAGAAATAGCCATCAACTATGGCCTTATACAAAAGAGTTCATCTTTGAATAAGCCAACACCTTTGGCCAAAACAATATGACATTCAACTAAATCTAGTCCCTATACATGCCATACTCAAAATGTTTAATCTAACTATACCAAGATGTGCTGATAGTGTGGGTGATCTTCTGATTATCTCCGTATCCCGAGCTGGCTCTTCGACACTATAAAACAAGGGAAAAGAGAAGGGAGTAAGCTTTAAGCTTAGTAATTCTATATGTAAACAATATACATCATAACACATCTTTATCAATCAAGAACATCACATACTAAATAAAAACAATTCAAGTCCTCATAACCATACTTACTCATTTCAAACCTCACGATATCCCATACATATATCATATAACATTGCTCACATTTACTTACACTTATACCTTGCACTTATCACCACAAAGCCACATGTAATTTCACTTAGACAAGTTTCTCGATGAACCCTTCGGAATAATACAAGATACCTGGTGGTTTTGCACACAGCCCACCATTAATCAATAATAGGGTGGTATCGCACACAACTCACTAACAATGATAATTACGGTGGTATCGCACACAGCCCACCAAAATGATAATATATACGATGGTATCGCACACATCCCATCATTGATAAATAACAAGGTGGTATCGCACACAGTCCACCAATAATTACATATTTATGGATATTTATCCGTACCTGTATTTCTATTCCGAAAGTTCATCCGAGAATTTCCCATTTTCTACCATTTTCAATAAATCTCACCGATAAGCATTTACATCCACACAGTGCATTAATAGGTAAAAACATACGTAATAAGGATGTATCATTTACAAATAAACTTACCTCGATACAAAATATGTCAGTTTGCGGTTTAGTCTGAAACCTTGCATTTTTCCCGGTCAAGGTTGATTCTATGTTCTTCTTGATTTATAATGACATATTTAGCTCATTATATAATCACATTAATCAAATTACTCTTATTTAGGAAAAATGACCATTTTTCCCCTAGACTTTTATAAAATTACAATTTTAACCCTAGGCTCGTAAAATGAAATATGTTCAATTTTCCACACACTCAAGCCTAGATGATTCATATTCCCTCTCATAGCAACTCAAGATTTCAATTATTTCACACATTTATCATCTATTTCATAACCTTTACAAAAAGGTCCTTTTAGGTGCTTTCATGGAAACACCTTTCACAAAAGTTGTTTATTTAACAACCATATAATTCATTTTATTTCCTAAAAATTCAACAAACAACATAAGAACTCTCATGGAAAGTCCCTAAACTTTCAACCATTTTGCAAAATAGTCCCCTCTTTAGCTAGCTTAAGCTTTAGGGGTTCCAAAGTACAAATATTATCAAGAAAGACCACGAAAATCACTTACTTGCAAGAGGATAGCTTGGCTAAAAGTTTAAGCTTCCAAACCCCTATTTCTTGCTGAAAATTTAGGTGGAAGAAGAAATAGAAATAGGAAAATGTGATAACTCTTTATTTTATCTTATTTTATTCAATGAAGTCACCGATTCACCTAACCATTGACCATGTCTTTAGTTTATCCCCCATGGCCAGCCAACTCTCCTTTAAGGGTCTAATTGCACTTTAAGGACCTCCAATTTAAGGTTCTATAGCTATTTAACACCTCTAGCTTGAAAAATAAAACTTTCGCACTTTATGCGATTTAGTCATTTTTCGCAATTAAGCATGAAATTGGTGCACCAAAATTTTCATGCACCCATATAATCAAGATATAACACACATAATAATATTAAAATAATTCTCTGGTCTCAGATTAGTGGTTGCAAAACCACTGTTCTAACTAGCCCTAAAATCAGGCTGTTACACTCTCCCCCCTTTAGAGATTTTCGTCCCCAAAAATATTACCGGTAAAGAGGTTTGGGTACTGTTCTCTCATGGCTTCTTCTGGTTCCCACGTAGCCTCTTCTACACCGTGTTTTTGCCAAAACACTTTCACTAAGGCTATACTTTTGTTCCTCAACTGTTTAACCTCTCGAGCCAA
Organism: Gossypium australe; assembly: GCA_005393395.2. Lineage (NCBI taxonomy): Eukaryota > Viridiplantae > Streptophyta > Magnoliopsida > Malvales > Malvaceae > Gossypium > Gossypium australe. The sequence goes on along the minus strand of CM016623.1, from coordinate 75,375,037 downwards.
AATCTTAATTGGTTCCTCCTCATAGGTCATATCCAGTCGTATGTCAATTTTGGTCGAAGGAATCACATGCGAAGGATCAGAACGATATCGTTGCAACATCAACACATAAAATATGTTGTGTATTCTCTCTAACTCTACCGGCAAAGCCAACCGGTAAGCTACTGGTCCAATCCTTTCAATAATCTCATATGGCCTTATGAATCGCGGACTCAATTTGCCCTTTCGACCAAATCTTAATTGTAACACCCCTAACCCGTATCCGTCGCCGGATTGGGGTTGAGAGGCATTACTACACTAAACTAAATTACGAAACAGACTTCAAATTGGATTCAAGTACCAGCAATGCAATCATTATACTACCCGTATTTAATGCACACAAATGTTTGACTCACATAACTTAAACATTCACGATATATGCATATATATATATTTTTATATTTAAACCATATCTTAACTTATGCCAGATTATCACATATATCGAGTATCAACCAAAATTCAGATAACATAAACTAAGTTTTATTTATAATACTATAATACCTACATGTATTAAATCAAGTGAGCCATTTTACTAAAACCCATAAAAACAAAATGTATATTTATTTTATTTCAAAAGATACATTCGAACCAAGCATACTATATTTATTGGTCAGGTACAAATGAAATTCCAACCCAATTATAACAACCAAAAACATCTTCTACTTACTACTATATATGAACGAATATATACTATTGAGATTGATCCTTTTCTTTTTATTATTATAAACTTTATATTACCCACTTAAGCAAAACATGCATGTTTAATATGATAAATATTACTCCACTAAACATATTACACATAAGTGCCATGATCAACCTATATATATATGTGTATATATATATATATAGATGCGATATACACCTAGATTAAAACCGAATATGCCCAGACAAAATTTCTAATACCCTTGGATCATAATAATATACTCATAAGCATTACTAAATTATCAAGCCATGTATCTTCACACAAATAAACATCAAACATAAGCCATATTCGTATGGCTATAATACATATAATAGTAAAGTTTCCATTCAAACACGATCATTTTCAAATCCCTCCTATACATGCCTTTATCTAAATTAACACAACTAAAAGAGTACCAAAATAGTTGATAGTGTGGGCGACTTTCTTGACGATCCCTCTCGAGCCCGTAGCGTAACCAAAATCTATAAAACAGAGGAGAACATTTCACACAATTTAGCTTACTAGCTTAGTAAGTCCTAAGCTCAAGATAATATAATATTTAAACATTTAAACAATTAAAACATTCGACTTATTAACATTTTAGATAAACATTTAAGTATATTTATTTATACAAGGCCGAATACTCATAGTTCATTAACCTAAGTAATTGTACTTCATTTCCTTCAACCTACATCTCCTTGAAACACAGATAAGTATATTACAAACATCACATGCTCCAATTCGTATAAGTATAGCATTCATATCAACCATGTTATCGCACAAAAATCTCCTTTATTCTTAGCATTTCTACTTGAAGGCCGAATTTCCATAATAGTACATTCAAATTCGAATTCAATCATATAATACTCATACACATCAATCTTAGCCTCAAACATATATAACACCATTCCCATAATATTAACTTGACTCAAGTAATATAAAACATAACATACCTTACGTGTTTACCTAAGTCGTTAACTAGATACATTAGTTATGATTTGCCTTAAATAATATTTGGTTTATCCTTGATAAAACACATCACCGGCATCAAGCCTATTAGGCGATAAAGCCCGATAAGTATCACCGGCACGAGGCCTGCTAGGCTCAGAGCCCGAAAGTAATCACTGGCACTAGGCCTGCTAGGCTTAAAGCCCGAAATGTCAACACATTTAACATTATTTTCACTTATTGAACAGAACTTACTTAATCACCTTGCATTAAGCAAAATAAATTCAATTCAATACTATACATTCACATTCGGCTATATCATGTATTTATACTCTAAATTTCCACAATTCATTATTCACTAAGTTCATAATTAATTTATTAACATTAGTATGCTTAGAGACTTACCTTGGAAGTCGATAGATTCGAAATTTCTGGCTATTCGTTTAGTTTAGCTTTTCCTCGCTCCAAATTCTTTTCCTTTTGTTCTGGATCTTACTACTACATGCAAGGCCGAAAAATGAAGGTTTCAAGTTTTCTTCTTTTCTTTGAAATAGAATCGGTGAAGAAGATGGGGGAAAAGGAGAGAGAATAGAATTAAAGATACTTATTTTTGTTTAAACAATTAGCACATATTATAGCATGCTTAGAATTAAATAATTTCAGGTATTGCTGCCTCATTGAATCCTCGGGTTCCCATGTAGCCTCTTCAGCTCCGTGTCTATTCCATAATATTTTTACTAGTGGGATCTTCTTATTTCTCAACTCTTTTATTTCCCGAGCTAAGATACGGATCGGTTCTTCATCATATGTTAAATCGGATCGGATTTCAATCTCTGACGGTGTGATCACATGAGACGGATCTGATCTGTACTTACGAAGCATCGAAACGTGAAATACATTGTGTATCTTTTCTAACTCAGAGGGCAATTTCAATCTATAAGCAACAGGCCCAATACGTTCGATGATTTCATAAGGTCCGATAAATCTCGGACTCAACTTGCCTTTCCGACCAAATCGGAGTACTTTCTTCCACGGGGAGACTTTTAAGAATACACGATCTCCGACCTGAAATTCAATGTCCTTACGTTTCAAATCGGCATAGGACTTTTGACGATCCGAAGCAGCTTTCAAATTACCTCTAATAATAGCTACCTTCTGTTCTGTTTCTTTAATCAAATCAACCCCGTGTATCTTATTTTCACTGAGTTCAGTCCAATATAACGGTGTGTGACATTTTCGCCCGTATAAAGCTTCATAAGGCGCCATTTTGATACTAGATTGAAAGCTATTATTGTAAGCAAATTCAATCAAAGGTAGATACCGTTCCCACGTACCTTCAAACTCGAGAACACAACATCTCAACCTGTCCTCCAATATCAAAATAATTCGCTCAGACTGACCGTCTGTTTGCGGATGAAAGGCTGTACTAAAATGAAGTTTAGTACCTAAAGTATCTTGCAATTTCTTCCAAAACCGCGATGTGAATCTCGGATCTCTGTCTGAAATAATGGAACTCGGTACACTATGCAACCTTACAATCTGCGATACATACAATTCAGCAAGTTTATCAAGTGAATAGTCTGTACGTGCTGGTATAAAATGAGCTGATTTAGTCAGTCTATCAACGATAACCCATATGGCATCTTTCTTACTCGGTGTCATAGGAAGACCAGATACAAAATCCATTGTAACCCTATCCCATTTCCATTCAGGTATCATAATTGGCTGAAGTAGTCCGGATGGTACCTGATGCTCAGCTTTTACTTGCTGACAAATTAAGCATTTGGAAACAAATTCAGATATATCCCGTTTCATGCCAGGCCACCAATAGAACTGTTTCAAGTCGTTATACATTTTCGTGCTACCCGGATGTATCGATAGTCGACCACTATGAGCCTCACTCAAAATCATCTATATCAAATCTGAATTCTTCGGAACACACATTCGACTTTTAAAATTCAAACAATCATTAGCATCGATCTGAAAATCTGATTCTACACCTTTTTCACACTGAATTCAACTAGCAATCAAATCTTTATCAACTTTCTGTGCATCACAAATTTGTTGAGTAAACATTGGTCTTGCTTGTAACTCGGTTATGATCGAACCATCACCAGACATAGTTATCTGTGCGTTCATTGCACGAAGAGCAAACAATGATTTTCGACTTAACGCATCTGCAACAACGTTAGCTTTTCCCGGATGGTAGTCAATCACCAATTCATAGTCTTTCAGCAATTCTAACCATCTTCGTTGTCTCAAATTTAGATCTTTCTGAGTCATCAAATACTTTAGACTTTTATGATCCGAATAAATATGACATTTCTCGCTGAATAAGTAGTGACGCCAAATTTTCAATGCGAAAACAATGGCTGCTAATTCCAGATCGTGAGTCGGATAATTTCTCTCATGCGGCTTCAATTGTCTCGAAGCATAGGCTATAACCTTGCCTTCCTGCATTAACACGCAACCCAACCCATTCAAAGAAGCATCACTAAAAACAATAAATTCTTTACCCGATTCAGGCTGAGCTAACACTGGAGCTTCGGTCAGAAAGGCTTTCAACTGCTCAAAACTTTTCTGACACCTTTCCGACCACTCAAACTTGACATCTTTCTGTAGTAGTTTCGTCAAAGGTGCAACTATTACCGAAAAACCTTTTACAAATCGTCTGTAATATCCCGCAAGGCCTAGAAAACTTCGGACCTCGGAAATATCCTTTGGTGGTTTCCAATCGAGTATAGCTGCTATTTTGTTTGGATCCACCCGAATACCTGATGCTGAAACAACATGACCCAAGAAGCTAACTTCATTCATCTAGAATTCACACTTACTAAACTTCGCATACAGTTGTTGATCTCTCAAAGTTTGTAACACTAATCTCAAATGCTCAGCATGTTCGTTTTCATTTTCGGAGTAGATCAGTATATCGTCAATAAACACTACTACAAACCGATCCAAAAACTGTCTGAAGACTCGATTCATTAGATCCATAAAAACAGCAGGTGCATTAGTGAGTCCAAAAGGCATAACCAGAAACTCAAAATGTTCGTACCTCGTTCGGAATGCAGTCTTTGGCACATCTGTATCTCTGACTCGCAACTGATAATAGCCCGATCTCAAATCTATCTTTGAAAATACTGAAGCCCCCTTCAACTGATCAAACAAATCATCAATCCGAGGTAACGGGTACTTATTCTTTATAGTTACCTTATTTAGTTGCCGATAGTCGATACACATTCGCATAGTCCCATCTTTCTTTTTCACAAATAAAACCGATGCACCCCAAGGAGAGAAACTCGGTCGTGCAAAGCCCCTATCTGTCAACTCTTGCAACTGTGCTTTCAACTCTTTTAACTCAGTAGGTGCCATCTGATACGGAGCTATCGAAATCGGAGTCTTCCCCGGTACTAATTCAATGCCGAACTCAATCTCTCGTACTGGTGGTAAACCCGGTAGTTCTTCAGGAAACACATCTGGGTATTCACATACAACCAATACAGATTCAATTTGTTTCTCGGACAATTTATTATCCAGTACATAAGCCAAATAAGCTTCGCACCCTTTTCTCACATACTTCCGAGCTAACATCGAAGATATTACTGTAGGAAACCCATTTACATCACAGGATTTAATTCTGATGGTCTCACCGTTTTGACATCTCAAATCAATAAGCTTTCTTTTACAATCCACTACTGCCTCATGTGAAGTTAACCAGTCCATACCCAAAATTATATCCAATTCATCAAAGGGCAATAACATTAAATCAGCTGGGAAGCAATAATCCCAAATCATCAACGGGCAACCCCTACACACTTTATTAACAAGCACACATCTACCCAAAGGGTTGGACACACGAATCACAAACTCGGTAGACTCAACTAGCAGAGTCTTACAGAATACTAAAGTTTCACACACATATGAATGAGTTGAACCAGGATCAATTAGTGCAATCACAGTGGTATCATAAAGGGTGAAAGTACCGGTAATGACATCGAGGGAGGAAGCATCCTCTCTGGCTCGTGCAGCATAAGCTCTAGCTGGAGCCCTAGCCTCAGATCGAACTGTAATTTCTTTGTTCCTTTCTGACTACCACCTACATTGCCTGAATGTCTGGGTGGTCTGCCTCGCACTGACGTGTTGCTCGGCTTAATGTTCTGAACTGTATTCTGCTCAGCTAACATCGGACATTCTCTAATAAAATGATCTGACGATCCACATTTAAAGCAAGATCGATCATGAAATCTACAACTTCCAGAATGTCATTTCCCACAGTGCTTGCATTCAACTCGAGTCTGTGGAATGTTACCAACACTGGCCATCGAGGTAGCTCGGGAGCCCACGGGAGGTCGATCACGTCTAGGTAAATCTGAAGTAGCTTTATGTCGACTGTGGTCATCTCTGAACTTCTTGGATGTGGGATGGAAGGTCTTACCCGAAGATCTTTTTCGAATGTCTCTAGCTTCTATCTCAGCCTTTCTTTTCTCTTTCCCGAGCTCTTCAGCTTTACAAGCTCGCTCAACTAGTGTCACAAACTCTTGAATTTCAAGAATGCCAACAAACATCTTTATATCTTCATTCAGGCCATCTTCAAATCTTTTGCACATAATAGCTTCAGTAGAAACACACTCTCTAGCATATCTGCTGAGCCTGACAAATTTTTGTTCATATTCCGTCACGGTCATTCGCCCCTGTTTCAGCTCAAGGAACTCCTTTCGTTTTTGATCAACGAATCTTTGACTGATATATTTCTTGCAGAATTCATTCTGGAAGAAATCCCATGTCACTTTTTCTTTCGGAACTACTGATACTAGTGTATTCCACCAGTGATATGCAGTGTCCCGCAGTAAAGATATAGCACACTTCAGACATTCATCTGGAGTACAAGATAGCTCATCAAGTACCCGAATAGTGTTATCAAGCCACATTTCGGCTCGCTCTGCGTCATCATCATCATTAGCTTTAAATTCTTCGGCCCCAAATTTTTGGATTTTGTCAACTGGAGGCCTACTAGATCTCATCGGATCTATCATCGGGGGTTCTGATGGAATCGGAGTTGGATTATTCGGGGGTGGAGGTTGGTATATAGCCGGGTTAGTTTGAATAAACTGGGTAAACCACTCGTTCGTCATCTGATAGAAGGCTTGTTTAGATTCCCCCTCGTGGCTACCCGAAACGGGTCGAAAGTCTACCGGCACTGATCCATGTGCACGGTCAGGCGCTACACTCTCTACATCATCCGCTACGGCTCTTTCAGGGTCAGTGTCCATTTACTATATAAAACACAGTTCAGACTGTCAGAAGTCACCACACTATCAATATATGATAAAAGGCATGTATAGCTAAACTCACCCGCACTACGGTAGTGTAATATCCCGGGTTAGGGGCTATTTTGTTGTTGCACAATATTGCATGTATTTAGTATGCTGTGTTGTTATTTCGGTGTTTTAGGGCTTTAGTGTAGGCTAGAAGTATGCCTGAGTGAATGGGAAAATTTTGGTTTTTGGGTGTTAAGTCAGGGGAGCTGAGGAAGCTGGGGTTTAAGAATTTTAATTGTGGTTTCATTGCACAAGTAAGGAGCTAGCTTAGTGGCAAAGCATGCGCTACAAGGGGGAGCTTGGTGTGGCGTCATTTGCATGTGGTGGAGGTCCAGTGTTCGAGCTGCAGAGTCCCCCTTTTTGACTTCTTTTTGGGACGGCTTGGAGGAAGAGGTTGAGAGCAATTTGGATTCTACCTTGGACCAAGTCTTCACTTTCAAATGGAGGGTGGAGAGGAAGTTTAGGAGGAGGACTTGGTCATCACATTTGAAATGTGAGGAGTGGAGTGAATGGGGGGATTTTTTGCCGATTTTTGTGGGGTGTTGGAGTGGGGGAGTGGACGGCATAGTGTGGGTTAGGGGGGCCGAATGTACCCTTGCATTTTGGTACATTTTCGGTCAAGCATTGGAAAGCAAAGAAAGTTCTCATTTTGTCCACTATAGCCGAATTGTCAAGAGTGTTTCCTTTGCATTTTTTTTCTCCCTTTTGGAAACCGAAAGTCAAGCTCTCATCTTGCCGAATTGGAATTGTTTGCTCCTCTTAGTACTCTTTGTTAGCCGAATATTCCCCTCCATCATTCATTCTCTCTTTCAATTGTGTAAACCGAAGATAGCTCTCTTCTCTTACATTTTCTTTTCTTATTTGGCCTTTGAAAACACCTTAGCCGAAACTATATTCTCCAACACACCTTCTCTAAACCGAAAATACTTTCAGTCCATCCACTCCTTCTCTTCCAAATATCCCATTGCCGAAATTCCATCCTCATCTCACAAATTTTTATTCTCTTTTTCTCTCTTAAAGTCGAACCTAAGGGTGTTGAACACCTATAAGCCGAATCCTCTTCTTTCTTTTGTAGCCTTGGCCGAAACTCTCTTCTCTCTTAATAGTTCCTTGGTGGCCGAATATTAGAGGGGTGGTGAACGTGTTGGGCTCTTAGTTTCAGTCGGTTGGGGGTTGGTAAGCTCTTGGCCGAATGGCCATTTTGTCCCCTTTTGGTTTTTTTTTTTAATTATGGCTTGGTCAAAGGCCGGTTTTGGCTATTAAGGAAGGACGTTAATCTCTTTGTTATAGGGTCATTTGGAGTGTGGAAGCAAATAAGAGGAGCCGTCTTCATCTGTTAAGTGATTGGGTAAGTGTGGTAAGTGATATTACTTCACTCGTTTGATTTCATTAAGTTAGGCTACAAGAGATTAATGATTCTTTTCCTTAGGTGGTGGCCGACTGGAAAGAGGGACCTTTGTGGTTCGGATTTGGTAGGAAACCAAATCAAGTGAAGGTAAGGGATTGATATTAACCCTTCTGGTTAATTGATGTTGGCCGAATTTTGTGGTTGCTTAATGGTTTTCTTTTGGCCGATTCTAGGAGCCAGATAATCAGGGGACTCAGAGTTATTCGTAGGGATCTTTAGACTCGGATTTACCAGGTGTGTAAATTAACACACTGATACTTAGTAATATTATTAATAAACCTGTTTGCCTGTTAAAAATTATAACAGTATGATGGACAATTGGATACCCAAATAGGGTATGTGTACGATTCGGGTAAGTCTGTTCTATTATGAGTACTATTAATGAAGTATGATATCATGATCTATGTTATGTATGTATGCTATGAGAGGTAATGCTTGGTATGTTGGCATAATGTGCATGACTTGTATGAGATGCATGATTACATGAGTATGGTATGTTGATGGGTGATATGAGTGGAGGGAGCAGTGATATTTTGTGCTGACGAGCACCAGTGTTTTGGTAACACACTTTGTGACTTTGGGTCACCAGAGGTTTGGCACCTCCAGAGGTTTGGTACCTCAGCGTCTCGTCCCAGTGGCTCAGTACCACAGTGGGTTGGCCCCACGGATGATTATACGGGATTGACGCCAGTGATTTGGTATCACACGATGGGTCGGCCCCATCACCAGATTTGTGACTACGGTCACCAGTGCTTTGGTAGCACATTGTGTCTTTGGGACACCAGAGGTTTGGCACCTCATTGCGACTTGTCCCTGTGGTTTGACCACCGTGGGTTGGCCCCACTTGAGATATGGGATCGTCTGCTAGTGATTTGGTATCACACGATGGGTTGGCCCCATCATCATTGGATTTGTGACTTCGGTCACCAGTGCTTTGGTAGCACAAATGTGTCTTTGGGACACCAGTGGTTTGGTACCACATTGACGGATATTGTGTCTTTGGGACACCAGTGTTTTGGTAACACATTGTGACTATATGTCACCAGTGGTTTGGCACCACCAGTGGTTTGGTACCACACGGGGTAGAAAAGGCGATATGGATGGTTAGGATCGGGTTGCATTAATTATGTTGCTATGTATGATGTGTGTTAGCATGTTGTTTCCTCGGGAGCGGGATTTATACACTGAGTCGTTCGACTCACCCTCTCCTTTGACATTTCAGGTGACTCGTAGACGCGGACATGGAGCCGGGATGGACTCGGGGTGCACATGCCATGCTTTAATAAGAGTTTTGCTCAGACTATTGCATTTGGGTACCTTAACTTATTTACTTTTATTTGGGTTTTAATTTGGATTTGTAAAAGGCCTTTAATTTATGATTTGCGATGTTTATGTTTTAATTAAATTCTAATATGCCTTAACAAAATAAGTTGGTATGAATTTTACTAAAACTTGGAAAGATAATGATTTCAAAATCATAACGCAATGTGTTTTTAAACTATACCATCGGGTATCACCCTAAGTCTTTATGATAAACAAATACAAATGGTTTTAAATTCAAACTTGTAGTTCTTCTAAGTTTAAAAATATTTTATGTATCACTAAGAAACTATTGAGGTTTTAAATGGTTTAAACTCGTTTTTACTACACATTTCGGTTAAGTTTTCAAAATCTCCGGGTTTCAAATACACCAACCGTTTTTCAAACAAGTCAACTCAAAGTTGTTTCAAATACACTGTGTTTTCACTCAGCTTTTAAACGGAAAATCTAACTTTTCAACAAAACAATTTCCCCGTAGCATACCAGATTCGGACGTGGTGTCTTGTCCGGGTTTGGGGTGTTACATTTGTGGTATCAGAGCCAAGTTCAAAGGCTCGGCTGTGGGCCTGAGGCCCAAAATGGTTTTCAAAAGTCTGTTTAAGTGTTTTTTTAAAGTATGGTTTGAAAGGCATGGCACCGAGTCTCCGGCACCAGTTCGCCCAGGTAAGTGCCCCGGACTATTCTTTGTGATTTGATTGGATGTTATATGATCTGACGAATAGCAATAGTATGCTACCTTAGAGATTGAGACTGATAGGATTCTGTGAACTCGCGAGAACAAATCCTCATTAAATATTCATAAGACTTGCTTTTTAAACAAGTGGAATAAATACTGATGCATAAAATTCTTTAATCAGATACGTAGAAAGATTAGTCATGAGCACTCGAGGCGGACGTGGTCGTAACACTCGTGGTAGAGGTAGGGGTAGAATGACGGTTTCTGAGCCCGTAGGATCTGGGCAGGGTTCAGAAAATGAGATACCGGTTCCGCCACCAGCTGGAGGTGGTGAGTTCCAAGATCAGACCGGGGATGACGCAGTGTCACAGGCGATGCTGCGAGTGTTGGAAAGGGTAGCTGGGGCAGGTGGTGGTGCAGGAGTTAGGAAATCTGTTCCTGAGCGACTCCGGGCTAATGGGGCTGAATTCTTCCGAGGTGTATCGGGTGTTGCTCTTAGCACTGCTGAATATTGGCTGGAGGCAACTGAGCGGATCATGGATGATCTGGACTTGACGGCTGAAGAGAAGCTGAAGGGTATTGTATCGCTTCTTCGGGATGAGTCATATCAGTGGTGGCTCACGGTTCGGGATAGTGTGGCCGCAGAGGATTTGACATGGGATTACTTCAGAGCTGCATATCAAAAGAAGTACATCGGGGCTAGTTACATCGACTCCCAGCGAAAGGCATTTCTGAGGCTTGTTCAGGGGAGTAAATCTGTTGCTGAGTACGAGGCTGAGTTCCTGAAGCTGAGTAGGTATGCCAGGGGCATTGTAGCCACTGAGCATGAGAGGTGTGTTCGTTTCGAGGATGGTCTGCGAGACGAGTTGAGGCTGCTGATTGCTCCACAGCAGGAGCGCGAGTTTGCTGTCTTAGTTGAGAAGGCTAAGGTAGCCGAGGGTGTTAAAGAGTCGGTAAGACAGAGCATGGACAGGAGTAGGCTTAAGAGGAGCTTTGGGTCTTCGGGATCATCTGGTAATCTGCAGAAGAGGGCTAGACCGAGTGGGCAGAATCAGTCTGCTAGGTTTGTTGCTGCTAGGCAGGGACCGCCGCAGTGCAATCAGTGTGGGAAATCTCATTGGGGTGGCTGCTGGACTGGAGGTAAAGGGTGCTTTGAGTGTGGTTCTCTGGAGCATCGCATTAGGGACTGTCCGCGTAGGATGGCCAGGATTCAGTTTGAGAGTCAGGGCCGTAATCAGTTCAGAGGTAATGGACCGCCACCGCAGAGGGGTTGTGGTAATGGCAGAAATGGTAACGGTTCTGGTCGGGGCCGTGGAGCACCGGGCAGAGGTGCGGGTAGTTCTGATGCTAGACAGCCTGGATTGGTGTATGCTGCGAGGCGCCGAGAGGAGGGCGACGCACCGGACGTCATAACCGGTACGTTCTTGATTTTTGGTACTCCTTATACTACTTTAATTGATGTGGGTTCGACGCACTCTTATGTTGCCAGTAGTATAGTAGAGACCATGGACTTAGACTCTGAGATATCTTCTAGGTAGATGACCTGTTTGATCAGCTGAAGGGTGCTGCGGTATTTTCAAAGATCGACTTGAGGTCTGGGTATCACCAGTTAAAGGTTAAGGAGGCGGATATCCATAAAACTGCGTTTCGGACTCGGTATGGGCACTATGAATTTCTGGTAATGCCGTTCGGGTTGACTAACGCACCGGCAGCGTTTATGGATATGATGAACAGGGTGTTTCAGCAGTATCTGGATCAGTTCGTGGTGGTTTTCATAGACGATATCTTAGTGTACTCAAGGACAGAGGAAGAACATGATGCGCATTTGAGGGTGGTGCTGCAGATTCTGAGGGAAAAGCAACTCTATGCTAAGTTCAGTAAGTGCGAGTTCTGGCTTAGAGAAGTGACGTTCTTGGGTCATGTAGTGTCAGCAGAGGGGATTCGGGTAGATCCTCGTAAGATTGAGGCAGTTTTGGATTGGAGGCCGCCTAGGTCAGTGGCTGAGATTCGGAGTTTTCTGGGTTTGGCAGGATACTACCGAAGGTTTGTTGAGGGTTTCTCGTTGATAGTAGCGCCGATGACTAAGTTGTTAAGGAAAGAGGTTCCGGTTGTATGGACTGAGAAACAGCAGGAAAGCTTCGATAAGTTAAAGAAGATTTTGACTGAGGCTCCGGTTCTAATTCAACCTGAGGCTGGTAAGGAATACACCATGTACTGCGATGCATCACATACGGGATTGGGTTGTGTGTTGATGCAGGAAGGTAAGGTTGTGGCTTACGCTTCTAGGCAGCTGAGGCCACATGAGGTCAACTATCCGACGCACGATTTGGAGCTAGCGGCTGTAGTCTTCGCCTTAAAGATTTGGAGGCACTACTTGTACGGAGAGAGATCGATAGTCTACACCGATCACAAGAGTCTGAAGCATCTACTGACTCAGAAGGATTTGAATTTGAGGCAGCGTAGATGGGTTGAGTTGCTGAAGGATTATGACTGTTCTATTGAGTATCATCCGGGCAAGGCTAACGTGGTAGCAGACGCGTTAAGCCGTAAGGTTGTTTCGGACTTAAGAGCATTGTTTGCCCATTTGAGCTTGTATGACGACGGGAGTATTTTGGCAGAGCTGCAGGTTAAGCCTACTTGGGTTGAGCAGATCAGAGAGAAACAGTTATTGGATGAGGTTCTGAGTGCGCGAAGGTTGCAAGTGCAAGATGGTGGTTTGGAGGGTTACAGCTTGTCTAGTGATGAGGTTCTGTGTTTTCAAGGTAAGGCTTGTATGCCTAAAGATGTTGAGCTGAGGCAGAAGATTCTTCAGGACGCACATAGCAGTCTTCATGCTATGCATCCTGGAGGTAGCAAGATGTATAAGGATCTCAGGGAGCAGTTTTGGTGGCCTGGTTTGAAGAAAGAGGTGACAGAGTTTGTTGGGAAATGTCTGACTTGTCAGCAGGTCAAGGCTGAACATCAGTTGCCGTCGGGTTTGCTTCAGCCTGTGAAGATTCCTCAGTGGAAGTGGGAAAGGATAACCATGGATTTTGTCAGTGGGTTACCACTTACGCCAAGCAAGAAGGATTCAGTTTGGGTAGTGGTGGATCGTCTGACTAAATCAGCTCACTTTATTCCGGTGAGGGTTGACTACTCACTTCAGAAGCTAGCGAAGCTGTATGTTTCAGAGATAGTGAGGTTGCACGGTGTGCCAGTTTTGATAATCTCGGATAGGGATCCCAGGTTCACGTCAAGATTCTGGAAAGCATTGCATCAAGCACTGGGTACTCGTTTGGATTTCAGCACGGCTTTTCACCCGCAGTCTGACGGTCAATTAGAAAGGGTTATTCAGATCTTAGAGGACATGCTGAGAGGTTGTGTCTTGGATTTCGGAGGTAGTTGGGAGGAGTTTCTACCATTAGCTGAGTTTGCCTACAACAACAGTTACCAAGCGAGCATCAAGATGGCACCGTATGAGGCGTGGTATGGTAGGAAGTGTCGCTCACCTACGTGTTGGACAGAGTTGGGTGAACGCCAGTTGTTGAGACCCGAGCTGGTAGCTGAGACTGAGGACAAGGTTAAGGTGATTCAAGCTCGATTAAAGGAAGCTTCAGACCGGCAAAAGTCTTATGCCGATCTTAAGCGTAGAGATATAGAGTTTGCCGTTGGGGATCGAGTGTTTCTGAAGGTCTCGCCTTGGAAGAAGGTCCTGAGGTTCGGGAAGAAAGGCAAGCTTAGTCCGAGGTTTATCGGGCCGTATAAGGTTTTAAGACGAGTTGGACCAGTGGCGTATCAGCTTGAGTTGCCAGCAGAGCTTAGCCAGATTCACGACGTTTTTCACGTTTCGATGCTTCGGCGTTATCATTCAGATCCGTCGCATGTGGTAGCAGTGGAAGAGATCGAGGTAAATCCAGACTTGACTATGGAAGAGGAACCTGTGCAGATTCTTGATCGGGATGTGAAGGTTCTGCGTAGGAAGTCTGTACCTTTGGTTAAGGTACTTTGGCAGAATCATGGCGTAGAAGAAGCTACGTGGGAACCCGAGGATATGATGAGACAGCAATACCCGCAACTCTTTTGACCAGGTAATTTCGAGGCCGAAATTATTTTTAAGGGGGGTAGAACTGTAATATCCCGGGTTAGGGGCTATTTTGTTGTTGCACGATATTGCATGTATTTAGTATGCTGTGTTGTTATTTCGGTGTTTTAGGGGCTTTAGTGTAGGCTAGAAGTATGCCTGAGTGAATGGGAAAATTTTGGTTTTTGGGTGTTAAGTCAGGGGAGCTGAGGAAGCTGGGGTTTAAGAATTTTAATTGTGGTTTCATTGCACAAGTAAGGAGCTAGCTTAGTGGCAAAGCATGCGCTACAAGGGGGAGCTTGGTGTGGCGTCATTTGCATGTGGTGGAGGTCCAGTGTTCGAGCTGCAGAGTCCCCCTTTTTGACTTCTTTTTGGGGCGGCTTGGAGGAAGAGGTTGAGAGCAATTTGGATTCTACCTTGGACCAAGTCTTCACTTTCAAATGGAGGGTGGAGAGGAAGTTTAGGAGGAGGACTTGGTCATCACATTTGAAATGTGAGGAGTGGAGTGAATGGGGGGATTTTTGGCCGATTTTTATGGGGTGTTGGAGTGGGGGAGTGGACGGCATAGTGTGGGTTAGGGGGGGCCGAATGTACCCTTGCATTTTGGTACATTTTCGGTCAAGCATTGGAAAGCAAAGAAAGTTCTCATTTTGTCCACTATAGCCGAATTGTCAAGAGTGTTTCCTTTGCTTTTTTTTTCTCCCTTTTGGAAACTGAAAGTCAAGCTCTCATCTTGCCGAATTGGAATTGTTTGCTCCTCTTAGTACTCTTTGTTAGCCGAATATTCCCCTCCATCATTCATTCTCTCTTTCAATTGTGTAAACCGAAGATAGCTCTCTTCTCTTACATTTTCTTTTCTTGTTTGGCCTTTGAAAACACCTTAGCCGAAACTATATTCTCCAACACACCTTCTCTAAACCGAAAATACTTTCAGTCCATCCACTCCTTCTCTTCCAAATATCCCATTGCCGAAATTCCATCCTCATCTCACAAATTTTTATTCTCTTTTTCTCTCTTAAAGTCGAACCTAAGGGTGTTGAACACCTATAAGCCGAATCCTCTTCTTTCTTTTGTAGCCTTGGCCGAAACTCTCTTCTCTCTTAATAGTTCCTTGGTGGCCGAATATTAGAGGGGTGGTGAACGTGTTGGGCTCTTAGTTTCAATCGGTTGGGGGTTGGTAAGCTCTTGGCCGAATGGCCATTTTGTCCCCTTTTGGTTTTTTTTTAATTATGGCTTGGTCAAAGGCCGGTTTTGGCTATTAAGGAAGGACGTTAATCTCTTTGTTATAGGGTCATTTGGAGTGTGGAAGCAAACAAGAAGAGCCGTCTTCATCTGTTAAGTGATTGGGTAAGTGTGGTAAGTGATATTACTTCACTCGTTTGATTTCATTAAGTTAGGCTACAAGAGATTAATGATTCTTTTCCTTAGGTGGTGGCCGACTGAAAAGAGGGACCTTTGTGGTTCGGATTTGGTAGGAAACCAAATCAAGTGAAGGTAAGGGATTGATATTAACCCTTCTGGTTAATTGATGTTGGCCGAATTTTGTGGTTGCTTAATGGTTTTCTTTTGGCCGATTCTAGGAGCCAGATAATCATGGGACTCAGAGTTATTCGTAGGGATCTTTAGACTCGGATTTACCAGGTGTGTAAATTAACACCCTGATACTTAGTAATATTATTAATAAACCTGTTTGCCTGTTAAAAATTATAACAGTATGATGGACAATTGGATACCCAAATAGGGTATGTGTACGATTCGGGTAAGTCTGTTCTATTATGAGTACTATTAATGAAGTATGATATCATGATCTATGTTATGTATGTATGCTATGAGAGGTAATGCTTGGTATGTTGGCATAATGTGCATGACTTGTATGAGATGCATGATTACATGAGTATGGTATGTTGATGGGTGATATGAGTGGAGGGAGCAGTGATATTTTGTGCTGACGAGCACCAGTGTTTTGGTAACACACTTTGTGACTTTGGGTCACCAGAGGTTTGGCACCTCCAGAGGTTTGGTACCTCAGCGTCTCGTCCCAGTGGCTCAGTACCACAGTGGGTTGGCCCCACGGATGATTATACGGGATTGACGCCAGTGATTTGGTATCACACGATGGGTCGGCCCCATCACCAGATTTGTGACTACGGTCACCAGTGCTTTGGTAGCACATTGTGTCTTTGGGACACCAGAGGTTTGGCACCTCATTGCGACTTGTCCCTGTGGTTTGACCACCGTGGGTTGGCCCCACTTGAGATATGGGATCGTCTGCTAGTGATTTGGTATCACACGATGGGTTGGCCCCATCATCATTGGATTTGTGACTTCGGTCACCAGTGCTTTGGTAGCACAAATGTGTCTTTGGGACACCAGTGGTTTGGTACCACATTGACGGATATTGTGTCTTTGGGACACCAGTGTTTTGGTAACACATTGTGACTATATGTCACCAGTGGTTTGGCACCACCAGTGGTTTGGTACCACACGGGGTAGAAAAGGCGATATGGATGGTTAGGATCGGGTTGCATTAATTATGTTGCTATGTATGATGTGTGTTAGCATGTTGTTTCCTCGGGAGCGGGATTTATACACTGAGTCATTCGACTCACCCTCTCCTTTGACATTTCAGGTGACTCGTAGACGCGGACATGGAGCCGGGATGGACTCGGGGTGCACATGCCATGCTTTAATAAGAGTTTTGCTCAGACTATTGCATTTGGGTACCTTAACTTATTTACTTTTATTTGGGTTTTAATTTGGATTTGTAAAAGGCCTTTAATTTATGATTTGCGATGTTTATGTTTTAATTAAATTCTAATATGCCTTAACAAAATAAGTTGGTATGAATTTTACTAAAACTTGGAAAGATAATGATTTCAAAATCATAACGCAATGTGTTTTTAAACTATACCATCGGGTATCACCCTAAGTCTTTATGATAAACAAATACAAATGGTTTTAAATTCAAACTTGTAGTTCTTCTAAGTTTAAAAATATTTTATGTATCACTAAGAAACTATTGAGGTTTTAAATGGTTTAAACTCGTTTTTACTACACATTTCGGTTAAGTTTTCAAAATCTCCGGGTTTCAAATACACCAACCGTTTTTCAAACAAGTCAACTCAAAGTTGTTTCAAATACACTGTGTTTTCACTCAGCTTTTAAACGGAAAATCTAACTTTTCAACAAAACGATTTCCCCGTAGCATACCAGATTCGGACGTGGTGTCTTGTCCGGGTTTGGGGTGTTACAGGTAGTCCTAGAATCGACTAAACCTGAGGCACTGATACCAATCAAATGTAACACCCCTAACCCGTATCCGTCGCCGGATTGGGGTTGAGAGGCATTACTACACTAAACTAAATTACGAAACAGACTTCAAATTGGATTCAAGTACCAGCAATGCAATCATTATACTACCCGTATTTAATGCACACAAATGTTTGACTCACATAACTTAAACATTCACGATATATGCATATATATATATTTATATTTAAACCATATCTTAACTTATGCCAGATTATCACATATATCGAGTATCAACCAAAATTCAGATAACATAAACTAAGTTTTATTTATAATACTATAATACCTACATGTATTAAATCAAGTGAGCCATTTTACTAAAACCCATAAAAACAAAATGTATATTTATTTTATTTCAAAAGATACATTCGAACCAAGCATACTATATTTATTGGTCAGCTACAAATGAAATTCCAACCCAATTATAACACCCAAAACATCTTCTACTTACTACTATATATGGCCGAATATATACTATTGAGATTGATCCTTTTCTTTTTATTATTATAAACTTTATATTACCCACTTAAGCAAAACATGCATGTTTAATATGATAAATATTACTCCACTAAACATATTACACATAAGTGCCATGATCAACCTATATATATATGTATATATATATATATAGATGCGATATACACCTAGATTAAAACCGAATATGCCCAGACAAAATTTCTAATACCCTTGCATCATAATAATATACTCATAAGCATTACTAAATTATCAAGCCATGTATCTTCACACAAATAAACATCAAACTTAAGCCATATTCGTATGGCTATAATACATATAATAGTAAAGTTTCCATTCAAACACGATCATTTTCAAATCCCTCCTATACATGCCTTTATCTAAATTAACACAACTAAAAGAGTACCAAAATAGTTGATAGTGTGGGCGACTTTCTTGACGATCTCTCTCGAGCCCGTAGCATAACCAAAATCTATAAAACAGAGGAGAACATTTCACACAATTTAGCTTACTAGCTTAGTAAGTCCTAAGCTCAAGATAATATAATATTTAAACATTTAAACAATTAAAACATTCGACTTATAACATTTTACATAAACATTTAAGTATATTTATTTATACAAGGCCGAATACTCATAGTTCATTAACCTAAGTAATTGTACTTCATTTCCTTCAACCTACATCTCCTTGAAACTCAGATAAGTATATTACAAACATCACATGCTCCAATTCGTATAAGTATAGCATTCATATCAACCATGTTATCGCACTAAAATCTCCTTTATTCTTAGCATTTCTACTTGAAGGCCGAATTTCCATAATAGTACATTCAAATTCGAATTCAATCATATAATACTCATACACATCAATCTTAGCCTCAAACATATATAACACCATTCCCATAATATTAACTTGACTCAAGTAATATAAAACATAACATACCTTACGTGTTTACCTGAGCCGTTAACTAGATACATTAGTTATGATTTGCCTTAAATAATATTCGGTTTATCCTTGATAAAACACATCACCGGCATCAAGCCTGCTAGGCGATAAAGCCCGATAAGTATCACTGGCACGAGGCCTGCTAGGCTCAGAGCCCGAAAGTAATCACTGGCACTAGGCCTGCTAGGCTTAAAGAGGACAAAAGAGGTTGGCTAGCCATAGGGGACAAAAGAGGTCAAAATTTGGTCAAGTAGGTGTGTTAGGTGGACTAAGTTGGGATTTTATATTAAAATAAAGAAAGAAAAGATATCATCTTCTCTCCTTCATCCCTCCACCGAAAATTAGCAGCAAATAAGGGTTGGAAAACTTCAAAAATTTCAGCACACTCTTCTCTTTACAAGTAAGTGTTCTAGTGATCATATCTTGATAAAAGTTGTACTTTTGGAACCCCTAAAGCTTAAGCTTTCTAAAAAGGGGACTATTTTGTAAAATGGTGAAGAGTTTAGAGTTTTGCCATGAAAGCTTTTAAGTTGTTTGCTGCATTTTTATGGAAGAAAATAGGTCTTAGTTTTTAGATAAACAACTTTTGTGAAAGATGTTATCATGAAGACACCTAAAAGGGACCTTTTTGTAAAGGTTGTAAAATGTGATGTAAAAGCGTGAAATAATGAGTTTTGATGGTTTCCATAAGAGAAATAATTGTTCACCTAGGCTCGTTAAAGAAATAAATTTGATTAAAATTGATTTCCAAGCCTAGGGGTAAAATGATCATTTTGCAAAAGTCTAAGGGCAAAATAGTAATTTTGCCAAAGCATGATTATTGAAATGCATTTACTAATGTGATAATTAAATGAGCTAATTTGCTATTATAGATCAAGAGGAACCAAGAATTTACCTCGACAAGGGAAAGAACAAAGTATCGAACTAGATCGACGATCTAGCTTATTTTGGAATCGAGGTAAGTTTGTATGTGATAAATTCAACATTTATGTTAGCATATTTGAGAATGTTCGATATTATAATGATGCATGATATTCTATGAAATTGTGTATTGGTGCTGAATGAGAAGTTTTACATTGGGGGTGGATTTTTAGAGCCCAAAGTTGTATGTACAAGCAAGTTAAGTCCGGTAATGCCTCGTACCCAGTTCCAGAGTGGAATACGGGTAAGGGGTGTTACATTTAGTGGTATCAGAGCTATGATTTAGTCGGTTCTTGGACTAACGTAGAGTAAGTATAAGTCTAGCTATACATGCAATACGTAAGAGTAATTGTGTAGTGATAGTGTGACAGCTCTTGACGAATTGAATTGTGTTTTTATATAGTAAATGGACCCTGATCCCGACCAAGCTGTAGCTGATGATGCTGCTAGTAATGAGCTAGCTCCTGCACAAGGGGCCGCGCCAGTAGAGAGTAGACCCGAGACTTTGGGTCAGAGGGAAGAGGCTCGAGAAGCCTTTCTCCATATGATGAGTAATTGGTACACTGAGTACATTCGAGCGAACCTTAACTCTCAACCCCTTCCACCCCCACCTATTCCTCAGCCCACACTTGTAGCTCCTCAAGTGGTTGAGGTAGTAAGAAGAGAAAGGCCTCCGGTCGATAAGATCCGGAAGCAAGGAGCAGAGGAATTTCTGGCTAGTAAAGGCGATGACCCAAAAAGGGCAGAATTCTGGCTTGAGAATACCATTAGGGTATTCGATGAGTTGTCATGCACGCCTGATGAGTTCATGAAGTGTGTGGTACCTCTCTTGAGAGATTCGGCCTATCAGTAGTGGAATACCCTTGTGTCGGTGGTACCAAGGGAGAGAATAAACTGGGAATTCTTCCAAGAGGAATTCCAGAAGAACTATATTAGTCAAAGAATCATCGACCAGAAAACAAAAGAGTTCTTGGAGTTAAAGCAGGGCCGAGGTGACCGAATACGAACGTAAATTCGTCAGGCTTAGTAAGTATGGTCGAGAGTGCATGTCTACCGAGGCTATCATGTGCAAAAGGTTCAAGGACAGGTTAAATGAGGATATCCGTTTATATGTCGAAGTTCTAGAGCTAAAAGAATTTGTGGTGTTGGTAAATAGAGCCTGTAAGGCTGAAGAATTGGCCAAAGAGAAAAGAAGAGCGGAGATTGAGTCCTGTGACTCGAGAAAGAGGCAACTGAGTAATTCATACCAATTCTCATCTAAGAAATCGAGGGATTTTACTACTCGATCAGCCACTTCGGCCGGGTTTTCAAACTGAAGTAAGGGCAAACAGTTCTCAGGGTCTAAGGCTTACACCACATCAGTTGCTATTATTGGCAACGTTCGATCGAGTAGACCGGAATGCCCGCAGTGTGGCAAACGTCATTCTGGTGAGTGCAGAGCAAGCGAGAAGGCTTGTTCCAAGTGTGGGTCTCTAGACCATTTTATCAGAGATTGCCCCGAGGTGGGTGAGAAAGAGAAGTCTCAGAATGCAAGACCGAGAAGTACTGCTAGAGGATGCCTATAGAGTTTACTAAATTTGTAATAAAAGTGTTAAATCCCCTAGGCAAATGTGTATTGGTTGATAGAGTATGCAAAGGATGCCCTTTGATGTTTAGCGGTCATTGTTTTCCTGCTAATATCATGTTATTACCATTTGATGAGTTTGATGTCATCCTTGGGATGGATTGGCTAGTAACTCATGATGTGATTGTAAATTGTGGAAAGAAGCTTATTGAGTTAAAATGTGAAAGTGGGGATTTTATTTGTGTTGAATCAGATAAGCAAGACAGATCACCAGTAGTGATATCATCCTTGTTGACTCAGAAGTATTTAAGAAAGGGGTATGAAGCTTACCTTGCCTTTGTGATGAATGCCAAAGAGACTGAGTTGAGAATTGAGTCGGTACCCATAGTATGCAAGTATCCAGATATTTTCTCGGAGGAATTGTCAGGGTTACCTCCGGTTAGAGAGATCAAATTTGGGATTGAGTTAGCTCCGGGTACTACCCCTATTTCTATTGCTCCATATAGAATGGCTCCAACTGAGCTAAAAGAATTGAAAGCTTAGTTGCAAGAACTAACGGATAAAGGTTTCGTAAGACCGAGTTTTTCCCCGTGGGGTGCTCCCGTATTATTTGTAAGGAAGAGAAATGGTTTTATGAGGTTATGCATAGATTATCGGCAACTTAACAAGGTAACTGTGAAGAACAAGTACCCGTTGCTAAGAATCAATGATTTGTTTGATCAATTGAAGGGAGCCACGGTGTTTTCCAAAATAGACTTGAGGTCCGGATACTATTAGTTAAGAGTCAAGGACTTGGATGTGTCGAAAACTGCATTTCGGAAGAGGTATGGCCACTATGAATTTTTGGTCATGCCTTTTGGCTTAACAAATGCCCCAGCTATTTTCATGGATTTGATGAATCACATTCTTTGGCCATATTTGGATAAATTTGTCGTAGTCTTCATTGATGATATACTGATATACTCTCGAGATGAGAACGAACATGCTTAGCATTTGAGAAAAGTTCTGCAAATTTTGAGAGATAAACAATTGTATGCCAAGTTTAGTAAAAGTGAATTTTGGCTTAAGAAAGTTGGATTTTTGGGGCACATTGTCTCGGGAAATGGAATTAGAGTCGACTCGAGTAAGATTTTAGCGATTGTTGAATGGAAACCGCCAAGGAGTGTAATTGAAATAAGGAGTTTTCTAGGCCTAGCCGGCTATTATAGGCGTTTTGTCAAGGGGTTTTCCATGATAGTTACTCCGATGACGAGACTATTGCAAAAAAATGTGAAGTTTGATTGGACAGAAAAGTGCCAATAGAGTTTTGAGAAACTAAAGGCGTTGTTGACTGAGGCTCTTGTTTTGGTGCAACCGGAACCGGGAAGAGAATTTTTGGTTTATAGTGATGCATCCATGAATGGATTGGGTTGTGTTATTATGCAAGAGGGCAAAGTGATAGCATATGCTTCTAGACAATTAAAGTCGCACGAGAAAAATTACCCAATTCCTGATTTGGAGTTAGCTGCCATTGTGTTTGCATTAAAGATATGGAGACACCATTTATATGGTGAAAAGTGTCGGATATTCACCGACTATAAAAGCTTAAAATACTTGATGACTCAAAAGGAATTTAATTTAAGGCAACGAAGATGGTTAAAGCTGATCAAGGATTATGAGTTAGTGATTGACTACCATCTGGGAAAGGCGAACGTGGTCGCCGATGCTTTGATCAGAAAATCCTTGTTTGCGCTGAGAACCATGAATACAAGGATGGCTTTGTTAAATAATGGTTCTATTCTAGTCGAGTTGAGGGCTAGACCATCATTTCTCCAAGAGATTTGTGAAGCTCAGAAAGGTGACAGTGACTTACAAGCCAAAAGAGTTCTATGTGAGTCAGACTTTCGGGTAAGTCCTGACGGATGTTTGATGTTTCGAGATAGGGTCTGTGTACCCAGAAATGATGAACTTATTCGAAAGATTTTGTATGAAGCACATATCGGATGTTTAACCGTGCACCCAGGTAGTACGAATATGTACAA
This sequence comes from Gossypium australe, assembly GCA_005393395.2. Taxonomy (NCBI): domain Eukaryota; kingdom Viridiplantae; phylum Streptophyta; class Magnoliopsida; order Malvales; family Malvaceae; genus Gossypium; species Gossypium australe. Next base: position 75,351,355 of record CM016623.1, on the reverse strand, counting down.
TGACTTGAAGAAATGGTATTGGTGGCTAAATATGAAGAAAGACATTTTAGAATTTGTATCGAGATGCCTAATTTGTCAACAAGTGAAGGTTGAACAACAAGTACCTTCGGGTCTACTTCAGCCTATTATGGTTCCCCAGTGGAAATGGGACCGTATCACTATGGACTTTGTGACGGGTTTACCGTTGTCAGTGAGGAGGAAAGATGCTGTGTGGGTTATAGTCGATAGACTTACGAAGTCAACCCATTTCATACCTGTACGAGTCGATTATTCTCTTGATAAGTTGGCGGATTTGTATGTGTTAGAGATAGTAAGACTTCATGGTGTACCGTTGTCGATCATTTTAGATAGAGATATGAGATTCACGTCACGATTTTGGAAAAAGTTACAAGAGGCTTTAGGCACAAAATTGAGCTTCAGTGCAGCTGTCCATCCTCAAATCGATAGGCAGTCGAAGAGAATAATACAGATACTTGAAGACATGCTTCGATGTTGTATTTTGGAATTCCAAGGTAATTGGGAAAAATACTTACCGTTAGTGGAGTTCGCCTGCAACAACAGTTTTCAGTCAAGTTTGAAGATGGCGCCTTATGAGACATTGTACGGGCGTAAGTATCAAACGCCCTTGTATTGGACAGAACTTAGAGAGAATCAGATTCACGGGGTTGATTTGGTCAGGGAAACTGAAGAGAAAGTAAAGGTGATACGTGAATGTCTGGAAGCGGCCTCAGATAGACAAAAATCCTATTCGGATTTAAAAAAGAAAGAGATTGAGTTCCAAGTCAGTGATAAAGTGTTTCTGAAAGTATCAACATGGAAAAAAGTCCTCAAATTTGGCCGGAAAGGCAAGTTGAGTCTGCGCTTTATTGGACCTTATGAAGTTACCGAGAGAATAGGACCGATAGCTTATCGTTTGGCCTTGCCACCTGAGCTGGAAAAGATTATGATGTTTCCCACGTATCCATGTTGTGACGATACCGTTCGGACCCTTCACATGTGATAGTACCAACAGAGGTAGAAATTCAACTGGACTTAACTTATGACGAAGTGCCGATTAAAATTTTGGCGCGAAAGGTCAAATAGTTGAGGAACAAAAGTATAACCCTTGTTAAAATACTATGGAAGAGACATGGAATAGAAAAGGCTACATGGGAGCTCGAGGAGGCACTGAGAAACCAGTATCCCAACCTTTTTACCGGTAAGATTTTCAAGGACGAAAATCCTTAAGGGGAGAATTGTAACAACCCGATTTAGGGGCTAGTCAGAATAGTGGTTTGAAACCACTAATCCGAGGTTAGAAAAAATTATTTTCATGATATTTTATGATTTAGAGTATGATTATATAAGTACATGAAAATTTTGGTGCTTTAATTTTAGTGATTTCATGCTAAATCGCGAAAAAATACTAAATTGCATAATTAGCCCCTTAAATAAAGGTTGGCTGGCCATAGGGGACAAAAGAGGTCAAAATTTGGTCAAGTAGGTGTGTTAGGTGGACTAAATTGCGATTTTATATTAAAATAAAAAAGAAAAGATATTATAATTATATTCTCTCCTTCATCCCTCCACTGAAAATTAGCAGCAAATAAGGGTTGGAAAACTTCAAAAATTTCAGCACACTCTTCTCTTTACAGTAAGTGTTCTAGTGATCATTTCTTGATAAAAGTTGTACTTTTGGAAGCCCTAAAGCTTAAGCTTTCTAAAGAGGGGGCCATTTTTTTAAATGGTGAAGAGTTTAGAGTTTTTCCATGAAAGCTTTTAAGTTGTTTGCTGCATTTTTATGGAAGAAAATGGGTCTTAGTTGTTAGATGAACAACTTTTGTGAAAGGTGTTATCATGAAAACACCTAAAAGGGACCTTTTTGTAAATGTTGTAAAATGTGAGGTAAAAGTGTAAATAATGAGTTTTGATGGTTGCCATAAGAGAAATAAATGTTCACCTAGGCTTTTAAAGAAATAAAATTGATTTCCGAGCTTAGGGGTAAAATGGTCATTTTGCAAAAGTCTAATGGCAAAATAGTAATTTTGCGAAAGCATGATTATTGAAATGCATTTACTAATGTGATAATTAAATGAGCTAATTTGCTATTATAGATCAAGAGGAACCAATAATTTACCTCGACCAGGGAAAGAACAAAGTATCAGGCTAGATCGACGATCTAGCTTATTTTGGAATCGAGGTAAGTTTGTATGTGATAAATTCAACATTTATTGTAACACCCCAAACCCGGCCCATGCGTTAAGGCCAGATCTGACATGTCACAAGAGAAAATTACATTTAAGTCCATTTCATTCATACGTAAATAGTTTTGTTAAAAATCAAGAAAACAAGTTTTGATTTAAAATAATTGACAATATAATACTAACTTCGAAGGTTGATTGATAAATCGATAAATTAGAAGTAATGATTTACAAAACTGTGACTTTTGAAAAATATTGATGAAAATTTGAGAGAAGCTTTGTGGGTTAACAATTTTTATATAAGTTTATAATAAAAATCCATTTGTGTAACCGTTTTAGAAAATCTTTATTTAAGTTTTTAGAAAAATCTCATTAGAAGTAATTTGAGCAAAACATAAACACGTCAAACATAAAGCAAAATAAAATAAACCAGAGGCCTTATTACAACATTTAACCCCAAATAGTAAAGTAATAAAGTAAATGAAAAAAAAAGAAGTCTAAAGTCCAAATAAAACCATTTCTGAAGTATGGCCTCCACCGAGTCATACATGGCCCAAGTCCTCGTCACTGAGCATTACCTACAAGGGTTAAGGAACGGGGTGAGTTACTAGAACTCATGTGTATAATCCCCTTACCGTTGGTCACTTGGCTTGTATCCATTTAGCAATATTTTGGGCCTAAGCCCCTTTTTTCATAATAATGTATCAAATAAATCAAATGACTGTAATGCAACCCAACCCAACCTAATAATCCATCCGCTACACACCACCCGTACCATCCCATCACACCCGTGGGGATCAAGTCAACCCACCCCACCAAACACACCAATCACAGGCATTTTGCCATTTATAACATATTTTGATTGTGGCCAAGACACCAGAATCATATGAAATCATATTGAATCATATAAATAAACATTTTTGTGGCAATGCCACCGGAATCACTTCTCTTCAACATTTTCCCATCCCATGCAAAATTATGTATATGCAACAGACATAGTAAATCATGATATTACAAATATAAACAACGATTATTAATTCAGAGATTCATTACAAAAATTCGGCCCATTAACACTTTGCAAATCGGCCCATTAAGGCAATCTATCAAATCGACCCATTAAGGCAATCTATCAAATCGACCCATTAAGGCATTTTCGTCATTTGGCACATAGAGGCATTTTCATAATTCGGCCCATTAGGGGCATTTTCGTAATTTTCACAGTGTTAATACCGATTTTGACAAATTTATCAAAATAATGCAATTTAGGCCAATATCCCGATTTGCGCAACATTACGATTTTAATCATAACGATTATTTCTAATATGATATCAAAACTTAAAAACCCACGGGAAAAAACGGTGTGAGATTACACATTTGATTACGGTAAGTACTATGCCTTCTTGATCGTCAACACCTAAGATATCATAACGCTCGATTAATCAACATACATGATTTTATTAATAAAATTCTAAAATAAATAATCTAAAGTGTTTACCCTTGGAATCGTGAACGACCACGATTTGTCGATTCTCCCCGGATGATGGTCCACAACCCGATGGAAAATCCCGAACCGCCGATACTGCCCTTCGTTTGAATTTAGGAGTAGGGATCACAAATCCGCTCCTTTTACGATCTCCAATCGCTTTCCCTTTTGATTCGATATCGCTTGCCTCCATTGAAATAAGATCTTAGTCAAAACGATATTACGATATAAATATGGATTGTCTAATGACAAAGGGTTCAGCTTACCACTATAATCGTATGATCAACAAGTTGATCGATCGAGTGATTTAGTCCCTAAAACATATAGTCGATTATTCCAAATTATTATTCCGTTAGCACTAATTGAATATTAAATAATATTATTAATCCATAAAGAACTCCTTACCTTATCGATATTGGATTCGATTTTCACCATTCATCCTAAGGCTAGAATGATGTTCGGCCTCCCACTAGAATACGATTCGGTCAAGAAGATAGTGTCCAACACGAAGGAAAAAGAGATAGTGAGGAGACAAGATGCTAATAAATTCGGCTATGGAGAGAATAAATAAAAAGAATTCGACCACAATGAAATTTTGATTTTAAGAAGTGAAAAAAGGGTTAAAGAGATGATTAAAAAGAAAGAAGAAGATGGACAAAAGGTGTTTAGAGTGTTTCGGCCAACACCAAAAGTGATTTGAACCAAAGAAAAATGTGAGTATTTCGGCAACCAAGAAAAATGACAAAAGATGGATTAAGATTCCAGCACAACAAGGGAAAAATGACCAAAATGAAATGAGAGTTTTGGCCAAAACAGAGAAAAGATACTCTCTTTTTGGCTTTGGGAGTTACGGCTAAGAGGAATAATTGGAGAAAGAAAATGACACTAAAAAGCTAAAGAGAAACAACCTCTCAAGCACCAAAATTGCCAAAATGCTCCTAGCAAAATTCGGCTATCCTCTCCCTATACCAAAACCTTGCATAACATGACAATAAGGTCAAAATTTGGCCAACCGAAACTTTCCAAAACATCTCCCTTGAAAAAGGCCAACATGCTCCCTTATCTTGCCTTTTCTTTTGATTTGTTTCCTTACCTTCATCCTTTCCTTGTTTCCATAGCCATCATACCATAATTAAAAAGTCCAACTTGCCTTATATATCCTCTTGGTCGACACTTAGGGAAAGGATACAAAAAAAAAATAGTCAAAAAATTGCACTTGATGGGATTTGAACCTCTTCCCTTAAAGTCCTTCATGTGGCGCCATATCCCCTTTACCATAAGCTCCTTTATGCTAGCAAATTACTCACCTATTTCCATAAGCCTTAATGCCGCTTACTATCTCTCCTTAATAGGCTTAAACACAAAATTTTTACTAGGGCCCAAGTAGACCCCAAGCCTTCTCAGGACCCCTAATTAATATTTTTAACTAGCTTAACGCAAGAAATAATGCAACACATAAAATTCTAAATTTTAGGATGTTACATTTATGTTAACATATTTGAGAATGTTCGATATTATAATGATACATCATATTCTATGAAATTGAGTATTGGTGCTGAATGAGAAGTTTTAATTTGGGGATGGATTTTTAGAGCCTAAAGTTATATGTACAAGCAAGTTAAGTCTGATAATGCCTCGTACCCGGTTTTGGAGTGGAATACGGGTAAGGGGTGTTACAGATAACCCACACAGCATCTTTCTTTTTCGGAGTCATAGGTAACCCCGTTACAAAATCCATCGTGATTCGGTCCGACTTCCACTCAGGAACCATCACTGGCTAAAGTAATCCCGAAGGTACTTGGTGCTCGGCTTTCACTTGTTGACAGATCAAACACTTTGTAGCAAACTCAGAGATATCTATTTTCATACCCGGCCACCAATACAACTTCTTCAAATCATTATACATTTTTGTGCTGCCGGATGTGCTGACAAACAACCATTGTGTGCCTGATGTAAAATTTTCCGGATCAACTCATCATCTTTAGACACAAACTCTATCATGAAACATCAAACATTCATCTGCACCAATCCAAAAATCAAAGTTATTTCCCGATTCACACTGAGCTCTCTTAACTTGCATTTCACTATCATTCTTTTGAGCTTCCCGTATCTACTGAAGAAATAATGGTCTAGCCTTCAACTCGGCCAATATAGCACCATCATCAGTCAATGCTAAACTCGTACTCATAGCTCCTAAAGCATACAAGGATTTTCTACTCAAGGCATCCGTAATCATATTCGCTTTCCCGGGTGGTAATCAATTATTAGCTCATAATTCTTCAATAATTCAAGCCATCGCTGTTGTCGTAAATTCAAATCTTTTTGGTTCATCAGATACTTCAAACTTTTGTGATCGGTAAAGATTCGGCACTTTTCACCATACAAATAATGACGCCAAATCTTCAAAGCAAAAACAATAGCAGCCAAATCCAAATCATGAGTAGGATAATTCTTTTTATGCGGTTTTAGCTGTCTCGAGGCATAAGCTACTACTTTACCCTCTTGCATCAGCACACAACCAAGACCATTCATTGACACGTCACTGTAGATTACAAACTCCTTTTCCGACTCCAGTTGTACTAAAACTGGGGCTTTAGTGAACAATATTTTCAGTTTCTCAAAACTCTGCTGGCATCTCTCGGTCCATTCAAACTTGACATCCTTATGCAACAATCTCATCATCAGTGTAGCAATCATGGAGAACCCTTTAAGGAATCGTCTGTAGTATCCAGCTAAACCCAAAAAGCTCCTAGTCTCTGACACATTCTTCAGCGGTTTCCACTCAACAATAGCCGAGATCTTACTCGGATCAACTCTAATTCCATCACCCGACACAATGTGTCCTAAGAATCTGACTTCTCGGAGCCAAAACTCACTCTTGCTAAACTTAGCATACAAATATGTTTCTTAGAGTCAACAAAACAGTTCTCAGATGCTCCGCGTGCTCACTCTCATCCCGGGAATAAATTAGTATGTCGTCAATAAAAACCACTACGAATTTATCTAAGTATGGTCGGAAGATATGGTTCATTAAATCCATAAAGACTGCAGGAGCATTCGTTAAACCAAAGGGCATGAAAAGGAACTCATAATGACCATACCTCGTCTGAAATGCAGTTTTCGGCATATGTTGCTCCTTAACTCTCAACTGGTAATAGCCAGATCTCAGGTCTATCTTAGAGAACACCGTAGCTCCCTTCAATTGGTCGAACAAATCGTCGATCATTGGCAAAGGATACTTTTTCTTCACTGTCGCCTTGTTGGGCTGTCTGTAGTCTATACACAATCTCATCGGCCCATCTTTTTTCTTTAGAAAAAGTACTGGAGCACCCCACGGTGAATAGCTCAGTCTTGCAAAACCCTTGTCCGTGAACTCTTGCAATTGAACCTTCAACTCTTTTAACTCCAACAGTGCCATCCTAAACGGGGCAACCAAAATAGGTGTTGTACCCGAAACTAACTCAATGCCGAACTCGACTTCTCTAACTGGAGGCAATCCAGGTAAGTCTTCCGGAAACACGTCCGGATACTCATATACTACAGGCACTGATTTAATCTTTACTTCTGACTCTTGGGTATTTAATACAAATACGAGATAGGACTCATACCCCTTTCTCATGTATTTCTCAGCTACCATAGACGAAATCACTACAGGCATACTATCCGATTTACCTAATTCAACCCGAATGATATCTCCATTTACACATCTTAATTCAATAAACTTACTACCATCGTTTACTAAAACATTATGAGCAGTCAACCAATCTATGCCAAGAATTAGGTCAAATTCATCAAACGGCAACAACATGAGATTAGCCGAAAAACAATGACCTCTAATTGTCAAGGGACAATTTCTACACACTTTATCAACTAGCACATGCTTGCCTAACGGGTTTGACATTTTATCACAAATTCTGTAGACTCAACAATTATATTCATGCTAGATACCAATTTCATGCAAATATAGGAATGGGTAGACCCCGGATCAATCAAAGCAACAACAGGAATATCATGAAGAGAAAAAGTACTCGTTATCACATCTGAAGATGATGCCTCTTTGCAAGTTCGAATGGCATAAGTCCTTGCAGGTGCTATACCCTCTGATCTCACAGCAGAAATTCTAGGCGCACCTCTACTACTAGTCCCACTCCCCCGGTTCCTTTGTGGTCTACCCCTCGAAGGTACATTACTCGCTCTAACTTCTTGTTTTCTATCTTTCTCACCCTTCTCAGGACAGTTTCGAATGAAGTGGTCTGGTGAACCACACTTGTAGCAAGTTCGATTGTTTCCCTAACACTCTCCAGTATGTTGTCTACCACAATTTAGACACTCCGGTTTATTTAACTTTGCATTGCCCACGCTTGCCATCCAGGTGGCTTGAACTCTCGAGCCCGAATATGTGTTACCACGATCTTGGTGTGAATATCCAGCTAAAGCAGTTGTCCGAGGGTTCATTTCTTTGGACCTTTTTGATTGGATTTGGAACGACTTACTCATTGGCCTCTTCCTTGCATCTCGGGCCTCAATTATAGCTTTTCTCTTTTTCTTATTTTCAGCCTTGCAAGCTCTATCGACCAATACTACGAATTCCTTCAACTCCAAGATTCCAACTAGCAATCTAATATCCTCATTCAGCACATCTTCAAACCTCTTGCACATAATAGCTTTTGTAGACACACACGCTTGCGCATACTTACTGAGTTTGACAAATTTGTGCTCACACTCTGCCACAAACATTTTACCCTGCTTCAGTTCTAGGAACTCCTTCCATTTCTGATCAATAAATCGCTGACTTATGTACTTCTTTCAGAACTCTTCTAAGAAGAAGTCCCATGTCACTCTCCCCCTTAGAACTACCGATGTCAACATTTTCCACTAGTGGTATGCCGAGTCCCTCAGTTATGACACAGCACATTTTAAGCTTTCATCGGGTGTGCAACTTTAAAACTTTAAAACTTTAAAACTTTCACCGAGACATGACTTTCCACTCAAAATTTTAAACTTTTCGTAACACCTCTTAAACAAGCCTACGAGGCCTAAATCACACATTAGGAATGGTTCAGGATCAAATCAAACTCTTTTAAAGATCTCTAGAAAGACTTAGAAAATTTTTATTAAAAAGTCCACACGCCCGTGTGGAGGAAGGGACATGCCCGTGTGGAACTTCACATGCCCGTGTTCCACACCCGTGTTGATTTATTTTTCAATTCGAACCTACAAGGGTTTTCACACGGCCGGACACACGTCCGTGTCCCTCACACGGCCACAACACGCCTGTGTGTAAAAACCTTGGCATTCTGTTTCTGACGTCATCACCCCATAAATGTCACACGACTAAGGCACACGCCGATGTAGTTACTATTGAGCATACTGACTTGCAAACTGTAACAGACCGATTTAGGGGCTAGCCGGAACAGTGATCTCGGGATCACTAATCTGAGATTTGCGAAATTTATTTTCATGTGATGCTATGAATTAGTATATGATTGTATAAGTACATGAGAATTTTGTTAATTTAATTCTAGCAATTTCATGTTTAATCGCAAAAAAGGACTAAATTGCATAAAGTGCAAAAGTTCCATTTTATAAGCTAAAGGTACCAAATAGCCATAGATTGATAATTTTTGTTCTTAAAAAGGCAATTAGACCTCCAATATTTGCTTGGTCGGCCATAGACTACATAGGAGACAAAGATGGACAAAAAATTGGTCAAAGTAGTTGATAGTTGGTGACTAATTTGACTAGTATTAATAAAATAAGGAAAGAAAAGATATCATCTTTTCTCCTTCACTCTTCCAATGAAATTTGCAAGCAAAATAGGGGTTTTGAAAGCTTAAATTTTTAGCAAGCTCTCCTTCATTCTAGTAAGTGATTTTGATGATTTTTCTTAGTAATAATTGTACTTTTAGAACCCCTAGAACTTAAGCTTTCAAATGAGGGGACTATTGTGCAATATGGTGAAAAGTTTAGAGAAGAACAAAGTGAAGGGTGTTAGATGAACAACTTAAGCCTCCATTGTTATTTGCTGCATTTTTATGGAAGAAAATGAGTTTCAGTTGTTAGATGAACAACTTTTGTGGAGGGTGTTGCCATAAAAACACCTAATTGGACCTTGTTGTGAAGGTTATAAAGTTTGTAGTAAATGTGTGAAATGTTAGTTTTTGATGATAGTCATAAGAGAGTTAAATGTTCACCTAGGCTTGTTGAAGGTAGAAATATGACTAGAATTGATTTCTGAGCCTAGGGGTAAAATGGTCATTTTGCCAAAGTCTAAGGGCAAAATAGTAATTTTGCCAAAGTATGAGTTATGAGGTAATTTAGTCAATATGAGTATTAAATGAGCTAAATTATTATTATAGATCAAGAAACACGAAGCCCGAATCGAAACTGGGGCAAGAACAAAGTCGAGGACTAAATTACATCTCTACATACATTTTGAATATCGAGGTAAGTTTGTATGAATTTAAGGCTTCACATGTATTTTCAATAAATTGCTTATTATGTTGTATAATATACACTATTTTCATGAAGTCATGATTAATGATATATTGATAAGAAAATGAATGAGAGTATGTAAGAGGAAGTCCCAGTTGAAGACTCGGAATAATGAAGAATACTAATATCGCAACATGAGACAAGGAAAGTCCGTGTAAGACCATGTCAAGACATGGCATCAGCATTGAGGCAAGGATATCATATAAGCCCATGACAAGTCATGGCATTGAAAAGTTATCATGAGACAAAGGTCCCATATAAGTCCAAGCCAAGGCTTGGCATTGTTGAATTCATAAGGCAGAGAGGTCATGTAAGTCCATGTCAAGACATGGCATTGATAAGATTCACAAGGCAAGGATACCACGTAAGACCATGTCAAGACATGGCAATGGTAAGTTTCCAAGGGAAACACATAAGGAAGGTCTCGTGTAAAACCATGTCTGGGACATGGCATCGACACCTAGTTAAGAGATCCCATGTAAGACCATATCTAGGATATGGCATTGGCATCATGAGGCGATCCCATGTAAGACCATGTCTGAGACATGGAATTGGCATCGAGATACATGTTTGATGAGATTGAGTAACCTCATTTATTCCAGGTAACTCATCGGGTAAAAGAGCCAAGTATGAAAGAGATAACAAGAAAGTTAAGCAAGTAAAGATAGATATAAGTTAAGTTATTCAAGATTGATAAAAAGCATTATTCATGTTAAGAAGCATGAAGATTAAGTTTGCTTTTGCATCAGTAAAATGTACTAATATGTATGATTAAGTGATACAGGTACCATGATTATAATGCAAGTATGAAATTGTTAAATTACAAGTGATGAGTAAGGATAAGTATGAGTAAGTAAGCCAAGCACTTGAGACTTATGTTTTCATTATTTTATGATAGATGAATTATATTTAGCAAATATATTGCTATATGAGTTTCATGCAAACTTACTAAGCTATATGCTTACTTCTTTCATTTCTTTCTTCCTTGTAGTTTTGCCAAACTAGTTCAGGGATCATAGACATCGGAGCTCGGATCACACTATTAATCATTATTTTGGTATAGCCAAGTTGTTTATATTAAGTATGGCATGTATAGGAATCGTTTCATTTTGAGTTAAGTCTTAAGAGGAGTCAAAGTGTTGGCTATTAAAGTTATTATTCTTTTGTATATGGTTAAAGAGATTAGCCAATATTTACTAAGTTTATACATCAATGTTGATGAGTTATGCATTGTTATTCATGTTTTTGATGAAGTATTTGAATATTTGGATAGGGTATATGAATTATCTTGATCTTAGGGTGGCAATTAGTTTAGAAAATAGCCTTTAAATGTCCACACGGGTAGACACACGGGCGTGTGTCTAGGCCGTGTGTGACACACGGTCAACCCACATGGGTGTGTTAAAAGGCCATGTGTCCCCTGCGAGTTAGTGTTTTAAGTCGTGTTGGCCACGGGCTAGCCACACGGGCGTGTGCCTAGGCCGTGTGCTCCTTAAGGGATTGATGACGTCATAAACAAAGTACCCCTAATTTTTCACATGGGAAAGAACACGGGCATGTCTAGGCCGTGTGAAAGACACGGGCTGTTGACACGGGTGTGTGTCAGGCCGTGTGAAAACCCTTGTAGGTGCGAAATATAAATAAATTGTACACGGGCTAGGGACATGGGCGTGTGAGATCACACGGCCTACCCACATGGGCGTGTCCCAAGTCACACGGGCGTGTGACCCTTATTTAGACAAAAATTTTCAAAGAGCGTAAAAGTTTCCAGTTGAACTCCGAAACCATCTGGATGTATGTTTACGGACTTGTAGGCCCATGAGATGAATGTTATGACTAAGAAAAGAAAGTTTTTAAATCAAAACAAAATTTTATAGCCCATTAATTAATGTTTAAGCAAGGTCAAGCATAGTAATGCCTCGTATCCGGTTCCGGTGTTGGACACAGGTAAGGGGTGCTACACAAACCTAGCATGTAAGGGGACACACGACCTAACCACACGGCCATGAGGCTGACCGTGTGTCACACACGACCTAGACACACGCTTGTGTGCCTACCCGTGTGGACAAGAATAAGGTTATTTGCCAAGCTCTTTCTACCACCCCAACTCATATAAACATAACTCACATCAAACCATCAACTCATTCATGTATAAATGTAACAGTCCGGTTGATACCCTAGTCAGAACAGTGGTTTCGGGACCACGAATTCGAGTTCAAATAATATTTGTAATATTATTTTCTGTGCCGTTGGTATGTGATTAAGCATGTGGTAAAGTTTCGTAAGTTAATTCTTTGTCTGTGTGTTTAATTTGACAAAAGGATGAAATTGCATTAAATGTGAAAGTTGCTTGCTATTTGTTAAAGTACCAATGTGTTATGGCTTTATAAATGTAAGGACTTATGTGGCAATTAAGCCAATTTTATGGTTAGTGGACGGCATGGAGTGATGAAATGCTTATATTACAAGTTTTATATGTTATTTTATAAGTTAAAATTATTTTATATATTACATAGATATATTATAATAAAAGAAACATGATAGTGGATTTCATTCATCCATATACCACCGAAAAACAAGAACAAGAAAAGAAAGAAAATTTAGCCAAGGTATTCGGTCATTTGAAGGCTTAATTTAAGGTATGATTTTGAGTCAGTTTTTGATAATTTCTATGTTTTTGTAATCGTTGCTTTGAGAGCTACAAAACCCATGTATTAATTTCATGAATTAATGGTGTTTGTGTGAGATGCCATTGTTGATATGTTGAGTTTTGAGATGAGTTTAGTTGTTAAATGAAAGATTTGAGCTAGATAAACATGTTTTGTTCTTGAAATTTTGATGAATTTAGCTAAATAGGGCTAAATTGTGAAAATAGCAAATTGAGGGACTAAATTACTAATTTGATGGAAAATATGGGCTTGTATGATATGTATATGCATTCGGCTAAGCATGAGTATAGGTTGATTTTGTGAATTTGATGTTTTGAGAAAAATGGACTAAATTGATAAATTGTACAAATATGAGGGTTAATTTGCAAATAGCCCTAAATATATCTGTATGGATTGAGTTGAATGAATTAGTGAATAAAAGAGTTAATTCTGAATATGTTTAGATCAAGAACCGAGGAAAATAGACTGAGATCGCGGGAAAGCGAAAGTAACCGAGTAGCCGTTTTCATTCCGTTAAACCGAATCCAAGGTAAGTCACTATGCAAATAAACGTACTTGTATGAAATAATAATTGTTCCTCTGATTAATGTTGATGATGGATGCTTATGAGAGGTTATGCATATGAATTCCGAGATATGTTCAATATAGTGACTCAGTCCGAGAAGTCCCGTACGAACCTAGGAATAAATAAGATTAGCTATGTCATGACAAGGTATCTGTTCTGTTTTATCATGTAAGACCACGTCTGGGACGTTTGCGTTGATTTGAGATTTCGTGGAAGACCACGTCTGGGACGTTGGCATCGATATGAGCTTTATGTGTAAGATCACGTCTGGGACGTTGGCATCATATGAGCTTTACATGTAAGACCATGTCTGGGACATCGGCATCGTATTGATTCGTGTAAGACCATGTTGGGACAGTGGCATCGATATCTGTGTGCATATAAGACCTTGTCTGGGACATTGGCATTGTACGATTATTCCGAGCTTTCTGAGTGTCCTATTAGATTCCTTACGGTTCAACAGGCAAGTCTGAGATATGAATGGCAAATCCGAGCTTCGATAGATTAAGTAAATGAATGTCTGATTCAGGTACGTTGATTATACACTAATTGTGTATACAAGGTAAGTATCTATGTGATCTTACTAGAATGTTATGTATATGGAATTGATAATACAATATGTAAAGTTTGACTAGATGAACTACGTGCAATATGGTATGTGAATTGGAATATGGTAAGTGATGGTTAAGCAAACGAGCTTAAGAAAGAATGAGATGATTTGTATCATGAGAATCAAATTGGTCATTTTCTTGATTTGGTTATGTGCAATTCATGCCAAGTTTGTTTGTATATTGACTTACTAAGCTTTTGGAAAGCTTACTCTATGTGTGTTTTCTCTGTTTTATAGGTCGTCAAAGCTACTGAAGGCTCGAGACCGTCACGGATCGTCATCACACTAATAAACTCATTTTGGTACACTTTGGGAATGTATAAGCTAGATATGGCATGTATAGGCTAGTATTTTGGTATAAATTGTTATATGAATTTAGCCATGGGATTTGGCTAGAGATAAGTTGAGAATATGCATTAAGATCATGATATGTGAAGTATGTTTTGGCATGTTAGATGACTTATGAAATGGTCAAGTTTTGAGTAAGCAAAAGAATGAATTATGTTGTGATAGGTTGGAATTTTAGTCTTGAAATTGTCATTATTGAAATGGTTGTTGAATGCATAGATTGAATGGTCAATTTAGTATTTTTTTGGTTGCCATACATGCATGATATGTGTTGGTAGATGTTGCTTGTAGGTGAGACCCAAATGGGTGGTCTTTTAGTCTTGTAAAATGACCAATAATGCCACACGGCCATGGCACAAGGGCGTGCCTAGTGACCCTGTGAGCAAATCAGTATATGGCCTAGTAGTACACGGCCTTAGCACGGGGGTGCTGGATAACCGTGTTGGTTTTGGCAGGATCGACCACGGTCAGGGGACACTGGCGTGCTTTGTGACCGTGGGGGCCAAGTCAGTATAGTCCACGGCCAAGGCACACGGGCGTGCTTGGTGGCCGTGGGAGTATAGTCAGGATAGACCGCGGGGAGGACACACGAGTGTGTCTAATAACCGTGGAAGGCACACTGCCTACCCACACGGGCGTGTAAGCCCTGTAACTTAGAAAAGTTTTAATTCTCCATGAAATGTTGTATGTGTTTCGGTTTAGTCTCGACTCGGTTTATAAGCATGCTTAAGGTCTTGTTGACCTATTTAAGGGACATTGTGTGTATGATTGATGAATGAAATGTATGAAATGATTTGAATGTTTCCGATCTGTCTGGTAATGCCTTTAACCCTAGTCCGACAACGGTTACGGGTTAGGGGTGTTACAATAATTAAACCAAGTAAAAAAAAAACCATGCAACTTGCACATTCATGAATAGCCTCATCATTGCATAGATTAATAAGAAAGAGCCATCAACTATGGCCTTATACAAAAGAGTTCATCTTTGAATGAGCCAACACATTTTGCCAAAACAATATGACATTCAACTAAATCTAGTCCCTATACATGCCATACTCAAAATGCTTAATCTAACTATACCAAGATGTGCTGATAGTGTGGGTGATCTTCTAATTATCTCCGTATCCTGTGCTGGCTCTTCGACACTATAAAACAAGGGAAATGAGAAGGGAGTAAGCTTTAAGCTTAGTAAGTCTATATGTAAACAATATACATCATAACACATATTTATCAATCAAGAACATCACATACTAAATAAAAACAATTCAAGTCCTCATAACCATACTTACTCATTTCAAACCTCACCATATCCCATACATATATCATATAACATTGCTCACATTTACTTGCACTTATACCTTGCACTTATCACTACAAAGCCACATGTAATTTCACTTAGACAATTTCTCGATGAAACCTTCGGAATGATACAAGATACTCGGCGGTTTTGCACACAGCCCACCAAAATGATAATATATATGATGGTATCGTACACAGCCCATCGTTGATGAATAACAAGGTGGTATCGCACACAGCGCACTAATAATTACATATTTACGGATATTTATTCGTACCCGTATTTCTATTCGAAAGTTCATTCGAGAATTTCCCATTTTCTACCATTTTCAATAAATCTCACCGATAAGCATTTAATCCACACAATGCATTAATAGGTAAAAACATATGTAATAAGGATGTATTGTTTACACATAAACTTACCTCGATACAAAATATGTCAGTTTGCGGTTTAGTTCGAAACCTTGCCTTTTCCCCGGTCAAGGTTGATTCCACATTCTTCTTGATCTATAATGACATATTTAGCTCATTAAATAATCACATTATAACACCCCAAATCCGGCCCATTTAGTCCGACCGAATTTGGAATGCCACTGCGAAACACTTTCGAAAAACATTCTTACTTAAGAGATAAACCGTTAAAATTTTGTCAAGTTTGGTAAAACATTTTCGTGACTTGTAATATTTTAAGTAAAAATCGAAGTTTGTTATAAACATATCGGTTTCAAGCTTCACTTGAGAAAATAAAACCATTAGCAATCAACCTTTAAATCATCCATCCATAATAGGGCATATAATAGAGATGCTTAAATACTTAAGTGGGCCTTTTTACAATACACATTTGGTCAAAATACTGAAAATATCAATATTTAAATAATCACATAAAACGTCCCTTTTCATAAAAGTCCATTTCCTCATGGCCACCTTTGTATCCTCTCCGACCCGGTCCAAGCTTTACGCGCCACCTGAAAGGTTTTAGAAAAATAGAGTGAGTCACCAAGACTCAGTGCATAGTTGTTGCACATGTCCTCACATATGGGCTTGGCCCATATCCATACAATTCATATATATATATATATAACATACAATTATAAATATGCGATTATGAAAACACACTATTATGAAATGTGATTACAATATACAGTTACGAAGTCCAATCCACAAGTGATCCACATATCTTTCTTTTGCACATTATTTCATAAGGTCGTGGCTAAGGCACCGATCACATAGTGATCCACATATCACTCGGTTCACTGATCATCAGTCGCGAATGTAACACGAGGCTCGCATTAGTCCACTCACATAGTGTACACCTTTTCTCCAATAGTCACATCACAAGTCTCATGTGTACGTATATGTACCATAACAACATTTCGTACGAAACAATATGTGTATTTTATCTATCATGGTCACATGTTATTCAGAACAATATACATCACATGTCATCACTTTATTTACATTCATCAAAAATCACTTTTTCTCGCAAATCACTGACAGGTTTATATCGTAATCACTAACTTGATTTTTCGATCACTTACCTTAGTATCCATACTGTTTACTTTATTTTGGCTAACATGCATAACATATTCGTTTACATAAAACAACACATACAACACATATAATGAATAACAACAAGAGTACAGTGCGATAACTACGCACCTGACTTTAGCGAGATTCTGATTTATCGAATCTAACAGCAACTAAAATCTCGAAGGCTTCTGTTACTTTTATCGATTTGTCCCTAGATCACATAACCGAAATCGATCACCTTAGTACCAATACGTGGCCTTAGGCCAAATTCTACAACCACTTACCTAGCTTATTTTGATCCCGAAACTCCACTCGATCTTGTCGATTGCTCTCGAAGTCATCGAAAGTCCTACTAAAGCGTGGTTAGAATCGGCTAACATCCATATCTAAGAACAATGGCCCTACCAAAATGTACATAACACTTACCTAGTTTATTTCCAAGTCTCACATTGTTTGCTTGCTCTTGTAGATACTAAATCCTTTGAATAGCCGAAACCCCCTAAGCTCTTTTAAAAGCTCCTTAACACTAGCACAATAAAAATACATCAATATAGCCTTTAGCATGTTCAGCTATTCTTTGAATCAAAATCTTGCCTTGATTTCGGCATGAAAAAGGAAAAAGGAGAAGAAATCAACTACTAAATAGGGGTACTTACCAGCTTTTGTTTAGAGAGACTAAGAGGAAGTATTCGAAGGCACCTTCTTCAATGAGGATTCGGCAATAGTGCCTATCATGTTCGGCTAGCAACAATGAAAGGAGCCCATGCAAACACATAAGCTAGACGAGAGCTTCCTAGTTCCTTCAAAACCGAACTTAACTCCCCTAAGTCTCTATTTTGGCCGTGAATAGCTTGAGAAAAGAAGGAAACAAAATTAAAAGTTTTGGTATCTTCTTGCTATCAGAAAACCAAATAGATAGTCCCTAGAAAGATGCTTTACTCGGCCATGCTCAAGAAGAAGAATAGCTTAAAGACTTCTACAATCGGCTAAGCTTTCAAAAGCAAAGAAGGAAACCACCATTTGCATGCATTTCAGCCATGCACTAAGCAAAGAAAACAAAGAATTTTGGCTATCCTTTCTCAAACACAGGGCCGGCCAAAACATCCCCTAAGCATGCTCCCTCTTTTGCTAATTTCCACATCACTTTCCACAATTTCCAAGTTTAATCCTTCCTTCTCTTTCCTATTTCTTTCGGCCAACTAACAAAGAATGGAAAACAAATTCCAAGCATGGAATTTGGCCATGCTTTTTGCATCACAAGATCAAGGCCGGCCATTCATTTGAAAAACAATGCCGCATGCTCTCTTTGTTAAGTTAATATTGTTTATTCACCATATATAATAAAAAAATAAAACTAAATGATACCCACTACATCATTTCCATAATATACTAGTAAAATAAAACCCATTACCTTAGCCATCCTTTAATAAAAATAACAATAAAATGTTAAATTCTCATGCTTCCAAAACCAAGGCTGCATGTTTTTCCTTCCCCAAAGCAAAAACCCTTTCTTACATACTAAAATAATAATAAAATGAAATGGTTTAACCCCATGCTTACAATTAAATACAACTCCCCATAATAGTAAAAAGAAATAAAAATATTCAGCACCCCTTGACCTTGTTCACGCGTGCATGGGCCATGCAGGCCCTTCCCACGTTGGCGTGAAAAAAAAAAGAAACCAAATGCTGCTCCTGGGCTTCGAACCCCAGTCCTGAAACAGCCCTCTCCACGCCTCAGCCACTCGGCCAACATTGACTTTCATGACATTATTGCGGCACACTTCCTTTTAAGCCTTACTCTCGCAGGTTCCGCAAGCTTTAACGCTAAGAGCAAAAATAGAATTCTTCAAGTGTGAACTCCAGGACTCGAACGCTAGTCCCTTTGACACAGCTCTCAAGCCAAGTCCTTAACCACTCGGCCAGTTTAAATTTCATGACATAATGCATTGCGAATTTCTTTTAAACCCTTTTTCCATTAGCTTCCCTTTATTCAAAAATAAAAACTCACCCCGCGCTTCCAGCGCGTCTCGAACGCAGGTTCTCGCGAAGATACCCTGGCTGCAAACGTCCTAACCACTCAGCCAATGTTCATTTTATGCTAATGGACGCGTTAAAAATTCTTTTAAATCCTTCTTTAAAGCAATACCATTTTCTAAAAAAACAAAACTCTTATGCCGCGCCTTCGACTCGAACTCCAGACGTTATGGAGTTGAATCCAAGCCCCAAAGTGGCGTATAGAAGCCACTCGGCCAGGGCATTTTATATGCCTCAATTTTACAAAATTTTTACTTAAGGCCTCCTCAACCAAATTTCCATTTTTAACCCCAAATTTTCAAAATTTCCAAAATGCTCCCATTTTTATCCTCGGGCTTTAGGAACTCTAATAACTCATCAAAACACTCCCGAGGCCCACTAACACTTGGGTTATTTTCCAAACTCGCATCCCAATTTCGGGATATTACACACATAATCAAATTACTCCAAAATTCTTATTTTGGAAAAAATGACCATTTTGCCCCTAGACTTTTACAAAATTACAATTTTACCCCTAGGCTCCTAAAATGAAATGTGTTTATTTTTCCACACACTCAAGCCTAGCTGATTCATATTCCCTCTTACAGCAACTCAAAATTTCAATTATCTCACACATTTATCATCTATTTCATAACCTTTACAAAAATGTCCTTTTAGGTGTTTTCTTCCCTAAAAACTCAGCAAATAGCATAAGCATTCTCATGGAAAATCTGTAACACCCCTAACCCGTATCTATCGTCGGATTAGGGTTAGGAGTATTACTGAATTAACACAAGTTACTACTCCCACATCAGAAATAATACTTGGTAAGTACTTATCAATAGATAATCACTAATCGTATAACCCTATATAACGCAATGATCAATCATTAATAAAACACATCTACTATCCACCAATCATACACCTTACACTCATTATTGAGCATACATTTCCTCCTACATTTGTTCAAACCACAATTACAAAACTAAATTCCATTCATTTATTTCATAAGTTTCTTATCCCATTCGGCTTTGTTCTTTGTAATTATACATACATCCTATTTAATAGATACATCATGGTTTAAAATTAGTGATGCATAACCGAACATATTTGATCCATCAACAAGTTAGTCCAAACTCCATACAAAATTAACCTATTACCGAATACTTATGAATAATACATATACAAATTTAATCTTCTCTACATCACCTATAGTATACGCATACACAAGGTACTATATATATATACCATATTCAATCCATTTATAAAATCTTCAACTCACCTACATATGAATCAAAAAGATATATTTGAATCATTAACACCATTACAAGTATTACAAATCCTATGCATATTCATCGACTGAAATATACTATAACTCTATACAAAAATCAAATTGGTGAGTTCAATTATCATGCATTCATAATATTTAATAACCTTACAAGATAATTTGTATTTAATATTCAAGCATTCATTCTAGAGACACCAATTTCAAACATGACTATACTATACTTAACCACAAAATATAGCCATTTTCGCATGGCTTGAATACAAGTTTTTACCATTCAAAATATAAACTAAAAAGACCTACCCTATACATGCCACGAATTCAAAAGAGTCATAGTTTATGATACCAAAAGTTGGTGATAGTGTATTTGACTTCCACGGAGATCCCGAGCTCGAGCTAGCCTTTAAGGTCTATAAAATAATCACAAAGACACATACCGTAAGCTATCATAGCTTAGTAAGTTTAAGCATTGATAAGAAAAGATCTAAGTATAATTGTTATTCAAATTAATCAATTTGACTTAAGTATCAATGAATACTTCCATATAGTACAACTAACATGTTTCCAGTCATCATTCATTAATTCAACAAATCTCGAAATCAAATGTGAGCATATCATCTTCCATTCGAACAAACTCAACAATTAATTGTGATATCTCAATACTATACTATCATGTACACATCAACTTACCTTTAACATTAAGCTACTCAATTGTCATACTTTATTACCTATTTACCATTTCCCGGATGTCTCCTTTTATTTGTTTTTGCTATTGTAAGCTTCATAAATCCGCACACACAGTGCAACTCAAGTAGCATATTGCCATATAACCGAATTCGCACACACAGTGCTCGGTATATCCATTTGCACATATACTGCTCAAACAACCAATCTCGCACACACAGTGCTTGGTTTCAATCTCGCACACACAGTGCCTATCAACCGATCTCGCACACACAGTGCTCGGTTACAATCTCGCACACACAGTGCCCCATCAACCGATCTTGCACACACAGTGTTCGGTTACAATCTCGCACACACAGTGCTCGGTTACAATCTCGCACACACAGTGCCCCATCAACCAATCTTCTTAATACGAATTACACATGTAGTCAAATATTTATGCCCATAACTATAAGTTAACAATTACCACACTTGCTCAATTACTCACCACTACATTCGGCACCCATGATAATCATGTAACTTATAACCTCCATCATTAAATAATCATTTCTCATTCTATTCTTGTATACATTCATCTATTGTTACAAACATATATATATATATATATATATAACCACTCAATAAGCAAACCAAGCTTTCTTAAACATTTATCAATCATACATTCGGCCATTTTATGCAATTTCCATCAATACTTTCGGCCTCAAGATATAAACAAGATAAAATCATTCATATATACTAGCATAACATAAATTAAAATATAATCCAATCCAATCGCTTAAACTTACCTCGAAAGTCGATGAGTTAGCTTCCTGACTATTCGTTTAATTTTGTTTTTCCCCGATCCAAATCCTTCTCCCTTTGTACTTGATCTTATATAAGCATGCAAGAACCGAAAATGGAGTTTCAAATTTCTTTATTTTCTTCCTTCCTATTTTGGCAAATGGAGAGACCAAAGGTAAGAGATGAACACCCCCACTTAGTTCATTTCTTTATTATTATTATTATTATTATTATTATTATTATTATTATTATTATTATTATTATTATTATTATTCATCAACTTATAATACTAATATCATTCCACTATCTATAAGAAAAATATAATTTAATGCATAGTTTCATCATCATGCCGTCCACTACTTTGTTTTAGGAGTAATTGACATGCAAGTCCTCCCAAGATGAATACAATTCAATTAAATCCCTTACTTTAATTATAAGCTACTTTTACCATTACACAATTTAATCCCTTGATTAAAATTAATCATCCAATAAACAAATTAACTCATCATTTTAAAATACACTTAAACACATATCATATGTATCAAATTAGAAATAATAGAGGAACAAAAATATTTATTATTAATATTTTAATCCGGATTTTGTGGTCCCGAAACCACTGTTCCGATTAGGGTCATAATTGGGCTGTTACAAAATCCGTAAACTTTCAACCATTTTGCAAAATAGTCCCCTCTTTAGCTAGCTTAAGCTTTAGGGGTTCCAAAAGTACAAATATTATAAAAAAGACCACTAAAATCACTTACTTGCAAGAGGATAGCTTGACTGAAAGTTTAAGCTTCAAAACCCCTATTTCTTGCTGAAAATTTAGGTGGAAGAATAATGGAAATAGGAAAAGATGATAACTCTTTATTCTATCTTATTTTATTCAATTAAGTCACCAACTCACCTAACCATTGACCATGTCTCTAATTTGTCCCCCATGGCCAGCCAACTCTCCCTTAAGGGTCTAATTGCACTTTAAGAACCTCCAATTTAAGGTCCTATAGCTATTTAACACCTCTAGCTTGAAAAATAAAACTTTCACACTTTATGCGATTTAGTCATTTTTCGCAAATTAAGCATGAAATCACCAAAATTAATGCACCAAAATTTTCATGCACACATATAATCATGATATAACACATATAATAATATTAAAATAATTCTCTGGTCTCGGATTAGTGGTTCCAAAACCACTGTTCTAACTAGCACCAAAACCGGGCTGTTACAGTAACAGAGTCATTACCTTTGCAAGACACCCCCACACTTTCAAGTAGTTGAAGGAAGGTTTTGTACATTTTCATAACTCATATGGTGTCTTGTCCCTTTTTTTGCAGGGAACCTTATTTAGAAGGTAATTAGCTGATAGAATAGCTTCCCCCACATTTACTTTAGAGTCCAATTTTTCCGCTTGGCTACTCCATTTGATTGAGGAGAGTATGGTGGTGTCACTTCTTGAATAATACCATGTTGTGCACAGTAGTAACCAAATGGTTCAACATATTCACCACCACGGTCACTTCTCACCATCTTAATCTTTTTATTAGGTTGGGTTTCAACTTCCTGTTTATAGAGAATAAATTTCTCTATAGCTTTGTCTTTGCTCTTAAGCAAATATACGTAGCAATATTTTGCGCCATCATCAATGAGGGTAATAAAATATTTATTCCATCCTCTAGTTTGACCAAACTTTAAGTGACAATCAGCACTATGTATTAGATCAAGTGGTTCTATACTTCTTTCAATAGTTTGAAATGAAGATCTTGTTAATTTTGCCTTGACACAAGTTTCACATTTGTGATTATAATTAATGTGAAATGAATGAATGTGCTATAAATTAATTAATCTACGTAAAGTATCATAATTAACATGTTCGATCCTACCATGCCATAAATTAAATGACTCAAGCATATAAACAAAAGAAGAAGCGACATTCTTATTCATTGTTTTTGCTTTTATAGAGATTGCATTAAGTTTCCATATATCATTTAATACATATCCCATTCCCACAAGCATTCCCTCTTTAGACAAAATTAGCTTTTGGGATTCAAACACCATCCTTGCTTATGTCAGGCGCATAAAACACATTTTGAAGCTTGAGTTCTTTGCCAGAAGTCATCTTCAAGACCACAGTACCCTTCCCCTTAATCTTGGAAGTCGTAACATTGACCATATAGAGCTTCTCTCCTTTGTCACAAGGCACCAACTCAGAAAAGGAGTCTTTTTCGTAACAGATATGAGGTGTGGCATCAGTATCAATCCACCATTCTCTTGGATTTGAGGCAACCATGTTGACTTCAAAAATCACAGCACATAAGTCCATATCAGACACTTCCTTGGAAATTTCTTCCACAACATTAGCTTGATTAGCTCTAACTTTCTTTGGAAGCCTAAATTCATATGACTTGTGCCCCATCTTGTTACAATTGAAGCATTTTCCTTAAAATTTTTACTTCTTCGAAATGCCACCTTTTGGTCCTAATTTAGACCCATTCTAAGGTTGTTTTCCCTTATTGAAGTTTTTCTTGACTTCTACCACGTTTACCTTAGCACCACTGAAATTTACTACTTTGTTGAGGTTTTTGCCAGTACCTCTATTGTCTTCTTCAATTTGAAGTATGAC
The DNA here is from genome assembly GCA_005393395.2 of Gossypium australe. Classification (NCBI taxonomy): domain Eukaryota; kingdom Viridiplantae; phylum Streptophyta; class Magnoliopsida; order Malvales; family Malvaceae; genus Gossypium; species Gossypium australe. Next base: position 75,326,795 of record CM016623.1, on the reverse strand, counting down.
AATCAGGTCTTCCACTAACATTTTCTTTCTTTTATGCTTTAGGTAGTTCTTGAAGTAATTCCAACCATGGGGTAACTTCTTAATAATGGTTGCCACCTGGAAGGATTCACTTATGACCATCCCTTCAATAAGAATTCCATGAATTACCAGTTGAAGTTCTTGCACTTGATTCACAACTAGTTTAGAATCAACCATTACAAAATTCAAGAATTTGGCAACTAAACACTTTTTAGCTTCAACATATTCGGTTTTGTATTTATGGTGCAATGACATCCATAATTCGTTAGTAGTCTTCTTGACACAGTATACTTTGCACAATGCATCCGGCAATCCATTCAGGATGTAATTTCGGTAAAGGAAATCAGAATGCTCGTAAGCTTCAATAGCAGTGAAGGTAGTAACATCATCTACTTCACCCTCTTTAATAGTAGGAGGGTCATCTTTAAAAAATTTGACCAAGTTCAACATGGTCAAATAGAAAAACATCTTTTGTTGCTATGTCTTAAAATTCTATCCAGAGAATTTCGCAGACTTTTCGATGTGGCTTACAACCACCGGTAATATTGAGTTTTGATTCGAAGCCTGAGTTGGAACCAACACTCCAGATTGCGAATTGGGTGAATTGGTGGGAGTTGCCATTTTTTCTGTTAAGATTTAAGAAAAAGAACCAGAATTAGTAATAATAATAAATAAAAAAATTAATTTTCAGTTTATACTACCTTTCGGTCTTGTTAAATGACAGAATTTAGTTAGGAACTAAAAATCCTGAAACAAAATAAATAACCAATTTCTATTAATAGAATTGTTACTCTCAAACGATTACCATTAACAACAGAAATCGAATAATTTCTATTGAATGGTAGGAAAAGAATCCTAAAATAGGATTATTCAATTGATTTATGTTTGAAACAAAAAGCCAAAAAAATCTTGTTAAACGGAAGGAATAAAATCTTGAAACAGAATTGTTCAATTGATTTACAAACAAAATACAATTTCACGCCAATGTCCTGTTCGTCTTGTATTAGAAAGTGTTAAAGAAGTCTATCTTAAGATTGTTGCACACAAGTTAGAATAATAAACAGTAATGTAAAATATTTATTTAAATCACAAGATCAAATCAAAACAATGTACATATATATAATCTGAAAAATAGAAATTGGAAATAAAAACTAGATCAAAATTTTATACTTGAAGGAATGCAGAAAAAATCAACTGGTAGTTGAGGCCTATTTTCACAATTTTCTTAAGATAGATTCGGCCGCTCCTTTGCTGCTGGAGAAACGTTGGTAAACTCTCTCACAGGATACAACAACAAGATGAGCACGACAGTAGCACGATTGCAGTGATCAAATAACTGTAGCCTTGCCTTCCTCTATAATCGAAAATGATGTTCTTGAAATTATTGCAAGAAAAACAAAGAAAAAATTATTCTATCTCTTTCTTGCAAATTATTTCAATTTTAAATAAAATTCAAAATGAAAGAACTTTTGGAAATTTTGACTAGTGGAGCCAATAACGACTGAATTAAAGGAGCCATTAACCTTTAATATTTTTCCTTTTAATTCCAAACAGATAAACTCTATTGAGGAAAAATAAAATTATGTATTGGGCTAAAATATCTGCAAGCCTAGAAGGGACCACCGGTCCAGACATTTCGTGTCACCCACGTCATGCAGGTGCGCCCCCAACCCCGGCGGGTTCGGATTTGCACTCCCTCTGCACGCGAGGGAGAGCATTAGTTTAGTCATTCAATAACCACTAAGTTGGTTCATATATATAAACATATTCCACACTTGATATCTAACCAATGTGGTACTATGCTTTCCATTTTCCTCAACATAATTCACAAGTGGCTTACTTTGAGCATCAATTTCTCGTTCATCACTTAACCATTTTGAGCATATAATATACCGTTGTAAAGGTCTCATGGGGTAGAATATAAAACCATAATTTTATGATTCAAATCTCCGCCTTTACTAATCGAGAATCTACCTCAAAGCTTCCAAAAATCTACTTTTTCCAACAGTTCTAACATTTCAGAAGCAATCCCCGACTCAGCTAAGTTTGTATAATCTCTTTTTTGTTTTAAGAGTGGTATGTACCTAACTAGAGAAAGTTTTCATATAATAATATGTTTTGGTGAACTTTTGAACTAGGCACCATCACTTTTCGCCTTGGTGGTTTGGCGCGTCATATGAGCGTCCCAGAATTCGTTGCTGCTTTGGGACTATACACAGAGGAGTTCATGAGCACCGAGGACTTTCTTCAACTCCATTGACACATTCATCACTCACCTTTGCACTGTTGGACTGATCTCACGGGCGGCTTGACGACCTATGACTTTAGTCGCTCGAAGGCGACTTCTCTCTCTTCATCCCTACGGTATATTCACGCCCTCTTAGCTCACACTTTGATTGGACGGAGAGAGAGCACCGGAGTCGTCACCACTCATGACGCTTATTTTCTATGGAGCATGGCACATAGCCATATATTTGATCTAGCGTACTTCATCGCTTTATCATTCCGCCATCAGACTGACCGCCACAAGAAGGGCCCCATCTACCTAGGCCCTTACGTGACTCGTCTTGCTCGACACTTCGGTCTCCTCGACACACCAGAGCAGTCCTTCACACTCACACTTGTCGGCCAGATGTCCCCTCAGGGCATCTTGACCATGTTACACATGAGAATGATCGAGCGGCGTCGTGGATTTGATCGTCCACAATACCGATTCTCTCGTTCTGATGATCAGGATCATCCCGAGGACATCACTAATGATGTTCCTATCTCTCACGAGGATCCACCTCATCCTCCACCTTCGAGTCACCAACCTCCTTCTTCTGCTACTACTTTGATACACATATTCGAGCGTCTCACTCGTCGAGCAGTAGTGCTTTCAGCGGTTCGACAGTCTCGAGGCCACATTACAATAGATCTGCCATCATCTCCATATTTCATCATCAGCACCAACGACTCACGACGTGTTTGACGATGAGGAACTTTGAGTCCATTTATTTTATTTTATTTTTATCTTTATTTTTATTTTTCTTTTTATTTTCATCTATTTCCCTTTTATCTTTATTATAATATTTTCAAAGATTTGTCTTTTATCTTTTGAACTCTATTTTAGTTTTTATAATTGTTCTTAATCGAGTAATCCCTTAATCTTCTTCCACAGTTGTGTTTATTTTCTTAATAGTTGCTCAGAATCATGCACTTCACTTTGCTATATCCATAATTCCACATTCACTATTCCACGGATTTCATCCAAAATTCAGGAAGTTTCACTTCTCTCACTCTCTTATGATTTTCTGATTCTATTGTTATTATCTATTTTGGTACATTGAGGACAATGTACACCTTAAGTGTGGGGAGGTTAATTATATCATTATTAGAAAATCTTTGAATTATGTCTTATTCTTTAGTAATTTTCTCATATTACTATTAGAATGAAATTTTTATTGATTTATGATTTTTATTAATATGTTTTGGATTAAGTCATAGGTAATTGTGCATTGATTGTTTAAACTTTAAGACATTAGAGAATCAACATGACACGTCTATTTTCAAAATTAAAATTTGTTAGGTTGTTTTCCTTAAATTTAAATACTACCTTGAAATTTGAAATTTGCAAGATTGACATCAAAAACCATAATTTTTGTGAGATTTTGAGCCTTTTAGAGCATACACTTTTCTTGCTCACTTTATTATTGGTTATGAGTGTGTCAATAATGATTTGTTATTCTAGAACTTGCTTCGATTATACATGTTGAGACCACACCTTTGATTTGATATACTGAGATGATAAAGGCACATAAGTTTTAACCCACTTATTCCATTAAAAGCCTACCTTCATAATTAACCTTTAGTGAACCCCTTTGAGCCTAATAAACCGTTTATTGACTCACCCATTAATATTAATCCAAAACTCATTTTTGATTCGTTGTTCCCATTTTATTGACTCTCTTTTTGTCGAGATTTGATTTGGTTAGTTGCCTAACTATGTTCTTTTATTTCAGTTGTTAAATTCTTTCTTATTATAGTAAACAAATTGTGGAAATATATTTATTACTAGTCCTTTAAGTTTGAGCTTAACTAATTAATTTTATTTTCTGAGAAGAAGCTTGTGATTTGTTTTAATTTTTTCGATTGATGTAATTTTTCAGTATTAGTTCATTTTTTTCTAGTAGGTAACTTATCAATTCGATCTCGATTCTAACCTTCTTTTTCAACCTTTATCCACACCTTTAACCCAAGCCCCATTACAACCCTTTAAAGACCTTTTGATTTATGTATCATCTCATTTTAAGTTTTGAACCTTAAACAGTTTGAGTGATTTGAGTGAATCTTTAGTGAGGATGTCAAATCTTGTCGGTTTTGAATTAAAGGTAACTATTTAGAAAAGGGGAAACACCTATGTTTTCATGTTATAAAAATGTGTGACTTGGATTGTTTGAATCTTTAGTGCTCTTTTAGTTAAATTATCAATGCATGATTATTTTTGATTTATGATAAGACATTATTAATGAGAATTATGAATTGAGGAAGTTTAATTTTAATTGTGAGTTGAGAATTTTGCTTGAGGACAAGCAAAATTGATAAACCATAAAAGTAACACACTTTAATCCTATGCTTAACGTGTTTTTAGACGTTTTATTATACAATTTTATGAATTCAATGCTCATAATCCTTTAAATTCATGATTCTGTACTTAGGAGAGCATAGGGAAGCGAAAGGAATGGAAAACGGGCCAAAATTAGATAAAACGGGCCATCTTAAGGATCCACATGGGCAAGCGAGTACCACACGGGCTGAGCACATGCCCGTGTGCTAGCATGTGTCGATCAAGAGCCATTCAAATTTGCACACAGCCTGGGCCTTCTCACACTGGCTGAGCACACACTTGCGTCCCTGTCGTATCCTGTTTTGTTTTCAAACGGAAAAAGCCAATTTTTAGTGTTTTTGAGCATTCTAAAGTCTATAAATACACACCAGAAGAAGACCTAAGGGAGCACGCATAATAGAATGAAGAAGTTATTAGAAGAAAGCCATCGGAATCATCTCAAAAGCAAATCCACTCCAAGATTGAAGATCTCAATCAAGTTCTTTAGAAGTTTTTGGGTTCTTTATGTCTTGTTGTTTTCTTTATTCTGAGATGTCTTCCTTTTTAGTTATGAACTAAACTCCCTAAATACCTAGGGAGGATGAAACTTAGATGAATCTTATTATTTAATTATCTGAATTACATGATAAATACTTGTTCTTATTCTTAATTATGTTACTTAACTCTTGCTTTAATATTTTCAAGATATTAATTCAAGTTTGATGTGCTTATTCAATGGAGCAAAAGTCCCTGTTTAGGAGTAGATCTAGCATAATTAAGTGGAGTTGATTGCAACCTAGATATAGGATGACATAAATCTGTCGGATTAGAGTCAAATCTAATAAGGGAATCCATAGATCGAGTTAATGCGATGATAGGGGTTTTAATTAGAAAGATATTTCAATTAATCAACCTAGAGTCAATTGTTCTTAGTCTCGAAAGAGATGTTAACATAATTTAGGGATTTCTATGGATCAAGGCAAGTGAATAAATTTTTTAAATCAGAGTCAGAATAATAAGTGAAGTCTAGGTGGATTCTTCCTGTAACATCCTGAATTTTTGGGCCTATGCGTTTAATGGATGAACATGTGTAATGAGTTAATTTAAGTGTTAGGGGTCCAAACTAGGCTCAGGCTTAGGCAGAGGCATTGGTTAAAATTATTTGTTTGGGCATTATAGGGTTTAAAAGGTAGTATCTATGTTTAAAACATCAAAATGGGCTTGTGGCCCAATGGTTAGTGGCGCCACTTAGGGAGCAAGAAGGTGACGCCACACAAGGGAATAAGGGGCCCAAATTTAAGTTTCATGGAGCCCAATTCTTTTAATTTAAGTTAGCTAATTTTTGGCATTTGGGTTAGGTGGAGTGGATGGCAACAACGCTCAAAAATAGGAGGATTTATATGAATAGGATAATGTAGATATTATAGTTGATAATATGGAAGATAAAAGGAGAAAAGATAGGAGCTATCTGCAAGGCTAGGTGTTGGCCGAAATTCCATCACATAGAGGAGTAAAGAAATCGGTTTCTTTATGGCAAAGGGGTGCCGAATTTTCCCTTTTTATTTGCTTAATTTTTAGTTATCAGGAAGGGCACTTTCGGTTTTTCATAGGTAAGTGCCAAAATTTCTATAAATAGGGAGGGTTCTCTTCTTTATTTTTCGGCATTTAGGGTTTCCATCTTTTCTTTCTCTTCTCCTCTGAGTAGAAGCCGAAATTCCTAACCCTATTCCCTAATCTTCACTTTGATTCAAAAGCCGAAACTCCATTGTTCTTTTCTCTTCTTTCTTCTAAAAGTCGAAAACTCCATTATTCTTTTCTCTTCTTTTTTCTAAAAGCCGAAAACTCCATTATTCTTTTCTCTTCTTTCTTCTAAAAGTCGAATCTCTATAGATTTCTTCGAATCATCTTCTTTTCCTGATTTTTGCAAGCCGAAATCCTCTGGGAGTAGTCGAATCTTCTCTAGTAAGATCTCATAGATCTAAAAGCCGGAAACACTAGTTCCTGAATCTCATATCACTTTTCGGGATTTCAAGCCTCTGAACATCACATAGGGCAGATAGCAGCTGTGTTGGCTACGGATAGCGTTGACTTAGAAAGTCTCGTTCTAACGGTAATCAGGTGTGTAGATCTCTAAAGACACTAATAATCTGTATGTCTATATATGTGATGGTTAAAAGCCGAAAAATAGGCTGTATGAACAGACGGGTTACCCAGAAAGGGTAGGCAAAGGATGCCAGGTATGTGCCATAGAAACTTCTCTATGTGTATCGATATATGTGAAAGACTGAAATCTCTTAGGTAGTATATTGCTTAATTTTGCATGAATGTATGCATGGGATGGGTTTGATATGGAAAAGGGAAGAGCATGATTGGTCACATGGTGATCGGTGGTAGAAAACCCACGTAATGAAATGTTAGGTCACATGGTGATCGATGGTAGAAAACCCACGTAATGAAATGTTAGGTCACTTGGTGATCGGTGGTAGAAAACCCCACGTAATGAAATGTTAGGTCACTTGGTGATCAGTGGTAGAAAACCACGTTAAAATTCCTGACTGATAAGGAGTAGGCAGTATGACTGTCGATATGGTGTGTAGCGGTTGGTGGGTTGATTGTAGAAATCCCCAAGGTGTGATGGTTGGTACGGGTTGGTGTGTAGAGGATGGAATTCTAGGATGGGTTGGGCTTTGCATCATTTATTATCTGTCATGTGATTATGATTGTTGCCATTGTGTATGGGCCAGGGCTCATAATGTGTTTGTTGGCCCAAGCCTTTTATGTGTTTTCGGGATTTACACACTGAGTCTTGGTGATTCACCCTATTATTTTTCCCTAACTTTTCAGATGAGCAGTAGATCTTGGACATGGGAGCTGAGACGGACTCGAGGGGCCATCAAGTTTTTATTTCTATAGATTATTTTCGATTTTCCTTTAAGTTTTGTTTTGGGAATATTTAGGTAATAAGGCCCCATAGTTTATATTCGCCTAAGTAGTTTTTTTAATATTTGCAACTTATGAATTTATGTCAGGGGTTTATTTATACCAAATAATAATAGTACAAGGTTTCTTTTCAAATGTCACTTATTTATTCAAATATTGCCTAATAACTTATGATTTTCTAAAACCAACTTAGCAACAACCCGTAGCATACCAGATCTGGTCGAAACGTATGGGCCGGGTTTGGGGTGTTACACTTCCTTGGGTATGTCTTTATTCATTGGTTTATTTGATTACTTTTTTCACTCTCTGTCGAGTTCATAGTAAATTAGTTAGTTAAATTTTAGATTAAAACAAATCCCCTTAATTATTAGGCTAAATAATAGAAAGATAGTTATTACTAGTACTTTTAGTGCTTGTGGATACGATATTTCGAACTCACCATAGCTATACTACTGTTCGATAGGTGTGCTTGCCTTTGTCGAATTATTAGTTAGTTTGTGACCCATCAGGCTAAAATTAGGAAACAAAGATATTGTGTATCTAGAATACTTTTCATACACATAACCTTCTTCTAAATCGAGTAGGGTTCTTAAGTCAAGTAGGGCTTTCTAGGATCACTAAAACACTTAGTGCTTATAAATATAACCCTTATTTCATGAAAATTCTTGCATCGAAATATTTTTGTCAAGTCTCTATTCTGAACCAAGTTCGTAGAAACCAAGGTAAGCCTCTATCATGTTAGGGTTAATTGTCTAGAAAGCTAGGCTCGCTTGCATGTGTGAATTTTGTAAGTTTTGTCTATTTAATTCATATGTGTGTATGTATATTGCAAAGCAGCTAGACCATTACCAACAAGGATAAAGGCAAAGAAAAACTTGTTTAAATTCTCAGCTTTATCGGTAAGTGGTTAAGAATTTCCATAAGTGTGCTAACTATCATGTTTTTCAAAATGAATGCTCAGGGTTCATAACTTGTGTGCGAACTGTTATGTTTTCCAAGAACTTTGTTTTTAAACTAAATTTTCAAAAGTAAGCCATTCCTATAAAACTCTGTTTTTAAAGTTTTGATACTCTATTTTCAAGATATGATTCCAAGTCATGTTTTAAGCTATGTTTTAAATATATGTTTTACGCGTACTCCTATGTGAGCCTATGCTTTAAAGCATGTTTTAAAAGTGCAGTTTTATAAGCTATGTTTTGCGAGCTCTTAATGTAAGCTCTATGTGATAAGCATTCTATGCGAGCTCCTTTACGAGCCTTTATGTTGGATATATTGGTATACCAAAGGATTGTGAGACTCACCTATAAAGTTCTGTGATTTGGGCATTGAGGCCTTGGGACATGTAGAGAGATAAGAGAGTGTCGAGCTATGTTCCATTCAAAGGGACACGTTGGCATACAGGAGAGTGTTTAGCTTATGCTACACTTATGGAACATGTTAAGGACTCTTTTAGTCATTCTGAGGCATTATAAGAAGATTCACATATCCAGCAAGATAAGATAAGTATGTTAAGACAAGTACGAGAACATATTTTTTGTTCCTTAGCCATTCTGATGAGACAAGTATGTGAGCATATTTCATGCTGTATAAGATCCATTTTCAAACAAGAACAAGCTAAGTTTTTAAGTATGATTTTCAACAAGCACAACTGAAATTATTTTTACAAACTTGTTTTCTAGCCAGCAGATTCTGCGAATTGGGTCTCGCACCTTTACTGCAAACCCAGCACGCGATATTATTTTTCAAACTAAGTCTTCTTTATTTTTTAAATTCTTTATTTTAAGCATACTATGATGATTTTTGATTATTCACTGAGTTTGCAATGAACTCACCCACTCCTCTCTTACTTTGCAGATAAGTAGGTCATAGATGGCAGTGGCGAGGCTCATCCCTGAATAGATACCAACGAACTTGGGAAATAGGAGATGGGGTTTTATTTATGTAGTTTTAGAGTCATCGTATTTTGCTTCTGTTATTGAAACAATTCCTTTAAAAGTTTAAGTTCATTGCAATCCTTGATGTAAAACCTTTCTTACTAAATTCTTCTCAGCATGAATAAAGTTTCATGTTTCTTTATTTCTCCTTGCATGCGTACCATGTTGTATTCTTTCAATTTTTCCAAAGTATGTACTAATATCATATACGTGACAGTTTTATTGCGAAGTATTATTTTCTAAGACCCTTATATGTTTGCGACCCCCTATATGTATGCGAACCCTTAAGTGCGATAACCTTACTACTTAGCAAACCCTACCTAAGTCTGAAAACCCTTGCATGAATGTATCTTTTGTTACGAAGACCATTTTTATGCAAACCTATGACGCTTTGTTTAAATACGAACTTAGCAAGTATGTGAACCATAGATATTTTGAGAACTCGTGCTTTTGTACGAACTCATATTTTATGTTCTAGTGCAAACTCATATTGTACTTTGCTATGCGAATTTATGTATGCGAACCCTAATAATATATTTTAAGTACTATTGTATTTGTTCGAATGTGCTTACTCTAAAGCATATTGTTTATTTCCCTTGTGTGAACCCTTAAGTTTTACTGCATAATTAACATGCAAACCCTTCCTTTATTTGGTTTGATAAGCTCGCATGTTTTACATTCTATGTATGATATTATTCTGCTACTATGCTATAAATTATCATAAAATACATTGTAAGTAAGTGGTGTGCTGGAGGTTAGGTTGAGAGTTAATGGAGAGTCACTTTAGTGGCTAATGTAGCTCGCCAGATTCGGGTCAAACCTACTCGGCTGGGTTTGGGGTGTTACATCACTAATATGTGTTGTAACACCAGTTACAATTACCTGTCATAATGACTCAACAATTTATTTTTTTACTTTATTTTGTTTTTTAATACTTTTATGAGCCCATTTGCAACTTACCTTGTCACATCCCAAAAATCGGACTAGTAGTTTTGGGTTTGTAGAACCAGGTCTTTAACCGGAGGTTGTGCCAGATAACCAAAAATAGGGGCTTAAATGAGTAATTTAAGTTTTTGAGTATCATAATCAAATTTTTATTTTAGTAATTAGCTCAAAAAAATTAATTTTGAGATCTAATTTTAAAAAATGGATTTTAATTGATTTAGGATCTTTTCGAAAAATGGGAGAATTAGGAGTGACCTAAAGGGCAAATTGCCCAAATTTTTAAATTAGTCTTCTAAATTGAGTATACCACCGTCTATCCCTTCTTCTAAAAAACATCAAAGCATTCAAAAGTTTTCCAAAACCCAAAATTAGAGAGTTCTTTCAAAATTAATTCATTCTTTTATTAACCTCCCAAACACTAAAACAACCCCTAATTTTTATTTTATTAATTAGCTCAAAAAAATATTTCTATTTGAAAATGTGTGAAATTGCTTATATTTGGGTATGATTGGGAACACATTGTCGTTATCTAAATGTCTTTCTTTCAGGAACATGCATTGGTTTGTATGTGTTTATATGCGAACTCATACTCTTGGTTTGTTTGTATGTGTTTATAATATTTACAATATGACTCATAGACGTGTTAATGCGAGTGTGAACATATTCGTACATTCTAAGTGAATTAGCTAGTAAGTTGGAAATTATTGTAGGAGTGCTCGATAAGGGTTTCATTTGGACCAGACCTGGCAGCAGAGCACTACAGTAATTGCTTTGAGAGATTCATCAAAGTAGTACAGCAGAAATGTGGTGCTTGGTTTAAAAGAAATAACATATTTTGTAACTAAGAAAATGACGTGTCAGTAGGAAAATTTCAAAGATGAAATTCTTTTTAAAGGGGAAGAGTTGGCACATCCCAAAATCGGACCTAGTAGTTTGGGTTTGTAGAATCGAGTTTCTTAACCAGAGGTTGTGTTAGATAACAGAAAATAAGGTCGTAAATGAGTAATTTAAGTTTGCAAGTGTCATAATCATATTTTTATTTTATTAATTAGCTCAAAACAAAAATTTATTTTGAAGTCTAATTTGAAAATAAAAATGGATTTTAATTGATTTAGGATCTTTTTGAAAAAAGGGAAGAATAAAGAGTGACCTAAAGGGCAAATTTGCCCAATTTTTTAAATTAGTTTTCTACATGGAGTATACCACCATCTATCCCTTCTTCTCAAAAACACCAAAGCATTCAACAGTTTTCCAAAACCCAAAATTAGAGAGTTCTTTCAAAATCAAATCATTCTTTTGTATTCCTTAACCTTCCAAATACCAAATCAACCCCCAATTTCAAACGAAAAACGTGTTTTCTTCCCCAAATTTGTCATTATTCTACTTGATTTTAAATCCCAAATTAAATTTGTAGATCATCATTTTCATCAAATTAATGTAGTATTATGAATTTTTAGTATTAAATGAATAATGTTGTTAATTCAAATTAAGTTTTAAACGGTTATATTTAGATTTGATGTTTTTCAAGAAAGCTTGGATTCAAAAATGACAAATCTCGTAATTTTGGGTAAACTTATGTTTTCAAAGTGATTTTTTATTCATTCTAACTTAATTAGAAGGCATTTCACTTCAATTTTATAGTTTATAACTGAATTTCTAATAATCAAATGTTTTCCCTTTTTTCACGTTCTTAAAAGCTTTAATTTTTTGGAAAATTTAAGACCATGGATTTTGGTGAAATTAATGTTTTCGATATGAATTAAATGATATTTAAGATGATTGAAATCAAAATTGAGGAATAGAAACGAGATTAAGATGTTGAAACTTCAATTTTGATAAAGCTAGCTAGTTTTCGGTAGTGAGAAATGAGAGGATTGAATTGTGTTTTCTTTGTTGTTTGGTTGTGCTCAAGGCTGGTTTTGATGAGTTTGTAATGTGTTTGTTATGTGTGTAAAGTTTCGAACCGATTGGAAGCCACTACGAGCAAGTCTAAAGGCAAGGAAAAGCTTTTTTGAGCTTTCAGCTTGTAAGCGGAAGCGTGATTGGTGAGTGTCTGGAGTCACTGCTAGTATGCGTGATTCATAGTGTTAATCGAGAGCTTAGAAATAGTCTAAACCTCTATCCTAAGTTTTGAGTGTAAGCCTTTCTTATATTGTTGCTTTGTTGTGAAATTATGTTTAATGAATGTCGAGTTGTGGATTGAGATGTTGATATAACAAGTAATGTGTACGAATACTTGTACGTGATAAACTGATTTTAATGCACACATATGTGGTCAGATATGTTATGGCTCAATGTTTAACGTCCCCATACCCGACCCAGACATTATGGCCGAATCCGGTGATGTCACATCAAAGGAATAATTCAAAACGACTTTGCTTATTTAAAACTTAAGTTTAGAGCTTAGAAACCCAAAATCCATGCAACTTGTTAAGTAATGGTAAAAGCCCATATTTTAAGAAAATGCCCATATGTTATAGGTATTTCGAAAACCATGTTTAAACTTTAGAAATTTATTCAAGTTTAACAATTAAACAGTTGAAAACATAAGGAAACTCAAATGTAAAATCAAATTGGAGATACAAGGCCTTATTACAAATGAAATAATCAACAATAAGTCACTCGAAAACAAATAAACAAAAACTTCTAAGTATCTTGTAGTGTGGCCATCTCCGAGTCCTCTCCCATGTCGAGCTGTCTACTGAGGGTCACCTGAAACATTTAATAAAAGGGTGTGAGTTTCAAAACTCAGTGTGTATGACCCTTGGTAATCCAATCAACATACAAATTGTAACACCCTAAAAATCCGAGTATTGATATATTGCATGATTTGGTGTTTAGATTATGAAGGAAAATTTTCTTACTTTTATTTTCGTGTTTAATATAGTCTTGAAGAAGAGTATAGCATAATTTGGGTAAGGAATAATTTTTAGTTTGAGAATTTAATGAAGTGGAGCAAGTGGCATTGACACATAAGTTAATTAAAGTGTCAAAGTGCAGCATAAGGTGAGTATATGGTAAGGTGGTGTTGGCGCATGAGTTGTAGCATGAGGGGGGAGGTTCGAATCCCTTGTTTAGCATCTAGATGAATTTTTATTTTTATTTTTCTGCACATGTATAGCAAGTGTCGGCCAAGCATAAATATGGTAAGTGTTGACCTTGTTATTTTTGGTTAGTATATCAAAGGAATAAGGTAAGTGTTAACATATGGTATGGAATCAAAAATTTATGGAAAGATATGGGGACATAGGGCAAGTATCAAGGAGAATGTTTTGGAAACAAATTCATGGCCATTTGACCATGCATTTGGACGGCAATATGGTCTAAGGGGGGGAGCCGAATTTTTGGTGTTAGTTTGGCTAGGATTTGAAGTCTCTTTTTGGTCATTCTTAGCATATGTGCAAAGTTTTGCAATCATTTCTCAACTTTTCTCCCTTGGCCGAATTTGTGCATTTGGTAAAGCCTAATTCTTTTGACCATTTAGTCATTTTTTTGTTCATCTTTTGAATATTCTCTTGTGCCTCTTCTTAGTGCCGAAATTGTTAGTACCAAAAAGACCATATCTCTCTCTTTGTTTTCTTTCTCCATTGCCGAATGTACCTTGCTCTCCAATACATCTTTTTCTTTCTCTTTTCTTCTCTTTGAAAACCGAATCTTCATTATCATCTCTTCTCTCATATTTTATTTCTTTTCACTCATCCTTTTCTCCATTGTTTTTCTCCATGGCCGAATGTTAGTGAGCCATAGCCGAATCATTTTCTCTTTTCTTTGGTTATCATAGCCGAATCCTCCATCACTTAGAGACATCATTTTCAATCCTTTCTTTTCAACCGTGGACAAAAGGGTAAGAATTCTTTTTAGTTTCGTTTAGTTAGAAGTAGTCATGGCTGAATATTGATGGTGGTATGAAGGCTTTCTTAGATCGAAATAAACGTTCATTCTATTAACGTTTATTTATGTTATACTTTAGTGCGATAACGGAAGATCGGAAATCAAGTGGTCGTGAGTGACATAGAACGCTTGGATCGATTCTCCTTGTGGAACAAGAATATTTGTGGTAAGGAAATCTCGTTCTTAAAACCTTTAGTCATAATCTATATATATATTACTAGGACGTGCTAACGATCTTTGTCATTGAATACAATCAAGATAGGGAAGAAACGGGTCGTGTATAGTGTTCGGAAGAAGGGTGGTACCGTTAATCCCCCTAAGTATAAACAAACGGTTATTTCGGGAATCCGGGATTTTCCACCGGGTTGCGGACGTTCATTCGAGGAGAATCAACTGTTCGAAGTCGTTCGTACTCTCGAACCATTATTTGTTCGTGGATTTGATTCGGTTAACGAACCATCAATCGGGGAGAAACTGCAAGTAGAAGTATTTCGAAAATCCAAGGGTAAAATTTTAGATCGTTATGTTTAGATCGGTTTTATTATTAGATTATAATGTTCTAATTATCGTGATACGTATAGGTGTTGACGAGCGGGAGAGTCTAGTTCTCACAATAACCAGGTGTGTAACTTCACACTCATTTTCGGGTTAGATACCTAATCGTAAGTACTGTGATAAAATCGTAAAAATGGCAAAAACAGAAAATATGTAGAAATTAATACTTTTGTGAAAATACATGAAAATGGTTAAAACCAAGAAAAATACGAAAAACTGCTAGATTGACATATTGGGCTGAAAAACTTGCTAGATTGTTAAATTGGGTCAAAAATCTGTTAGATTGTTAAATTGGGCTAAAAGACTACTAGATCGCTAAATGGGCCAAAAATATTCTAGTTCGATGAATGGGCCAAAAATATTCTAGTTCGATACATGGGCCAAAGTCCGCTAAACTGCTAAATGGGCAAAATACTAAATTGTTTTATGGGCCCAAATGAAATGTTTAATTATAGACCCAATTGATGTTATGGATTATTTGATAAATTGTTATATGGCTATATTTTGTTATACACGCATGATTGCAAAGGGCGGGGTATTTGATGAAGAGAAGAATGGCCTGTTGCCAAAAATCTAGTTCAGTGGCTCTGCCACAAATTTTGGCTTAATGCCTCTAGTTCGGTGGCTCTGCCACAAATTTGGCTAAATGCCTCTACTTCGGTGACAATGTCACAATTTAGTTCGGTAGTGCACTACAATATTATTCAAAGGCTTAATGCCTATGATTGGTGTGTTTGGCGGGGTGGGTTGACTTGATCCCCACAGGTGTGTTGGTTGGTACGGGGGTGTGTAGTGGATGGATACTAGGCTTGGTTGGGAAACTCATTTTACATGCATTTTATTTTATTTTACTTTATGTTATATTGTTGAATTCTGCAAATGGGCTCAAGCCCAATTTGATATCTTGATGATCTGGTCCAATAATGGTGGTAAGTGAGTTGCACACTGAGTTCCTTGTAACTCACCCAATTTTTATTAACCTTTTCAGGTAATGGAAATTGATGTGGACTTGGGCCGGGGATGACTTGGTGGAGGCCATACTACGAACTTGGGTTTTATAAACTATGAACTTTATTTAAGTTATTATTTTAATTACTATTATGGGTTTGATGTAATAAGGCCTCTAATTATGTTTTTATGGATTTTATCGTGTGGATGGATTTAAATTTCGTTTTAAGACTCTTATTATGGGCTTATGTTAAATTTATATGGTTTTCTTAAAAAAATATCGTTTTATAACATTTTGAACAATTAAATTATTTTCTTTAAAATTTCTTCCAAATTCTTTTACAATGACTTTAAGGTTTTGATAAATATTTTTCTAAATGATAAGTTTTAAACAAGTATCTTCTTGAAACGTCAATTTCAAATCCTCGTACTAAATTTTTATTAAATTCTATTTTCAAAAGGTTTAGTAGCACTACTTTACATTAATCACTCGAGAATAAATGAATATTTGATTGGTGTGACAAACCAAACTTCGTCTAAACGCATAGACCTGGTTTGGGGTGTTACATTTAATGGTATCAGAGCCCAGTTTCAAAACTCGGCTGTGGTTTGGGTTCAACAATGAAATTTGTTTGAAAAAAAAAATTTAAATTTCTAGACTTTTTGATTTAAAGGTAGTATGGCACCATGAGCATCCCGCGCCAAGTCAAGTAAGTATCTGTATACTGATTGTTTATTATTATTATGATATGATCATAAGAAACACTCTAGAACTTCTAGTTTTAGGTGTTGAAAACTGTAGAGATTGAGACAATGGGATATGGTTGCGAAAACAACTTTATCTCTTTTTTTTATCATAAAATATCGTTAATAAACAACTGAAATAGTAATCTAATTCATAAAACTCTTAATCAGATTAAATCGAATTAGTCGTTATGAGCACGAGAGGACGTGGTCGTGGACGCGGTAGACGTGGCCGTGGTAGAGGACGAGGTGTTAGGGGCGCAACTGAAGCGCCGGGTCATATGCCGGAAATGGATGCACCTGCGTCACTTGAGAGTGAGACGGGATCACATGATCATATGGATGAAGATAATGCTGTGACACGAGCAATGCTGCGAGTCCTTGAAAGGGTCGCTGGAGCTAGAACTGGGCCAACAGCTCGTGGGTCAATATCGGAACGATTGAAATCAAGTGGTGCTGAGGTTTTCAGAGGTGTCTCTGGTGTAGCTCCCAATGTCGCGGAATATTGGCTTGAGGCAGTGGAGCGAATTATGGATGATCTTGAGTGCACTGTGGAACAAAAGCTAAGAGGAGCGATATCTTAGTTAAGGGACGAAGCATACCAATGGTGGCCTACTGTCCGAGAAGGCACTGATGCTGCATTAGTTAATTGGGAATTCTTCAAAGCTTCCTTTCAAGGGAAATATGTGGGAACAAGTTATGTGGATGCCCGAAGGAAGGAATTCTTGAATCTAGTTCAAGGAAATAAGACGGTGGCAGCGTATGAGGCTGAGTTCTTACGTTTGAGTCGCTATGCTCGAACTATAGTGGCAACAGATCATGAGCGTTGTGTACGCTTTGAGGATGGTTTGAAAGATGAGTTGCGGGTTCTGATAGCCCCACAACAAGTTAGAACTTTTGCCACGCTTGTGGAGAAGGCCAAGATAGCCGAAGAGGCTAAGAACTCGGAACGTCAGAATCGGGAGCAAGTTCGAAGCAAGAGAGATATAAAGTATTTGGGTTCTTCAAAAAGGTTTACGAAGAGGCCTCGGAATGAGGAGCCAGCTCAAGGTAGAACACCTATAGCTGTTAATCAGAGTCGAGACTGTGCTGAATGTGGAAAAATGCATTCTGGAGAATGCTGGAGGAAAACGGGTGCTTGCTATAAATGTGGTTCAATAGATCATCAATATAGAAATTGCCCTCGACGAATGGATACAACTCAAGAAGTTCGTACTATTGATGCACCACCGGCAAGAGGAGCTCAGCAACCACCGAGAGGTCGTGGACCAGGTCGTGGTGGTAATGGGGCTGGACGTGGTCAAGGTGCAGCGGGTCGAGGCAATGGTCCTAGAGGCAACACAAATGCAAGACAGCCAGGATTGGTGTATGCAGTCAGACGCCGCGAGGATGGCAATACACCTGATGTGATAACTGGTACGTTTTTCATCTCTGATGTACCTGTTATTGCCTTGATAGATATTGGTTCTACCCACTCGTATGTTGCTAGCACCATATCTGGGAACTTGAAATTAGAATCTGAAATTTCCGATAGTGAGATGAAGGTAATTAGTCCTTTGGGACAGTCGGTGTTGGTTATTAAAATGTTTAGAGACGTGCCCTTAGAAATTCAAGGAGAAATATTCCTGGCGAATTTGATGGAATTGCCTTTTGGTGAATTCGATATCATCTTGGGCATGGATTGGTTGGTTAAGCATCGGGCGCAATTGGATTGTGCTGAAAAGCGGATGTCAATAAGAACTGTGGTGGATAAGGAGATAGTTATGATAGGCGAGCGGAGGAATTACTTGGCAAACGTGATTTCTGCGCTAAAAGCGGAAAAGTTGGTGCGAAAAGGGTATGGAGCATTTTTAGCATTTATTAGTGCTTTAGATGCCAAAGAGTTATCAGTGGAAGATGTGAGAACAGTGAAGGAATTTTCCGATGTATTTCCCGAAGAACTTCCCGGTGTACCTCCAGATCGGGAAGTGGAATTTGGTATTGAGCTTTTGTCCGGAACTGCTCCAGTGTCCATTGCTCCTTATAGAATGGCACCGAAGGAGTTGTCGGAGCTTAAAGCTCAAATTCAAGAATTGCTAGATTTGGGTTTTATTCGACCGAGTGTGTCTCCGTGGGGAGCACCGATTTTGTTTGTTAAGAAGAAGGATGGGTCAATGCGTATTATTGACTATAGGCAATTGAATAAGCTGACGATCAAGAATAAGTACCCTCTGCCGAGAATTGATGACCTGTTTGATCAATTGAAGGGAGCTTCTGTTTTCTCCAAAATTGATTTAAGGTCGGGTTATCACCAGCTTAAGGTGAAAGAAGTGGATATTCACAAGACGGCGTTCCGAACCCGTTACGGACATTATGAATTTTTAGTGATGCCGTTTGGGTTGACCAATGCACCAGCTGTATTTATGGATATGATGAACCGGGTCATTCAACCATTTTTAGACCGGTTTGTGGTAGTATTCATAGATGACATTTTGGTGTATTCAAGGAATGAAGAAGAGCATGACTCGCATTTGCGAATTGTATTGCAGTTGCTTCGAGATAATCAATTGTATGCCAAATTCAGTAAATGTGAATTCTAGTTAAGGGAAGTGACTTTCTTGGGTCATGTGGTATCAGCCGAAGGGATAAGAGTGGATTCTCGGAAGATTGAGGCTGTATTGGATTGGAAACCACCAAAGTCAGTAGCTGAAATCCGGAGTTTCTTGGGATTGGCGGGTTACTATAGACGCTTTGTTGAGGAGTTTTCGTTGATTGCTGCACCCCTAACTAAGCTTTTGCGTAAGGGAGTACCGTATATATGGACTGATAAACAGCAAGAAAGTTTCGAGAAATTGAAGAAGATTTTAACGGAAGCGCAGGTATTGATTCAACCTGAGGCTGGAAAGGAGTTTACAATTTATTGTGATGCGTCACATACGAGATTAGGTTGCGTATTGATGCAAAGTGGAAAAGTGGTAGCTTATGCTTCTCGTCAGTTGAGACCGCACGAAGTAAACTACCCTACTCATGACTTGGAGTTAGCAGCAGTGGTGTTTGCCTTAAAGATTTGGAGGCATTACCTCTATGGTGAAAAGTCTATCATCT
The DNA here is from genome assembly GCA_005393395.2 of Gossypium australe. Classification (NCBI taxonomy): domain Eukaryota; kingdom Viridiplantae; phylum Streptophyta; class Magnoliopsida; order Malvales; family Malvaceae; genus Gossypium; species Gossypium australe. The sequence goes on along the minus strand of CM016623.1, from coordinate 75,307,151 downwards.
ATACAGATCACAAGAGTCTTAAGTATCTTCTTACTCAGAAGGAATTAAACTTGAGACAGCGAAGATGGGTGGAGTTGTTAAAGGACTATGATTTCTCAATCGAGTATCATCCGGGAAAGGCTAATGTGGTAACAGACGCGTTAAGTCGTAAGGTGGTATCTGATTTGAGAGCTATGTTTGCCCATTTGAGTTTGTATGAGGATGGTAGTCTGATAGCGGAACTTCAAGTGAAGCCTTTGTAGTTAGAACAAATCAAGGAAAAGCAAATATTAGATGAGAAGTTGGGACCTTTACTTCAACAAGTTGAAAATGGTGGAATAGAGGATTTTGGTATTAACTCGGAAGGTGTGTTGTGTTTCCAGGGAAGAGTTTGTATGCCTAGGGACTCAGATCTGAGGCAAATGATTTTGAGGGAGGCGCATAGTAGCCTTATGCTATGCACCCCGGAGGAAATAAGATGTATCGGGATCTTCGTGAACAGTATTGGTGGCCTGTGTTGAAGCTTGAGATTTCAGGGTTTGTGGGAAAATGTTTAACTTGTCAGCAAGTGAAGGCGGAGCATCAATTGCCGTCAGGTTTATTACAGCCGATTAAGATTCCTCTGTGGAAATGGGAGCAGATAACAATGGATTTTGTTAGTGGGTTACCTTTAACACCTACTAAGAAAAATTCTGTTTGGGTAATTGTGGATCGTTTGACGAAGACTGCTCATTTCCTACCCGTTCGTACGGATTACTCGTTGCAGAAGTTGGCGAAGCTGTATGTATCTGAAATTGTGAGGTTGCATGGGGTACCCGTATCTATTATATCGGATAGGGATCCTAGGTTTACATCACGGTTTTGGAAAGTTTTGCATGAAGCTCTGGGTACAAAGCTAAACTTCAGTACGGCTTTTCATCCTCTGTCAGATGGTCAGTCGGAGAGAGTGATTCAGATTCTAAAAGACATGCTAAGGGGATGTGTAATTGACTTCAAAGGTAGTTGGGAGGATTTTCTACCGCTAGCAGAATTTGCGTATAACAATAGCTATCAGTCTAGCACTCAGATGGCACCCTATGAGGCATTATATGGTCGTAGGTGTCGTTCTCCTATTTGTTGGACTGAGTTGGGCGAACGGCAGATGTTAGGTCCTGAGATGATTTCTGAAACGGAAGAGAAAATAAAGGCTATTCGAGCACGGTTAAAGGAAGCTTCGGATAGACAGAAGTCGTATGCAAATCTGAAGCGTAAGGATATCGAGTATGCTGTGGGGGATAAAGTTTTCTTGAAGGTCTCACCTTAGAAGAAGATTTTCAGGTTTGGAAAGAAGGGCAAGTTGAGTCCTAGATATATTGGACCATACCGTGTGGTGAAGCGAGTTGGTCCAGTGGCCTATCAGATCGAATTACCTCCGGAATTGAGCCAAATTCATAATGTTTTTCATGTTTCCATGCTGAGGCGCTATAGATCGGATCCTTCGCACATAGTACCGGTAGAAGAAGTGGAGTTGAATTTGGATTTGTCTTTTGAGGAGGAACCAGTGGAAATCTTAGATCGAGATGTTAAGATGCTAAGAAAGAAAACCGTGCCGTTTGTCAAAGTTTTATGGCGTAATCACGGAGTGGAGGAAGCTACGTGGGAGCCTGAGAATGCAATTCGGCAACAATACCCTCATCTTTTTCAACCAGGTAAATTTCGATGACGAAATTTTCTTTAAGGAGGGTAGAGTTGTAACACCCTAAAAATCCGAGTATTGATATATTGCATGATTTGGTGTTTAGATTATGAAGGAAAATTTTCTTACTTTTATTTTCGTGTTTAATATAGTCTTGAAGAAGAGTATAGCATAATTTGGGTAAGGAATAATTTTTAGTTTGAAAATTTAATGAAGTGGAGCAAGTGACATTGACACATAAGTTAATTAAAGTGTCAAAGTGTAGCATAAGATGAGTATATGGTAAGGTGGTGTTGGCGCATGAGTTGTAGCATGAGGGGGGAGGTTCGAATCCCTTGTTTAGCATCTAGATGAATTTTTATTTTTATTTTTTTGCACATGTATAGCAAGTGTCGGCCAAGCATAAATATGGTAAGTGTTGACCTTGTTATTTTTGGTTAGTGTATCAAAGGAATAAGGTAAGTGTTAACATATGGTATGGAATCAAAAATTTATGGAAAGATATGGGGACATAGGGCAAGTATGAAGGAGAATGTTTTGGAAACAAATTCATGGCCATTTGACCATGCATTTGGACGGCAATATGGTCTAAGGGGGGGAGCCGAATTTTTGGTGTTAGTTTGGCTAGGATTTGAAGTCTCTTTTTGGTCATTCTTAGCATATGTGCAAAGTTTTGCAATCCTTTCTCAACTTTTCTCCCTTGGCCGAATTTGTACATTTGGTAAAGCCTAGTTCTTTTGACCATTTAGTCATTTTTTGTTCATCTTTTGAATATTCTCTTGTGCCTCTTCTTAGTGCCGAAATTGTTAGTACCAAAAAGACCATATCTCTCTCTTTGTTTTCTTTCTCCATTGCCGAATGTACCTTGCTCTCCAATACATCTTTTTCTTTCTCTTTTCTTCTCTTTGAAAACCGAATCTTCATTATCATCTCTTCTCTCATATTTTATTTCTTTTCACTCATCCTTTTCTCCATTGTTTTTCTCCATGGCCGAATGTTAGTGAGCCATAGCCGAATAATTTTCTCTTTTCTTTGGTTATCATAGCCGAATCCTCCATCACTTAGAGACATCATTTTCAATCCTTTCTTTTCAACCGTGGACAAAAGGTAAGAATTCTTTTTAGTTTCGTTTAGTTAGAAGTAGTCATGGCCGAATATTGATGGTGGTATGAAGGCTTTCTTAGATCGAAATAAACGTTCATTCTATTAACGTTTATTTATGTTATACTTTAGTGCGATAACGGAAGATCGGAAATCAAGTGGTCGTGAGTGACATAGAACGCTTGGATCAATTCTCCTTGTGGAACAAGAATATTTGTGGTAAGGAAATCTCGTTCTTAAAACCTTTAGTCATAATCTATATATATATTATTAGGACGTGCTAACGATCTTTGTCATTAAAGACAATCAAGATAGGGAAGAAACGGGCCGTGTATAGTGTTCGGAAGAAGGGTGGTACCGTTAATCCCCCTAAGTATAAACAAAGGGTTATTTCGGGAATCCAGGATTTTCCACCGGGTTGCGGACGTTCATCTGAGGAGAATCAACTGTTCGAAGTCGTTCGTACTCTCGAACCATTATTTGTTCGTGGATTTGATTCGGTTAACGAACCATCAATCGGGGAGAAACCGCAAGTAGAAGTATTTCGAAAATCCGAGGGTAAAATTTTAGATCGTTATGTTTAGATCGGTTTTATTATTAGATTATAATGTTCTAATTATCGTGATACGTATAGGTGTTGACGAGCGGGAGAGTCTAGTTCTCACAATAACCAGGTGTGTAAATTCACACTCATTTTCGGGTTAGATACCTAATCGTAAGTACTGTGATAAAATCATAAAAATGGCAAAAACGGAAAATATGTAGAAATTAATACTTTTGTGAAAATACATGAAAACGGTTAAAACCGAGAAAAATACGAAAAACTGCCAGATTGACATATTGGGCTGAAAAACTTGCTAGATTGTTAAATTGGGTCAAAATCTGTTAGATTGTTAAATTGGGCTAAAAGACTGCTAGATTGCTAAATGGGCCAAAAATATTCTAGTTCGATAAATAGGCCAAAAATATTCTAGTTCGATAAATGGGCCAAAAATATTCTAGTTCGATAAATGGGCCAAAAATATTCTAGTTCGATATATGGGCCAAAGTCCGCTAAACTGCTAAATGGGCAAAATACTAAATTGTTTTATGGGCCCAAATGAAATGTTTAATTATAGACCCAATTGATGTTATTGATTATTTGATAAATTGTTATATGGCTATATTTTGTTATACACGCATGATTGCATGGGGCGGGGTATTTGATGAAGAGAAGAATGGCCTGTTGCCAAAAATCTAGTTCGGTGGCTCTGCCACAAATTTTGGCTTAATGCCTCTAGTTCGGTGGCTCTGCCACAAATTTGGCTAAATGCCTCTAGTTCGGTGACAATGTCACAATCATGTTCGGTAGTGCACTACAATATTTTTAAAGGCTTAATGCCTATGATTGGTGTGTTTGGCGGGGTGGGTTGACTTGATCCCCACAGGTGTGTTGGTTGGTACGGGGTTGTGTAGCGGATGGATACTAGGCTTGGTTGGGAAACTCATTTTACATGCATTTTATTTTATTTTACTTTATGTTATATTGTTGAATTCTGCAAATGGGCTCAAGCCCAATTTGATATCTTGATGATCTGGTCCAATAATGGTGGTAAGTGAGTTGCACACTGAGTTCCTTGTAACTCACCCAATTTTTATTAACCTTTTCAGGTAATGGAAATTGATGTGGACTTGGGCCGGGGATGACTTGGTGGAGGCCATACTACGAACTTGGGTTTTATAAACTATGAACTTTATTTAAGTTATTATTTTAATTACTATTATGGGTTTGATGTAATAAGGCCTCTAATTATGTTTTTATGGATTTTATCGTGTGGATGGATTTAAATTTCGTTTTAAGACTCTTATTATGGGCTTATGTTAAATTTATATGGCTTTCTTAAAAAAAAATATTGTTTTATAACATTTTGAACAATTAAATTATTTTCTTTAAAATTTCTTCCAAATTCTTTTACAATGACTTTAAGGTTTTGATAAATATTTTTCTAAATGATAAGTTTTAAACAAGTATCTTCTTGAAACATCAATTTCAAATCCTCGTACTAAATTTTTATTAAATTCTATTTTCAAATGGTTTAATAGCACTACTTTACATTAATCACTCGAGAATAAATGAATATTTGATTAGTGTGACAAACCAAACTTCGTCTAAACGCATAGACCTAGTTTGGGGTGTTACATTTAATGGTATCAGAGCCCAATTTCAAAACTCGGCTGTGGTTTGGGTTCAACAATGAAATTTGTTTGAAAAAAAAATTTAAATTTCTAGACTTTTTGATTTAAAGGTAGTATGGCACCATGAGCATCCCGCGCCAAGTCAAGTAAGTATCTGTATACTGATTGTTTATTATTATTATGATATGATCATAAGAAACACTCTAGAACTTCTAGTTTTAGGTGTTGAAAACTGTAGAGATTGAGACAATGGGATATGGTTACGAAAACAACTTTATCTCTTTTTTTATCATAAAATATCGTTAATAAACAACTGAAATAGTAATTTGATTCATAAAACTCTTAATCAGATTAAATCGAATTAGTCGTTATGAGCACGAGAGGACGTGGTCGTGGACGCGGTAGACTTGGCCGTGGTAGAGGACGAGGTGTTAGGGGCGCAACTGAAGCGCCGGGTCATATGCCAGAAATGGATGCACCTGCGTCACTTGAGAGTGAGACGGGATCACATGATCATATGGATGAAGATAATGCTGTGACACGAGCAATGCTGCGAGTCCTTGAAAGGGTCGCTGGAGCTAGAACTGGGCCAACAGCTCGTGGGTCAATATCGGAACGATTGAAATCAAGTGGTGCTGAGGTTTTCAGAGGTGTCTCTGGTGTAGCTCCCAATGTCGCGGAATATTGGCTTGAGGCAGTGGAGCGAATTATGGATGATCTTGAGTGCACTGTGGAACAAAAGCTAAGAGGAGCGGTATCTTTGTTAAGGGACGAAGCATACCAATGGTGGCTTACTGTCCGAGAAGGCACTGATGCTGCATTAGTTAATTGGGAATTCTTCAAAGCTTCCTTTCAAGGGAAATATGTGGGAACAAGTTATGTGGATGCCCGAAGGAAGGAATTCTTGAATCTAGTTCAAGGAAATAAGACGGTGGCAGCGTATGAGGCTGAGTTCTTACGTTTGAGTCGCTATGCTCGAACTATAGTGGCAACGGATCATGAGCAGTGTGTACGCTTTGAGGATGGTTTGAAAGATGAGTTGCGGGTTCTGATAGCCCCACAACAAGTTAGAACTTTTGCCACGCTTGTGGAGAAGGCCAAGATAGCCGAAGAGGCTAAGAACTCGGAACGTCAGAATCAGGAGCAAGTTCGAAGCAAGAGAGATATAAAATATTTGGGTTCTTCAAAAAGGTTTACGAAGAGGCCTCAGAATGAGGAGCCAGCTCAAGGTAGAACACCTATAGCTGTTAATCAGAGTCGAGACTGTGCTGAATGTGGAAAAAGGCATTCTGGAGAATGCTGGAGGAAAACAGGTGCTTGCTATAAATGTGGTTCAATAGATCATCAATATAGAAATTGCCCTCGACGAATGGATACAACTCAAGAAGTTCGTACTACTGATGCACCACCGACAAGAGGAGCTCAGCAACCACCGAGAGGTCGTGGACCAGGTCGTGGTGGTAATGGGGCTGGACGTGGTCAAGGTGCAGAGGGTCGAGGCAATGGTCCTAGAGGCAACACAAATGCAAGACAGCCAGGATTGGTGTATGCAGTCAGACGCCGCGAGGATGGCAATACACCTGATGTGATAACTGGTACGTTTTTCATCTCTGATGTACCTGTTATTGCCTTGATAGATATTGGTTCTACCCACTCGTATGTTGCTAGAACCATATCTGGGAACTTGAAATTAGAATCTGAAATTTCCGATAGTGAGATGAAGGTAATTAGTCCTTTGGGACAGTCGGTGTTGGTTAATAAAATGTTTATAGACGTGCCCTTAGAAATTCAAGGAGAAATATTCCTGGCGAATTTGATAGAATTGCCTTTTGGTGAATTCGATATCATCTTGGGCATGGATTGGTTGGTTAAGCATCGAGCGCAATTGGATTGTGCTGAAAAGCGGATGTCAATAAGAACTGTGGTGGATAAGGAGATAGTTATGATAGACGAGCGGAGGAATTACTTGGCAAACGTGATTTCTGCGCTAAAAGCGGAAAAGTTGGTGCGAAAAAGGTATGGAGCATTTTTAGCATTTATTAGTGCTTTAGATGCCAAAGAGTTATCAGTGGAAGATGTGAGAACAGTGAAGGAATTTTCCGATGTATTTCCCGAAGAACTTCCCGGTGTACCTCCAGATCGGGAAGTGGAATTTGGTATTGAGCTTTTGTCCGGAACTGCTCCAGTGTCCATTGCTCCTTATAGAACGGCACCGAAGGAGTTGTCGGAGCTTAAAGCTCAAATTCAAGAATTGCTAGATCGGGGTTTTATTCGATCGAGTGTGTCTCCGTGGGGAGCACCGGTTTTGTTTGTTAAGAAGAAGGATGGGTCAATGCGTATGTGTATTGACTATAGGCAATTGAATAAGCTGACGATCAAGAATAAGTATCCTCTGCCGAGAATTGATGACCTGTTTGATCAATTGAAGGGAGCTTCTGTTTTCTCCAAAATTGATTTAAGGCCGGGTTATCACCAGCTTAAGGTGAAAGAAGCGGATATTCACATGACGGCGTTCCGAACCCGTTACGGACATTATGAGTTTTTAGTGATGTCGTTTGGGTTGACCAATGCACCAGCTGCATTTATGGATATGATGAACCGGGTCTTTCAACCATTTTTAGACCGGTTTGTGGTAGTATTCATAGATGACATTTTGGTGTATTCAAGGAATGAAGAAGAGCATGACTCGCATTTGCGAATTGTATTGCAGTTGCTTCGAGATAATCAATTGTATGCCAAATTCAGTAAATGTGAATTCTGGTTAAGGGAAGTGACTTTCTTGGGTCATGTGGTATTAGCCGAAGGGATGAGAGTGGATCCTCGGAAGATTGAGACTGTATTGGATTGGAAACCACCAAAGTCAGTAGCTGAAATCCGGAGTTTCTTGGGATTGGCTAGTTACTATAGACGCTTTGTTGAGGAGTTTTCGTTGATTGTTGCACCCCTAACTAAGCTTTTGCGTAAGGGAGTACCGTATATATGGACTGATAAATAGCAAGAAAGTTTCGAGAAATTGAAGAAGATTTTAACGGAAGCGCAGGTATTGATTCAACCTGAGGTTGGAAACGAGTTTACAGTTTATTGTGATGCGTCACATACGAGATTAGGTTGCGTATTGATGCAAAGTGGAAAAGTGGTAGCTTATGCTTCTCGTCAGTTGAGACCGCACGAAGTAAACTACCCTACTCATGACTTGGAGTTAGCAGCAGTGGTGTTTGCCTTAAAGATTTGGAGGCATTACCTCTATGGTGAAAAGTCTATCATCTATACGGATCACAAGAGTCTTAAGTTTCTTCTTACTCAGAAGGAATTAAACTTGAGACAGCGAAGATGGGTGGAGTTGTTAAAGGACTATGATTTCTTAATCGAGTATCATCCGGGAAAGGCTAATGTGGTAGCAAACGCGTTAAGTCGTAAGGTGGTATCTGATTTGAGAGCTGTGTTTGCCCATTTGAGTTTGTATGAGGATGGTAGTCTGATAGCGGAACTTCAAGTGAAGCCTTTGTGGTTAGAACAAATTAAGGAAAAGCAAATATTAGATGAGAAGTTGGGACCTTTACTTCAACAAGTTGAAAATGGTGGAATAGAGGATTTTGGTATTAACTCGGAAGGTGTGTTGTGTTTCCGGGGAAGAGTTTGTATGCCTAGGGACTCAGATCTGAGGCAAATGATTTTGAGGGAGGTGCATAGTAGCCTTATGCTATGCACCCCGGAGGAAATAAGATGTATCGGGATCTTCGTGAACAGTATTGGTGGCCTGGGTTGAAGCGTGAGATTTCAGGGTTTGTGGGAAAATGTTTAACTTGTCAGCAAGTGAAGGCGGAGCATCAATTGCCGTCAGGTTTATTACAGCCGATTAAGATTCCTCTGTGGAAATTGGGGCGGATAACAATGGATTTTGTTAGTGCGTTACCTTTAACACCTACTAAGAAAAATTCTGTTTGGGTAATTGTGGATCGTTTGACGAAGACTGCTCATTTCCTACCTGTTCGTACGGATTACTCGTTGCAGAAGTTGGCGAAGCTGTATGTATCTGAAATTGTGAGGTTGCATGGGGTACCCGTATTTATTATATCAGATAGGGATCCTAGGTTTACATCACGGTTTTGGAAAGTTTTGCATGAAGCTCTGGGTACAAAGCTAAACTTCAGTACGGCTTTTTATCCTCTGTCAGATGGTCAGTCGGAGAGAGTGATTCAGATTCTGGAAGACATGCTAAGGGGATGTGTAATTGACTTCAAAGGTAGTTGGGAGGATTTTCTACCGCTAGCAGAATTTGTGTATAACAATAGCTATCAGTCTAGCATTTAGATGGCACCCTATGAGGCATTATATGGTCGTAGGTGTCGTTCTCCTATTTGTTGGACTGAGTTGGGCGAACGGCAGATGTTAGGTCCTGAGATGATTTCTGAAACGGAAGAGAAAATAAAGGCTATTCGAGCACGGTTAAAGGAAGCTTCGGATAGACAGAAGTCGTATGCAGATCTGAAGCGTAAGGATATCGAGTATGCTGTGGGGGATCAAGTTTTCTTGAAGGTCTCACCTTGGAAGAAGATTTTCAGGTTTGGAAAGAAGGGCAAGTTGAGTCCTAGATATATTGGACCATACCGTGTGGTGAAGCGAGTTGGTCCAGTGGCCTATCAGATCGAATTACCTCCAGAATTGAGCCAAATTCATAATGTTTTTCATGTTTCCATGCTGAGGCGCTATAGATCGGATCCTTCGCACATAGTACCGGTAGAAGAAGTGGAGTTGAATTTGGATTTGTCTTTTGAGGAGGAACCAGTGGAAATCTTAGATCGAGATGTTAAGATGCTAAGAAAGAAAACCGTGCCGTTGGTCAAAGTTTTATGGCGTAATCACGGAGTGGAGGAAGCTACGTGGGAGCCTGAGGATGCAATTCGGCAACAATACCCTCATCTTTTTCAACCAGGTAAATTTCGATGACGAAATTTTCTTTAAGGAGGGTAGAGTTGTAACACCCTAAAAATTCGAGTATTGATATATTGCATGATTTGGTGTTTAGATTATGAAGGAAAATTTTCTTACTTTTATTTTCGTGATTAATATAGTCTTGAAGAAGAGTATAGCATAATATGGGTAAGGAATAATTTTTAGTTTGAGAATTTAATGAAGTGGAGAAAGTGACATTGACACATAAGTTAATTAAAGTGTCAAAGTGTAGCATAAGATGAGTATATGGTAAGGTGGTGTTGGCGCATGAGTTGTAGCATGAGGGGGGAGGTTCGAATCCCTTGTTTAGCATCTAGATGAATTTTTATTTTTATTTTTCTACACATGTATAGCAAGTGTCGGCCAAGCATAAATATGGTAAGTGTTGACCTTGTTATTTTTGGTTAGTATATCAAAGGAATAAGGTAAGTGTTAACATATGGTATGGAATCAAAAATTTATGGAAAGATATGGGGACATAGGGCAAGTATCAAGGAGAATGTTTTGGAAACAAATTCATGGCCATTTGACCATGCATTTGGACGGCAATATGGTCTAAGGGGGGGAGCCGAATTTTTGGTGTTAGTTTGGCTAGGATTTGAAGTCTCTTTTTGGTCATTCTTAGCATATGTGCAAAGTTTTGCAGTCCTTTCTCAACTTTTCTCCCTTGGCCGAATTTGTGCATTTGGTAAAGCCTAGTTCTTTTAACCATTTAGTCATTTTTTGTTCATCTTTTGAATATTCTCTTGTGCCTCTTCTTAGTGCCGAAATTGTTAGTACCAAAAAGACCATATCTCTCTCTTTGTTTTCTTTCTCCATTGCCGAATGTACCTTGCTCTCTAATACATCTTTTTCTTTCTCTTTGAAAACCGAATCTTCATTATTATCTCTTCTCTCATATTTTATTTCTTCTCACTCATCCTTTTCTCCATTGTTTTTCTCCATGGCCGAATGTTAGTGAGCCATAGCCGAATCATTTTCTCTTTTCTTTGGTTATCATAGCCGAATCCTCCATCACTTAGAGACATCATTTTCAATCCTTTCTTTTCAACCGTGGACAAAAGGGTAAGAATTCTTTTTAGTTTCGTTTAGTTAGAAGTAGTCATGGCCGAATATTGATGGTGGTATGAAGGCTTTCTTAGATCGAAATAAACGTTCATTCTATTAACGTTTATTTATGTTATACTTTAGTGCGATAACGGAAGATCGGAAATCAAGTGGTCGTGAGTGACATAGAACGCTTGGATCGGTTCTCCTTGTGGAACAAGAATATTTGTGGTAAGGAAATCTCGTTCTTAAAACCTTTAGTCATAATCTATATATATATTATTAGGACGTGCTAACGATCTTTGTCATTGAAGACAATCAAGATAGGGAAGAAACGGGCCGTGTATAGTGTTCGGAAGAAGGGTGGTACCGTTAATCCCCCTAAGTATAAACAAAGGGTTATTTCGGGAATCCAGGATTTTCCACTGGCTTGCGGACGTTCATCCGAGGAGAATCAACTGTTCGAAGTCGTTCGTACTCTCGAACCATTATTTGTTCGTGGATTTGATTCGGTTAACGAACCATCAATCGGGGAGAAACCGCAAGTAGAAGTATTTCGAAAATCCGAGGGTAAAATTTTAGATCGTTATGTTTAGATCGGTTTTATTATTAGATTATAATGTTCTAATTATCGTGATACGTATAGGTGTTGACGAGCGGGAGAGTCTAGTTCTCACAATAACCAGGTGTGTAACTTCACACTCATTTTCGGGTTAGAAACCTAATCGTAAGTACTGTGATAAAATCGTAAAAATGGCAAAAACAGAAAATATGTAGAAATTAATACTTTTGTGAAAATACATGAAAACGGTTAAAACCGAGAAAAATACGAAAAACTGCTAGATTGACATATTGGGCTGAAAAACTTGCTAGATTGTTAAATTGGGTCAAAAATCTGTTAGATTGTTAAATTGGGCTAAAAGATTGCTAGATCGCTAAATGGGCCAAAAATATTCTAGTTCGATAAATGGGCCAAAAATATTCTAGTTCGATAAATGGGCCAAAAATATTCTAGTTCGATATATGGGCCAAAGTCCGCTAAACTGCTAAATGGGCAAAATACTAAATTGTTTTATGGGCCCAAATGAAATGTTTAATTATAGACCCAATTGATGTTATGGATTATTTGATAAATTGTTATATGGCTATATTTTGTTATACACGCATGATTGCATGGGGCGGGGTATTTGATGAAGAGAAGAATGGCCTGTTGCCAAAAATCTAGTTCGGTGGCTCTGCCACAAATTTTGGCTTAATGCCTCTAGTTCGGTGGCTCTGCCACAAATTTGGCTAAATGCCTCTAGTTCGGTGACAATGTCACAATCTAGTTCGGTAGTGCACTACAATATTATTTAAAGGCTTAATGCCTATGATTGGTGTGTTTGGCGGGGTGGGTTGACTTGATCCCCACAGGTGTGTTGGTTGGTACGGGGGTGTGTAGCGGATGGATACTAGGCTTGGTTGGGAAAATCATTTTACATGCATTTTATTTTATTTTACTTTGTTATATTGTTGAATTCTGCAAATGGGCTCAAGCCAAATTTGATATCTTGATGATCTGGCCCAATAATGGTGGTAAGTGAGTTGCACACTGAGTTCCTTGTAACTCACCCAATTTTTATTAACCTTTTCAGGTAATGGAAATTGATGTGGACTTGGGCCGGGGATGACTTGGTGGAGGCCATACTACGAACTTGGGTTTTATAAACTATGAACTTTATTTAAGTTATTATTTTAATTACTATTATGGGTTTGATGTAATAAGGCCTCTAATTATGTTTTTATGGATTTTATCGTGTGGATGGATTTAAATTTCGTTTTAAGACTCTTATTATGGGCTTATGTTAAATTTATATGGTTTTCTTAAAAAAATATCATTTTATAACATTTTGAACAATTAAATTATTTTCTTTAAAATTTCTTCCAAATTCTTTTACAATGACTTTAAGGTTTTGATAAATATTTTTCTAAATGATAAGTTTTAAACAAGTATCTTCTTGAAACATCAATTTCAAATCCTCGTACTAAATTTTTATTAAATTCTATTTTAAAAAGGTTTAGTAGCACTACTTTACATTAATCACTCGAGAATAAATGAATATTTGATTGGTGTGACAAACCAAACTTCGTCTAAACGCATAGACCTGGTTTGGGGTGTTACACAAATATCACATTGGGCCTAAGCTCTATCAAAAACGATGGTCTTGGGTCTTAGCCCACAATGACTTCATATCACATCAATATCACATGAATGCAATGCTCCCATCCCAAATCCAACCCTGCCCTCCATTTCCCTTCCAACCCTACACTCCTGTGGGGATATAAATATCAACCCACCCATCCCTACACTCCAAAGGTAGCACCAACAGCTGCACTACTCAAACGTTGCAGCAAGGCTGTTAAGCATATCATGGGCTTAAAGCCACTGGTGGATCCACGATCGTCAAGCGACTATGCGATCCTCACATATCTTCCTCGGTATCATCAAACCCACCCAAGTGCAACATATATCTCATGAATGCAACATACACATTCTCACACGTTAAGCACCTAGGGGTATTTAAGATTTCATTACCCAGGGATATTTTTGTAAATCTGCCCTATAGGGATATTTTCGTAATTCTACCCTACAGAGGTATTTTCGTAATTTTACCCTACAAGGGTATTTTCATAATTTCTTTCACCTCAGGTTTTAGTTATGAACTTTGGCCCATCAACAAGTCCTTGCGGCTAAAGTGAACAGACACTATGCACTAGGTAGGATCCCAGAGAAGAGGAGGTGGGTCACTAGGACCGCTTAAGTACCAAGCTCTCCCTAGATCCAATCCTAGACATGCATATGTCCATTGCCACACTCTAACCTAGCGACTTGTCCACAGACATGTTTGATTATTAAATTAAGTTTTATGCTATTTAAGAATTTACCAGAACTAGGCCTAGAGTCCATTAAAACCCTAGCATGCATTTCTAAAATCCCATAAGGCCCACTAAGCCCAATCATGCCCATATAGCCCATTAAGTCCAATCATGTTTATGTAGCCCATTAGGCCCGATCACAATCAAATCATACAACCATCCATCATTCAGTTACACATATCAACTCCTGTTGACTTGGGCCCATGAGCTCGGTAGGCCCATTTAGCCCTGTCTGGCCCAGTGGGCCGAACAGTGGCCTGAGATCATGAGATTGCTCTCTTGGCCCGGATAATCGTTTCGGTGTTCCCACACAAATGTTCGCACGCTCGTGTAGTTGTCGGCGCCAACCTTTCGGCTTTTCGGCATTCCGATTTTTTAGGATTTCGACTTTTGCCAATTTGTCGTGTGTGAAGTGTATGTACACACCTGGTTACTGAGGCGCGCTACACTATCCTCAGCCTTAGCCTACAATCATTACCAATCTCCAAGTCAATACACACTTAACTACAGTATTTACCTAAAAACCGAAACCTTACCATAACCTTACCATGTGCCACCGATTTTAGTAGCCCTTCCTTAGCTACTATTCACGTAGATCTGCGCCCACACAAATATTATCAAAGATCGAGTGACTCATATTCCACACAAGTCACCTCTACAAGCCATACTTACATTCGGCCACTTAGTAATCCACAATTGAGACGAATACACTTACCACTTGCTAGCGATCCTTACCACGCTTGCGATATTTGAACCCTACCCTTGTTAATACAAGGTTAACGACAAGAAAGAGTTAGATAGCCCTCCGACTTTTACCAAAACACACTAAAGGAGGTTGAATAAGTACTTACCGAATCCAACCTTTGATCCTGCGGCCTAGATAGCTACTGAACGAGATTTGGCTTTTAAAACTTGATTAAGAGTAGATAGTAGCAACCGATTTGTGATGGAAGAAAAACAAGGAATCGGCAAAAAGATAGGGCTATTGATTATAAGGGAGTATTCAGCTTTTAGAGAAAGAAGAAGAACACAACACCAATAGGGATTTTGGTAAAAAAGAATGATGGTTTTTCAGCAATGGAAGAATCTAGTAACGAAAGAAATAAAATGAGGGGAAAAAAGAAAAGTAATGGAAAACCCAAGGAACCTCTCAAAGGAATTCTGCACCTCCCTTTTATAGCCAAAGCCGAACTACCTTCCCCCCATAGTCTCATTCGGCACCAATACATCCACACCTCAATCCCCTATCTTTTCTCTCTTATCTTTACCTTAAATTTCTCTCCTGAACACTCCCTTCCAGAGTCCACTCCAGCGCCACTACCTTTCTTCCATGTGCAAAAATAAAACCCTTCAATTTACCACTCTTAAGCCTCGAACCTTGGACCTCTTCACCTGATAATAACGCCACCTTGTAGCTCCCCAAGTGATGCCACCTTGCCACTGGACCACAGGCCCAATTGTGTCATATTTTCTTCTTCGTTTATTTAAAAGGCCTACTAATTGAAGTCATAGTTCCCTTGTGGCTTAAACCAAAAATTTTTCCTATACCCCTACTTGATCCCAGGACATCTCCAACACCCCTAGACACTCTAAATTCATTACCCCTCAAAGCCCACATGCCAATTGTCATTTTCTCGGTCACTTAAAAATTTTCTGAGACCCAAAGCCCAAAGCCTAATAGGCCCAATTCTACTAGGCCCAAATTCAGGGCGTTACACAATGAGCATAGTTGTGGCACTTAAAGTGCAAATAAATGTGAATATGATAAGCATGCATTGTGTACAAATATGTGATATGAACTGATGATTATGAAAAAAGATTTTGTGCATTAAAACAATAATTAAATGTGTGTATTTGTGAATATTTTAGCCTTGTGATCTCTTGAAATTATTGGATATAGTTGGCATGCCATAGGATTATGAGTACTCACCCTTATGTTTTGTGATTTGGGCATTGAGGCCTCATGACAGATTGGAGGGATAAGGGAATGTAGGGGTAGGCTCCATTCACCGGGATATGTTAGTGTGTTGGAGAGTGCTTAGCTTTATGCTACACTTATGGGATATGTTAGACTCTTTGATTCATTGGTGTGATAGAGATTCGTGTATCCAATATGTGGTTATAGAAATCACTTTTATGTTTCATGTTTCCAAGTTGCCAAATTATTATAAATTGATTAATATATGAAAATGTTATGTGTAAATGTATGTGAATATATAAGCTAGACTTGCAAGTCATTAAAGCATGAATACGTTGTTTTGTCTTGATGAATTATTGTTAAATGAATTATATATATGAGTTGAGTGTAATTGCATGTGAGAGTATATGTTAGCTTTATGATTTAATGAAACGTGAATATGTTATTTTGACTTGATGAAAATATGGTTATGAGTGAGCTATAGTATGCTCTTTCCTAACATGTGATGTTGTGTATGCTTAGCGGTATTTCCAAACATTCATTCAGCTTATTTAAGCTTACACTTCACATTAACATCTTGTAGATAAGTAGTTCTTTCGGTGTGACTGGAGCGGCGAAAGAAGTGATATAAGCAAGGCAATATTTTTGAGTATGTGGTTTTTGCGATTCTTTTGAACTCACTAAATAAAGGCAATGTGGGTTAGAGTTTTAGTTTTGATTATTAATATTATTTTTGTAATTCTATCTTGGTATTGGATTGACGGAATATGGATGTTGTTTTGGACTTTGTTTGCGACTAAATTGACTTTTGAGATTAAGGTTGATAATGCATATTAGATATTCTTATTAAATGAATGGATGTGGCATGATAAATGTTTAAAGGATGTTAATAAGTTTGATTAAATTAGACTATAATTGTGTGTTGAGTAGAACATTGTTTTGAGCATGCATAACATTTTAACTTGTGAATTTTTTGTATTCTGGGTAAATGTATCGACACTTGGGATATGAATATCGATACCTTGAAGTTGGGACGTTTCAAAATTTAAAAGAATCCAACGTTGGTATCGGTACACATATACGAGTATCGATACTCGTGATAAAAAACGATATCTGCTCATTTGGTATTGTTACCTACGTGGTTTTTCGAGGTTTATTAAAAATGAACCTTAATTACAGTTAAAACTATTTCTATTGTCTTTTAAATGTTTAAATTAGCCATGAACTTTTCTTTAAATGTTAATTTTAGTAGTCGTTGCTCTTATTTGAAACCGGACCGGGTGAAGGGTGTTACATACCTTAACAATAATTCGACAACCACAACACTTTAAAAAAAAATTAAGTCCACATCAAATAATTGAAGAGAAAATATACTATCTACATCTTATTCTACCATCATTGGCATTAGTAGGGAATATATGTATCCATCCATTTAAATTTGCACATTTACCTGAACTGGATTCATGTAAAAAAATAATTATTTGAGTTAAAAAATTATAGTAATTTATAAATCATAAGATTTTATTTTTAGTTTTAAAAGCATAATAAAAAAACAAAAATCTAACTTTAAAAAGTATCTATTTAACCAAATCCATAAGATATATTATCCTAACTTTGCTCGCATAAAGTTTCACAAAGTGAAGGCCATTTCTTGATTGAATATGATATTTGATGTCATACATTTACTTGGAGTCTTCAAAATAATATTATTGGATTACCTTTCGTCTAAAATTTTGAAACTAAATACACCCATCAATTAATATTACATTATATGCACATTAATATTACATTATATGCATGTGTCACTTAGATTCAAGGTGTGCATATTAATAGTTATTTGTGTAATTGGAAGTAGTTATTTAAGTTTTTGAATTTGTGTGTGAATCAAATTAAAGTAAGCTACTTGGAAATATTGTTGAGGAAAAATAAAAGCTTAGATCCCACATTGGTTAAATACCAAGTGTGAGATGTGTTTATATATGTGAACTCTCTTGAAGAGTAATTGAATGACTAAGCTTGTAACCTTGCCTCGCGCGCAGTGGGGTGCAAGTCCAAACTCGACGGGGTTGGGGCGCACTAGCACGACGTGGGTGATGCGAAATGTTCGGACCGGTCAAGCCCAAATGGGCCTACAGATATTTTAAGCCCAACATGAATTTATTTTTCCTCAGCAGATATAATCTGCTTATCTATAGACAGTATCTGATTTGATTTAATTTTTAAATCAAATTGATTTTTGGCTCATTAATGGCAGATTTTATGTTTATTTACAAAATTTTCCACTATCCTAAATACCTATAAAAGGTTGTGTATTCTGGAGGATTAAAGCTACATTCGAATAATTTCTTATACCGAAATTCTTTTTATTTCAGAATTCTTCCTTTTCCTCTCCCCTTTTTACAAACGTTCTAGTGATAGAAAAAGGCAAAGTTCTTTTGTTGATCATTGTAGAGGTGCTACTACTTTGATCACTGTTGTTTTTGTATCCTGGGAGACATTCAACGAATGTTTCTCCAAGTACCATAAGAGCAGCCAAATATGTCTTAAGGAAACTATGTTTCACATGCCTCAACGTTTCGTAAAATCTTGATTCTCCTTTATTTCAATTGTTTATTATGATTTTATTTGATTTTTGTATTTGATAAATTAATTATAAATCATTCTATTTAATTTTATTTTATATGTTTATTTATATTTAATTTATTTTGTTCGCTAACGTGTTTTGTCCAACAGAATGTTCCTCAATAGCAAGCTCTTTCCCTTCAAATGTGCTATTCTTCTTAGATTTAAAAGGCAACTCATTTGAAAATTCAATAGTGTGGTTTGAAGGCAATGCCTTATTCTTTCAAAGAACAATAGTCTTCTTCAATTTTGAATAGAATGAATTATATAAATTCTACTTTCTTTTTAGTCGAGATTTAGTGTCATGCAACAAAAATGACTTTAAAGTATGTGATTTTATTGTAATTAGTACATCAAACTAACCCCACAATAATTTAGTATGTTTCCTAAACTTTCATAATTTACAATAATCTTGTATGTTAATTTATAGTTATTAAAATATTAAATTGGTATTAAAGGCAAATATTGATTTGATTTCTGATATGAGTTTAATGATTCAATTGTTTGTTTGAATATTAGATGATAGTATTGATATCCAACTCTGGAATATGTCTAAACAATTTAAAGATTATGTTGTTATAATTTATGATAATGGTGCACTAACTTTTTAGAGTATCCAAAATATTGCCATTAGCATACATAAATATATATTTTTGAATATATTAACCAACGAAAAAAATTAATTTTTTAAATTATGTCGTGTATAAAGAAAACAAAGATTATTATAATGAAAATCAACCAATTTTTTTTTGGGCACAATATTTTTTATTAATTTTTGTTAGTGGTTAACTTTTTACCGCTACAAAAAGTATGCATTAAAAAAACAATGTGAATATATATTGTTTCCTTAATAAATAATGTATTTTAAACAATAGTCCTTTTTTATTTCATGGCTATGAATGGTATACAAGTATGTCATGAATTTATGCATAATGGTATGCATACTTAGATGAAATGTTTGGACATTCGGTTTAGTATATATATTGTGAAATGTTGTACTAAACAACAGTCTCGAATATTATTTGAATAATATGTAGAATGAACAATAAAGAGATTAAAATGTTCTTTAAATAAATGCACATAATATTTTTTTTTGGATATTCAATGTTATGTGATCTATACTTTTACAAATTTGCGACACCCACACTCGATTCGATCATTTGATCTAAATGCTGATATCACATTACGTTGCCTGAACAACTCATACTATTTCATTCATTTCACAAAGTACCTTAACCTAGTTGAACATTAAAATCGCCAAAGTAACTAAAATCATGAATTAAAGTAATATCGATAATTAAAATACATTGATTTGACGTGCCCCAGTTCAATTCGTACCCATGAAGGCATTCGTGAATCTTTAGAAATGATTCGAGATTTAGTGTTGAAACAGTATGTGAAGTTTTGATGTGGAAACAAGGGACGTCGCAGCATCCCCATAGACTTGGTGAGGTTGCGACGTGAAAATGCCTAGTCGTGATGTTGGAAAAGAAAGTCGCGGCATCGAGATAGAGGACGTTGCAATGAAACTTACTATGTGAATCAAAACTTACCAAAATGTACCTATCTTAACCTTAAACAATAGTACTTCATTTCCATGATTTATGGCACTAAAATTTCATGTTCTAAACACCATTTAACATACAAAACATAACAACTTTACACAAATATCAAATGCATCAATTTGACAAGATAAAGCAAGATAAAAATTCCTATGACATAATCAATGCATATGAACCTTAAAAAGTTAAATAAGTAACATAACTCTTATCAACATGCTTATTAATTCATATCTCAAGCATTAAAATTCATCAAAAAAACACTTTTAAGTCCATTACTAACCAAAGCATACCAAAACAATTAAAACTATGTCTCTCCATATGTTTCCCAGAGAACTTTCTAGCTAGTACAGTCTTGGAAAAACAAATCTTCAGGGTTTGTCCTCAAATGCAATCTTTGATTTCATCCACTATTATGTCAAACACTACTGTCTCCTTTATGATACTTTGTGTCAATGTGTTTTGCCTTTATGTGTTGTTTTTGAGCTTTGGCTATATCCGCACTGTTACAGTGTCATAAATTTTCCATACCTCATATCCGGTCCTCTATAGTGAAGTTAGCAATGCAATCCAACTTAACACTTGTTCACTCTATGGACAGGCTATCTAGGACAAAAAAACACAGCTCAATGTCGATTTCTTCGAATCCTGACAAATTTGAAAGTCAAAATCAGTATATCCAATAGGAGTAAGATCTCCTCTAGAATACACAAGCATATAATCCCTCGTTCTCTGTAAATACTTGAGTATATGATTAGCTGTATGCCAATGTCTTGGTCCTGGATTCACCTGATATCAACTTACCAACCCTACTGTAAAATAGATATATGGGCGTGTGCACTATTAGATCTGGTGCCCTAAGTGTAGTATTTTGTCAAAGTACACTTTTAATTTTTTCGAACAGATTAATTAATAAAATTATTCATGAATTAAATTAATATATTTTGTATTATTATCCTCAAATGGTTTTTGCACACAAAGAAAAATAGAAGCATATGTTGCTCATTGGTTGTCTATTGTTTAACTAATATTAAGCGGTATCACGTGGTCAGATCGTAGTACAGAAAGACAGTTTGTATTAGTAGATGAACTTAAACATGTCCTTAGTCTAGTTGGGAGCAAACTGATCAAAAAGACTCATATGTAATCTATCAAAACCAATTAGGAAGATGCCTTGTCTTAGGGATCATAGTGGATGACTCTCAGAAGATAGAGACATATATGTGACTGAGTGGACTGACAGTACATTGGACAGGACCCAAGAAAAATAGATCCTGAATCTATTTATGTATTTATTTACTTGTTACATTCATAGTTTAATATACCTAAATCCTGAGGGAATGACAGACTATTTATGCGTGACTCGTACACTTTAATTTAAGTGAAAGCCTGAGTTCAAATAGATAAGCAACCGAAAGCTGATGTGTTGGGTGTACGATTTCTACAGTATGTAGCGTCATTCGCAGCAATGGAATTCATAACCCAAAACATGGGTAAATGATATCCTCTCATTGGCATTACATAGCTAATGTAAAGTAAATGTGGCCAAGGTTCGTTTGTCTTTGTCATTGATAACTTTATCACTATTTGATAGTGATTGAATCTTCATGAAGGAAGATATAATGGTTACCATGAAATAAAATAGGATCATATTGGGAGAACGAATATTATTCCAAAGAGATCAAATATATCCTATGACAAGGTCATTGGACGAGCACTAAGTAATTGCTTTCATAATGGTATATCGTTGAGGAGAGCTTAGTCACGATACTATAGTGGAATGACTTCGTGACTAAATGAGTATTTAATTAATAAGCGAAGAGCCAAAACTTAATTATAAATAATTTAAGCCTCAACCATATATGTTCAATCGGTCCCTCTGCTAGCTCGTTGAAATCAGAAATGAATTGCGTGTTTGAATAAAAATGAACGAAATAAATAGAAAATTTGAAATGGGAAACATTCAGGAATGATTATGATTTTCTTCGAAATGGAGAAATAGGAATCATTTGGAAATGAATGTAGGCTTCCAAAAATGAAAATGGAAATGGAAACTTGCAATCCTATATATAATTACTTAAAAATTGATGGAAGAATAAGTTTATGTTTTTGGACTATTTTGAAGCCCAGAAATGAAAATAAATCATTTGGTCATAGTGAACTGATAAATCGTAATTGTAACATATTTTAACCCACATTTAATATGCTTTTCGATAATTTATTCCTTGACTTTTATAAAAAGGTGCTTGTAATCCTTTCTTTTCATGTCTTAGACCCAAGAAAGCACCCGAGGATGAAAAGAACACAAATTGGGCCCAAAACAGAGTAAACGAGCCTTAGTGCGAAAGTGACATGGCCTGACCCAAAGTCCACACGGCCGTGCCTCGACGATTACCTAGAGCACGGCCTCAACTCCGACTCACACGGCCGTGCCCCAAATTAGAAGTCCTAACACGGCCTGACCCCGAGTCACACGGACGTGTGACATGGCCGTGTCTCTGTCGCTGAAAAGAACAATTTCAGTCGGAAAAAGATACTTAGGGAGAAAGAATTGCATTCCAAGAGCCTATATATATCCCCTAAAGTGCCACCTTTGAGAGGGCATCAAAGCGAGGCCAAGGAGCCAAGCCGAGAAAGTCAGAGTTAGGAAATAACACGAGGATAGCCAGTTGATCCATCCCAAGAAGCCGGAGTTATACTCAAGACGGCAGAATTCTCCTTCAATTCCTTCAGGGGGTTTTAGGAATTTCTTATGTTTTGTTTTATCTTTTCTCTTATGATGTTTTCTTTATTCATTATGAACTAAACCCCTCAGATACCTGAAGGGGATGAAACCTAGACGAATCTTGTTATTTGATTTTTAAGTTATATGATGAATTACTTAGGTTGTTCTTAATTATGTTGCTTAATCCAAATCTAATGTGCTTAGGTGGAGGAGGAATAGACCCTACCTAAGAGAAGATCTAACATAATTAAGCAGAGTTGATCAAACGCCTAGAGATAGGGTTACGAGAATTTGCCGGATTAGGGTGAAACCTAATATAGGACTCCATTGATCGATTTACTGCTATCCTAGGGGGTTATTATAAGCGAACGAGAGTTCCACTAATTAACCTAGGGTTAGACGTTATTCGCCTCTAGAGAGGGTTTAATATAGGTTAGGGAGTCTTACGGATCAAGCTAAGTAAAGAGATCATATAATTAAGGGTTAAATAACAAGTGAAGTCTAGATGGATTCTTCCCGAGGGTATCGTCGTGATCAATTGAGTTTTCTTCAAGTTATTTTCCAATTCATCCTTTTTGTCTTTGTGTCCTTAGTTTAGTTCTTGTCGATTTAGTTTAGAACAATCTTCACTTTAATTTTAAAGGCTAAATATTAAAAAGAAAGTTAGTATTAATACTTTTACTTCCTTTGGGTTCGATAATCCGGTCTTGCCTAAGCTATACTACTGTTCGATAGGTACACTTGACTTTAGTCGTTGTCAGAGTTAGTCTCCATGTTCGGTCATTCTTTTATAAGTTTTTAAAGCTCTGATTTCAGCGATCAAGTTTTTGGCGCAGTTGTCGGGGAACTAAAATATTAAGAAAACTCTATTTTTATTACTGTAGCCATAATTTTAATTTTTCGCAATTTATTCTTTCTATTTTTATTTTTTTTCCATTTTGCCGAAAATTTCTTTCTTTCTTTTTCCAACAGGTATCTCTAGTTTATGACTAGAAGGAACCCGAGAGGACCTTTGGTATACGACAGTGATATTGAAGCAACCGCTCGTAGGAATCGTCGGAAAACCAGGTGAGCCCTAAATTACATAGAAAGAGAAGAAGAAGACGAATCTAATCCTACTGAAGGGGTGGACGAAAACCACCCACCACTACGTGATGTGGGGGACAATAATGCTCCACGCACAATGTTTGATTATGCGAAACCGTATTTGACAGGAGCGGAATCAAGTATTGCTAGGCCTGCTATATCTGCTAACAATTTTGAATTAAAGCCTAACACAATACAAATGATTCAACAGTTTGTTCAATTTGATGGTTTGCAGGACGAAGATCCAAACATGCATATAGCTAACATTTTAGAGTTCTGTGATACTTTCAAAATAAATGGCGTTTCTGATGATGCCATGCGTCTTCGGTTATTTCCTTTTTTATTAAGAAATAAAGCTAAACAGTGGTTAAACTCGTTACAACGAGGGTCAATCACTACATGGGATCAAATGACCGAAAAGTTTTTAATGAAATATTTTCCACCGGCCAAAACAGCCAAATTACGGAATGATATCTCTTCTTTTGTGCAGATGGATTTAGAGACGCTGTACGATGCATGGGAGAGATTTAAGGATCTCTTGAGGAGGTGCCCACACCATGGCTTACCCTTGTGGCTACAAGTTTAAACCTTCTATAACGGTGTAAACCCCTCAACGAGGCAATTAATTGACTCAGCCGCCGGTGGAACACTTAACAACAAAACTCCAGAAGTAGCATACGAGTTCATCGAAGAGATGTCACTGAATAATTACCAGTGGCAGGCTTCAAGAACCAAACCAACAAAATCAGCGGGAGTTTTCAACGTCGATGCAGTGACCATGCTATCAACGTAGCTAGAGATGATGAATAAAAAGCTTGATAGTTTGTGTTCCGCGCAGGCACATCCAGTCATGCAGTGCGACATAAGTGGAACTGTGGCGAATCCTGAGTACCCACCCTACCAACCGGAAGTAGAGAGCGACCAGATGAACTATATAGGTAATAACTTCCGATCTAATAAAAATCCTTATAGTAACACTTACAATCCAGGTTGGAGGAACCACCTAAATTTTTCGTGGGGAGGACAAGGAAATCAAGGAAATCAAAGGCAACAACCTCCTCAAAATTTCCAAAATCAGCCTTATCCACAAGAGAAGAAAGCAACCCACGAGGAGGTGCTAACAAAATCAGCAAACACAGAAAAATGCCTACAAGACATCGAGAGAACACTTAAAGATCAACAAGTGTCAATTGAAAAACTTACTGAGTCATGTGGGAAACTCACTAAGACGGTTGGATTACTTACTAAGATGATCTGTGCAATACGAGCAGAAATTTTTTCTAAAGGGACAGAACAGGTAAAAGCAGTCACACTAAGAAGTGGAAAGGAATTAGGCGACCCAAAGAAACAAACCCCAAACGAAGATAACAAAGCAAGCGATAAGGAGATTGAGGATGTAACTCCGGTACGTAATGAGAACAAACCACCAATCCCATATCCAGCAAAGTTAAGTTTCTTGAACTTTTTAAACAAATACATATTAACTTACCCTTCGTTGAAGCCATTTCACAGATGCCGAAGTACGCAAAATTCTTAAAGGAACTCCTGACGAATAAACGAAAACTTGAAGAAGTGTCAACAGTGGAACTTAAAGAAGAGTGCTCAGCCATCCTCCAAAATAAGCTACCAACCAAATTAAAAGACCCAGGAAGTTTTACTATCCCTTGTTTAATTGGTAGCTTGAACATTAAGAAAGCATTAGCTGATTTAGGTGCCAATATAAATTTAATGCCTTACAAAATGTTTAAACAATTAGATCTTGGGGAACCAACACCCGCTAGGATGAGTATTCAGCTAGCAGATAGTTCCATTAAGTATTCTAGAGGAGCTATCGAAGATGTCTTGGTAAAAATTGATAAATTTATTTTCCCTGTTGATTTTGTTGTGTTAGACATGGATGAAGACATTAATGTTCCTTTAATCCTAGGGCGTCCTTTTTTAGCCACTGCTAGAGCTCTTATTGATGTAGGTGATGGTAAACTCACTCTAAGGATAGGTGATGAAGAAATCATTTTTCAAATTTATGATGCCATGCGATATTCTAAAGAACAAGATGATCCTTGTTATTTTGTTGATACTACTGACCATATTATTCAAAACTCATTACAGGAAATCATACATGACGACACGATGGAACTGTGCCTGACTCAAGAAGAGGGGGAAGAAGATGAAGACGATGAGTTGAATCTGAATACATCGTCATCTAGTCAAATGAAAGAAGAAAGCATTGGAAATGATGATGAAATAAAATAGAAACCCCCCATCGAAGAGCCACCCAAATTGGAATTAAAACAGTTATCAAAACACTTAGAATACACATTCCTCGAGGACAATTTTACGCTACCGGTAATTTTCTCTTCATAATTAGAACTCAAGGATAAAGAGGAGCTGATAAAAGTGTTAAGAGAACAAAAGAAAGCCATAGCTTGAAAAATTTCTGACAGTAAGGGAATAAGCCCTGCGTTCTGCACCTGCAAAATTTTAATGGAAGAAGAATACAAGCCATGTGTGCAACCCCAAAGATGGTTAAACCCCAACATGAAAGAAGTGGTCAAAGCTGAGGTAATTAAACTTCTAGATGCAGGAATAATTTATCCTATTTCTGACAGCACTTGGGTGAGTCCTGTGCAGGTAGTTCTAAAGAAAGGAGGAATGACGGTAGTGCCCAATGAAAAAAATGAGCTAATTCCCACAAGAACAGTTACAGGTTGGAAAGTCTGTATAGACTATAGAAAGCTGAATGATGCGACCAAAAAAGATCATTTCCCTCTGCCCTTCATAGATCAAATATTGGAAAGATTATCCGGGCACATGTACTACTGCTTCTTGGACGAACTCTCCAACTACTTCCAAATTCCCATAGCTCCTGAAGATCAAGAGAAGATGGCATTTACATGCCTATACGGTACGTTCGCTTATCGTAGAATGCCTTTTTGATTATGTAATGCTCCTGCTACTTTTCAGCGTTGCATGTTGGCAATCTTTGACGAACTCGTGGAAGACATCATGGAGGTATTTATGGATGATTTCTCAGTATTCGGTAATTCTTTCCATCTTTGCCTTAAAAATTTAAAACGAGTTCTAATGAGATGTGAGGAAACAAACCTTATTTTGAACTGGGAAAAATGTCACTTTATGGTTAGAGAAGGAATTGTGTTGGGACATAAGATTTCTAGTAAAGGGATTGAGGTAGATAAAGCAAAGGTTGAAACCATAGAAAAACTACCTCCCCCTAGCTCCGTTAAGGCTATTAGAAGCTTTTTAGGACATGCAGGGTTCTATAGAAGATTTATTAAGGATTTTTCTAAAATAGCTAAGCCTTTGACAAAATTACTAGAAAAAGATGTCCCTTTTAATTTCAATCAGGAATGTTTAGATGCATTTAATATCCTTAAGGATAAATTAGTAAATGTGCCGATTATAATTGCACCTGATTGGAAATTACCCTTTGAACTAATGTGTGATGCAAGTGATTTTGCAGTAGGTGCAGTTTTGGGACAACGAAGAGACAAGCATTTTCAGCCAATTTACTATGCTAGCAGAACATTAACACCCGCACAAGAAAACTACACCACCACAGAAAAAGAATTGCTAGCTGTAGTTTTTGCTTTTGATAAGTTTAGACAATATTTAATATTGTCTAAAGTTGTCGTTTACACTGACCATTTGGCTCTTCGTTATCTTTTAAACAAACCTGATGCAAAACCCAGACTCATACGATGGATTTTACTTTTACAGGAATTCTACTTAGAAATACAAGATAAGAAAGGAGCCGATAATCTTGCAGCAGATCACCTTTCTAGACTTGAAAATCCACACACCAAAGAGCTCGAGGAAAGTGAAATAAATGATTCATTTCCCGAAGAACAACTCTTCTCTATAACACATTCTGAGGTGCCATGGTTCGTAAATATTGCGAATTATTTAGCAGCTAATGTTTTGCTAAGAAAATTAACACATCACCAAAAGAAGTGATTCTTTGTTGATGTGAAAGATTATTTTTGGGAAGATCCCTTTCTTTTCCGCATATGTGCAGATCAGGTAATTCGAAGATGTGTTACAAAGACAGAAGCAAGCAAAATCTTGGAGCATTGCCATTCTAGACCGTTAGGAGGACACTACAGTGGGATTAAGACAGCACACAAAATTCTCGAATCAGGTTTTTATTGGCCCACTCTATTTAAAGATGCCAACAGGTATGTTGCCTCATGTGATAGATGTCAAAGAATAGGTAATATTTCTAAACGTGATGAAATGCCTCAAACATATATGTTATCATGTGAAATATTTGATGTATGGGGTATTGATTTCATGGGACCATTCCCTAGTTTGTTTGGAAACAAGTACATTCTAGTAGCAGTTGATTACATGTCAAAATGGGTAAAAGCAGAAGCTTTACCTACCAATGATGCTAGGGTAGTAGTCAAGTTTCTCAAGAAGCTATTTTCCCGATTTGGCACACCAAGAGCCATCATTAATGATGGGGGTACTCATTTCTGTAATACTCAATTTGAAAAAAGTCCTAAAAAAATATGGAGTATACCACAGGACAGCCACCCCATATCATCCTCAAACCAGTGGGCAAGTTGAGGTAGCAAACCTTGAACTTAAGCGCATTCTAGAAAAAACGGTTGAATCAAATAGAAAAGATTGGGCTATTAAAGTAGATGATGCTTTATGGGCTTATGGAACAGTTTTCAAAACACCTCTAGGGACATCCCCTTACAAACTTGTATACGAGAAAAGTTGTCATCTACCATTCGAATTAGAACACAAAGCTTCTTGGGCAATAAAATTTTTGAATTCTAACCTCAAAATTACAGGAAAGAGAAGAATGATGCAGATGAACGAGTTGGACGAATGGAGAACGGAAGCCTATGAAAACTCAAAACTATACAAGGAAGCAACAAAGCGATGCCACGATGCTCGTCTCAAGAATTCAAAATAATTCGAAGTAGGAGATCTCATCCTACTATACAACTCAAGGCTTAAACTATTCCCAGGAAAGCTGAAATCAAGATGGTCAGGCCCATTTATGATGAAAACAATTCTCCCATATGGCACCATCGAGGTAACTCATCCCACCAAAGGCACATTCAAGGTAAATGGTCACCGACCTAAAATTTATAATGGCGCAAATTTTGGAGATATGAGAGAGGAGCTTATGCTCCATGAGCCTTCTTTTAGAAGCGAAAATAAGGAAAGTCTAGCTTAAGACTATAAACAAGTGCTTCTCGGGAGGCAACCCGAGCACTAACCCACTAACATTTTATTTTCATTTTCTAACACCACACTAAAATAGTCAAAAGAAGTGCATTTTTTTTAACACTGCCTTGAACATCGGCGTGTCCATGGCCGTGTGAAAGACAGGGGACCACCCACGGGCATGCCAAAAGCCATGCCCAAACAGGGAAAAATCTATATCGATCAACACGAGCTGCAATACCAGACCACGCCTGTGCCATCTAAGCGTGCAAGGACACTGACTTATCGAGCACGGGAATTACACGCCCGTGTGCCACAATCGTGCGAAGCTACTGACTTGCACACCACGGGCAAAACACGGCCGTGCCAAACGACTGTACGAAGATACTGACTTGCCACACACGGGCTACACACGCCCGTGCGTCCTAACCGTGCCAACACAATAATTTATCGAGCACGGGCGTGCCCAATGGACACACGGCCGTGCTAAGAAACCTGAACGCGCCCAAACCTGAAACTTGCGAAAAACACGGGCGATTTCAAATTGACACGGGCGTGGCGTCGAACCGTGCCCCATCCCCTATATATAAAACTTAACCATCATCCCCTCCCAAACCTAACCCTAAAATCAATTTTAAGCTTCCCTTCTCTCAAAATCCAGCCACACAACCAAATCTCTCCACCCAAAACCGCCTCCCATCGCCGTTTTTCTTCAAAAACAACCCAAAACCAGCCACACGCCTGCACCACAGCCGTGCTATCAAGCACCACGCCCACGCCACCACCGTGTTCGTGCAGCAGAGCCACTGCCATGGCCGTGCCACGCCCGTGTTGATCATCTCACACCATCCCTGGTTCCCTTTCTTGATTAAATATTTGATAAACTTTATTGCATTCTTGTTTATTTACAGATTTTGTTTAGATTTAGTCTCAAATGCATGATTGTTAGGAAATTTGTTTTAAGTACCCATAATATTCATTGGTTGTTAGATTTCATACTCATTTTATTCTTGAATTTCAAAATTGATACATTGCTCTGCCCACTATTGTTCGAGAAAATTTTTCGCTTGCAATTTAACATGCTCACAAATTCTCAAATATTTCATACCTTAATGCGGAATATGACGGCTGTGCTATTGTGGAAGCTTGAAACTGCTTTATATTTGATTACAAATTTCAGGTACCATGTCAACATCCCAAATCAAACGAGCAGCCCCAAGCAAGAAAAGAAAGGGGCCCGGATCATCCTCCGCAAGTGCCTCTACCGAGCTTCGACACCCATTCCTCAGATTCCCTCAAGCAACTCAGGACGAATGGTACAAAGCAATCCGGGGTAGACCCCTAGGCACCAGCAGGCAAATTGACTGGAACGCAGTGCAGCAAGTTGGGCTCACAACAGATATTCAAGCATTACTCTCAACCGACCCGTGGGGGAACTTCTTCTCAATCAATGAGCCCACATATTTGGAGATCACATTGGAATTTTGTACCACCTTCACATTGCAAACGGTGACGACTCAGTTCGACGACCCGGGTGCTATCCAATTCCGTCTAGGGGGCTCAGTGCATCGATTAAGTGTACCACAATTCGGCACGGCTCTCAGAGTTTACACGTCAGAATTCATAGAAGAAAACCCACTTGCTGAATTAAACCGAGAGCTCCACTGCACTCTGCTCGAATGTTGGCGAAATCTACGCCTCACAACAAGCCACTATGACCCCAGTCGCTCTAAGACGACGGCACTT
The DNA here is from genome assembly GCA_005393395.2 of Gossypium australe. NCBI lineage: Eukaryota > Viridiplantae > Streptophyta > Magnoliopsida > Malvales > Malvaceae > Gossypium > Gossypium australe. The sequence goes on along the minus strand of CM016623.1, from coordinate 75,276,444 downwards.
CTCCCAACCCTAAGGTATATGCACGTCATTCTAGCGCACACCATCACAGGTCGCGGAGAGAGCACAGGCGTCGTATACAAGCAAGACGTTTACTTCTTATAATGCATGTCTGAAGGACATGTTTTCGACTTGGCCTATTTTATCCCATACGCGATTCAACATTAGACAGAGCCACACAGGAAGGGGATTTTGTCTATGGGGCCATACATTACGAGGTTGGCTCGACACTTCAACATCCTCAACACCGACGATCAAATCACCTCTCTCACACTGATGGGCAACATGGTACCTCAAGGCATCTAGACGATGCTACACATGAGGATGATCAAACACTGCCGAGGGACCAACCCCCCTCAGTACATTCTAAAGACACGCACAAACGAGGGGGAGGACGAGGACATTCCTGACGATGTCCCACCACCATCAGAGGAGGCACCACATCTGAGCCAGCATCCATACCGAGCAGCGACATCATTAGAAGACATCCCTGCACGACTCGATCGATTCGAGCTGCATTCGCTGACGCTTCAACAAATATGCCAGCATCTCCACATTTCACCATCAGCACCACCACTGAATCCAACCAATGATGAGGACTTTTGAGTCCTTTTAATTTGTTATCTTACATTATATATTTTCTTTAGTTTAAGTTTTTCTTTTGTGTTGTTTTTAATTCAAACTTTTCTTATTGTAAACTTTCACTATTGTCTATCTAACTATTCAAGCAGTCCTAACCACATATCTATTACATCATCGATAACCAGTGATTTTGCAGAATAAAATACACACTTCACATACACACACACACAACCAGGAGAAATACAAAAAGTCACCTGATGCCACACACTTTCCACATCCTCAAAGGATCTCATCAGTAAATCCAAGAAGTAACACTTTCCCTCTTATCTTTTGAATGATCACTAAATTTATCTTTGTACATTGAGGGCAATGTACATCTTAAGTGTGGGGGGGTAAAAATACCTAACTTCTTTTTTTCATTATTCTCAAATCCCTGATTTAGTCTTGTTTTTATGCAAAGTTGTCATATTACTAATTAGGATGAAATTTCTAATGATTTGTGATTTTTATTGACATGTTTTAGAATAAGTCATAGTTAATTGTGCATTGATAATTGAATTTAAAAGAATACTAGAAAATTAAGCATGATAAGTCCCTTTTTCACGAATTAAAATTACGCTAGGTTGTTGACCTAAATTTAAATACTACCTTGAAATTTGAAATTTACAAGGATAATGTCAAAACACCCATAATTTTTGTGAGATTTTGAACCTTATAAAGCATACATTCTTTTTCGTGCTTATTTCCTTGATTATGAGTGTGTCTACCATGAACTGTTATTCTAGAACTTGCCTCGTTTATGCATGTTGAGACCACATTTTTATTTGATATACAGAGATGATAAAGGCACGTAGGTTTTAACCCATTAACTCCACTAAATAGCCTACCTTTACAATTAACCCCTAGTGAACCCTATTGATCCTAACAAACCCTTTTTATTGACTCACCTACTAATATTAACCCAAAGCCCCTTTGTATTCACCCTTTCTTTTGACTACCCATAAATCGAGGATTGAGTTGATCAAGTTACCTAAGTTTATGATTATAGTAGTTAAATCAATCTTGTATTACTTAGGTTGTTCTTAAAAAAAAATTCAAGTATTCAAATCGTAGTAGTATGAAAAGAGAGCTTACACTATCAAAATTTATTCTCAAAAGAGAAGCTCGTATTAGTAGGTTTATTAATTTTTAGTTGGGGATATTTCAGTATGCTTAGGTAGGTACTCATCAATTCAATACCGATTCTAACCCTCTAATTTCAGCCTTTAACTACACCTTGACCCTAGCCCCGTTACAACCCTAATAAAGACCTTTTTGATCTATTTATCATCTCATATTACAGTGGAGAAGATTTGATTTTCAGGCAAGCCTATGGGATTAACTTTTCAGGTTCGACTTACGAGCGATCTTTTTCCTAAACCTTAAACACTTTAGAGTGATTTGAGTGAATCTTAAAGTGAGGGCATCAATCCTTGTTAGTTTTGAATTGAAAAGGTAGTCATTTAAATAAAGGGAGATACCTATGTTTTCGAAAGTACAAACTCGTGACTTATCTCGTTTAAATCTTTAGGACTCTTTGAATTGAATTATCCATGTATAAATTACCTATGAATTATGATAAAACATTGTTGATAAGAATTGTAGATCATGGAAAGTTCGTTTTAATTGTAAATTGAGAATTTTGCTTGAGGACAAGCAAAAGCTTAAGTGTGGGGGTATTTGATAAACCGTAATTGTAACATATTTTAACCCACATTTAATATGCTTTTCGATAATTTATTCCTTGATTTTTATAAAAAGGTGCTTGTAATCCTTTTTTTTCATGTCTTAGACCCAGGAAAGCACCCGAGGATGAAAAGAACACAAATTGGGCCCAAAACAGAGTAAACGGGCCTTAGTGCGAAAGTGACACGGCCTGACCCAAAGTCCACACGGCCGTGCCTCAACGATTACCTAGAGCACGGCCTCAACTCTGTCACACACGGCCGTGCCCCAAATTAGAAGTCCTAACACGGCCTGACCCCGAGTCACACGGGTGTGTGACATGGCGGTGTCTCTGTCGCTGGAAAGAACAATTTCAGTTGCAAAATGATACTTAGGGAGAAAGAATCGCATTCCAAGAGCCTATATATATATATATATATATATATATCCCCTAAAGTGCCACCTTTGAGAGGGCATCAAAGCGAGGCCAAGGAGCCAAGCTGAGAAGGTCAGAGTTAGGAAATAACACGAGGATAGCCAGTTGATCCATCCCAAGAAGCCGGAGTTATACTCAAGACGGCGGAATTCTCCTTCAATTCCTTCAGGGGGTTTTAGGAATTTCTTATGTTTTGTTTTATCTTTTCTCTTGCGATGTTTTCTTTATTCATTATGAACTAAACCCCTCAGATACTTGAAGGGGATGAAACCTAGATGAATCTTGTTATTTGATTTTTAAGTTATATGATAAATTACTTACGTTGTTCTTAATTATGTTGCTTAATTCAAGTCTAATGTGCTTATGTGGAGGAGGAATAGACCCTACCTAAGAGAAGATCTAACATAACTAAGCAGAGTTGATCGAACGCCTAGAGATAGGGTTACGAGATTTTGCCGGATTAGGGTGAAACCTAGTATGAGAGTCCATTGATTGATTTGCTGCTATCCTAGGGGGTTATTATAAGCGAACGAGAGTTCCACTAATTAACCTAGGGTTAGACGTTATTCGCCTCGAGAGAGGGTTTAATATAGGTTAGGGAGTCTTACGGATCAAGCTAAGTAAAGAGATCATATAATTAAGGGTTAAATAACAAGTGAAGTCTAGGTGGATTCTTCCTGAGGGTATCGCCGTGATCAATTGAGTTTTCTTCAAGCTATTTTCCAATTCATCCTTTTTGTCTTTGTGTCTTTAGTTTAGTTCTTGTCGATTTAGTTTAGAACAATCTTCACTTTAATTTTAAAGGCTAAATATTAAAAAGAAAGTTAGTATTAATACTTTTATTTCCTTTGGGTTCGATAATCCAGTCTTGCCTAAGCTATACTACTGTTCGATAGGTACACTTGCCTTTAATCGTTGTCAGAGTTAGTCTCCAGGTTCGATCATTCTTTTATAAGTTTTTAAAGCTCTGATTTCAGCGATCATGAACATGTTGAGTTGTGACATATTAAACGAATTTTCTCGAAATTTTATCGAGGGTAAAATCGTCAAAATTTTACTGGTAAAATTAGGGTGAGAAAATTATTTGATATGTAGATATTAAAATTTATTTTTGGATATAGAAAAAACTGAATCGAGTTGAATCGTATTACAGAGTACTGGGTCAAAAAGGCTAGGAAGTAGTCGTAATTGGACTCGATGTGAGAGAGGCCCAAACCCCCTTATATAACATGAATGGGTGATAGCCCTAGTAGAAATACAAGGGTGAGTCATTCACCCCTCTCCTACTCTAAGTAGAATGTTGTTTTTCTATTTAAAATAAACCTCTGCAAAGGTTCTACCTTATTTTCCTATAAATAGAAGGCACCGGTAGAGCTATATACACAACTTTTGACAGATTATTATTCTGCCGAAAAATAGAGAGAATTTATTCTCAACTTATAAACATTTTTCATAATAACAATTATTAAAGAAGAGAGAATTTTCGTTTTCACCCCAAAAAGAAAACTTTTTATAATTATGTGTTTTGATTCAATTGGTTCGAGCTCACACTCGAAGCAATTCGTCGTATGGGAATAGTAGAGAATATCATTTAGTTAAAAGTCAAAAAACATCAAGGATCCGTTTATCCAAAAACAAAGGTACAAATTCAATTAAGGTTTATTACTATAAATATTACAAATCAGGTCGATTTTCAAATTTTTATTTTTTCGCTATGCAAGAAAACTGTTTTCAAACTGGACTTTTTCTAGCAATTGGTATCGAGAACCAGGTTGTCCTATGTTTATGGCAAAATTGAGACCGAATCTCTCTCTTTATCTTTTTTTTTTGATAAAAAAAACGACCCAAGGGTCAACCTCATTTTATTGCATCACAAATGATTACATTGTGGATTTTCGAAGGATAATCCAAGTTGAAATCCAAATTACATCTGTTCTTAATAGCAAGATTACAACGTAAATCTAAAACTTCATTAATACTATGATTAATCCAATTAAAATGGACTATCTCAAAATTCCTAGGGACCTCGCATTCTTTTTGCACACAACGGCCCAGGATTGTTACATCATGATCACGTTTTTTTCACTTTATTTATTAAAATAGAACTGCTAGATTCCATGATAAGCTTGGACGCATTTAATTTTGAAGCTAGATTCAAACCCATAGTCAATGCTTTTAGCTCCGCCCAAACTGCATCAATATCCTTAGTTGTAAAACTATAACACCTTGCGAGAACAAAACCATTTGCATCTCTTGCAATAGCCCTATATCCAACATTTCCTTTCGAAACTGCTGCATCCACATTGATTTTAATTTGGAGGGTTTTTCCAGCCTTTACGTTCTGGAGTAGGTGGGACCATAGGGATTTCATTCAAATTAAAAATTCTAAAGTCATTACTGAGGGTTCGCGCCCTTTCCCAAACCACCATAGCAGGATCGTCCTTGCCCTAGAAGACCATCATATTTATGTTGTTCCAGCAATTCTAAAGGAGAGTAAAGAAATTAGCAATAGCCTTAGCATCGAGCTCTCGCAGAATATCTTCTAACCAGTCAATGCATCTATCATAACTACCATTGAGAAGCCTTTTATTCAAACCTCGGAGTATGAGAGTTTCACGAACCTTCGGGCACTCTTTCAAGGCATGAAGAAGTGTCTTATCACTGTTTTTACATCTCGGGCATATTGTAGAGAAATTTTGACGGATGCGGGCAATGTTAACGTAGGTGGGTAAGATATCCTGGCCAATTCTCCAATTGAAAATTTTGATCTTGGGAAGCATTTTGAGTTTCCAAATAATTCTCCAGAAAAGTCTCTGAGGACCAAAACATATACGTTTTAGAGATAACCAAGAATAGGCTGACTTTGCCGTATAAATCCCATAGGGCTTTTGGAGCCACGTTATGTTGTCTTTAACACCATTAGGAGGAATGGGTAAATTACAAATATACTCCCCCATCTCTCGGCCATAAAGCTCTATGACCCTATCTATTTTCCATTGCTTTTGATCCTGGTCCCACAGGTCTTTAACTTTTCTCTCTTTGTTTGTCAAAAGTGGCCAGCTAATTGAATTTCCATTAAGACCCTCAAGACCTCAATGGTCTCTCTGAATTTCGATCGTGTTGCCATCCCCTACTTGAAAATAAAGCCATCTTTTAGTGCTTTTGCAGCCTTTGCAAAACTTGTCTAGGTGAAAGACGGTTTGCTACATAGTTTTGGCTTGAAAACGTCCCCTTTAGGAAAATACTTAGCGCTCAACACCTTAAAACATAAAGTGTCTTTGAAGTTTATGAGCCTCCAAACTTGTCTTCCTAACAAAGCCAGGTTGAAGAGATGCATATCTCGAAAACCCATTCCACCCATCCCTTTTGGATAACATAACCGATCCCATGCCATCATGGCCCAACCACAGGTCTTCTTGTTGTTTGTCCACCACATCCGGCCCATTTTCAAATGAAGCTCCTTTATAATTCTGTGCTCGGATTAGTAATCTAGAGAAAGTTTCCATGAAGAATAAAAAAAGGTAGGGAGAGAGAGGGTCCCCTTGTCTGAGACCCCTTTCTGGAATAATAGTTTCAGAAAGGGTTGAGTTGTATTTAACAATATAGTGGACCGACCGAACGCAACTCATAATCCTATTCACCAAAGCATCGACATAGACCATTTTGTTCATAACTTCTTCAATAAATTCCCATTCTACTCGATCATATGCTTTGCTCATATTGAGTTTGATCACAAAACCCTTGTTGGGCCCATTATTTGAAGGTAATGGACAAGTTCATGGGCGATCAAAATGTTGTCATGGATCATTCTTCTGAGAACAAAGGCGCTTTGATTTTGGCTAATGCACCTCGACAGGGTATCTTTCAATCAATTGGCAAGCACCTTGGCCACGATTTTGTACACCACTCTACAAAGACTAATCAGACGGAAATCAGTCATATCAATGGGTTCTTTAAATTTAGGAATGAGAACAATTATAGTTTTGTGAATCCTGTCCACATTCCTTTCTCCTCTAAGAATCTCATGGCAAAGCTTTATAATATCCTCCCCACCACATCTCAATTTTTATTGAAAAAATTTCTCGACACCCCCTCAATACCCGGGGCTTTCCTAGGGTCCATTTGACTGAAAGCTTTCTTGATTTCAATATCCGTGAAATTTTTCATTAGTCTTTCATTTATCTCCCCTGAAATGCAATTTTCTATATAGTTAAGATTTAACACATCATCATAATGTAAATTTGACTCAAAAAGTTTTCAAAAATGCTTCCTGGCCTCTTCACAAATATCTTTTGTATTTTCCTTCCAGTGACCATGCATGTCCTTCTGTCTATCAATACTATTTTTTTTCTATTAGTGGCTCTCACATGGAAAAACCGGGTGCTCCTATCACCCTCCTTTAACCAAGTTACTCTCGAACGTTGGGCCCAAAACTTCTCTTCGTTTTCCAGATAGCCTTAATCTTGTTACCCGTGTGCGTGCATCCCAACGTATCAATTATTCTATTGATTTTTTTATTGTAATTCACCAATCTGGATGCGCATCTTTTTGTTTTTATTATACTGCACAAACACCCAAGCCTTGGCCCACCTTCTCAATTTTTTCCATAATATCCACAGCACCATTCTGCCAAGCGTTTTTAATAATATTCTTTCCTTCATTCTCTTTAGCCCAGCAGACATCGTATCTAAAATTGAGTCTAGAATCTCTTGTCCTTTCTCTCGGCTTACAACCCTCAGTGTCTAAGAAAATAACATCGTGGTCAGAAGTGGATTGGCAAATCACCTTTGTCTCTAAGAACGGAAAACAAGCCACATCATCTGAAGACATCAAAAAGCGATCAAGTATTTCCTTGACTAAAGCATCTGTAACACCCCTCACTCGTATTCAACGTCAAAATAGGGTTATAGAGTATTACCGAACTTATAAAATAATTAAATAATAATTTTAATACATGTCTCAAATTCATATAATAATCATTCAATAACATTCATATTGTCCCTAAAACGAGCCTACAATGCCCTGAACATACATTTAGGGTGGTTAAGGACTAAATCGATAACTCAAGAAACTTTTACGAGACTTAGAAATTTTTTCAAATTTTAGGAGACACATGCCTGTGTGGCCCGGCCATGTGTCTCACACGGCCAAAGACACCCGTGTCACAAGCCGTGTCGAAATTCGAAATGGAATCACATGGCCATGTCCTTGCCCGTGTACGACCTTGTGTAACTCTCTGACTTAGGTCACACGGCCAACACACGCGCTCGTGTGCCCTAAAAATGGCCACACGCACGTGTGTCAGGTCGTGTACTAGGCTGTGCCAATCCTGTATGGTCTATTGACTTAAGCCATACAGCCAAGTCACATGCTCGTGTGCTAAGCCGTGTGGAGAATATTGACTTGATTTCTATTACCACATCAAGGGACACACGACCGTGCAACCTAATCGTGTGTCACATACGGCTGAGACACACGCCCGTGTGGACAAAAATAGGCTATTTACCAAGCCATTTTGCCACCCAAATTTGTACACACCTATACCAAATCAAATAGCACCAAAACAAGACATAAATAAGCATTCTATCAACCTCAACCAAGCATCATTTACACCATTTCAATTCTAACAAATATAAGGCATATAATCTCAAAATGTGCCATTCAATTTCATACCAAAAGTCAGATTCTCAATTGATCAATATGATCATTTTCTAAATATGCATTACTAGCCTAAATTCATTAGCTTACCAATATTTATAACTCAACCATTTGCTATCCACAGTACCTATTATCAGCAAACATCACATGACCATCATCCAACACATCACACAAGCCATATGCACATATACATACATGATCAACTATACCAAAATAAGCCAATTTCCATGGCTATATACAAAACCAAACTTTAGACATTTACAAGCCAATTCAAATAGTTAACTTCTTTATCAATTCATAACCAAAATTACCAAAGTTCCTATACATGCCATATAATCAAATTACTTAAGTTCAAAGGTACCACAGTAATAGTAGGTGTAACAGTCTAGTTTCGACCCTAGTCAAAATAGTGGTTTTAGGACCACAAATTCGAGTCAAAAAATATTTTAATATTATTTTTCGTGCCTATGATACGTGATTAAGCATTGTGCAATTTCTGTGAATTAATTTATCTGTTTGTGTGCTTAATTTGATAAAAGGACCTAATCGTGAAAGATGATAAATTAACAGGTCATATGTTAAAAGCACTTATGTGTCATGTCTTTATAAATGAGAGGTCCTTATAATGCAATTGAACCATCTGAATTATGGATGGACGGTTAAAGGCCATTGATATATGGTTTTGAAATGTTTTAATAATAGGTAATATAGTAAAATAAGTATTAATATGTATATTAAATAAAACAAACATTTAAAAGATGATTATTATCATCTTATTTTGTCGAAAGTGGAGAAAGAAGAGTTAAGCTTTTACATGTTCAATATTCGGCTACTTCTAAGTTAAATTAAGGTATGTTTTGGCTTCGGTTTTTGATAATTTCTACGTTCTTATAATCGTTGCTTCATGCTCTACAAAACCCATGCTTAAATTTTTTGAATTGATGATGAATTTGAAATGTGCCATGGATGAATTCATGAGCTTTGTGAAGTTTTGTGATGAAATATGAAATATATGTGTTAGATTAACATAGTTTGTCTTTGAGTTTTTGGTGATTTTGAGTAATTTGGATTAAATTAAGAAAATAATATTTTGAAGGACTAAATTGTGAAATAAATGAAATGTATGGACTTGTATGAACTACATGAACATCCGGCTAAGCATGGGTATATAGAGATTTTGTGTATTTTGTGATTCAAAATGTGAAAATATGAGGGCCAAATTGTAAATTTCCATAAATATGTATATTCGGATTAAATTGAATGATTTGGTGAATAAATGGGTTAAATTTGAATATGTATAGATCAAGAACCAAAGAAAACGGATTTAGATCGCGGAAAGTCGAAAGTGATCGAATAGTCGAGTCCGTACGTTATCCAAATCTGAGGTAAGTCTATATACAAGTAAATGTATTTGTATTGATTTATGTATGTTCATGCAAAATCTCATTGTGATGAATGCGTACGAGAATGATAAATATATGAAATCTGAGGAAGTATCGATAGTGTAACAATGTCTGAGAAGCCCCGTACGAACCTAGGAATAGATAGGATTACATATGTCATGACATAGGTTTCCGATATGTGATATCATGTAAGACCACGTCTGGGATGTTGGCATTGATTCTAGATTTCGTGTAAGACCACGTTTGGGACGTTGGCATCGATATGAGATTTACGTGTAAGACTATGTCTGGGACATTGGCATCGTATTGATTCGTGTAAAACCCTGTTTGGGACAGTGGCATCGATATTTGGTTACATGTAAGACCACGTCTGGGATGTTGGCATTGTATGACTATTCCGAGCATTTTAAGTATCCTATATGATTTTGAACGGTTCAACGAGAAAGTCTGATAAATGAATGACTATGTGAGTTGTATATCCGTTTTAGGTACGTTTGATATATATGCTTTGAATAGGCATGAAAGGTGAGTAAATACGTACATAGATGCAATGATCTAAAATGTGATATATGAATTAATGTGATAAGAGCAAATGAGATAGATGGAAATATGATGGTTGATAAGCAATGGCTAACTAATGAGCCAATGAAGAATTCTGAATTTGCTATTGAGATATGTTAATGATTCCTGTATTGATATGATAATGTGAATTATATGTTAAGTTTATTTGTATATGGCTTACTAAGCTTTTGTAAAGCTTACTTTGTGTGTGTTTGCTCTGTTTTATAGATCGTCGAAGCTACGGAAGGATCGAGAATCGTCGAGGATCATCACCACACTATCAATCTCTACTTTGGTACTTTTGAATGTGTACATAGTTAAATATGGCATGTATAGGCTAGTTATTTTGGAATATGTTTGAGATATGTACATAGTCATGTGATATGGCTAGATAAATGGTTTTGTTATGGATGACTAGTCATGTCCTATGATGCTTAGTTTTGGTATAGCTTGATACCAAATGAAATGGTCATATGAGTGATAAGCTTATTGATGCATAGTTAGCATATTATTGATGGTAAGTTTGTGATGGATTATACTTTGAAGTGCTTGTGTTTATATTGAGTTATATAGCTTATAAGTTGGTGTGATTGTTAAGCTCATAAGTGGTTAGAGATGGTGTACAATTTGATATGTTTTGGTTTCCACTGATGGATGGAAAGATGCTTATATGTGCTTGTAGGGATAACCCAAAGTGTGGGTGGCATTTTGGCCTTGCAAATGGCCTATATTTGCCCACACAGTTGAGCATATGGGCATGTGGCTCGGCCGTGTCCCTCGTGGTTGTATTTCATAACAAGTCAGACTCAATCACGGGCTGGACACACGGGCATGTGACTGGCCATGTGGTGCAAGTCTGAGCGGCCACGGGTGAGGCACACGGCCTGCCCATACGAGCGTGTGACCTCTGTAACTTAGAAAAAGTTTTAAATTACGAGAATTTCAGTATGTGTTCGGTTTAGTCCCGGCCTTATTCTAAACTATGTTTAAGGTCTCGTTGACCTATTCCAGGGACACTTTGATTTGATTCATTGAATAATTATATGAAATGTCCGTAAAAGGTTCTGTTTTGTCCGCTAATGCCTTTAACCCTAGACCGATGATGGTTATGGGTTAGGGATGTTACATTTGATTGGTATCAGAGCTACGGTTTAGCCGATTCTCAGACTAACGTAGCGTGTGAGAGTCTAGCTATACATGCCATATATTCAAAATGTGATAGTGTGATGAATCCTAATGTGTAAAATATGTTCTTCGTATAGTAATGGATCCCGAAAGAGCCATAGCTGACGATGTTGAAAGTAACGTGCCTGCTCCTGCTCAAGGGACAGTGCCATCTGATTCGAGACCGGCTACTAATGGTTAAGAAGGAGAGGCTAAACAAGCCTTCTTCCAAATGATGAACAAGTGATTCACTCAGTATGTAAGAAATAATCTGACTGTTTCACAACCTCCGCCCCCGCCTAATCCTCTATAGATTATTGCTATACCTCCCGTTATGAATTTTAATCTATTGAATAAACCTCCGATCGACCAAATTCGTAAGTATGGGGCTAAAGAGTTCAGGACCACTAGTGATGACGATGCCGAGAAAGCTGAGTTTTGGCTAGAGAATATAATCCGAGTATTTGATGAAATGTCACTGACTTCTGAAGAATACATAAAATGTGTTGTTTCCATGCTACGAGACGCAACTTATCAATGGTGGAAGACCTTGATTTCTGTTGTTCCAAAGGAACGGGTTACATGGGATTTCTTTTAGTCTAAGTTCCAAAAGAAATATATCAGTCAGAGATTTATTGATCAAAAATGAAAAGAATTCCTGGAATTGAAACAGGGTCTCATGTCTATCACTGAGTATGAATGAGAGTTCGTGAGATTAACTCAGTATGCTCGAGAATGTATATCAACCGAGGAAATAATGTGCAAAAGATTTGAAGACGGCCTAAATGAATATATCCATTTGTTAGTTGGGATTCTGGAAATAAAAGAGTTCGTTATGCTTGTTGACCGAGCATGCAAAGCTGAGGTACTCGGGAAAGATAAAAGAAAAGCTAAGACAGAAGCTAGAGATGCGAGAAAGAGATTTCCGAGTAAAACTGTCCAGTCTGCTTCAAAGAAATTTAGAGATGAACATAGCCGTTCAAAAGCTAGTGTGGGTCAATCGAATAGAGATCGAGCCAGATCACAGTCGAATTCTAAAGCTCTAGCTGTATCGATGGCTAGTGTGGGAAATGTCATATCTGAACGACCTGAATGTAAATACTATGGTAAAAGACATCCAGGAATGTAACACCCCAAACCCGGCCTAGACGTTATGACCGGATCTAGCATGTCACATAAAAAGGGTTTGTTTTAAAACTATGTTTTTGTTAAAAAGTTCACATTCTTTTTGAAACCTCGAGCTTTGTCGTTCGTGAAAATCAAATTTTGTTCTTATGGTTTTCTAGTATAAACGTTTTTGTTGTCATTAATTCCGAAAACTTTGTTTATATCAGAAATCCGATTCAGTGAATTGCAGAAATGTGAGATTTTGGAAAACAGTTGTTAAAGTTTTTTTGGGAAAACTCTCATATTAAAACATATAATTAAATGCAGTAACGGAAATGAAAGTTTAAAAGAAACCTTAAGTCCAATGGCCTTATTACAACATATTAACCCAAATTTAAATAAATCTCAAAATAAAGTAAAACGGGAATTTACTAAAATTTCGATGTATGGCCACCTCGGAGTACTCCACAGCTCCAAATCCTCAATGCTGGGGATCACCTGCAAGATTAAGCAGAGGGATGAGTTACGAGAACTCATTGTGTAATCCCCTAATCGGTCACGAACTGGGCCTGAGCCCATAGTAGCAGACTGGGCCTTAGCCCATACAGAAGCAAACTGGCCTGAGGCCCATACAGGGACAAACTGGGCCTTAGCCCTATTAGCATGGTAAAACAGATAGTGCATGCAATGCAACCCAACCTAATAATCCGTTCGCTACACACCACTCGTACCAGCCCAACACACCTGATGGGATTTCTACAATCAACCCTTCATCCGTTACACACTTCGATGGCAGTCATGTTGCTCATCACAGAATTTGTTGCGAAGCCACCAGAATAACCGAATACACGTGGCATAGCCACTATACCAAATGTGGCAGAGCCACCAGATTACACTTCCCTGATCATCAATATCCCAATCCCATGCAGAATGTCGTACCATAATAATTTAATGTATGCAAAAATGTACCAACGTAGCAAATATACAGAATTTACACAATCATGCTAAATCTACCCTTGATGGTACAACAGTAATTTACCCACCGAGGGTATTTTTGTAATTTTACCCTTCAGGGGTATTTCGATAATTTATCTATTTACGGCTTTTCGAAAGCCTAATGTCGTCTCGTGCGACACAGGACCCTTATGGGATCTCTACGGAGCTAATGGGCCAAAAATCCATTTCAGGCCCAAACAGGCCCACACGCTCGTATGGCCCATTTCGTATGATTTTGGTCTCAGATTTCCAAATTTCGCCAACACCCTTACAATTTGACCGCTTTTCAATAATAACGCCCAAGTGGGCGAAAAAGCCCAATAGGCCCGTTAGGCCCGTTCGGCTCGGTTACGCCCGTTACAGCCTCAGTTTCGCGAGAGTGCTCGTGACACTCTCCGTGACTTACCGTCTTTACTCGTTCTCGATTTACCACTACGAGCGTTCGCACTCTTGAGTGGTCGCAGATGTCGGTTTTCTGGCTTTTCGGCTTTTGGCCGATTCGCACAACGCCACAAATAATCAATCAGAGAAGGGTGTGAGATTACACACCTGCTTTGGAATACGAACCACGACAGCCTCCGAAGCACCTAAAGGCATAACAGTCTATCAGTTAGTCTCCTTGCTTGAAAATCCCAAAATAGAAATCGATAACGCAACCCACCATACTTACCAACAACGACAGTAACTCCTTGCTATACCTGAATGTTCGGTTTACTTCTTCTGGTTACGAAATTGCTTCCCTAAAGAAGAGCACGAGTTAGTGATGTTGTTTCAAATTAAGGAAACGGCCTTTCGGCCTAAATGAACCATGACTAAAGGACACCCATCCATTCCCCCTATTCGGTCATGGCTACTTACCAAGGTGCCCCAGATTAGGCAACTGTCCAACAAGAACTTCGGCTTCCACGTAGGAACAGACACGATTCAGGGTGGAGAGGAGTTTTCAGATTCGGCCTAAATAAAAAGAGTTAAAAGATAACTGTTTCGGTTCTTTAGAAGAGAAAAGAGAAAAAGAACATACAACGAGAAGACACCATTACCCTTCAACCGAAGAAAACTGAATAGGAGAGGAAGATTTGGCAGCACAGGATAGCAACCAAAGATGGAACGTGAAGCAGAAACTGACGGAGAAAGACTTAACTTCGCAGTATGCCAACCACAAAAAGATGTAGAAGAGAGATTAAGTATTCGGCTATGAGACTACCCAAGATGAAATACCTGAGATGAAAAGAGATGGAGTAAACCGATTGAGAATTAGAAGAAAAGGGGGTTAATGTTTCGGCTAAGGTGTAGAAAAGAGAAAGTGGGAGGGTACGGAAGATGCTTTTCAGCCACGAGTGATTTGGTAACAAGGAGAAGCAATGTACGAAAAGGCAAAATGAAGAAGAGAAAGAAAGAAACTGCAAAGAAAATTTGGCAACACAAGTTGAGAAAAGATAACCCGAAATGTTTGGAATAAAAGTGTTCAAAATGCACAAAAATGCCAACAACTTTCAGCACCCTCCTACTCAACCCGAATGGACACTCCCCAAAAGACAAAATTTTGACCGAATTCCCCAGGCAATTCCCCACTTACAGCCAACACTACCTCTCCCCCCACAATCCCTTGATTTACTCCCTATTTTGCTCCATAAAGCACTCTCCAATACCCATTTGAAATGCTTAACCAAGTCCTCTCTCTCTCCTGCAGAGTTTGAACTCCACTTAGCTTCCTCCTTTATAGAGCATAAAAATAAAACTCCGCTTGTGCAACCTGTGGGATTCGAACCCCACTTCCCTTGCTACACAAGTGACTCCAACTCCACTAGGCCACCTTGCTCTTTGTGTTATCACAACACCCACAATTACACTTAAATCCTGCTTCCACTAGCTCTCCCCACTTAAGTGCCCAAAAACTAGAATTTTACCAAGGCTCCAACTCGACCCCAGGCCTCCCTAGGGCCCCTAAACCCCCTTAAACATCACACAGAACCAGCATAACATGCAATTACACAATTATGACAAAACCCCAAATTTTAGAATGTTACAGTTCTACCCCCTTAAAGAAATTTCGGCCTTGAAATTTACCTGGTTAAAAGAGGTAAGGGTATTGCTGTCGAACTGTCTCTTCGGGCTCCCAAGTGGCGTCTTTCGAACCGTGGTTCCGCCATAATACTTTGACCAGTGGAACTAATTTCCTTCTCAATGCCTTAACATCCCGATCTAAAATCTGCACTTGTTCTTTTTCAAATACAGATCAGGTCTTACCTCAATTTCTTCCACCGGCACTATGTAAGATGGATCTGAATGGTAGCCCCTCAGCATCGAAACATGGAATACATTATGTATCTGATTCAACTCCGAGGGTAACTCAAGCTGATAAGCAACTGGTCCCACACGTTTCAACACTCGATAAGGCCCGATGAATCTGGGGCTCAACTTGCCCTTCCGTCCAAATCTTAAAAACTTCTTCCAAGGTAAGACCTTCAAGAAGACATGATCCCCCACTGAAAATACTATCTCCCTGCGTTTCAGATATGTATACGACTTCTGTCTATCAGAAGCTTCTTTTAACGCTCCCGAATCCACTTAACTTTTTCCTCAGTTTCTGAAATCGATTCCGGACCCAACAACTTTCGCTCACCTAATTCTGTCCAACAGGTAGGGGTACGACACCTACGACCATATAACACCTCGTAGGGTGCCATCTGAATGCTGGATTGGTAGCTGTTATTGTACGTAAATTCCGCTAACGGCAGATAATCTTCCCAACTACCCCTGAAGTCAATCACACAGCCCCTTAACATGTCTTCCAGAATCTGGATTACCCTCTCTGACTGACCATCAGTCTGTGGGTGGAACGCTGTACTGAAGTCTAGCCTTGTACCCAAAGCTTCATGTAATGCCTTCTAGAACCGAAATGTAAATCTAGGGTCCCTATCCTATATGATAGACACTGGTACCCCATGAAGCCTCACAATTTCTGCCACATATAACTTGGCCAGCTTTTGCAGCGAGTAGTCTGTGCGAACCGGTATGAAGTGTGTGGATTTAGTCAACCGGTCAACGATTACCCAAACTGAATCTTTCTTAGTAAGCATCAGGGGTAGCCCACTAACAAAATCCATAGTTATCCTTTCCCACTTCCACAGTGGAATCTTCACCGGTTGCATTAATCCCGAAGGCAACTGATGTTCCGCCTTCACTTGCTAACATGTTAAACACTTGCTCACGGAGTCAATAACTTCTCGTTCAACCCTGACCATCAGTACTGTTCACGTAGGTCTCGGTACATCTTTTTTCTACTGGGATGCATAGCGTTTGGGCTACTATGCGCCTCTCGCAGAATCATTTGTCTCAACTCAGAGTCCTTCGGCATACAAACTCTTCCATGGAAACATAATACCCCTTCACTATTCAACCGAAAATCCACTGTCTCCCCACTTTTCACTTGCTGAAGCCGAGAACCCAACAATTCATCCAACGATTGCTTCTCTTTAATCTGACCTATCCATGTCGGTTTCACCTGAAGTTCCGCTAACAAGCTGCCATCTTCATAAAGGCTGAGATGAGCAAACATTGCTCTCAAATCCGATACCACTTTACGACTTAATGCATCTACTACCACGTTAGCCTTACCCGGGTGATATTCAATCGAGTAGTCGTAGTCTTTCAGCAACTCTATCCACCTCTATTGCCTGAGATTTAACTCCTTATGATCGGTGTAGATAATCAACTTTTCCCCATAGAGGTAGTGTCTCCATATCTTTAGAGCAAACACTACTGCAGCTAGCACCAAGTCATAGGTGGGATAGTTCACCTCATGTGGCCTTAGTTGACGAGATGCATACGCTACCACCTTCCCTTCTTTCATTAGCACACAACCCAAACCTGTGTGCGATGCATCACAATAGACAACAAGTTCCTTCCCAGCCTCAGGCTGAATCAACACTGGTGCCTCAGTCAGAATCTTCTTTAACTTTTCAAAGCTTTCCTACTGTTTATCAGCCCAAACAAACGGTACTCCCTTACGCAGTAACTTGGTTAAGGGTGCAGCAATCAACAAAAACCCCTCAACAAACCTTCTGTAGTACCTAGCCAGTCCTAGAAAACTTCGAATTTCTAATACTGACTTTGGTGGCTTCCAATCTAATACCGCTTCAACTTTCCAGGGATCAACCCTAATCCCCTCGGCAGACACAACATGCCCTAAAAAGGTCACTTCCTTCAGCCAAAACCCGCACTTACTGAATTTGGCATAAAGTTGCTTTTCTCTTAATATCTGCTGCACAACTCGAAGATGTGAATCATGCTCCTCCTCCGTTCTGGAGTACACCAAGATGTCATCTATGAATACCACCACGAACCAGTCTAGATAAGGTTGGAAGACCCGATTCATCATATCCATAAAAGCGACTGGTGTGTTCGTTAATCCGAACGGCATAACCAGGAACTCGTAATGCCCATAATGAGTTCGGAAAGCAGTCTTATGAATATCTGCTTCCTTGACCCTTAGCTGATGGTACCCTGATCTCAAATCTATCTTCGAGAAAACCGAAGCTCCTCGCAGCTGATCGAACAAATTGTCAATCCTTGGTTGCGAGTATTTGTTCTTAATAGTCAACTTGTTCAACTGACGATAGTCAATACACATACGCATCGACCCATCCTTTTTCTTCACGAACAATACCGGCGCTCCCCACGGAGATACATTTGGTCGGATAAATCCACGGTCCAACAACTCTTGGATCTAAGCTTTTAGTTTTGCCAACTCCTTCGGTGGCATCCTATAAGGGGCGATAGACACCGGAGCCGTTCCCGAAAGTAGTTCAATGCCAAATTCCACCTCACGATTCGGAGGCAACCCCGGAAGCTCTTCAGGAAATACGTCCGAGAACTCTTTCACAGTTCTGACATCCCCAACAGACAATTCCTTAACATCAGATGTGCTGATAAAGGCTAGAAATGCCTCACACCCATTTCGCACCATCTTTTCGGCCTTTAGTGCCGAAATCACATGGAATAGATAATATATTCTTTCTCCTATCACAATCACTTCTTCATCTTCTAGAGTCTTTAAAACCATACGCTTAGTAGAAGAATCCAAATCTGCACGATGCTTAACTAGCCAGTCCATGCCTAGTATGAGGTCAAACTCGTCGAACGGCAGTTCCATCAAATCTATCAGAAATACCACTCCTTGAACTTCTAAAGGCACATTCCTAAACTGCTTGTTCACTAACACAGATTGTCCTAGAGGGCTAATCACAGACATTTCTCTAGCAGCAATCTCAGATTCTATACCCAGAGTTCCAGACACAGTACAGGCAACATATGAATGGATGGACCCAATATCAATTAAAGCAGAAAAGGGCACATCAAATACAAGAAACGTACCGGTTATGACGTCTGGTGCGTCACCATCCTCTCGATGTCTAGCCACATAAACCAACCCCGGCTTCCTTGCATTTGTATTTCCAGCACCTCTGCCCGGTGCTCCACGACCTCGTCCAAACCCATTTCCCTCTCTAGCTGGACCACAACCTCTCGATGGCTGCTGACCAACTCTCCCCAGCTGCACAGATCCCTGACCTACCATCTGCACCCTAACAGGCTCCCATGGACAGTCCTTAATCAGATGATCCCTAGACCTACATTTGAAACACCCACCAGATCTTCACCAACATTCCCCCGGATGTGCTTTCCCACACTGCACACAAGGTCACCACTGACCCGCAGCAACTGGCACCCCAACTCGAGCTAGCCTATCTAACCTAGGGCTCTTTTGGAAACCCCTAGAAGAACTTGACGTCCCAAAACCTCTATTATTTTTGCCCTTTTCCTTATCTCAATTTTGCCTCTCAGAACGTTTCACTTCTTCGGCCATTTTTGCTTTTTCGATCAGAATGGAAAAATCTCTTTCCCGCTGCAGGGCTATCAGTACTCACAACTCGTCCTACAGACCATCCTCGAACTGTACACAGCGCTCATAATCGGTTGCGACTATACCCCGAGCGTAACGACTTAAGCGCAGAAACTCTGCCTCATATTCTACCACGAATTTATTCCCTTGCACCAAGTTCAGAAATTCCTTCCTCTAGGCGTCCACATAACTAGCCCTGACATACTTCCCTTGGAAAGTCGCTTTAAAGAAATCCCAGGTGATACGATCCGCTTGAGTACCTCCCTTCACTGCGAGCCACCACTGGTATGCCTCATCTCGCAAGAGAGACACTGCTCCTCTCAATTTCTCCTCTACAGTATAGTCCAGGTCATTTATAATTCGCTCAACTGCCTCCAACCAGTATTCAGCTACATTTGGGGCCACACCAGAAATGCCCCTAAAAACTTCAGCCCCATTTACGTGGAGTCACTCAGGAATAGATTTCTAGGCTACCGATCCAGTACTTGCTCCAGCAACCCTTTACAAAACTCACAGCATAGCTTAGGACAAAGCATCGTCCCCTCTAGATCGGTCATGGGACCCTGTTTCGGTCACTGGTGATGCAGGTGCTTCCACTTCAGGCATATGCCCTGATGCTTCAGACCCATCCTCAACACCTTGGCCCCTACCACGGCCTCGTCTACCACGTCCACGTCCTCTTGTACTCATATTGCTGAATCGAGTTAATCTGATTAGAAATTTTATGAATCAGTATATAATTCCAATGTTTATTAATAAATGTTTTATGTAAAACAAGTATAAGAGTTGTTTTCGCAGATCGAACTTCCTAATGTCTCAGTCTCTACAGTCTTAGCTCTTATAGCTAACAGTCTCAATATACTATCACTAACTCTAGTAGTTTCTTTCTAAAGTTATTTCATCATATTATCAAACAAAGTCAGGAGACTTACGGATTTGGTGCTGAAGACTCGGGTGTCATACTTCCCAAAAAGACATATATTTTCTAAACCATATTTCAAACTAATTTCTGAAAAACATTTTCGAACCCACTCCACAGCCGAGTTTTGCAACCTGGCTCTGATACCATAAAATGTAACACCCCAAACCCGGCCTAGATGTTATGACCGGATCTAGCATGTCACATAAAAAGGGTTTGTTTTAAAACGGTGCTTTTGTTAAAAAGTTCGCATTCTTTTTGAAACCTCGAGCTTTGTCGTTTGTGAAAATCAGATTTTATTTTTATGGTTTTCTAGTATACACGTTGTTGTTTTCATTAATTCTGAATACTTTGTTCATATCAGAAATCCGATTCAGTGAATTGCAAAAATGTGAGATTTTGGAAAACAGTTGTTAAAGCTTTTTTGGGAAAACTCTCATATTAAAACATATAATAATAAGCAATAACGGAAATGAAAGTTTAAAAGAAACCTTAAGTCCAATGGCCTTATTACAACAAATTAACCCAAATTTAAATAAATCTCAAAATAAAGTAAAACGGTAATTTACTAAAATTTTGATGTATGGCAACCTCGGAGTACTCCACAACTCCAAATCCTCAATGCTGGGGATCACCTGCAAGATTAAGCAGAGGGGTGAGTTATGAGAACTCAGTGTGTAATCCCCTAACTGGTCACGAACTGCGCCTGAGCCCAAAGAAGCAGACTGGGCCTTAGCCCATACAGAACCAAACTGGCCTGAGGCCCATACAGGGACAAACTGGGCCTTAGTCCTATTAGCATGGTAAAACAGATAATGCATGCAATACAACCCAACCTAATAGTCCGTCCGCTACACACCACTCGTACCAGCCCAACACACCTGTGGGGATTCTAAAATCAACCCTCCATCCACTACACACCTCGATGGTAGTCATGCTGCTCATCGCAGAATTTGTCGCAAAGCCACCAGAATAACCGAATACACGTGGCATAACCACTATACCGAATGTGGCAGAGCCACCAAAATATGTGTCAGAGCCACCACAATATGTGGCAGAGCCACCAGATTACACTTCCCCAATCATCAATATCCCAATCCCATGTAGAATGTCGTGACATAATAATTTAATGTATGGAAAAATGTACCAATGTTGCAAATATACAGAATTCACACAATCATGCTAAATCTACCCTTGAGGGTACAACAGTAATTTACCCACCGAGGGTATTTTGTAATTTTACCCTTCAAGGGTATTTCGGTAATTTATCTATTTACGGCTTTTCGAAAGCCTAATGTCGTCTCGTGCACAGAGGACCTTTATCGAATCTCTATGGAGCTAATGGTCCAAAAATCCATTTCAGGCCCAAACGGGCCCACACGCCCGTGTGGCCCACTTCGCATGATTTCGGTTTCAGATTTCCAGATTTCGCCACCACCCTTACATTTGATCGCTTTTCAACAATAACGCCCAAGTGGGCCAAAAAGCCCATTGGGCTCGTTAGGCCCGTTCAGCTCGATTAGGTCCGTTACAGCCTCAGTTTCGCAAGAGTGCTCGTGACATTCTCTGCAACTTACCGTCTTTACTCGTGTCTCAATTTACGACTACGAGCATTCGCACACTCGAGTGGTCGCAGATACCGATTTTCTGGCTTTTCGGCTGTTTGCCGATTCGCACAACGCCACAAGCAATCAATCAAAGAGGGGTGTGAGATTACACACCTGCTTTGGAATACAAACCACGACACCCTCTGAAGCACCTAAAGGCATAACAGTCTATTAGTTAGTCTCCTTGCTCAAAAAGCCCAAAATGGAAATCGATAACGCAACCCACCGTACTTACCAACAACGACAGTAACTCCTTGCTATGCCTAAATGTTCAGTTTACTTCTTCTAGTTACGAAATTACGTCCCTAAAGAAGAGCACAAGTTAGCAATGTTGTTTCAAATTAAGAAAACGACCTTTCAGCCTAAATGAACCATGACTAAAGGACACGCATCCATTCCCCCTATTCGGCCATGGCTACTTACCAAGGTGCCCCAAATTTGGCAACTGTCCAACAAGAGCTTCGGCTTCCACGAAGGAACAAACACGATTCAAGGTGGAAAGGAGTATTCGGATTCGGCCTAAATAAAAAGAGTTAAAAGGTAACTATTTCGGTTCTTTAGAAGAGAAAAGAGAAAAAGAACATACAAAGAGAAGACACCATTACCCTTCAACCAAAGAAAACCGAATAGGAGAGGAAGATTTGGCAGCACAGGATAGCAACCAAAGATGGAACGCGAAGCAGAAACTGGCGGAGAAAGACTTAACTTCGCTGTATGCCAACCACAAAAAGATGTAGAAGAGAGATTAAGTATTCGGCTATGAGACTACCCAAGATAAAATACCCGAGATGAAAAGAGATGGAGTAAACCGATTGAGAATTAGAAGAAAAGGGGGTTGATGTTTCGACTAAGGTGTAGAAAAGAGAAAGTGGGAGGGTACGGAAGATGCTTTTCAGCCACGAGTGATTTGGTAACAAGGAGAAGCAATGTACAAAAAGGCAAAATGAAGAAGAGAAAGAAAGAAACTGCAAAGAAAATTTGGCAACACAAGTTGAGAAAAGATAACCCGAAATGTTTGGAGTAAAAGTGTTCAAAATGCACAAAAATGCCAACAACTTTCGGTACCCTCCTACTCAACCCGAATGGACACTCCCCAAAAGACAAAATTTTGACCGAATTTCCCAGGAAATTCCCCACTTACGGCCAACACTACCTCTCCCCCCACAATCCCTTGATTTACACCCTATTTTGCTCCACAAAGCACTCTTCATCACCCATTTGAAATGCTTGACCAAGTCCTCTCTCTCTCCTACAGAGTTTGAACTCCACTCAGCTTCCTCCTTTACTGAGTATAAAAATAAAACTCCCCTTGTGCTACCTATGGGATTCGAACCCCACTTCCCTTGCTACACAAGTGACGCCAACTCCACTAGGCCACCTTGCTCTTTGTGTTATCACAACACCCACAATTACACTTAAATCCTACTTCCACTAGCTCTCCCTACTTAAGTGCCCAAAAACCAGAATTTTACCAGGGCTCCAACTCGACCCCAGGCCTCCCTAGGGCCCCTGAACCCCATTAAACATCACACAGAACCAGCATAACATGCAATTACACTATTATGACAAAACCCCAAATTTTGGGATGTTACAAGGAAATTGTAGGTTGAATGATCGAGCCTGTTTTAGATGTGGATCGTTAGACCATTTCATCCGAGATTGCCCAGAGTCTGTTGAGCAAGAGATTATTCAGAATCCGAGATCTGATAATGTTTCAGCTAGAGGTAGACCTTCTCGAAATGCAAGAAATGTCAGTGGTAGTCAGAGAACTATGAAAGACACTATTGCGAGATCTGAAGCTAGAGTGCCTGCCAGAGCATATGCCATCCGAGCTCGTGAAGAAGCTTCATCTCCGGATGTTAACGGGTACATTTACTCTTTATGATTCTTCTGTGATTGCATTGATAGACCTAGGTTCTACACATTCGTATATATGCATGAACTTAGTATCCAGTAAAACTTTGCCTGTAGAGTCTCCTGAATTTGTTATTAGAGTATCAAACCCCTTAGGTAAAAGTGTCCTGGTTGATAAAGTATGCAAGAACTGTCCGTTGATGTTTTGAGATGCTTGTTTTCTGGCTGATTTGATGCTATTACCATTTGATGATTTTGATATAATTTTGGGTATGGACTGGTTGACATTGCATGATGCTATTGTGAATTGCAAAAGAAAGACTATTGATTTGAGAGGCCAGAATGATGATATAGTTCGGATTGAGTCTAATGATTTGAATGGATTACTTGCTGTGATATATGTATTAAAAGCTCAAAATTATTTGAGAAAGGGTTATGAAGCTTATTTTGTTTATGTAATTGACTCAAAAGTGACTGAAAAGAAAGTTGAATCAATGCCAGTGGTTTGTGAACTCCCTGATGTATTTCCTGAAGAATTGTCGGGATTACCTCCGATACGTGAAGTTGAATTTGGTATTGATTTGTTACTGAGAACAACTCCTATTTTGATAGCTCCGTATAGAATGGCACCAACAGAGTTGAAAGAGTTAAAGTCACAGTTGCAAGAGTTGACTGACAGATGATTTACAAGACCGAGTTTCTCACCTTGGGGTGCTCCTGTCCTGTTTGTGAAAAAGAATGATGGCACGATGAGAATGTGTATTGATTATCGTCAGTTGAACAAAGTGACTATAAAGAATAAATATCTTCTGCCCAGAATTAATGAATTGTTTGATCAGTTAAAAGGAGCTGATGCATTTTCAAAGATAGATCTGAGATTGGGATACTACCAGTTAAGAGTAAAAGATTCAGATATTCTAAAAACTGCTTTCAGAACTAGGTACGTGCATTATGAGTTTTTAGTTATGTCTTTTAGACTAACAAATGCTCCTACTGTTTTGATGGATATGATGAACAGAATTTTCAGACCGTACTTAGATCAATTTGTTGTTGTATTCATTGACGACATATTGATTTATTCACGTGATGAGATTGAGCATGCTGAGCATTTGAGAATTATTTTGCAAACTTTGCGAGATAAGCAATTGTATGCGAAATTCAGTAAATTTGAATTCTGGTTACGTGAAGTTGGTTTTCTGGGACATATTGTATCGGCATCTAGAATACGGGTCGATCCGAGTAAGATTTCTGCTATTCTGGAATGGAAACCTCCGAAGAATGTGTCTAAAGTTCGTAGTTTTCTAGGACTTGCTAGTTATTATCGACAGTTTGTGAAAGGATTCTCGATGATAGCTACTCCATTGACTAGATTGCTTTAGAAAGATGTGAGGTTTGAATGGTCTGATAAATGTCAAAAAAGCTTTAATCAGTTGAAAACTCTATTGACTGAAGCTCTAGTTTTGGTACAACCAGAATCGGGTAAAGAATTCATGATTTACAGTGATGCTTCATTGAATGGTCCGGGATGTGTTTTGATGCAGGAAGGCAAAGTTATAGCTTATGCCTCGAGACAATTAAAGCCTCATGAAAAGAACTATCCGACACACGACCTTGAACTAGCTGTAATTGTTTTTGCATTAAAGATTTGGCATCATTATCTTTTTGGTGAGAAATGCCATGTGTTTTCAGATCATAAAAGCTTGAAGTATCTGATGACTCAGAAAGACTTGAATCTGCGACAGAGAAGATGGTTAGAGCTATTGAAAGATTACGAGCTTGTGATAGATTATCATCTGGGTAAGGCAAATATTGTTGCTGATGCACTGAGCTAGAAATCACTATTTGCGTTGTGTGCTATGAATGCTCATTTGGACCTGGCTGATGATGGTTCAGTTTTGGCAGAATTAAAAGCGAAACCGTTGTTCTTACAACAAATATGTGATGCTCAGAAGATTGATAATGAAATGCTAGTGAAACGAGCTCAGTGTGATTTGAATTCTGATTTTGAATTTAGAGTTGATGAGGATGATTGTTTGAGATTTCGAGATCGAATTTGTGTTCCGAGGAATCTAGAGTTATTACAGTTAATTTTGAATGAAGCTCATAATAGTTGCCTATCTGTTCATCCGGGAAGTACAATGATGTATCGTGATTTGAAGCAACACTATTGGTGGTCTGGTATGAAAAGAGATATTCCTGATTTTGTCTCGAAATGTATAGTCTGTCAGCAAGTTAAAGCTTAACATCAGGTTCCATCTGGTTTGTTACAACCGATTCTGATTCCTGAGCGGAAATAGGATAGAGTGACAATGGATTTTGTTTCTGGATTGCCTTTGACTTCGAGAAAGAAAGATGCAATTTGGTTTGTAGTTGATCAATTGACGAAGTTAGCCCATTTTATTTTAGTACAATCTGTTTATTCACTTGATAAGTTAGCTGAACTTTACATTTCTGATGTCGTGAGATTGCACGGAGTGCCACTGTCCATTGTGTTTGATAGAGATCCAAGATTTACATCACGATTCTAGAAGAAATTGCAAGAAGCTTTGGGTACAAAATTGCATTTCAGTACGACTTTTCACCCGCAGACGGATGGTCAATCTGAGTGCATCATTTAGATTCTCGAGCATATGTTGAGATGTTGCATGTTTGAGTTTGATGGTACGTGGGAACATTATTTTCCATTGATTGAATTTGCATACAATAATAATTTTTAGTCGAGCATCAAAATGGCACCTTATGAAGCTTTGTACGAACGTAAATGTCGAACACCTCTGTATTGGACTGAGCTCGGTGAAAATAAGATACACGGGGTTGATTTGATTAAAGAAACTGAACAGAAAGTGAAAGTGATCCGTGATAGCCTGAAAGCAGTGTCTGATCGTCAGAAATGTTATGCAAATTTAAAACGAAAAGATATTGAGTTTGAGATCGGAGACAAAGTGTTCTTGAAAGTGTCTCCGTGGAAAAAAGTACTCAGATTCGGACGTAAAGGCAAATTGAGTCTGAGGTTCATTGGGCCGTATGAAATTATCGAGCGTGTTGGACCTGTTGTGTATATATTGTTGTTTCCACTTGAGCTAGAAAAGATTCATAATTTGTTTCACGTGTCAATTCTTAGACGATACAGATCCGATCCCTCTCATGTGATTGCTCTGTCTGAGATTGAAATCCGATCCGATATGACTTAAGAGGAGAACCAATCCGTATCTTAGCTCATGAAGTGAAAGAATTGCGAAATAAGAAAATCTTTTTAGTGATAGTGTTATGGCATTGACACAGGGTTGAAGAGGCTACGTGGGAGCCTGAAGATTCTATGAAGCAGCAATATTTGAATCTGTTTAACGGTAAGATTTTCGGGGATGAAAATCCCTAAGGGGGAGAATTGTAACAGTCTGATTTATACCCTAGTCGGAATAGTGGTTTCGGGACCACAAATCTGAGTTAGAAAAATATTTTAATATTATTTTTTGTGCCTATGATACGTGATTAAGCATGTGTGAAATTTCTGTGAATTAATTTATCCGTTTGTGTGCTTAATTTGACAAAAGGACCTAATCGTGAAAGGTGATAAATTAACATGTCATATGTTAAAAGCACTTATGTGTCATGTCTTTATAAATGAGATGTCCTTATAATGCAATTGAACCATTTGAATTATGGATGGATGGTTAAAGGCCATTGATATATGGTTTTGAAATGTTTTAATAATAGGTAAAATAGAAAAATAAGTATTAATATGTATATTAAATAAAAAACATTTAAAAGGTGATTATTATCATCTTATTTTGCCGAAAGTGGAGAAAGAAGAGTTGAGCTTTTACATGTTCAATGTTCAGCTACTTCTAAGCTAAATTAAGGTATGTTTTGGCTTCGGTTTTTTATAATTTCTATGTTCTTGTAATCGTTGCTTCGTGCTCTACAAAACCATGCTTAAATTTTGTGAATTGATGATGAATTTGAAATGTTCCATGGATGAATTCATGAGCTTTGTGAAGTTTTGTGATGAAATATGAAATATGTGTTAGATTAACATAGTTTGTCTTTGAGTTTTTGGTGATTTTGAGTAATTTGGATTAAATTGAGAAAATAATATTTTGAAGGACTAAATTGTGAAATAAATGAAATGTATGGACTTGTATGAACTACATGAACATTCTGCTAAGCATGGGTATATAGAGATTTTGTGTATTTTGTGATTTTATGAAATAGGGACTAAAATGTCAAAATGTGAAAATGTGAGGGCCAAATTGTAAATTGCCATAAATATGTGTATTCAGATTCAATTGAATGATTTGGTGAATAAATGGGTTAAATTTGAATATGTATAGATCAAAGACTGAAGAAAACGGATTTAGATCGCGGAAAGTCGAAAGTGATCGAATAGTCGACTCCGTATGTTATCCGAATCTAAGGTAAGTTTATATACAAATAAATGTATTTGTATTGTTTTATGTATGTTCATGTGAAATCTCATTGTGATGAATGCGTACGGGAATGATAAATATATGAAATCCGAGGAAGTATCGATAATGTAACAATGTTCGAGAAGCCCCGTACGAACCTAGGAATAGATAGGATTACATATGTCATGACATAGGTTTCCGATATGTGATATCAAGTAAGACCACATTTGGGATGTTGGCATTGATTCGAGACTTCATGTAAGACAACGTCTGGGATGTTGGCATCGATATGAGCTTTACGTTTAAGACCATGTCTGGGATGTTAGCATCGTATTGATTCGTGTAAGACCTAGTCTGGGTCAGTGGCATCGATATTTGGTTACATGTAACACCATGTCTGGGACGTTGGCATTGTACGACTATTCCTAGCATTCTGAGTATCCTATTTGCTTCTGAACGGTTCAACGGGCAAGTCCGAGAAATGAATGACTATGTGAGTTGTATATTTGTTTCAGGTATGTTTGATATATATGCTTTGAATAGGCATGAAAGGTGAGTAAATACGTATATAGATACAATGAGCTAAAATGTGATATATGAATGAATGTGATAAGAGCAAATGAGATAGATGGAAATATGATGGTTGATAAGCAATGGCTAAATAATAAGCCAATGAAGAATTATGAATTTGCTATTGAGATATGTTAATGATTCATGTATTGATATGATAATGTGAATTATATGTTAAGTTTATTTGTATATGGCTTACTAAGCTTTTGGAAAGCTTACTTTGTGTGTGTTTGCTCTGTTTTATAGATCGTCAAAGCTACGAAAGGCTCAGGAATCGTCGAGGATCATCACTACAACGCCCTGAAAATTGGACCTAGAAAAATGGGTTTCGTGTGTCGAGAGAATGGATTTTGTCGACCGAGAAAAAAAAGGGAATAATGAATT
Organism: Gossypium australe; assembly: GCA_005393395.2. Lineage (NCBI taxonomy): Eukaryota > Viridiplantae > Streptophyta > Magnoliopsida > Malvales > Malvaceae > Gossypium > Gossypium australe. The sequence goes on along the minus strand of CM016623.1, from coordinate 75,247,194 downwards.
AAGTGTGTTTAAAAAAAATTATGATTGCATGTTTAGTTTAATTTTTAGGTGATTTAGGAAGGGTTGGTAGTGTTGAAAAAGTCCTGGGCTCGATCTAGGGCTTTAGCAAAAATTTTGTTTTTACCCTTAAGTGAGGTTGGTGTTAGTCAGAAGGCTTTTAAAATATTTTTGGGTTAAAAGATAGCACAAGGAAGTAGGTGGTCTGGTGGCCTGGGGCATTCTGAACAAGCTGGTGGTCAAAGGTTCAAGTCCTGGACTTGGCAACAAAAATTTATTGCGCATATGTTAGTATGAAGGCCAGAGTTTAGGCCTTATAATTAGTTGGGTAAGATTCACGACACAAAGAAACGCCTGGCCCAGTGGCAAAGGCGTTAGGAGCAGGAGGGGAGCAGGGTTCTAGTTGCGGCGTGCGCTAAATGTTGGTTTTTTTGGTAAACCTGGAGCGCGGCAGAAAGGTTTATAATTAATTAAGGAGGAAATATGACTCAAATAAAGCGGGCGGCGCAGTGGCAAGGGGCGTGTATCATAGTGAAGAGGTTGGAGGTTCGAAGCTGGGTGTGGCGAATATTTTTAGATTTCTTTGGATGATTCAGTTGCTGGGAAATAGGCCTTAAAAGAAGTTGAGAATGGAACATATCACAAGAAGAGTTGTGGTGCAGTGGCGAGAAGCGTGCTATGGATCCGAGTGGTCACAGGTTCGAATCCCAGTGGCTGGTAGCGTGTGGTGGTGACTGGAGGTCTTGGTTTCGAGTTGCCTTGTGCACAATAGCCTGCTATTTTGCTGCTGGCGTGGGGAAAGTGTTTGAAGTGGACCAAAACACCAAAGGATGGCTGCTGTTCAGGGAAAGCAATTTGAATGTAATTCAAATTGGATTTTTGGCTAAATAAAGGAATTTTTGGATGGGGATGAAGATAAAATTTGGAGAAAATAAAGGAATTTAATTGGTGATAACTTTGAGTCGACTAGGGAGTGTAGGTTTATTTTATTTATTTATTTTAGTATATATATGTGTGTCGTATGGGTAAGTAGGGCATTTGTTGCTTTTGTGTGCTTTAGTTGATTAATTAGGGGAAAATTCCTTCCAATCTCCCAATTCTTTTTAGTTTCTTTCCCTTTGGCAAATACCCGAGTAATCACAATTTCTTTCTTTTTCCAAACAAAAGCGCCTAGACCGAATTCTCCTTCCCTTCCACAATATTTCTTCTATTGCCGAATTAGAAGAGAAATTCTCTCATTGGGGTTTCATTCTTTGTCAAACCAAATTCTTCTTCTCCATTTGTAAAACTGAATCTCACTTCTAAAAATCACACTCTATAATCTAAAATCTTGTGGGCAAGTAATCTTGTGGCGATAAGAGAGCAAATCTTTCTTTATTCAACAAAAGGGGTAAGTTTTAATCACTTTATTATCTTATTCTTAGCCGAAACCCCTCATTGTGTCTTTCACTCATTCTCTTGACTAGGCCGAACCCTTGTGTTTCTTTACCAAATCATTGTTGTTTCCTTGGCGAGGTATTCTCCTCGCGCTTTGGGTTTTGGTGTGGTAAAGTCCCTAGTCATCGGTAAGTGCACTCATCTATAATTCTTGGATTAATGGTTGGCCGAATATGGTTAGGATTGGTTAAGAGTGACTTTTGATGGATGTAAATCACTTGGTTGTACAACCTTTGATAGTCAAGGTTCTTTAATGCAGATCTTGGAGTCAATTGCGGTTAGCGAATAAGTGAAGGGTTGATACGCTTAATCGTTCAAGGTAAGGGATTGAAATGTTTTCGGCTTTTGATAAAAAGGGAGAAACGATACTAAGCGTATGATTAACTGTTAGTTTTGATTGATCATAGGTTCATGGCTAAGGAATCATAGCGTGCTTCGCAATTAAAGGTGTGTACACTACACACACATGACAAGTCGGCACTAAATGGGCCTGCCGAATTCGTGGGCCCAAGTCGACTAGAGTTGATATGTGAATGATGGATTGATATGGATGTTGTATGATTTGGACATGAGATGGGCTATATGAACGTGAAATGGGCTTAATGGGCCTTATGGGGTCTTAGGAAAATATGCTAGGGTTTTAATGGACTCTGGGCCTAGTTCTGATAAACTCTTAAATCATATAAAACTTAACCTAATAATCAAACATGTCTGTGGCCAAGTCGTTAGGTTAGAATGTGGCAATGGACATATGCATGTCTAGGATTGGATCTATGGAGAGCTTGGTACTTAAGCGGTCCTAGTGACCCACCTCCTCTTCTCTGGAATCCTACCTGGTGCATAGTGTCTGTTCACTTTAGCCGTAAGGATTTGTTAATGGGCCAAAGTTCATAACTAAAACCCGAGGTTTGCAAAATTACTAAAATTCCCTTGATTTGTAAAATTACTAAAATACCCCTGATTTGCAGAATTACCAAAATACCCTCGATTTGGAAATTTACGAAAATACCCCTGTAGGGTAGAATTACGAAAATACCTTGGGTAGTGAAATGACTAAAATACCCCTAAGTGCTTAATGTGTGAAAATGTGTGTTGCTTTCATGAAATATATGTTGCACTTGGGTGGGCTTGATGATACGGAGGAAGATATGTGAGTATCGCGTAGTCGCTTGACGACCGTGGATCCACCGGTGGCTTTAAGCCCATTATATGCTTAGCAGCCTTGCTGCAACGTTTGAGTAGTGCCGCTGTTGGTGCTACCTTTGGAGTGTAGGGATGGGTGGGTTGATATTTATATCCCTACAGGAGTGTAGGGTTGGAAGGGAAATGGAGTGCAGGGTTGGATTTGAGATAGGAGCATTGCATTCATGTGATACTGATGTGATATGAGGTCATTGTGGGCTAAGGCCCAAGACCACCGTTTTGATAGGGCTTAGGCCCAATGTGATAATTGCATGTTGATTGGGTTACCAAGGGTCGTACATACTGAGTTTCGAAACTCACACCCTTTTTATTAAATGTTTCAGGTGACCCTCAGTAGACGGCTCGAAGTGGAAGGAGGACTCGGAGATGGCCACACTACAAGCTATTTAGAAGTTTTTAATTAGATTCAAAAGACTTTATTTTAATTATTTTATTTTCATTGGATGCAATAAGGCCTTGTATCTCCAATTTGACTTTTATTTAGGTTTCATTATTGTTCAACTGTTTAATTATTAAACTTGAATAAATTGTTTTTTTTTTCAAAAGCTTAAACCTGGTTTTTGAAATAGCTATAACTTAATACATGGGCTTCTGTCATAGCTTAATAAGATGTTAGATTTTGGGTTTCCAAGCCCTGAACTTAAGTTTTAACTAAAGTGAAGTCGTTTTGAATTATTTCTTTGATGTGACATCACCGGATTCGGCCAAAACATCTAGGCCAAGTCGAGGGTGTTACAATCACCACACTATCAATCTCTACTTTGGTACTTTTGAATGTGTACATAGTTAAACATGGCATGTATAGGCTAGTTATTTTGGAATATGTTTAAGATATGTACATAGCCATGTGATATGGCTCGATAAATGGTTGTGTTATGAATGACTAGTCATGTCATATAATGCTTAGTTTTGGTATAGCTTGATACCAAATGAAATGGTCATATGAATGGTAAGCTTATTGATGCATAGTTAGCATATTATTGATTGTAAGTTTGTGATGCGTTATACTTTGAAGTGCTTGTGGTTATATTGAGTTAAATAGCTTATAAGTTGGTGTGATTGTTAAGCTCATAAGTGGTTAGAAATGGTGTACAATTTGATATGTTTTGGTTGCCATTGATGTATGGAAAGATGCTTATATGTGCTTGTAAGGATAACCCAAAGTGTGGGTGGCATTTTGGCCTTGCAAATGGCCTATATTTGCCCACACGGTTGAGCACACGGGCATGTGGCTCGACCGTGTCCCTCGTGGTTGTATTTCAAAACAAGTCAGACTCGACCACGGGCTGGGCACACGGGTGTGTGACTGGCCGTGTGGTGCAAGTCAATAGTGACCACAGGTGAGGCACACGGGCGTGTCCACGGCCATGTGGACAAGTCAGTATGTATGCCCTGTTTTGACATGGCACAGACACACGGGCGTGTTTGAGGCCGTGGGAGGCACATGGCCTGCCCACAAGGGCATGTGACCTCTGTAACTTAGAAAAATTTTTAAATTATGAGAATTTCTGTATGTGTTTGGTTTAGTCCCGGCCCTATTCTAAAGCATGTTTAAAGAAACGTTAACCTATTCCAGGGTCACTTTGATTTGATTCATTGAATAATTATATGAAATGTCCGTAAAAGGTTCCGTTTTGTCAGGTAATGCCTTTAACCCTAGATCGACGATGGTTACGGGTTAGGGGTGTTACAGTAGGATAGTGTGATGAAGTCTCCGACAATCCCCGTAATCCGAGCTAGCTTGATTTCACTATAAAACACAGAAAAATCAAACAAAGTAAGCTATGAAGCTTAGTAAGTTTGTATAGCATTAAAATCAACATACCAAATATGCACAAATCAAGCAATTTAAACATATCACAACATATATCATATTAAACCATCAACCTACTAAAATCTTCATTCACAAGGTTAGATATAATTTCACAAGTTTCTTCGATTCAATACTTGTACGGTTTATGTACATACATGTACCATTTCGTATCAATTTCATACTCATCCACAATGTTGATTTACCCGTTGAACCATTTGAAATACTATCGGATACTCGGGAATCTCGCACCCTAAGTGCCACATACATAGCTGAAGCTATCTCAATCTCATATCACATATAACGCTCACACTAGAGCTATCAACAGGTCGGCTCACACAAGCTGATGGTCATGACAAAGCTACATGGTGCTGCTCCCACAAGCTGACGAGTATCGGTAACACATATCGGATAACTCAGCCACCGGTAGGACGTACGGACCAGCACCCAAATCACATAACCCCTAATGACATGTCATTCGTATCCTAATCTATTTCTAAGGTTCAAGAGGGATTTCACACTTGCTGAATAATCGTCGAACGCGTCCGTAGGATCATATTAACAATTTATGCAATATCAAAGCATATAAAACACAATTATAACAATGCTTATTACATACGAACTTACCTCGAATACAAAAACGGCGAATTAAGTCGATTAATCCAAAACTTTGTTCTTTCCTCGACTAAATCCGTATTTCACCTTTCTTGACCTAAATATAATCAAATTAACATATTTAATAATCTCCCTATTCAATTTAGTCCAAATTATACAATAAAGCACTTTTACACTTTTTCCCCTAACATTTCCCATTTTTGCAATTTAGTCCTTATTTCATAAAATCACAAATTCATGCAATTCAACCAAAAACCATGCTAGCCGAATTTCAATTAGGTCCCTAGCAATCCATATTTTTCATTTATTTCACACTTTAACAACAAAATTTACACATTTCACAATTTAACCCCTAATTGACAATTTTGTCAAAAATCACTTTATATATGTTGTTTATCAAACAATAAGCATGCATTTTCTATCATCAAACATCAAAATACATCAACATTCATCAAAATGAAAACCCTAAACCTTTTACAATTTTACAAATTAGTCCCTGGGCTAGCTAGATTAAGTTGCAACAATCTCAAAAACATAGAAATCATTAAAAACCGAGTCAAAATCACTTACATGCTAACCAAGGAAGGTGCCGAATGTGTGAGCCCTAAAATGGAGTATTTTGTTCTTCAAATTCGGTTGAAAAACCCATTGAAGAAGATGATATGATTATTTTGCTTATTTTTACAATAACTTAATACATTAATTACTAATTTAACCTTAAATTAAGACATTGAAATTCACTTAAAATATGTCCATCAAAGTCCACTAACTTTAACAATGGTATATTTACCTCATAAGGACCTCCACTATTTAACTCCATAGCTCTTAGACACCTATAGCTAATAGAACAAAAGTTTTACGCTTTACGCGATTTAGTCCTTTTTATCAAATTGACCATTCAAACGATAAAATTTCTTAACGAAATTTTCACAGAATCATCTTATCATGTTGTAAACATTAAAATAATAATAAAATAAATATTTTGACCTCATATTTGTGGTCCCAAAACCTTTGTTCTGATTTGACTAAAAACGGGTTGTTACAACTCTTCCCCTTAGGAATTTTCGTCCCCAAAAATCTTACCAGAAAAGAGGTTAGGGTACTGTTTTCTCATAGCTTCCTCGGGTTCCCACGTAGCCTCTTCGACACCGTACTGATGCCACAAAACCTTCACCAAATCTATGCTTTTATTTATTAACTCTTTAACCCCTCGAGCTGAAATTCTGATTGGTTCTTCGTTATACGACATATCAGGTTGAATTTCAATCTCTGATGGAGAAATGATATGCGATGGAGCTAATCGATATCGACGTAACATCAACACATGAAATACATTGTGGATCTTCTCTAACTTTGACGGTAAAGTTAGTCGATATGCTACTGGGCCTATTCTTTCGATAATCTCATACGACCCGATGAATCGCGGACTCAATTTGCCTTTGCAACCAAAACGAAGGATTTTCTTCCACGGAGATACTTTCAGAAATACTTTGTCACCGATCCGAAATTCAATGTCTTTTCATTTCAATTCTGCGTACGATTTCTATCTATCTGAAGCTGCTTTCAAACTGTCACGTATTACTTTCACTTTATCTTCGGCCTCTCTAACCAAATCAACCTCGTGAATCTTTTTCTCACTAAGCTCAGTCCAGTATAATGGAGTTCAACATTTGCGACCATACAAAGCTTTATACGGTGCATATCTTTGAGAATCTGAATTACTCTCTCAGATTGACCATCGGTTCGTGGATGAAATGTGGTACTAAAGTTCAACCTCGTGTCCAGAGCTTCTTACAACTTCTTCTAAAATCGCTACGTAAACCTCGGATCTCTATCCAAAATAATCAAAACCGGTACTCAATGCAATCTAACGATCTCATAAATGTACAATTCAGCCAACTTATCAAGTGAATAGTTTGTACGTACCAGAATGAAATGTACAGATTTCGTTAGTCGATCCACAACAACCCAAATAGTATCTTTCTTCTTCGGAGACAGAGGCAATACCGATACAAAATCCATTGTAACCCTATCCCATTTCCATTCTAGTATCATCACTGGTTGTAACAATCCCGAAGGCAGTTGATGTTCTGCTTTAACTTGCTGACAAACCAAACATCTCGACACAAACTCTGAAATGTCTTGTTTCATGCCAGACAACCACTACAACTGTTTCAAATCATTGTACATTTTAGTACTCCCCGGATGAACAGATAAACAACCACTGTGTGCTTCATGTAGAATTTTCTAAATAAGTTTGGAATTCTTTGGTACACAAATTCTGTTTCGAAACATTAAACAATAATCAGATCTGATCTGATTATCTGAATCAGTAGTCGTCTCACATTGCACTCTTTTAACTTGCAACTCGTTGTCACTTTTCTAAGCTTAACAAATTTGCTGAAGAAATAACAGCTTATCTTTTAACTCAGCTAAAATCGAACCATCATCAGAAAAAGATAACTGTGTATTCATCGCTCGCAAAGCATATAAACTTTTCTACTCAGAGCATCCGCGACTACATTCGCTTTCCCCAGATGATAATCAATCACTAATTCATAGTCTTTCAACAGCTCGAGCCATCGCCGTTGTCACAAGTTCAAATCTTTCTGAGTCATTATATACTGCAAACTTTTCTGATCAGTAAAGATATAGTACTTTTCATCGCATAAATAATGTCGCCAAATCTTTAATGCAAACACAATAGCGGCCAACTCCAAATCGTGCGTCGAATAATTCTTTTCATGTGGTTTCAATCGTCTGTAAGCATAAGCTATCACTTTACCTTCTTGCATTAAAACACAACCCAAGCCGTTCAATGACACGTCGTTGAAAATCACAAACTCTTTACCCAACTCAAGTTGAACCAACACTGGTGCCTCAATTAACAATACTTTCAACCATTTGAAACTTTGTTGGCATTTCTCGGACCACTCAAATTTTACATCTTTTTGTAGCAATCTTGTCATCGGTGTAGTAGTCATCGATAATCCTCTAACAAAATGTCAATAATAACCAGCTAATCCCAGAAAGCTTTTGACTTCGAATACATTTCTCGATGGTTTCCAATCAACAACTATAGAAGTCTTGCTCGGATCAACTTGTATGCCTTCAGCTGAAACAATATGTCCCAAAAATCTGACTTCTCGAAGCCAAAACTCACATTTTCTGAATTTAGCAAACAATTGCTTATCTCTCAAGTTTTGTAGCACAATCCTTAAATGCTTAGCATGCTTAGACTCATCTCGTGAATAGACCAAAATGTCATCAATGAATACGACCAAAAATCTGTCTAAAGTCTAAAAATTCGATTCATCAAGTCCATAAAAATGACAGGAGCATTAGTTAATCCGAAAGGCATAACAAGAAATTCATAATGCCCGTACCTCGTTCTAAATGCAGTTTTCAACACATCCGAATCCTTAACTCGCAACTAATAGTAGCCAGATCTCAAATCAATCTTCGAAAACATTGTTGGCCCTTTCAACTGATCAAACAAATCATCAATTGTCGACAAAGGATACTTGTTTTTTATCGTAACCCTGTTGAGTTGATGATAATCAATACAAAGTCTCATTGATCCATCTTTCTTCTTTACGAACAACACTGGTGCACCCCAGGGTGAAAAACTAGGTCGTGCAAAACCTCTATCGGTTAACTATTGTAACTGTGCTTTCAACTCTTTCAATTCTGTCGGAGCCATTCTGTATGGAGCTATGATATCGGTGATGTTCCTGGTACTAATTCAATAGCAAACTCAGCCTCTCTAATCGGTGGTAACCCCAGTAACTCTTCTGGAAACACATCCGGATACTCACAGATAATTGGCACTGATTCAATTTTTGATTCAAACACTTTTGTATCTAAAACATAAGCAAGATAAGCTTCGCAACCTTTTCTCACACATCTCTGAGCTGACATAGATGAAATCACAACAGGCGATCCACTCGACTCATCTTATTCAATTCAAATGATTTCACTATTCTGGCATTTCAATTCAATAGTCTTTCGTCTACAATTCACAACAGCATCATGCAACGATAACCAATCCATACCCAGAATTACATCGAGCTCATCAAATGGTAAAAGCATTAGATTTGCCGAAAAACAGTAACCTCGAATCATTAAAGGACAGTCCTTGCAAACTTTATCAACTAGAACATATTTGCCTAAGGGGTTCGATACTTTAATCACAAACTCAATAGAGTCAACAGGAAAACTCTTACTAGACACCAAATTTATACAAATATATGAATGAGTCGATCCAAGATCAATCAATGCAATTACATTAGTGTCATAGAGAGAAAATGTACCGGTAATAACATCGGGTGACAATGCATCTTCGCGAGCGCGAATAGCGTAAGTTCTAGCAGGTGCTCTAGCCTCGGATCTCACAACAAAGTCCTTTGTCGTCCCTCTACTACTAGTCACATTCCCTGCATTTCTAGATGGCCTCCCTCTATTAGTTTTATTGCTCGGTCTTGTATTCTGGAACTTATCTTTCTCGGCTAACTTAGGGAAATCTATAATAAAATGATCTTGAGAGCCATATTTAAAACAACCTCTATTATTCATCCAGCACTCACCAAAATGTCGTCGACCACACTGTTGACACTTGGGCTTATTGTTTCTCACGCTGCCAACACTCGATACTGATGTAGCCTGAGCTTTAGGACTTGAGTATTGCTTTCCACGATCTCTATTTGGATACCCAATTGAAGCATTTGAACGAGTGTATGAATCCTGTGATTTCTTTAACGAGGATTGATATGGTTTGCTCATCGATCTCTTTCTCGAATCTCTAGCCTCGAAATCAACTTTTCTCTTTTCTTTTCCAATTCTTCTGCTTTGCAAGCTCGGTCAACTAAAATAACAAATTCTTTCAATTCTAGAATCCCAACCAATAGTCTGATGTCTTCGTTCAACCCATCCTCAAACCTTTTACACATAATTACTTCAGTGGAAACACATTCCCGAGCATATTTACTGAGTTTCACGAACTCTTGCTCATACTCTGTCATAGACATACGACCCTGTTTCAACTCTAGAAACTCTTTGCATTTTTATCAATGAACCATTGACTGATGTATTTCTTTCTGAACTCAGCTTGAAAGAATTCCCAGGTGACCGTTTCTCTCGGCACCACTGATACTAGAGTATCCACCATTGATATGTTGTGTCCCTCAGTAATGATACAGCACATTTTAAACACTCAGCCGGTGTGCAAGAAAGTTCATCAAATACTCTAATAGTGTTTTCAAGCCAAAAATTGGCTCTCTCAAGATCGTCGTCAACAGTAGCTTTGAATTCTTTGGCCCTGTATTTTCGAATCTTATCAACAGGTGGCTTTTTCAATCTTAAAAGTTCCACACTTTGAGGAGCTATGGGAACCGGTTGGGGATTAGGTGAGGTGGAGGTTGTTGAGCAGCCAGATTTGTTCGAACAAACTCCGTAAACCACTCATTCATCATTTAGAAAAAGGCTTCTTCAGCCTCTCCTCCCTGGCTACCCGATACAGGTCTCGACTTTGATTGCGCTACCTTGTGAATGAAGGCAGGCGCATTACTGATACGGGCCGGCTCGGGGTGAGTCGAAACGTATGCGGGTTGCCCAATCGTCTACGAGGAGGGAATAAGCCTTTGGAAAATAATTCGAAAAATATAAATGAGTTTGCGGAAGCTTTAAGTAAATAAATAGGAGTTGGTTCGGTTTGATAAAATAAAAAAAATAAAATAAATAAAAATGATAATTGGATGGAGATGGATAAAAGAACTTAAACAAGAATCGATTCAACACTAAAGAGTGTCACCCCAGGTTCTATAATGTTTAAGGTGGAAAATGGTAATCGAAGATGGAAATGGAAATACGAACTTAACTTAAGAAAGATTCAACACTATATAACAGTGTCACCCCGTTTCTTATATCGTTAAGGTGGATAGATGGAGATAGGTTGATGAACGCCACACCAAACAAAATTTGGTGATAAGTTCAAACAAGTCGAAGACGCCACAAGCAAGCTTGATAAGTCTAACGAAACTTGTACGAAAATGAAGAGGAGATAAACTCACTCATAAAATTTCATTGAAGTCTGAATTGTGTCAAATGAGAATTACATAGCCTTTTTATAGGCTGAACAAAGGCTAGCCAAATAGTCTTCTAATCTTGCCTCTTAACCCTTAAGCTTTTAAAAGGGCACCAGCAACCTTTAACCCTTAACCCTTGAGTTTTTGAAGAGGCACCTAACAACCTTTTAACCCTTAAGTTTTTTGGAAAGACACTAGTAACCTTGTCCCTTAACCCTTAGGTTTTTGAAAGGGCATCAGCAACCTTGTCCCTTCATGTTCACCAAAAGGCACCTGGCAACTTTGTCTCTTCATGTTCACCAAAAGGCACCTGGCAACTTTGTCTCTTCATGTTTACCAAAAGGCATTGGGCTAGTTGAATGCCGAATGAAGATGAACTAAGCTAACACGACTAAATCAGCTTGAAGAAAGGTGCGGATCAAGCTAATTGAGCATGAAGCTGGGAAGCAGTTTAATGTAGAAAAGCCAAGAGATGACCAAGATATGTTGGAGGAGGTAACAATTGTGGGGGAGCCAACTATAGTTGATTTTCCAACATCTTATAGAGCTAACTAATTATACAGACAAGGGCTCATATCAGTTAGTATACTTTGTAAAACACTGGAAATATAAGCAAGCAAATGTCGTTCGTCTTCTTAGAGAAAAATTTGACAATCTAAGCAGGCAAAGGCAGGAATCTGAGCTCAAGAGGATTGAAGTTTGAAAATTGAGTTGCTCTGGGCGTGCTCGTATCATCCCCTCCCTCTTCAAGACGATTCGTCCTCGAATCGACCCGTTGGTTTTCTCGAACAACATTCTTTTTTGCTCGTTTTTCCTCGATCAAACGGGATGGATAATAATCGTAACACCTGAAAAGAACATTCAAGAATTAGCAAGAACTGTTTTAAACATACTTGTAACCCGAAGAAAAAAAACAACACCAAACAAATAAATCGCATGCGGACAGGCATAAGCACTTTATCATACAAAAGGATCAATGCCTTGTCATAATTTTGGAACAAAAACGGATAAGCTTCAAAGCATGCATACAATCTAATTGGATTCCACAAGACAAGATAATCATGCGAGTAGCACACCAAAAGGTAGATATATTCATCACAAACAAGTAGTGGAGAAAGTGCATATGGCACTCGAAGTTGAACATCCAAACCTTGCTTTGTTTGAAATAAGGAACCACTCGTACATGAATTGTAACAAATATCGAACACAAGAATCTTTTTGTCAATCATTAAAGCAGATAGACCATTAATTGGCAGAACAGAACATTTGAACGTATCAAGATCTAAATGCTTTACAAAAACGAATTCAGCACCATGTGTTCTATCAATATCCACAATAGATAGATCATAAAAAAGTAAATTGGAAGGGCTAAGTATATTATGATCTAATTGCTTTGCAAAAGGTAGTTTATCAACATAATGCATATCATCATCCGAAGAGAACAAAAATATATCAACTATTTCAAAAGACTTACCTTTAGGCGCAAAAAGACAGAGACTGTTCTTACCTTGCTTGTCTTCACAAGTTGAAACTCGAAGATCGAATTTACCTTACTTGATCAAGATGAACCTTCTCTCCTTTGGCATGTAATGTAGTCGATGCTTTATTCGCGAGTCAACATTTCTCAAACACAATGGGGACTCCCTACCTACGAATTGCTTGTACAAACACAAAGTTCGTTTAAGGAACGAATAAAAATTGAAAACAAGGTTGGCAAAATTTGTTACCTTATTCAAAAACCAAGTATCGAATTGATGGGAATTTCTTACACACAATTGTTGAGACTTGATTTTTTTACAAAATATACCAGATGATACAAGATATATTCCCGGTTTAAAAACATGCGTTTGATTATCTAAATCAAAATGTAACAATAGTTGAATTAAATCAAACATGTTAAGCCAAAAAGAATTTTCCATACACGACATCATATGTACAAAATTCTTTGTACTCGTCAAAACAAAATTGCACAAATTCAACGATTTTTCAAGAGACAAAAATTGATTCATTAAATCACCGTATTTGAACAATTTATTTGCTTTTTGTGAAAACTTGTCATTTTGCAAAATCATTGGGTTTTGTCGAGAAGAACAAAAAATATCAACCATATGTAATGAGCAAAAATTGATCGAACGAAAATAAGGAAAGCTTTTAGAAACTAAGTCACCAAAGATTTCATTGACAAATGTCAAATCGAATTTCTGCGACTTGGTTATTAAAATTTCCTTACCTCGCTTACCTTCCGGCTCGTGGGGTTCAACTTCACCTTCAACTTTACCTCTTTCAATCAAAGAAATACGTCGCTCTTCCGGGATGTATTGAAGTTGTTGGTTCTTGTGTGATACGTCGAGAACCTGAAATGAAGAAGCAGAAGAAGAACAAACTTCAAGAGTTAGTTAAATCAACACTCACTTCTACTAGCTCATCTCGTTTTCTTGTTTCCCTTTCACACTCTTTTTCGTTTTCTTCTCTCTCTTTTTCTTGTTCTTTTTCAATGATCTTCTCAATGGCCTTTTCAAGCTTTCTCAAAACTTGCTCATTTTCTCTCTTTCTTGCCTCTTTTCTTTCTATTTCTTTTTCTTTTTCTTTTTCCTTGTTTCTATTACACGAAGTTACAAAAGATTCATAATAATAAGAATTTCCAAAAGAAGAAAAATTATTTACAGATGAATCACGATAATTGTGTCGGGAATAATAATCCGTGTAGGACTTCTTTGAATCATACGTCGAATAACTCGTGCTTTCCTGTCCGTCGCCTTGAAGAGAATCGAGCACGCAACTTTCTTCTCTCCATTTCGAAGACCGCGTTGAGTAGGAGTCATGGTAATAATCTCTTCTAGAATAGTCCTTGGTCGGGTATTGCCGGGCTGCTCTTAACTCCCTCCTTTGAGTTGAAGAAGTTCGCCCTTGATGATAGGAAGATGGGAGGTACCGTTTGCGCATCACTTCCTTCATTTCGGACCACGTTAATATTGGATACTCTCCATTTCGTTTTCGACCCTTGGTAAACTCATCCCACCAAGTCATGGCATAATTGGTGAAACTATTTTCCGCCAGTCTTACTTTCTTGCTTTCCAAATAATCGTGGTACCCAAAAACCATTTCTACTCGCATTTCCCATTCAAGGTATGCATCCGGATCGGCTCTACCTTGAAACGATGGAATGTTTGACTTGTTATTCTGCTTGTCGTCATTAAAACATCCTTGATCTCTAAAGCTTCGGTTTCTTTGGTCACGACGCCTTTCGCTTTGGTTGTATGATGGATCGAACCAATCGCAATCTACAGTACTTCTTCTTCTTCCGAAATCTAGAGACATGCTATCGTTGCTAGAAAAAAAATGTTAGTGCTCAAACTAAAACAAAAATTAAATACCTTACCACAAAAACCTCACAAGTCACTCACAAAGAAAATTCGCTCACACTCGTATTTTTACTCGTATAAGACTTTTTTTTTTTTGAATCACTCGTCTTTTACCGCTCAATCTCGTCTCAAAATTCGTACTTCGTTTCAAAAAGACTTATTGCGGCTTGAGGGTCGGCTTCAAAATTGGTACAAGGGAAAATTATGTTACGGGGTGGGGGTTGGCTGATTTTTTTTTTTTTGTATAGTGGCGTTGGGGTGAAGAAGGGTGGCTTGAAGATCGGGAAAGAAATAATGAAACAAAACTTGCAAACTTCAAAAAAAAAAATTTCCACACTTTTTTTTTTACTTCTCTCTTTTTTTTTTTTTGTATTCGTATATTTTTTTATATACGATTTTTTTTTGTATCTTTTTTTTTTGGACTTCAGATATACTATAATGAAATACAAGAAACAAAAATTACAACTTGAATATTGTTTTTTTTTTGAAATTTTTTTTGAACCTTTTTTTTAAACTTACTAACTAACTTCCGGCTTCACGATGGTCGTTGGCAGTCCTTGTTTTTTTAGCTCTGATACCAGATGATACGGGCCGGCTCGGGGTGAGTCGAAACGTATGCGGGTTGCCCAATCGCCTACGAGAAGGGAATAAGCCTTTTGAAAATAATTCGAAAAATATAAATGAGTTTGCGGAAGCTTTAAGTAAATAAATAGGAGTTTGTTCGGTTTGATAAAATAAAAAAATAAAATAAATAAAAATGATAATTGGATGGAGATGGATAAAAGAACTTAAACAAGAATCGATTCAACACTAAAGAGTGTCACCCCGGGTTCTATAATGTTTAAGGTGGAAAATGGTAATCGAAGATGGAAATGGAAATACGAACTTAACTTAAGAAAGATTCAACACTATATAACAGTGTCACCCCGTTTCTTATATCGTTAAGGTGGATAGATGGAGATAGGTTGATGAACGCCACACCAAACGAAATTTGGTGATAAGTTCAAACAAGTCGAAGACGCCACAAGCAAGCTTGATAAGTCTAACGAAACTTGTACGAAAATGAAGAGGAGATAAACTCACTCATAAAATTTCATTGAAGTCTGAATTGTGTCAAATGAGAATTACATAGCCTTTTTATAGGCTGAACAAAGGCTAGCCAAATAGTCTTCTAATCTTGCCTCTTAACCCTTAAGCTTTTGAAAGGGCACCAGCAACCTTTAACCCTTAACCCTTGAGTTTTTGAAGAGGCACCTAACAACCTTTTAACCCTTAAGTTTTTTGAAAAGACACTAGTAACCTTGTCCTTTAACCCTTAGGTTTTTGAAAGGGCATCAGCAACCTTGTCCCTTCATGTTCACCAAAAGGCACCTGGCAACTTTGTCTCTTCATGTTCACCAAAAGGCACCTGGCAACTTTGTCTCTTCATGTTTACCAAAAGGCATTGGGCTAGTTGAATGCCGAATGAAGATGAACTAAGCTAACATGACTAAATCAGCTTGAAGAAAGGTGCGAATCAAGCTAATTGAGCATGAAGCTGGGAAGCAGTTTAATGTAGAAAAGCCAAGAGATGACCAAGATATGTTGGAGGAGGTAACAATTGTGGGGGAGCCAACTATAGTTGATTTTCCAACATCTTATAGAGCTAACTAATTATACAGACAAGGGCTCGTCTCAGTTAGTATACTTTGTAAAACACTGGAAATATAAGCAAGCAAATGTCGTTCGTCTTTTAGAGAAGAATTTGACATTCTAAGCAGGCAAAGGCAGGAATCTGAGCTCAAGAGGATTGAAGTTTGAATATTGAGTTGCTCTAGGCGTGCTCGTATCAATTACTTTCAACATCATCAGCTACAGCTCGATTGGGATCCATTTACTATATGAAAACACGATTTAAATTGTCAGGAGATGTCACACTATCACAGGTTATATATGTCATGTATAGCTAGACTCTCACATACGCTACGTTAGTCCTAGAATCAACTAAACTGTAGCTCTGATACCAATAAATGTAACACCCCTCACCCGTATTCAACGCTAGAATAGGGTTACAGAGTATTACCGAACTTATAAAAAAATTAAACAATAATTGCACATACATGTCTCAAATTCATATAATCAACATTCAATAACATTCATATTGTCCCTAAACGAGCCTACAAGGCCCAAACATACATTCAGGGTGGTTAGGGACCAAACCGATAACTCAAGAAACTTACGAGACTTAGAAAATTTTTCAAATTTTAGGGGACACACGCCTGTGTGGTCCGGCCGTGTGTCTTACACGGCCAAAGACACGCCCGTTTCATAGGCCGTGTGGACATTTGAAATGGAATCACATGGCAGTGTCCTAGCCCATGTCTGACCCCATGTAACTCTTTGACTTGGGTCACACGGCCAGCACACACGCTTGTATAGCTAGCCCATGTGCCCTAAAAATGGCCATACACTCCCGTGTGCTAGGCCGTATGCTAGGTTATGCCAATCTTGTAGGGTATACTGACTTATGCCACTCGGCCAAGTCACATACGGCTGAGATACACGCCCGTGTGGACAAAAATAGGCTATTTACCAAGCCATTTTGCCACCCAAATTTGTACACACCTATACCAAATCAAATAGCACCAAAAACAAGACATAAATAAGCATTCTATCAACCTCAACCAAGCATCATGTACACCATTTCAATTCTAACAAATATAAGGCATATAATCTCAAAATGTGCCATTCAATTTCATACCAAAAGTCACCTTCTCAATTGATCAATATGATCATTTTCTAAATATGCATTACTAGCCTAAATTCATTAGCATACCAATATTTATAACTCAACCATTTGCTATCCACAATACCTATTATCAGCAAACATCACATGACCATCATCCAACACATCACACAAGCCATATGCACATATACATACATGATCAACTATACCAAAATAAGCCAATTCCCATGGCTATATACAAAACCAAACTTTAGACATTTACAAGCCAATTCAAATAGTTAACTTCTTTATCAATTCATAACCAAAATGACCAAAGTTCCTATACATGCCATATACTCAAATTACCTAAGTTCAAAGGTACCAAAGTGATAGTAGGATAGTGTGATGAAGTCTCCGACGATCTCCATAATCCGAGCTAGCTTGATTTCATTATAAAACACAGAAAAATTAAACAAAGTAAGCTATGAAGCTTAGTAAGTTCGTATAGCATTAAAATCAACTTACCAAATATGCACAAATCAAGCAATTTACACATATCACAACATATATCATATTGAACCATCAACCTACTAAAATCTTCATTCACAAGGTTAGATATAATTTCACAAGTTTCTTCGATTCAATACTTGTACGGTTTATGTACATACATGTACCATCTCGTATCAATTTCATACTCATCCACAACGTTGATTTACCCATTGAATCATTCAGAATACTATCAGATACTGTAACACCCTAAACCCGGCCTAGCAGTTAGGCCCGAATCTGGCGTGTCACATGGAAGTGTTTTTCAAAACCATATTTCTTGTTGTTAAAACTTGTTTGAGAGTTAAAACCTCTTTGTTAAAACTCAAAATACTTAAGCAATTGTTGTCCACTTGAAAACGTAACTACTTTTAAAACCTTATCTGTTGCGGAAGCATATTTAAAATAGACAAATTACGTTCAAAAATTGAGTTGCAGAAGCATTTTGAAAACGTAATAGAAACGTAGTGTTTTGAAGATAGTTATCGTTTTGGAAATCGTATTCCACTTTTAGCAGTTAGAAAACATCATAAATAAATATCACAAATAATAATTTAAAAATAGAGAGGCCTTATTACAACCCAAATCAAAATATTTAAAAGTAAATAAACAAAACAGAAAGCATAAGCAGTGTGTGGTCTTCTCCGAGTCCCTTGCAGCTCCGAACCGTCTAAGGCTGAGGATTACCTGCACAGTTAAAAACGGGGTGAGTTTATGAAAACTCAATGTGTAATCCCTTATTACGGTCACAGTCTGGGCCCGAGCCCATACGGTATCAGTCTGGGCCTAAGCCCTATTCGATAACAGTTTGGGCCTAAGCCTTAAATCATATCAAATGCAAACAAACATGCAACCCAACCCTGTCCAGCCAACTCTTCACCCGTACCAACCATCTATCCATGTGGGGACCAAGTCGACCCACCCAACCAACTATCTAATAATGCAGCCAAGCTGCTAATAACGGTATACATGACTGAGCCACTAGAATCAGTATACGTGGCGATGCCACTATAATGGTACTTCTTCCAAACCGGAAAATCCCACCCCAATGCAGTATGTCATGTCATAGTTAATCTATGTATGCAGTGCAACTCAAACATAATCAATCATACATTTAATACACATACAACATGTAACATCCCGAATTAGGGCCTAGTCGGGATAGTGGTTTCGGGACCACAAATTTGACATAAGAAAATTTATTTTTATTATATTTTTATGGTCTACAATTTCACGGAACGATTTCGTGAAAATTTCGTTTGAAAATTTTGACGTTTGGCCACTCAATTTAGTCAAAAGGACTAAATTGTAAAAAGTGCAAAACTTGAGTTCTAGAAGTTAGAGGTGTCAAATTGCTATGAAATTTTAAAGTAGAGGTTCTTAAATGGTAATTAGGCCATTGGTTAAATTGTTGGACAAAAATGGATATGGTATATGTTAGATAAGATATTTTTTTTTGTAAGGGCATTTTAGTCCTTTTGTAAATTAAATGAATTAAAAACAAAATTAAAATGCCAAATTTGTCCATCTTCTTCATATGGACGAAATTTACCAAGGGAAGACATGACTAAGGTTTTCTTAACTTTTCAAGCTCATGACCCCGAAAAACGGGATTTGGACCTAGAATGGGAGGAAAATAGAAAATCGGGAAAGTTGGTAAATTACCGTTTCTGGATCTGAGGTAAGTTGGTGTGTAAATAATAATGCAATAATGTCGTAATGTATGTTTTAAACCTAAATTGTGGTATTAAATTGATTTTACTGAATTACATGTTTTGTATATTATATTGGTGAATTGATTTAATAATAATGTTTATGATCTGAGGTGACATAGGTGACATGGAAAATGGGTTGAAATGTTGTGCTTAAAGGTGTTTTCTATGACTATGGTTACTATGTGAAATGGAAAGTTGATATGTAAATAATGCATTTATTTTTACTTGTTCAATAATTATTTTGCTAGATATTATGGAAATCATTGGGTGATAACTATAATATGGAAATGCATGGAATGTGAAATTCTCGATTGAACCTTCGGAAAACCGAGAGATACGGACAATATGTAGCTAGGTCACACGAGTGATAAGGGACCTTCACCGTGTGCACAAGAAAGCTACGAGATGGAAAATTTTGATATGTAGCTAGGCCACATGTAACACCCCAAACCCGGCCCAACGCTATGACCGGATCTGGCATGCTACGGGTTGAAATGTTAAAATCAAAGTTCTTTATTTACTTTAAAGAGAGCATGTATTTTGGTTGATAAACCCTTCGATAACGTATTGTGTTGAAAACTTAACTTTTTTGGTTTTGGAAATCTCGGTTTGATTGATCAAGTATTTATTAGCTAAGTGATTTTTCAAGAAACCAATGCTTTACGTCAAACGTGTTTGAAACTCCCATTTCATTACTTATTATAATTAAGTATTTGAAAGTAGATTTAAAATATAAACATTAACACATATAAATCGATAACCTAAGCTACGGAGGTCTTATTACATAAATAATCCCAACATTAAAACTTAAGAGAAAACTGGGAATAGTTTATTAAAATAAAAGACTTGATGGCCCCTCGAGTCTGCCTCGGCTCCCATATCCACGATCTACTGCTCACCTGAGAGATTTAAGGAAAATAAAGGGTGAGTCACCAAGACTCAGTGTGAAAATCCCGAAAACACATAAAAGGCTTGAGGCCCACAAACACATTATGGGCCTTGGCCCATACACAATGGCAACAGAATATTTACATGCTACATGGCCCAACCCAACCTAAAAGTCCATCCTCTACACACCAGCCCGTACCAGCCATCACACCTCGGGGATTTCTACAATCAACCCACCAACCGCTACACACCATGTCGACAGTCATGCTGCCTATTCCAAACAATCAGGAATAAATTTAACGTGGCTTAGCCACCGATCACTATTGTGACCTAACTTTACAATTCGTGGTTTAACCACCGATCACCAAGTGACCTATTAACATGCTCTTCCCCTTCATCATATTAACCCTATCCCATGCATACATACATGCAGAATCAACACAATATTCTACCTAAAAGATCACAGACTATCATATACATCGATACACATAGAGAAGTTTCTATGATTACGTATCTGGCATCCCTTGCCTACCCTTTTCGGGTAATACGACTGTCCATACAGCCTCTTTCCGGCTTTTAGCCCATAACATATATAATACAGATTAATTAGTGTGATAGAGATCAACACACCTGATTACGGTCAAGACGATACTTTCTATGTCGACACTATCAGAAGCCAATACGACTGCTAACTGCCTACGGTTTTGTTCTGAAGCCGGTCCACAACCCGGCGGCCAATCCCGAACCACTGACACCGTCATTTCTTAAACTTAGAGATTGGGTTTATAGATCCAATCCCCTCCTTCGCCTGATCGACATTTGATTCCATCAAAAGACCTTATCAGCTTCTACCATCACAACATATGGTTGTTAATCCATAACACAGGGTTAAGACCACAATACAATAACGAGCCTAACAAAAATCCAAAGAAAACCCCTTACCTTGAAATCCCGAAAAGAGATGGAGTTTAGAGACTAGCGATTTCCGGCTTTTAGATCTAGACGATCTACTTCGATTCCTGATGTGTCGCCCCAAAATAAGAACACAAGAACAAATCAAACATCACTCCAAAGATAATCTTGCCACACCAATTAGCCTTTCGACTTTGGCTTCCAAAAACCGAAAGAGAAAAAGTGAAGAGAGAATTCGGCACTTACCTTAGCACCAACAAATTCGACTAACCCTTAGAGATTCTGGCACTTAGCACGATAGAAGAAAGAAATCGGCAAGGAGAAAATAGTGGACAAGGTTTTCGGCTAGTAGGAAAGAGTGGAGAAGAGAATTGAAGTGAAGAGATTCGGCTCTAGAGGAGATCAAAAGAAAAGATGTAGAGGGAAGCAGAGGAAAGAACCATGGAATTTCGACTTTTGCATAAAAGTGGAGATGAGAGGAAAGAAAAAGAAAAGAATAAGATCCAAATGCCAAAATTTAAAAGATGTCCCCCTTACTTAAACCAAATTTCGGCACCTAGTACCTAAAAACTGAAAATGCCCCTTTTTAAAACTAAAACTAAGCTATTAATCAAGGGAAATTTCGGCACCCCTTGAACATACCAGAACCGATTCCTCCTCCCCTTCAGTGTTGGAATTTCGGCCACCACTATGACCAGCAGATAATTCCTAAATTTTCTCCCTTATCATTATCTGATCTCTCATCCACAAGTGACCCAGATAACACCACCTCTTCTTCCCTTTATCTGCCACATTATCAGCCATATTATCTACATTATCCAAACATTTATTCTCCCTATTTCCAAGCCCCATTTCAGTCCAACTTGCTCCCCTTTAATGCCGACAATAATTAAAATTAAATAAGAAAATTGGGCTTCATGCGACTCGAACTTGGGCCTTCTCAGCTGACGCCACCTCCCTGCTCTCTAAGTGGCGCCACTTTGCCACTGGCCACAAGCCCACTTGTGTCTTAAAACACAGATAACATCTTTTAAGCCCTATCCTAACTGGCTTTCCACTAGAGTGTCCAAACAGAAAATTCAATTAAGGCCTCGGCCCAATCCCTGAGCCCATTCTTGACCCCTTAAACAGCCTAACTAGCACATCAAGCATAACATAAACATCACAGCACATTAAATGGAAAGCCCCACCATTTCAGGATGTTACAGTTCTACCCCCTTTAAAAAAAATATCGGCCTCGAAATTACCTGATCAGAATAGATGCGGGTACTACTGCTGCATCGCCTCCTCTGGTTCCCATGTAGCCTCTTCAGAACTGTGATTCTGCCACAGAACCTTAACCAATGGAACCGTCTTCCTTCGCAACACTTTGACATCACGATCCAAGATTTCCATTGGTTCCTCTTCAAAGGATAAATCAAGTCTTACCTCGATTTCCTCCACAGGCACCACATGAGATGGATCCGAACGATACCGTCTCAGCATAGAGACATGAAACACATTGTGAATCTGGCTTAACTCTGAAGGTAGCTCAAGCTGATAGGCTACCGGTCCCACTCGTTTCAACACCTGGTATAGTCCGATGAATCTGGGACTTAACTTACCCTTCTGTCCAAACCTTAGTACTTTCTTCCACGGCGACACCTTCAAGAAAACCTTGTCACCCACTACAAATTCTATGTCCTTACACTTCAGGTCAGCATAAGACTTCTGTCTATCTGACGCTTCCTTTAATCGAGCTCGAATTAACTCAACCTTCTCCTCTGTCTCGGAAACCAATTCTGGACCCAAAATCTGACGGTCCCCCAACTCCGTCCAACAGGTAGGAGTACGACACCTCCACCCGTACAATGCTTCATAGGGCGTCATCTGAATACTAGACTGGTAACTGTTGTTGTAGGCAAACTCCTCCAACGGTAAAAACTCTTCCCAACTACCCCTGAAATCAATGACACAACCCCTTAACATATCCTCCAAGATCTGAATTACTCACTCAGACTGACCATCGGTCTGAGGATGGAACGCTGTACTGAAATCCAACTTCATACCCAACGCTTGATGCAACGCCTTCCAAAATCGTGATGTGAACCTAGGGTCCCTGTCCGATATGATTGATACTGGTACTCCATGTAGTTTCACCATCTCCGCTATATATAGCTTAGCCAATTTCTGCAGAGAGTAATCGACACGTACTGGTATGAAATGAGCAGATTCCGTCAAGCGGTCAACAATCACCCAAACCGAATCTTTCTTATTAGATGTGAGAGGTAGCCCACTAACAAAGTCCATGGTGATCCTTTCCCATTTCCACAGTGGAATCTTCACCGGCTGCAACAACCCTGATGGTAACTGATGTTCCGCCTTTACCTACTGACAGGTCAAACACTTCCCCACAAATTCGGTCACCTCTCGTTTTAGGCCCGGCCACCAAAACTGTTCTCACAAATCCCGATACATCTTACTTCCTCCAGGGTGCATAACGTATGGGCTACTATGCGCTTCTAACAAAATCTTAGGCCTCAACTCAGGATCTTTCGGCATGCACACTCTCCCTTGAAAACATAATAGCCCTTCCTCGTTCACACTAAATTCTGTTGATCCATCACTTGATCCTACCTGAAACTTCCCCTTTAGCAACTCATCAGTCTGCTGCTTCTCCTTAACTTGACTGACCCAAGAGGGTTTCATTTGAAGTTCAGCTAATAAACTCCCATCATCGTATAAACTAAGGTGAGCAAACATCACTCTCAAATCAGAGATTACTTTACGACTCAGAGTATCCGCTACCACGTTAGCCTTACCCGGATGATACTCGATCGAGCAGTCATAATCCTTTAACAGCTCGATCCACCTCCTTTGCCTTAGATTCAACTCCTTCTGGGTCAAAAGGTATTTTAAGCTCTTATGATCGGTATAAATGACAAATTTCTCCCCGTACAGATAATGTCTCCAGATCTTCAAAGCAAAAACCACCGCCGCCAACTCCAAATCATGGGTGGGATAATTTGCTTCGTGTGGTCTTAACTGCCGAGATGCGTACGCAACAACTTTTCCATCTTGCATCAACACGCATCCTAGTGTGTATGAAGCATCACAGTAAATCACGAACTCCTTTCCAGCCTCCGGCTGAATCAACACCGGAGCCTCCGTCAAGATCCTTTTTAACCTCTCGAAACTTTCTTGCTGCTTATCAGACCAAACAAACGGAACCCCTTTCCGCAACAACTTAGTCAACGGTGCCGCGATCAATGAAAATCCTTCCACAAACCTTCTGTAATACCCAGCTAAACCAAGAAAACTCCAAATTTCTACTACCAATCTAGGCGGCTTCTAATCCAGCACCGCTTCAATTTTCCGAGGGTCAACCCTAATCCCCTCTGCCGACACCACGTGACCTAGAAAAGTAACTTCTCTTAGCCAAAATTCGCACTTACTGAATTTGGCATAGAGCTGCTTCTCCCTCAGAATCTGCAGAACCACCCGAAGATGTGAATCATGCTCCTCTTTCGATTTTGAATAAACTAGGATGTCATCTATAAATACCACGACAAACCGATCCAAGTAGGGTTGGAACACCCGGTTCATCATGTCCATAAATGCTGCTGGCGCGTTGGTCAACCCAAATGGCATCAGCATGAATTCATAGTGACCATAGCGAGTCCTAAAGACCGTTTTATGAATATCCGCCTCCTTGACCTTGAGCTGATGGTACCCTGACCTCAGATCTATCTTCGAAAAGATTGAAGCCCTCTTCAACTGATCGAACAAGTCATCGATCCTCGGCAACGGGTATTTGTTCTTGATTGTTAACTTATTCAACTGACGATAGTCAATGCACATGCATATTGATCCATCCTTCTTCTTAACAAATAACACCGGCGCTCCCCAAGGCGACACACTTGGTCGAATAAACCTTCTGTCCAGCAGCTCTTGGATCTGCGCTTTCAATTCCACCAACTCCTTTGGCGCCATTCTATATGGAGCAATAGATATTGGCGCTGTTCCCGGAAGAAGATCGATACCAAACTCCACTTCACGATCCGGAGGTAATCCCAGAAGCTCTTCTGGGAAAACATTAGGAAATTCCTTCACCGTCCTAACATCTCCGACAGTTAGTTCCTTGGCTTCTAGAGCCCGAACAAACATTAAAATTGCCTCGTATCCTTTTCTCACCATCCTTTCTGCTCTTAAGCCAGACACCACATTTGACAAACAGTTCCCCCTTTCACCTATTACCAACACTTCGCCACCCTCGGGGGTTTTTAACACCAAACACTTGGCTGCACAATCTACATTAGCTTGATACTTCACCAAGCAATCCATGCCTAAAATTAGATCAAACTTCCCGAACGGTAACTCCATCAGATCAGCCAAGAAAACTATTCCCTGAACTTCTAAAGGTACCTTCCGATAAAGCTTATTCACCACCATAGATTGTCCTAACGGGCTTAGTAATCTCTCTAGAGGAAATCTCAGAATCTACGCTTAAGGTTTCAGACACCCTACTAGCAACATATGAATGCATCGACCCAATATCAATCAATGCAGTGTAAGGCAAGCCAAAAATTAAGAACGTACTGGTTATGACATCCGGTGCGTCAGCCTCCTCTCGACGTTTGGCAGCATAGACTAACCCCGGCTGTCTCGCCTCAATGTTTCCTGCCCCTTGGCCTGGTGCTCCACGACCCCGACCGGAACCGTTACCACCTCTGGCTGGACCTTGACCTCTCTGTGGCTACTGACCTCCTCTTCCCGACTTTGCATTCCCTTGACTTGTGGGGCCTTTACTGCCCTGTTGCTACGGACAGTTTCTAACTTGGTGGTCTGTAGATCCACACCTAAAGCACTTCCCACTGCCCGCCCAACACTCACCTACATGGAATTTACCACATCGAGCACACTTCTACGTTTGACCAGCAACAGCAGGTCTCTCATCCCGTCTCGGCCCGTCTGACCTGAGTCCTTTCTGAATACGCCCAGCTGGCCCTGACGATCCAAAATTCCTCTTACTTCCACCCCTATCTCTATCCCGATTCAGCTTCTTTGTCCGCTTTACCTCCTCAGCTATCTTCGCTTTTTCCACAAGCACAGCAAATTCCCTCTCCCGCTGTGGAACTATCAATACACGCAGATCATCTCTCAGACCATCTTCAAATCGAACACAACGTTCATGGTCTGTGGCCACCATCCCTCGAGCATAACGGCTAAGGCGTAAGAATTCCGCTTCATACACAGCCACCGACCTACTTCCCTGAACCAGATTCAGAAACGCTCTACGCTGCGCATCCACATAACTTGTCCCAATATATTTACTCTGAAATGCTATTTTGAAGAAATCATAGGTGATACAGTCAGCCACCGTACCATCCTTAACCGTAAGCCACCATTGACAAGCTTCGCCCCGCAGGAGAGATACAACCCCTTTCAGTTTTTCCTCTTCCGTGAAATCCAGGTCATGCATTATACGCTCAACCACCTCTAACCAGTACTCAGCCGTACTAGGGGCTATACCAGAAATTCCCCTAAACATTTCTGCCCCATTGGCTCTAAATCGCTCCGACACAGATTTCCGAGCTCATGTACCCATGCCTGCCCCAGCAACTCTCTCTAAAACCCGTAACATCGCCTGAGATACCGCATCATCTCTGGCCGTCTGGTCTTGAAATTCTGCCTCCGCAGCTGGTGGAACTGGCATCTCGTTTCCTGACTCATGGCCAGACCCTACTGGTTCTGACACGGCCATCCTACCCTTACCACGGCCATGCGGGGGACGTCCTCGACCCCTTGTACTCATACTACCGACTCGCTTTTATCTAATTAGAAGTTTTATGGATTAATAATTTCTTTCACTGAATTAATAACGAACAGTCTTATGAAAAGTAATTTCAATAGTAGTTCTTTCGAAGTCGAAATTACATCTGTACGGTTCAGTCTCAAGTCTGTATCTCCTGGTTCTAGGAACCACATACATTCAACACCCACATGCATTCTAACAGAACATCACATACATGCATCAAACATAAGAATAACATCCATAACCTCACCTTCGTCACATAAGGGTATTTTCGTCATTTCAGTACCTAGGGGTATTTTTGTAATTCTTCCCTACAGGGCATTTTTGTAATTTCACAAAATAGGTCTTGGTAATTTTTCCTGAAATAGGAGTAATTTGATATTTTCGTAAAGCAGGGGTATTTTGAAAAAACATTTCAAATCGAGGGTATTTTGGTAATTTCACAAATTTTGATAATTTCGTAAACCGGGGTATTTTGGTAATTTTGTAAATCTAGGGTTTTTTTGGGTAAATTTGCAAAACATGGATAATTTATAAAACCAAGGGTGTTTTGGAAATTTTCACAAACCAAGGGTATTTTGGTAATTTTCACAAACCAAGGGTATATTAGTAATTTTACAAAGGTAGGGTATTGGTCCCTTTCAGGTTTTAGTTATGATCTCTGGCCCATCAACAAGTCCTCGCGGCTAGGGTGAACAGTCACTGCGCACCAGGTAGGATTCCAGCGAAGAGAGGTGGGTCACTAAGACCGCTTAAGTACTAAGCTCTCCCTAAATCCAATTCTAGACATGCGTATGCCTGTTGCCACACCCTAACCCAGTGACTTGTTTACGGGCATGTCTAGTTAGATTAAGTCTTATGAATTTTAAGAGTTGTTTAAACTAGGCCTAAAGTCCATTAATTACTAACTTACTATTCTCCGTCCCCATAAAGCCCATCAAACCCAACATGCATACCTCATCAAGAGTTAGAATACTTACCTGCGTGGATCAGGTTCCAGTAGGCTCGAAGGCCATATCTCAACCAAAGCATTTTCACAAATTTTATAAACTACTACTGGACCCATTTCACAGCCCGAGTTTTGCAACCGGGCTTTGATACAAAAATGTAACACCCCAAACCCGGCCCAAATGCTACGACCGGATCTGGCATGCTACGGGTTGAAATGTTAAAATAAAAGTTCTTTATTTACTTTAAAGAGAGCACGTATTTTGTTTGATAAACCCTTCGATAACGTATTGTGTTGAAAACTTAACTTTGTTGGTTTTGGAAATCTCGGTTTGATTGATCAAGTATTTATTAGCTAAGTGATTTTTCAAGAAACCAATGCTTTACGTCAAACGTGTTTGAAACTCCCATTTCATTTCTTATTATAATTAAGTCTTTGAAAGTAGATTTAAAATATAAACATTAACACATATAAATCGATAACGTAAGCTACGGAGGCCTTATTACATAAATAATCCCAACATTAAAACTTAAGAGAAAACCGGGAATAGTTTATGAAAATAAAAGACTTGATGGCCCCTCGAGTCCGCCTCGGCTCCCATATCCACGATCTACTGCTCACCTGAGAGATTTAAGGAAAATAAAGGGTGAGTCACCAAGACTCAGTGTGCAAATCCCAAAAACACATAAAAGGCTTGAGGCCCACAAACACATTATGGGCCTTGGCCCATACACAATGTCGACAGAATATTTACATGCTACATGGCCCAACCCAACCTAAAAGTCCATCCTCTACACACCAGCCCGTACCAGCCATCACACCTCGGGGATTTCTACAATCAACCCACCAACCGCTACACACCATGTCGATAGTCATGCTGCCTATTCCTAACAATCAGGAATAAATTTAACATGGCTTAGCCACCGATCACTATTGTGACCTAACTTTACAATTCGTGGTTTAACCACCGATCACCAAGTGACCTATTAACATGCTCTTCCCCTTCATCATATTAACCCCATCCCATGCATACATACATGCAGAATCAACACAATATTCTACCTAAAAGATCACACACTATCATATACATCGATACACATAGAGAAGTTTCTATGATTACGTACCTGGCATCCTTTGTCTACCCGAATACGACTGTCCATACAGCCTCTTTCTGGCTTTTAGCCATAACATATATAATATAGATTAATTAGTGTGATAGAGATCTACACACCTGATTACGGTTAAGACGATACTTTCTATGTCGACACTATCAGAAGCCAATACGACTGCTAACTGCCTATGGTTTTGTTCTGAAGCCGGTCCACAACCCGGTGGCCAATCCCAAACCGCTGACACCACTCGTTTCTTAAACTTAGGGATTGGGTTTACAAATCCAATCCCCTCCTTCGCCTGATCGACATTTGATTCCATCAAAAGACCTTATCAGTTGCTACCATCACAACATATGGTTGTTAATCCATAACACAGGGTTAAGACCACAATACAATAACGAGCCTAACGAAAATTCAAAGAGAACCCTTACTTTGAAATCTCGAAAAGAGATGGAGTTTAGAGACTAGAGGTTTCAAGCTTTTAGATCTAGAAGATCTACTTCAATTCCCGATGTATTGCACCAAAATAAGAACACAAGAACAAATCAAACATCACTCCAAAGATTATCTTGCCACACCAATTAGCCTTTCGGCTTTGGCTTCCAAAAACCGAAAGAGAAAAAGTGAAGAGAGAATTCAGCACTTACCTTAGCACCAACAGATTCGACCGGCACTTAGCATGATAGAAGAAAGAAATCGGTAAGGAGAAAAGAGTGGACAAGGTTTTCGGCTAGTAGGAAAGAGTGGAGAAGAGAATTGAAGTGAAGAGATTCGGCTCTAGAAGAGATCAAAAGAAAAGATGTAGAGAGGAACTGTGAGGTTTCGGCTTGTAGAGGGAAGTAGAGGAAAGAACCATGGAATTTTGGATTTTGCATAAAAGTGGAGATGAGAGGAAATAAAAATAAAAGAATAGGATCCAAATGCCGGAATTTAGAGATGTCCTCCTTACTTAAACCAAAATTCGGCACCTACTACCTAAAAACCGAAAATGCCCCTTTTTAAAACTAAAACTAAGCTATTAATCAAGGGAAATTTCGGCACCTCTTGAACATACCAGGACCGATTCCTCCTCCCCCTCAGTGTTGGAATTTCGGCCACCACTATGACCAGCAGATAATTCCTAAATTTTCTCCCTTATCATTATCTGATCTCTCATCCACAAGTGACCCAGATAGCACCACCTCTTCTTCCCTTTATCTGCCATATTATCAGCCGTATTATCTACATTATCCAAACATTTATTCTCTTTATTTCCAAGCCCCATTGTCGTCCAACTTTCTCCCCCCTTTAATGCCGAAAATAATTAAAATTAAATAAGAAAATTGGGTTTCATGCGACTCAAACTTGGGCCTCCTCAGCTGACACCACCTCCCTGCTCTCTAAGTGGCGCCACTTTGCACTGGCCACAAGCCCACTTGTGTCTTAAAACACAGATAACATCTTTTAAGCCCTATCCTAACTGGCTTTCCACTAGAGTGTCCAAACAGAAAATTCGATTAAGGCCTCGGCTTAATCCCTGAGCTCATTCTTGACACCTTAAACAGCCTAACTAGCACATCAAGCAGAACATAAACATCACAGCACATTAAATGCAAAGCCCCACCATTTCAGGATGTTACACCACATGGATGATAAGGAACTTTCACCATGTGTGCAAGAAAGCTACGGGATAATAATTTCATATGTAACTAGGTCACATGTGTAATACTGTGTGTATACCATGTGTACAAAAAAGTTACGGGTTATGAGTAGCTAGGTCACATGAGTGGTTCTTAATGTTGGACACCATGTAGACAAGAAAGCTACGAGATGGAATGGCTAGGTCACATGGGTGATAAGAGACCTTCACCATGTGTACAAGAAAGCCGAGTTATGTGTAGGTAGAGCTATGCGCTGAGACCATCGAGTATCGGGTGTTTTCCGAAGGGGTTCAACGAGATAAATTACTAATGGTGATTGGTGCGATCATGTTATGAATAAGTGCAAGAGTGAATGTGATCAATTGAGAAATGTGGCAAATGTACGTGTGAGCAAGGGTGCATGTGACTATGTGTATATGTGCATAATGTGTTTGATATGTGATACGTGATTGAAATTGTGGTAAGGCTGATATGGTGTGAGCGCCATTATGAGTACTCATAAATATTGGTGATGATTATTCATTTCTATGGCTAGTATTTAACATGCTTGGTGTTATGTGTGCATATATGGAAGTAATATAAAGAAAACATGGGAGAGTAAAATTTTCAGTAAAATAGATTGAAACAGCAACAGTTATGTATTTTGAAAAAATCACCATAAATAGTAGAAATTGTATTATATGTTGGATGAGATATTGATTTAAATCTTATTGAGTCTATTTTCATATAAAGGAAATAGAGAAAGTAAAGGATTTGTATATTTTGAGATATTTAGATTTTTGTGTGACTGGTTCAGAGTGATTTCGAGATCCCCTGTTCTGACTTGGAAAAATCATTGAAAATTGTAAAAAAATAATTTTGGGACATAATTTATTTTTTTAGATTCCTTATTGAGTCTATTTTTATAATAAATAAACTAGAACATAATTTGAATTCTGTACGAAAAGATAATTAAATTTTAGCGAAGAATGGTTGGAACTGTTGGACAGCAGAACAGGGGAGGATTTGAAGAATAAAATGTACTAATTGGCTAAACCAAAATTCTAAAAATTTTATAGTAATAAGATATTTGAGTCTAATTTTAGGGAAAATTATCGGATCTTAATTTAGAGTTCTTTAGGTCAAGATATAAATAATTTAGTGACTGTGACTCGAGTAGACAGCTTGAGATGAACATGAATAAAAAGTGGAACTATGTGCAATTATGATTGTATTATCTTGAGAACATATTGTGAAGATTTATAAAAGCCTGTTAATAAATAACTTGTTATTTACATACTTACTTACTAAGCTTTGTAGCTTACTTCACTTCATTTCCCATATCTTATAGGGTTGTATGCTAACTCGAGTTGGAGATCGCCGGAGATGTAATCACACTATCAAGCTATCATCCTGGGGTAAAAGTGAATACAAACCTCTTAAATTTATGGCATGTATAGGGGACTTAGTCATTTGTATATGTTATAATTGGTTTGGCTTAAAATGTTGGCCTTTAATATTTAGCAGTTCATTTTGTATAATTTGGATGAAATTTTATGACTCAGTTTAATACGTTTACAAGTGTATGTGTTTTGGTAATGCCTCGTACCCTATTCCGGCGTTGAATACGGGTAAGGGGTATTACACAACACTGGTACTACCACTTAGGGTACAATGGTCATTTAGACGGTTAGGGGTAAAACGGTAATTTCACCCCTCGGGGGTATTTCGGTAATTTTACCCATTGAGAATATTTCGGTAACTTTACCCATAGAGGGTACTTCAGTAATTTTACCCGTGAAGGGTATTTCGATAATTTTACCCATGAAGGGTATTTCAGTAATTTTGCAAACCAGAGGTATTTCGGTAATTTCACAAATCAAGGGTCTTTCGAAAATTTCACAAATCAGGGGTATTTCAATAATTTAACAAATCATTTACAAGTCAAGGGTATTTCAGTAATTTTGCAAATTAGGGGTATTTCAGTACTTTTGTAAACCAAGGGTATTTCAATAATTTTGTAAACCAAGGGTATTTCAGTAATTTGTAAACCAAGGTACTCTAAATAGAGATAACGATACGAATAGGCCTAGGGCCCATTCTCGGCCCAAATGGGCCCACACGTTCGTGTGGCCCATTTAGCCCAAATCTAGCCACAGATATGAGATTGACATAGTCTAATCCAATATTTACTACACAATCATACAACTTATCCGATTGGGCCTACAGGCCCATTGACCCCACATGGCCCTTTTCGGCCCATCGTGGCCCAAACAGCCTAACCCACAAGAACACTCATAATGGCCTCAACGATCGCGTCAAAGCTCCCATACGTGCGCTCGCACGCTCGTGTGGCTACTATCACCGTGTGACTGGCATTTCAGCATTTGCCGCTTTACAGCTAGAGTAGTGCGAAATACACACTTGATAGGAATTTGAAGCTAATCCACGCTCCGAACACTCCTATGCCCAAACGCCAACCAAGGTATGCTTACACTCCTCATAGATCGCTTTATTTAAAGCCAGCTTCTTGCCTACTCTCATGCTAGCTTTCTGATGTGGGATCCCTCCTTCAGCAGAGTTTAATTCCAACACAACCACATGTCATCCCAACTTAGCAAAATAAATATCCCTTTTTGCTTGCAATGGGATTCGAACTCTTGCCCTCTCCTATTCTCCAGACGCTACATGCCACCACAACACAAGCTCCTTTTGTGACTTAAAGCATGCGCAACTAAAAATAAGCCTATGGGCCAAAGTCTAAGTTCATTTAAAAAGAAATCAAAATGAATTGCAAGCGCCAAGACTTGAACCTTGGACCCCTTGCTTCCTCTATGGTGTCACTTCCTTGTCTCCCATGTGGTGCCATTTGCCACTAGACCACAACTCCTTTTTGTGTCATTTTTTTTCCACATTTTATTCTTAAAGCCTACTTACTCCCAGGGTTTTATTCACCTAAAACAAAAATTTTTCCTAAAGCCCAAGTTTGAACCAGAGACTTCATGGAAGCCCCTTAGCCTTCCAAAATCACTCACCTAATAGATCCAACTTGCATTAGTGCCGTTCTCTTGTTCTAAAAAATTTTAAACGCTCCCATGCCCAAGGCCCAATAGGCCCAATTCTTCTAGGCCCAAATTTAGGGTGTTATAGATACTCGGGAATCTCGTACCCTAAGTGCCACATACATAGCTGAAGCTATATCAATCTCATATCACATATAACGCTCACACTAGAGCTATCAACGGGTTTACTCACACAAGCTGATGGTCATGACGAAGCTACACAGTGCTGCTCACACAAGCTGACGAGTATCCGCAACACATGCCGGATAACTCAGCCACCAGTAGGACGTACGAACCAGCACCAAAATCACATAACCCCTAATGACATGTCATTCGTATCCTAATCTATTCCTAAGGTTTAACCCGAATTTCACACTTGCCGAATTGTCGTCGAACATGTCCGTAGGATTGTATTAACAATTTATACAATATCAAAGCATATAAAACACAATTATAACAATGCTTATTAGAAACGAACTTACCTCGAATACAAAAACGGCGAATTAAGTTGATTAATCCGAAACTTTGTTCTTTCCCCGATCTAAATCCGTATTTCGCCTTTCTTGATCTAAATATAATAAAAATTAACTTACTTAATAATCTCTCTATTCAATTTAGTCCAAATTATACATTAAAGCACTTGTACACTTTTGCCCCCAACATTTCCCGTTTTTGCAATTTAGTCCTTATTTCATAAAATTATAAATTCACGCAATTCAACCAAAACCCATGCTAGCTAAATTTCAATTAGATCCCTAGCAGTCCATATTTTTCATTTATTTCACACTTTAACTACAAAATTTACACATTTCACAATTTAATACCTAATTGACAATTTTGTCAAAAATCACTTGATAAATGTTGTTTATCAACAAAAAGCATGCATTTTCTATCATCAATCATCAAAATACATCAACATTCATCAATGGAAAACCCTAAACCTTTAACAATTTTACAAATTAGTCCCTAGGCTAGCTAGATTAAGCTGCAACGATCTTAAAAACATAGAAATCATTAAAAACTGATTCAAAATCACTTACATGCTAACCAAGGAAGGTGCCAAATGTGTGAGCCCTAAAATGGAGTATTTTGTTCTTCAAATTTGATTGAAGAAACCATTGAAGAAGATGATATGATTATTTTACTTATTTTTACACTAACTTAATACATAAATTACTAATTTAACCTTAAATTAAAACATTGAAATTCACTTAAAAGATGTCCATAAAAGTCCACTAAATTTAAAAATGGTATATTTACCTCATAAGGACCTTTACTATTTAATTCCATAGCTATTAGACACCTATAGCTAATAGACACTAGTTTTACACTTTATACGATTTAGTCCTTTTTTATCAAATTGACCATTCAAACGATAAAATTTCTTAACGAAATTTTCACACAATCATCTTATCATGCTGTAAACATTAAAATAATAATAAAATAAATATTTTGACTTCATATTTGTGGTCCCAAAATCACTGTTTTGATTCGACTAAAAACGGGTTGTTACAGCATCTCCCTCCTTATTGTTAATCCATATGAACCACCCTTTATCTGTTTTTAAATCAACTAGCGAAAGCTCATCCATAATTGCTTTAAAGTCATGCATAAGCGCTTTTTTCTTTCTCCTTCCCCCTTCTTTTTCGATGTTGTCGAGAATCGCATTGAAATCTCCCCCGATGATCCATTTTTCCTTAACAGAACTTCCCACCTTCCTTAACATATCCCACGAACTCTGTCTTTTGTTCGAATTAGCATTCCCATAGTATCTCGTGTAATGAATGACCTTATCATTTTCCAATTGAATCAGAGAATCGATATGGTTGTTAGAGTAGTTTTTAATATCGACCTTTGTACCTTCTTTCCACATCATGGCAAGACCACCACTTTTTCCTATTGTATTAATAGCCAAGCATCCTTCCATCCTACATTTGCTACGAATAGAAACAAATTTATTTGTGTTAGCTTTAGTTTCACAAAGAAAGATAATCTTGGGATTATTTATAACAATAAGTTACTTAAGCTCACGAACTATCGCAGGGTTCCCAATCCCACGACAGTTCCAGCATAGAATCCTCATTGCTCTTGACGGGACTGGTCACCAACCACCGCCTTGCATGGTGTAACATTTTCCAGCAATCTCCTCTTCACGATCTTTGATGGACTCTCTTCTACGTTGTCTCCATTTAATCCCCTTTGTCTTCCTTTTATTTCTAGACCTTCCCAGTCCATCATACCCATATTTATGATTTCTCTTTCCACGGAGGAATT
The DNA here is from genome assembly GCA_005393395.2 of Gossypium australe. Lineage (NCBI taxonomy): Eukaryota > Viridiplantae > Streptophyta > Magnoliopsida > Malvales > Malvaceae > Gossypium > Gossypium australe. The sequence continues at coordinate 75,211,112 of CM016623.1, read as the reverse complement.
CAGTCCATCCTCCATTTTTGTCTTTCCAGTCAATTGCCACCAATTCTCCAATAGCTTTACCGATATCCAATGCTGTTTGACAATCCATAGCTTCCAATGGGATGTTATAAACCTGCAACTAAAAGGGAGATAGGTTGAACTCGTAAGTATCTATATTTTTACCCTTGATAAAAGGCATCATAGCGAATAAACAGAGGTCAAATAGCCACAACATAAGGTTTAGTATTCTGCTTCTGTCCTACAAGCATCCAAAATTAACAATTATCACATCTTCATTTAGTGCTACAAAATTTATCTCCTCTTTTTAAACCATAACGATCTAAAGACTACATTGCCTCTCTATTTGGTTTCTCCTCCGCCATTATTCTGCCCACCACCGATGTAACACCCCTTGCCCGTATTCGAAGCCGGAACTAGATATGAGGCATTACCCAACTTAAATTGCTTAAACAAAACATATCGGGCTATAAAATTTCGCTGCAGCTTAGAAACTTTCCATTTAAACTCATAACCTGCTCATTCTGGGCCTACGAGGCCCTAAACATACTTCTGAGAGGTTTCAAAATTAAAACGAGAACTTTACGTGCTTAAAATTTTTTTGGTCCAAACAGAGGCCACACGCCCGTGTTGTTCAAGGGACACGCCCGTGTGCCCTTGAGACATGCCCATGTTCTTAACCCATGGTTGACACTAACTTATTTCACACAGCCAGACACACGCCCGTGTCCCTAGCCTGTGTTCCTCACACAGCCTCGACACGCCTGTGTCTTAGCCCGTGTGCCAAAACCTTGGCATTCTGTTTATGACGTCATCACCTCACTAAGGTCACACGGCCAAGGTACACGCCCGTGTCCTTAGGCCGTGTGTCGAATTAAATTCCCAACTTCAGGTGCAGACTTCACACGACTTGGGCACACTCCCATGTCTAGGGCCATGCCTCCCACACGGCTGAGACACACGGCCGTGTCTCTGCCCGTGTGTTTACTAATGAGTATACTGACTTGTAAACCTAGCTCACAAGGGGACACACGGCCGATCAACACGCCCATGGGGCTGACTGTGTATCACACATGGCCTAGACACACGCCTGTGTGTCTACCCATATGGACATTAAAAAAGCTATATTCCAAGCCAATTGCCACCCTACATAGCAACCATACTTACACCAACTCAAATCAAGCATAAACTTCATGACCATTTACAAAATGAGTTGAAACAACCATAGTAGCAAACACATTTGGCTTGCAAATATGACATAACCAAAACATTCAAGTCCTATACATGTCATACTCAAAATAAGTCTAATTTAGCTATACCAAAAAGTGGTCGATAGTGTGATCTCCAACTCCGACGTCTGTGAATTCTCGAGCTAACTTGGCAATACTACAAGGAAAAGGGCAATGAAAGGGATAAGCATAAAGCTTAGTAAGCTTGCATGGAAACAAATAGCAACAATAAGCTCATGACAATATCCATCCATGGCATTAAATAACCACACATAAAGTCATAGGCTCCTTTCCATACTTACTCATACTTGCCCTTATCTAGCACACACCATGCCATATATCACAAATGTTCTTCGTGAATTACTCACGGGTACCTGTGTTAACTCAATCACATAGCTTTAATACAATTCTCGTTTCTATTTCTAAGCTGATCTATTTATCCCAATAAATCATTAGGGATACTCAAATATGCATATTCATTATCATTAGCATAAACGCGAAGCCAATGCCACATCCCAGATGTGGTCTCACATAGATCATCTCTGAATACCGATGCCATATCCCGGATATGGTCTTATACGGAACTTCACATTAATACCGATGTCATATCCTGGATATGGTCTTATACGATTTTTCCTATTCAATGCCGAAGCCATATCCCAGATATGGTCTTATACGGGGATCTCAGTTCGGTGTCGAGCCATGTCCCCGGCATGGTCTTATACGGGACCTCATCCATCTCATGTCTCAATGATAGTGTTTTCATATTCATTATGGTCCAATTACGACTTCAACATCTCAACTTACTCATTCAACATCAAATACTCAATTTAGTAGAATATCATGTATCATCATACTATCAAACATTCTCAAACATGCTGGCGTAATTGTTGAATTTATCACATACAAACTTACCTTGTTTTCAAAATAGGCTAGATTGTCGATCTAGTCCGATATTTTGTTCTTTCCCCGTTCGAGGTTGATTCTTGGTTCTTCTTGCTCTATAATAGAAAATTAGCTCATTTTAATCATCACATTAATAAATGCATTTCAATAATCATGCTTTGGCAAAATTACTATTTTGCTCTTAGACTTTGACAAAATGACCATTTTACCTCTAGGCCCGAAAATTAATTCTAATCAAATTTCTACCTTCAAAAAGCCTAGGTGAACATTTATTCCTCTTATGACTACCATCAAAACTCAACATTTCACACATTTACTACATATTTTACAACCTTTACAAAAAGGTCCTTTTATGTGTTTTCATAGTAACACCTTTCACAAAAGTTGTTTATCTAACAACTATGTTCCATAAAAATGCAGCAAACAACTTAAAAGCTCACATGGAAAAACTCTAAACTCTTCACCATTTTACAAAATAGTCCCCTCTTTAGAAAGCTTAAGCTTTAGAGGTTCCAAAAGTACAATTTTTATCAAGAAATAATCACTAGAACACTTACTTGTAAAGAGAAGAGTGTGCTGAAATTTTTGAAGCTTTCAAGCCCCTATTTGCTGCTAATTTTCGGTGGAGGAATGAAGAAGAAAAGATGATATCTTTTCTTTCTTTATTTTAATATAAAATCCCAATTTAGTCCACCTAATCCACCTACTTGACCAAATTTTTTACTTTCTTGTCTCCTATGGCTGGCCAACCTTTATTTAAGGGGCTAATTTCCCTTTAAAGACCTCCAATTAATATTCCATAGCTATTTGGATCCCTTAGCTGGAAATTTTAAACTTACACACTTTATGCGATTTAGTCATTTTTAGCGATTAAACATGAAATCGCTAAAATTAAAGCACCAAAATTTTCATGCACTTATATAATCATGCTCTAACTCATAAAATATCATGAAAATAATTTTTTCTAACCTCGGTTTAGTGGTTCCGAACCACTGTTTCGACTAGTCCCTAAATCGGGCTGTTACATCCCATGTTTCGGATCCTTGAATATTGTTTACAGCATTTGTGTTGATGATTTGGGCTAACTTTTCTTCTGAGAATTTTAATCTTTCCAGCATTGCGTTAATACCTTCAGCCATTTAGAAGCTTATCTCGACAGAGCACTCACCCCCTCTAAACACCAGAAGGCAACAAAAGCTGAAAGCCCGTCAAGAGCCGTCTTTTCTTGAAAAGAAACGCTAATTAGCAACTGACTTTGATAAGGACTCCTCACGTCAAATCACCGATACCATCTTTCACCCATACAGACTATCCACATGATAATGGAAATCCTCTACAATCATGAGAACTCATACACATCCACTACTGCCATAATATCCAAAGAATAAAGGCAGATACACGAAAGCCAAGAAAGGAAAAATAAAAAAAAGGGGTTTAGTTAATCATGAAAGAAATCATGCTTTGAAAGTGGTTTTGTGGAATTTTGACAGTTATATGAAGAGAAAACGGGGGGGTTTTTGTCAAGCATTTAGAAAATTTTCTCTCTTTACCTTTTTTGATTAGTATTTAATAAGATATGACATTCTTGTACTTTTTTAAAAAATTAAAACGACCACAAGGGTCAAACATTTATTAAATCGCATCACAAATGACAACATCATGGATATCTAAAGATAGACCACGTCAAAGAACCGAGTGCGAGCCTCTGCACACATTCTTGTAATTATTCGCTTGTTTAGGGGAATGTATGTGAATGAATGCAATATTATATATATTTTCTATATAATTATTATTTTTTCCAATGTTGTGGTTATTAGGAAATATACCATGAAATATCATCTCCACATTAGATTATTTTTTATTTATAAAATTCTTGTGAGCCAAAAACGGATATAGGACATAAATGTAATTTTTCCAAAAAAGAGTCCATGACGAGGAGAAGATATAACGATGGTGGTCAAAGACATAGGAAATGCCTTGTGATGAAAAAATATTTAATTTTTGTTTTTCATTTTTTTCTAGAGATAGAATCATTGAAACATTGGCTGGAAATTTTATTTTATTATCCATCTCTTTATAAATTTGTTAAATAATTATTTATGATATAATTGTAATATATATATGTATGAGATGATCCACAGTTGATCTATTAAAGATAATAAGTGTGGTAATGAGAAAACAAGTGTTATATTGTTCCATTCACTTCTTTATGTTATTTGATTACTAAGAGAAACGTGGTAATGAAAAGGTGCATGCCTAGGATCGGATCTGGTAAGGAAAGACTTGGTTTTTAAGTGGTCAAATACAATTCACCTCCCTTTCCTGAGAACCTACTTGGTGCACGAGTCACTTTCACTTCTTTGATTTTTCCCTAAAAGAAAAGTTGTGGAGAATCAAAATTGTTTGAATATTAGAAAATTGTCAAAGCATGTATTGCATACATGAGATAAGAATGTCATATAGTTTAGGAAAGAATGTCTCATTTACTTGCCATACATATATTGATCATACATGATTGAAATTAGAAATTAAAAACCTTGTATGTTTTTTAAAATATTGAATGGGAGAAGGTCCCTAAACAAACCTACGGTCTCAATCAATGGTCTCTTGTGATGACATGAAATGGGCCTGGCCTAAGGTAGATGTTATCATATGGGTTTCACTAAGGAGATTTCCTGAAAGTAATGAGAATTCTCTTGTGATCAAATGATAATTGGACTGGATTCAATAAGTCAAGAAATTCTATCTTCAAAAAGAGGACAACTAGTCAAAGCATGCTACTCGGTGAGACTGTCCTACAATGACTCATTTGTGGTGCATGATGCAATAGGTGTTGAGTTGATGATTATACACTCAAGATCTTCTAGTTAAGTAACTCCCCACAGAGCTCTACTTAAGTTAGAATGATGGTCAAACATTACACAATTATTAGTACGTGTGCATGCCTAAAGGAATTAGGTTTATGTACTAATTGGATGAAAATCCATATTCTTACTAGTTGTTATGATCACCCCATGGTGGCTTGATTCAATGGGTGAGGGAATTATTATTGTAATGGCTTACAAATGTTTTCAAGGTTTAATGTAAGACGCATGCATCATCTATCAAAAATCATTGATTACATTAATATACTTTGTATACTAGTGTTCCCATGGTTTTTGCACGCAAAGAAAAATGGAAGCAAATGTTGCTCATTGGTTGTCTAAATGTTTAACTAATACTAAGCGGTATTACGTGACCAGATCGTAGTACAGAAATGTAGCTTTTATTAGTAGATAAACCTGAACATGTCATTATTCTAATCGAAAATGAGCAAACCAATTAAAAGACTAATATGTCATCAATTGGAGATATGTCAGGTCTTGGGCATCTGAGCGGATGACTCCCAGAAGTTAGAGACATAGAGGTGGCTGACTAGATTGATAGTACATCAAACATGACCCAAGCATAATAGATCTTGAATCTCTTTATGGATTTATTCGCTTGTGACATTCATAATGTGGCATACCTAAATCCTGAGTGGATGCTGGACTATGTATGCATGACTCGTACACTTTGATGTAAGTAAAAGCCTAAGTTCAAATAGATAAGGAACCGAAAGCTGGTGTGTTAGGTGTACGACTTCTGTAGTATGTAATGTCATTTAAAAAAGTGGAATTCATACCCCAAAACATGGGTAAATGTTATTCTATCGTTGGCATTACATGGTTGATGTAAAGTAAATGTGGCCATGGGTCGTCTATCTTTGTGATGAATGACTTGATCAATATTTGATACTGGTTGAATTTTCATGAAGGAAGATGTAATGATTACCATGATATAAAATAGGATCATATTGGGAAAATGGATATTATCTTAAAGTGATCAATGATATCCTATGAGGGTAACACACTTATGACAATGTCATTGAACGAGCATTTAGTAGTTGCTTTCGTAATGGTATGTCATTGAGGAGAGCTTAATTACGATACTATAGTGGAATGACTTCATGACTAAATGAGTTTATAATTAATAGGTGAAAAGCCAGAACTTAATTATAAATCATTTGAGCTTCAACTACATATGTCCAATTGGTCCCTCCGCTAGCTCGTTGAAACCAGAAATGAATTGCATGTTTGAATAAAAATGAACGGAATGAATAGCAAAAGAGAAATGAGAAACATTTAGGAATGATTATGGTTTTCTCCGAAATGGAATCATTTGGAAATGAATGTACATTTTCAAAAATGGAAATGGAAATGATTCATTTGCAATCCTATATGAATTACTTAAAAATGATTGGAAGAATGAGTTTATGTTTTTGGACTATTTTGAAACCCAAAAATGGAAATAAACCATTCGGTTATAGTGAACACGTTGAGCTGTGAAATATTGAACATATTTTCTCGAAATTTTACCATGGGTAAAATCGTTAAAAATTTACTAGTCAAAATTTTATTGGGGGTAAAATAGAGATGAGAAAATTATTTTATATATAAATATTAGTTTATTTTGGAAAATAGAAAAATTGAATTGAGTTAGATCAAATTACAGAGTATTGTGTCAAAAAGGCTCAGAAAGTACTTGTAATTGGACCCGATGTGAGAGAGGCCCAAAAACTCCTCATGGACATGAAGGGGACGACAACCCTAGTAGGAATACTAGGGTGTGTCATCCACCCTTGTCCTATTCTAAGTAGAATGTTGTTTTTCTATTTGAAATAAACCACTACAACTCAACAAGGGTTCTACCTTCTCTTCTTATAAATAGATGGCATCGGTAAAATTATTAATACAACTTTGAGAGATTTTTATTCTTCCAAAAAATAGAGAGAATTTATTCTCAACCATTTCATATAATTTTCTAGAATAACAATTCTATCGGTTTCTATTAAGAAGAGAGAATCTTCGTTTTCATTCCAAAAAGAGAGAGAACTTTTTCTAGTTCTATGTTTCGATTCAATTGGTTCGAGCTCACACTCGAAACAATTCGTGGTATGAGAATAGCGGAGAAGATCGTTTGATTGAAAGCCATGAACAACGAACGTCCTCTACGTCGAAAAATCATATACGAATTCGGTTAAAGTTTATTGTTATAAATATTACAAATCGAGTCGATTTTTAAAATTTTAATTTCTCGCTATACAAGAAAATTGTATTTAAACCAGAATTTTTTGCAACATAGTCACCAAAAGAAAATGCTGATCTGGCCTTCTTTTAATTGATATAATAACAATTTTAGCATTTTAACATTTTACACGTTCTGTTAATTTGGTCCTAATTCTAAAAAAATTAGCAAATTTATCTCATAATGTTTACGTATTCCATCAATTTGGTCGTAATCCTAAAAATTCAAACTTTTATATTTTTTAAAATTCAAAATAAAAAAATAAAAAATACATAAAACTAAAATTGTAATATATATTTATGTATAAAATTTCAAAAAAAATAATATAAAAATACATATTATAACATATTTAAAAATAAAAAAATTACAAAAAATCACCATCGAACGACCTGGAGGGCTCAAGGACCAACTTTTGATGTTACTGAATCCCTCAACCTCACACAGCTCCACTAATCACTACCATCAACACAGCCTCCCACCTTCACCATTTTCAACTCTCACCAGCCACCCAACAATCCAAAGCCCACAACCGAAATCACTACACCATTACACAACTCCAATCCAACCACTACTACCAATAAGCACACACCAAGCACCATTCGACCATTCTCCATCAACCAATCAATCACTAGGCCTCAAGCTCCCTACATCTCTGGAACTCACACTCCCTCTTATTCACAAACCACCATCTTATCCCAACACCATTACCATAGAGCCTCTCCCTTCTCCATAAACCATTACACAACCACTGTCAAACCTTGTATTAACAACCATAGCCACCATCAATTCCACACAACTGAAACCTAACAAAAGCTACAATAAACCCACACAAAGCACAAACTAAAAAAATTAAAAATCAAAGCTTTATTTCAGGTTATTTAGCCCCAAGGGTTTGGGACGACGCCTCAACGATCTGAACAGTCAGCAAGGATATTACCAGGCGAAGAATATATCCTTGGCTTAGGTCGATCTAACGGTCATCAATGAAAACCAGAGCTGAAAAAGTTCAAAGCTTTATTGTCGAATTAGGGATTTTTGAGATGTTTTTGAAACATCCAAATCGAGAGAAGGGTAGAGGAGAAAGAGTTCCTCATTTTGGTGGCCTCTGATTGAAGATCCGATGGCGGATTCAATGAAGGTGACACTTAAAAATGACCCTGTATTTTTTGTATATAAAATATATATTATAAAATATCAAAAACAATCATCATGCTTTCTTATATTTTAAATTTAAAATATATATTGAATTTTTTGTGTTTTTTTTATAATTATATTGTTTTTGAATTTTTAAGATTAGGATAAATTTATTAAAATTTTATAATTAAAACCAAAGTTTAAAATTTTATAAATAAAATAAAAAATTTAATAAAATGTTAAAGGCTAAAATAATTATTATATCAATCAAAAGAAGATTACATTAGCAATTCTGTCTAGTAACTAAAGCATTTTAACTATACAGGGATTACAAAATGAAATTGAATTACCAAGAGTCATCAAATTATTAAAAAGAATTCTAAATAATAAAATAAAAAACGTGTTAAAATTTAAGTGACTCCTAATGCAGCTTACCCTTAATTTTATTTTATGTAATGGATGTGATTGTGAGAAGGTACTCAATAATCATAGTATAAAAATATTTTTATTTTACATGCTTTTCATGATATTATTTTGTTGTTATAAATTTTAAGCACAGTTCAAATAAGGGTTAAGGATTCAGGGTGTCCCTAATATTTAATTAAACTCTCATATGTTAATTAAACAATTTCATCATTAATTGTAACGGTTAACAATTAAAAGATAATAGTTATTTTTTTTTTGTCATATGTCACGTTAATATTTCGTCATTTGACTAAATTAGATATTTTTCTTTTACAATTTGTTAAAAATACTTAAAAATTATAACAAAGGATAAAAAATCATTAAAAATAAAATTATTAAAAAGTAAAAAAAATTATTAAAAATTATAAAAATAATATTAAATAAATAAATTTACAAATAACTATTATTATTAAAATATCTACAATTTTATACATATATAACCTCAATTATTATTTGCCCTCTCAACCCTTAATTTGCATCTCAAAACAGTCATCGTTTTATTATGGTTATCAACCAAAACACATATAGAAATCATAGAAGAAAATGGCGAAAATTGAGCTAAAAATGTCAGCACTGCTATTGTTAGTGATAACACTTACCACTATCATTGACCACAGTATTGTATTGTTAATGATGGCTAGTTTGGAAATGGGGAAATATTGGATTTTATAATTTTGTTCATAATTTTTAATGTTTTTAATAATTTTCTAGTTTTTCTGCATTTTTTATATTTTTATAATATTCCCATAATTCTTAAAAAATTAATAATTTATTTGTCTAAATAAATTAAATGTTTTAGTTATTTGTGTAAATAGTTTTCTTTGAATGGGTTCTGGATTGTTTCAATAGGTTAAAGAATCTCAGGATTTAGCCTTTTTGTTTCAAAAATACTCTTAATTTTGTTTCTTGTATATTTTTCCAAAACTTTCTAAAAATAAACATATTTCTGAAATTGCCAAAATCCATTTCTTTCATTTCCCTTTTCTCTTTTACAATAATTTTAACTAGCAAAATCTTAGGAAAAGAATGGTGAAACCCTCCGTTCAAATACATTTGTTTCCATTACTGCCGGATGAAATTGAAAATCTAGTAAATTTAAGGTATTTGGACGGTAAGTTTAAAAATTATGGTTACCTAAAATCAAATTATGAAACACCCCAAACCCGGCCCACGAGCCTTGACCGGATCTGGTATGTTCCTCAAGAAAACCGGTTCAAATTCTTTTGTGACTTAGGAAAAACTTGTGCGATTTTTAAAAAAAAAATATTGTTTTGAAGACAGTTTGTTTGTGGGTTGGGCTTGGGTTGAAAACAAGTTTATTTTTATATTGAAAACCCATTTATTTCAGGTGACAAAATATTTAAAGTTCATTTTAAATAAAATTGACTTAATCCTTAATTAACATAAATTCGTAACATAATAATTAAAACAACAATGAAATCATCACTATGGCCTTATTACATCAAATAATTCCCAAAAATAAATTAAAGTGCTTAAATAAAATAAAATGTCTAGATTAAATAATTTGCTTGCTGTGCATGGCCACCTTTGAACTCCTGCCGACCCGGTCCATTACTGCTCATCACCTGAAAAATATTCCCCAACGGGGTGAGTCAAACAGACTCAATGTGTAACCAACACTAAAATTTAATAGATTTAGGCATACCATACATATCATGTTCACATAATAATTCAAGATAATGATGCAAACCCGAACCCAAACCTAGATGCCATCCGCTACACATCCCCGTACCAACCTGCACACCGTGGGGACTACTAAGTCAACCCTCCATCCGCTACACTCCATCGAAGGCAGTCGCTGCAGTCGACGTGCTCATCGCCCATATAAAATTCGTGGCATAGCCACCAGATAATTGTGTCATGAGACACCATATTCAGATAATGTAACCGAAGTTACCACATTCAGATAATGTAACCGAAGTTACCACATTCAGATAATGTGACCGAAGCCACCACATTCAGATAGTGAGACCGAAGTCGTCACATTCACTTCCCCTTTCTCATATAACCCGAATGCCCCATATTATTCATATCATGCATATCATACTTAAATTCACATTCATGTCACTTTTCACATGTTAAATATAACATATTTCGTAATCCTAGTAGGAGTAGGAAACGTACCTGAGTACTTTGTACCACATTAGGGTACCTTAGCCATATTCACATTCTTATACATACTTATATTAAATATTGCCATAAAACATATTAAAGATAGTGTGGGGTTACACACCTGATTTGCTTAACGAATTCCTTGAAATCCCGAAAAAAAACGATTGCTTTAGATCTCAATTCCTACATTTGGTAACCTTAATATGTTAGCATAAAGCCTATAAAACCAAATCCTAGTAGGATTTGTATTCTTAAAACCTACCTTGTTGTCGAATTGACTATAGTCAAATCCCGAAAACTTGTATTCTTCTCCTTTGAAATCGGCTACTCACTAGATCCCTTGAATCTGTTAGTTTTCGGCTTAAAACACATAATAATAGATCTAACTACTAAAATAGGCCTTGGTCGAATTCTATAGACACATACCTTGTGGATTTTAAATCCCGAAACTCACCGAATAACTAGGGAACACGCGGCTTATGGTGTACCTTCGGGAAAAGAACTTCTCCTTCCTTGTAGTCGACACTTAGTAAATCCCGAAAGATCTCTTCGGCAACAGATATTAAGGGTATTAGAATCTTAATTTCGACAGCCTTAAAAGAAATAGAATGAGAATCTAACCTAATCTTACCCTTACTGAAGAATTTGATGGAACTCTTGCTTGAACCCTTAGCAGTATTCGGCTATGGCTTTGATGTGGATAACAATTTCGGCTCTTGAGGCTTAGTGAGAAATCGACTAGGGCTATTGGTATCTTCGGCTTTTGATTGTGTTTGTAATAGAAGAAGAAAAGAAAAGAGAAAAAGAGAATATGGCAGAGAGAATTCGGCAGAGAGAAGAGGAGAAACTTTAGAGAATTTCGGCAGAGGTTTTCTTGAAGAGAAAAGAATGAATGAAGAATAGCCTTACTCTTCCTTTTACAGCCAAAATTACTAGGCTAGAGTCCCTTACTTGGCCACCACTCTTCTATTTGATAGCTTTATCCTTTTAATTATCACTTTATTAAAAGAATAATCCCTTATTATCTCCCTGAAAATAATCTAAAATAAATCCATTATTTATCCCCTTTTTAGCCAAATTTTAAAGAGAATAAAACTCCTCTTTTAAAAGCCTTGTTGCCGTCCACCTCTGTGCTTCTGGAAGCAAAAATAGAATTTCTTTTATTTGCTACCCATGTGACTCGAACTCAAGCCCAACACCCTTGCATGTGGCGCCATTTCCAGAGGCTCTAAGTGATATCTTCAGGCCACTTTTCCAAGCCTGTTTGTGTGTCAAATTCCTCCTATTAATTTTCTTAAGGCCACCTTGCTTTAATTCCCTCTTTTTAAACCTTAAAACTTGACATTTCTTTAATTTCCAAGTTTCCCGAAATGTTTACTTTCCTCTTTTGAATCATTTCTTGATCATTTCCTTACATTTCTATTTCCTTACATTTCCATACATTTCCATACATTTCCTTACATTTCCTTACATCTTAGGCTTCTTAAAACTCCTCAGAACACATCCAACACACCCACTGAGCCCACTATCTCATGAATTATGCACGAACGCATAACCCCTAATCCAGGATGTTACAGTTCTACCCTCCTTAAGAATAATTTCGTCCTCGAAATTACTTATTAACAGTCCTACAATCCTTCTCATCGCACTATGCTTACGCTGCGCACTCTGATCTTAATAGAACCATCATACTTTCTAGGCACAATCTCTAAGTTCACGTCTCCTAGAACTTATTTCTAACGTCGCGATTTAATCTGATTACAAAGTTTTATGCATTAGTCCTTGTTTCACTTATTACCCGCGAAGAAGTTTTATGAGAAGAATTTTAGGAGTGGTTCTTTCGTATTCATACATGCATACAGTCTTTACATTCATACATTCATCAATCAATTATGAACTTTCGTTCATTCAGAGAAATGTTGTAGTTTTCATTGTTGCTGTTTTTCCACTACCCAGGGGTATTTTCGTAATTTGTCAAAATAAGGTTCCTTGGTGATTTTGTCAATAAGGGTATTTTGGAAATTTTTTTTTGAAATCCTGGGGGTATTTCGAAAATTTTTAAATTATAGGGTATTTCGGTAATTTTGGAACTCGGGAATATTTTGGTAATAAACCGGGGTAAATTTGTAAAGTTTAATAAATCAAGCGTATTTCAAAATTTGCAAAACTTGAGGGTTCTTTTTGAGAATTTGTTTTCCAAATCGGTGATGTTTGCAAAAATTTTGGAAATCAGGGTCATTTTGGTAATTTTATAAGTCAGGGGCAGTTTCGTATTTTTCCAAAATCAAAGTATTTTGATATTTTGCAAATTAGGGTTTTTGGACTTGTTATAAAGTAATGAATTTTTTTTTGAATAAGAACTGTGGGTATTTTGGAAATTTCATAAACCAAGGTCATTTTTGTAATTTTACCACTAGGGGTATTTTAGTAATTTTGTAAATCAAGAAATATTTCAGAAAAATTTTATGGGATAGCTTGTATAAATCAAAAGGGTAATTTAGTTATTTTAAAACTAGGGTTTCCATAAAAATGTGGCTAATCGCTTTCGGGTTTTAGTTATTGGGTTTAGCCTGTGGCTGAGTCCTCTTGGTTAGGGTGAACCGAAGTTACGCACCAGGTAGGATTCCTGCGAAGAGGAGGTGAGTCACTAGGACTGCTTAAATACCAGGCTCTTCCGGATCCAATCCTAGACATGCGCACAATGGTTGCCACACCCTAACTCGGCGACTTAGACACAGGTTTGTTTAATGGTCCTTAAGTCTTATGTACTTGTGTTTGAGTAGACTAGTCCTAGGGTTCAACAGATCCTAGTTCACTAATCTTACGTTGCCATAAAACCCCATACATTTCACATATTCAAATCATTTCAGAAGTCAGAAGTACTTACCTGGTGGACTGCGGGTCGGAGACTTAGGTGCCATGCCAGAAAACTTGCTTACTTCCAAAAATATTTTCATAAAACTCATTTGGGCTCGATTTGAAAACATTTTGGGCCTTAGACCACAGGCCGAGAGTTTAAAACTGGGCTCTGATACCAAATTGAAACACCCCAAACCCGGCCCACGAGCCTTGACCGGATCTGGTATGTTCCTCAAGAAAACCGGTTCAAATTCTTTTGTGACTTAGGAAAAACTTGTGCGATTTTTTAAAAAAAAATATTGTTTTGAAGACAGTTTGTTTGTGGGTTGGGCTTGGGTTGAAAACAAGTTTATTTTTATATTGAAAACCCATTTATTTTAGGTGACAAAATATTTAAAGTTCATTTTAAATAAAATTGACTTAATCCTTAATTAACATAAATTCGTAACATAATAATTAAAACAACAATGAAATCATCACTATGGCCTTATTACATCAAGTAATTCCCAAAAATAAATTAAAGTGCTTAAATAAAATAAAATGTCTAGATTAAATAATTTGCTTGCTGTGCATGGCCACCTTTGAGCTCCTACCGACCCGGTCCATTACTGCTCATCACCTGAAAAATATTCCCCAACGGGGTGAGCCAAACAGACTCAATGTGTAACCAACACTAAAATTTAATAGATTTAGGCATACCATACATATCATGTTCACATAATAATTCAAGATAATGATGCAAACCCGAACCCAAACCTAGATGCCATCCGCTACACATCCCCGTACCAATCTGCACACCGTGGGGACTACTAAGTCAACCCTCTATCCGCTACACTCCATCGAAGGTAGTCGACGTGATCATCGCCCATATAAAATTCGTGGCATAGCCACCAGATAATTGTGTCATGAGACACCACATTCAGATAATGTAACCGAAGTTACCACATTCAGATAATGTAACCAAAGTTACCACATTCAGATAATGTGACTAAAGCCACCACATTCAGATAGTGAGACCGAAGTCGTCACATTCACTTCCCCTTTCTCATATAACCTGAATGCCCCATATTATTCATATCATGCATATCATACTTAAATTCACATTCATGTCACTTTTCACATGTTAAATATAACATATTTCGTAATCCTAGTAGGAGTAGGAAACGTACCTGAGTACTTTGTACCACATTAGGGTACCTTAGCCATATTCACATTCTTATACATACTTATATTAAATATTGCCATAAAACGTATTAAAGATAGTGTGGGGTTACACACCTGATTTACTTAACGAATTCCTTGAAATCCTGAAAAAAAACGATCTATTGCTTTAGATCTCAATTCCTACATTTGGTAACCTTAATATGTTAGCATAAAGCCTATAAAACCAAATCCTAGTAGGATTTGTATTCTTAAAACCTACATTGTTGTCGAATTGACTATAGTCAAATCCCGAAAACTTGTATTTTTCTCCTTTGAAATCAGCTACTCACTAGATCCCTTGAATCTGTTAGTTTTCGGCTTAAAACACATAATAATAGATCTAACTACTAAAATAGGCCTTGGCCGAATACTATAGACACTTACCTTGTGGATTTTAAATCCCGAAACTCACCGAATAACTAGGGAACACGCGACTTATGGTGTACCTTTGGGAAAAGAACTTCTCCTTCCTTGTAGTCGACACTTAGTAAATCCCGAAAGATCTCTTCGGTAACAGATATTAAGGGTATTAGAATCTTAATTTCGACAGCCTTAAAAGAAATAGAATGGGAATCTAACCTAATCTTACCCTTACTAAAGAATTTGATGGAACTCTTGCTTGAACCCTTAGCAGTATTCGGCTATGGCTTTGATGTGGATAACAATTTCGGCTCTTGAGGCTTAGTGAGAAATCGACTAGGGCTATAGGTATCTTCGGCTTTTGATTGTGTTTGTAATAGAAGAAGAAAAGAAAAGAGAAAAAGAGAATATGGCAGAGAGAATTGGGCAGAGAGAAGAGGAGAAACTTTAGAGAATTTCGGCAGAGGTTTTCTTGAAGAGAAAATAATGAATGAAGAATAGCCTTACTCTTCCTTTTATAGCCAAAATTACTAGGCTAGAGTCCCTTACTTGGCCACCACTCTTCTATTTGATAGCTTTATCCTTTTAATTATCACTTTATTAAAAGAATAATCCCTTATTATCTCCTTGAAAATAATCAAAAATAAATCCATTATTTATCCCCTTTTTAGCCGAATTTTAAAGAGAATAAAACTCCTCTTTTAAAAGCCTTGTTGCCATCCACCTCTGTGCTTCTGGAAGCAAAAATAAAATTTCTTTTATTTGCTACCCATGTGACTCGAACTTAGGCCCAACACCCTTGCATGTGGCGCCATTTCCAGAGGCCCTAAGTGATATCTTCAGGCCACTTTTCCAAGCCTGTTTGTGTGTCAAATTCCTCCTATTAATTTTCTTAAGGCCACCTTGCCTTAATTCCCTCTTTTTAAACCTTAAAACTTGACATTTCTTTACATTTCCAAGTTTCCCGAAATGTTTACTTTCCTCTTTTGAATCATTTCTAGATCATTTCTTTACATTTCCATTTCCTTACATTTCCATACATTTCCATACATTTCCTTACATTTCCTTACATCTTAGGGTTCCTAAAACTCCTCAGAACACATCCAACACACCCACTGAGCCCACTATCTCATGAATTACGCACGAACGCATAACCCTTAATCCAGGATGTTACAAATTAAATTGTATCTTTATTTAATATATAATTAATTTTATTTTTTATGATATAAAAATAAGTATTTTATATTTAAAATAGTTAAAATAATTTAAAAATTCCTCGAAATTATTGTCTTGTAAAATTATTTATGAAAAAGGTCTTGAAATTTTTTCAAATAATATTTTGTCGAAACTATTTTTTGAAATCGACTTTTATTTTGAAAATGAAAATAGGAGTAACCACCAATCACTTTTAAGAGGCGTGATTGGGTCACCTCGTAATTTGATCATTTTAATAAAAGGTTTGATTCATTAAAACAATATTTTTCGGTCTACAAAAATCCAGAAAATAGGTTCGGGAGTCTGTTACGCACGAGGAAGGGTTAGCACACTCGTTACACCCAAAAATTATTACCTAATTGATTATTTGATTCTTTATGTCGAAAGTTGAAAACTCGAAAATAATTTAAATTACGATCCCTCTTTGTATTATGTTATTTTTACTTAAAAATTCGCTTGAATAAGTCAAAAAATATATTGAAGACTTTCTTATCTCGAAGCAACTAAACGTCACGTCTCATAAGTTAGGACACGACACTTCGAATCTTTGAGAATAATTTTGCCTTTTTTTTATTTGAAATCGCACGTGTTTCAATTTTTAAAGGATATTCGATTATTTA
Organism: Gossypium australe; assembly: GCA_005393395.2. Classification (NCBI taxonomy): domain Eukaryota; kingdom Viridiplantae; phylum Streptophyta; class Magnoliopsida; order Malvales; family Malvaceae; genus Gossypium; species Gossypium australe. The sequence goes on along the minus strand of CM016623.1, from coordinate 75,193,885 downwards.
GATACAACGAGAAAAATTGAAACCCCGTAAGTTAGGGCACGACTTTCTCGAGTTTCCAAACAAAATATTGCCTTACTTTGAAAACTTTTCCTTTTTTGAATAACATCGAACGTAATATTTAAACGATAGGTATTTAGTTTATTCAAACTTAATGTACAAATGGATGATTTTAAAACCTAATGGTTGATATAGGAATACTATAAATAAATAAGAAATACCATAATAATATAGATTTGGTTAGTATTAGTAATCGCATCATAATAAAAATAAATGAGTGAATTTAAAATAAGTAAAAAAAAAATAGAAGTGAAAGATACTAAGTAATGATGATAAATGTAAATAACATGTAAAAATATAAATAGATGATGAATGAAATATATATAAATAATGAATAAGAAATGTGTAAATATGATTAATATAAACTTTAAAATAAAAATAAAGCTATAATAAATGCATAAATGTTAAGTAAATAATAGCGAAATAAAAAGCATGAGAAGTCGAAGTCGTAATAATAAATATATAAATGACTAATTAAATAACAACACACAAAAAATAATGAAAAGTTGAAAATAAATAAATAAAGAATTAAATTGAAATTTGAATAAAAAAACAAATTGTAAATCGCAAAATAATTGAGGAAAATAATTTATAAAATATTCAAGATAAAGGACTAAATTAAAATATAAATGGAATTAAGGGTACAATTTGTAAATAAAATATATGAATGGACAATAATAATAATAATAATAATAATAATAATAATAATAATAATAATAATAATAATAATAATAATAATAATAATAATAATAATAATAAGAAACAAAAACAAAACAAAAAATAAATAAAATAAAAAAGGAAATAAGTAGATAAATGAGTATCTAAATAAATAAATATGAAAGATTGAAAGAAAGGGACTAAATTGTGATCTAAATAGAATTTAAAGTACAAATCATAAAATAAAAATAAAGTAAAATGGATTAAGGGATTAAAATCGAATGTGCGAGGGAAGGACAAGGACTAATTAGGCAATAGTCCCCTTGTAACAGACCAATTTTGACCCTAATCGGAACGGTGGTTTCGGGACCACGAATCTGAGCCCGAGTAATGTTCTAATAATTTATTCTGTGTCTATTATATGTGAATTAAAATGTGTGAAAGTTTCGTAGAAAAAATTTATCGTTTAAGTGCTTAATTTGATAAAAAGGATTTAATCGTGAAAAGCGTAAAAGTTGCATGCTAAAGTGTAATGTACTAGATTGCTTGTGGCTTTTTAAGTGGGTGTCCCAAAAGGGCAATTAGCCCATTGACCATATTAATGGACGACAATGGGCCAAATTAGCTACCTATATATGTTAGTTTAATTATATTAATTTTTTTTATAAGGTTATGTTATATATTATAATAATGTTAATGCATTTATATAAAACAAACATAAAAATAAAGCCATCATCTCTTTCATTCTCTCCTAGCCGAATGTTAGGATAGAAAACACCATTGTTAAGGCTTCAAGTTTCGGCAAGTTAGAAAACTTGATTAAGGTATGGTCGGTTTTTAGTTTTTGATAATTTTTACGTTTTTGAGATCGTTGCTTCGTATATTACCCGACCCATGTCTAAATTTTTGAAAATACTATGTATATAGGATTCGGCCATTAACATGCTTGGATAGTTTTGATGTTTGATGAATTTAGATTAAATATATGTTAAAGATTTATAAGTTTTGTGTTGAAGTTTTTGGAGATTTTGAGTAAATAAGGCTAAATTGAAAAGAATAAATTTGTGAAGGATTAAAATGTCAAATAAATGAAATGCATGGACACATATGACTATGGGGAAGATTCGGCCTAGCTATGCTGTTAGGAAATTTTGCATATTTTGTGTTTTTTGTAAATAGGACCAATTTGTAAAAATGGAAAACATTAGGGGCAAAATGGTAAATTGTTTATTCAAGTGTTTTTGGATTAAATTGAGATGAAATATGCTTGAATGAGCTAAATTTTAATGTGTTTAGATCAAGAACAAAGAAAAACAGAATTGGACCGGGGAAAGACAAAGGTTCTCGAATAGCCGATTTACACGGTCTATCGACAACCGAGGTAAGTCCTTAAGCTGAAATTTGTTAAAGAATTATTCATGAACTTATTAAATGGTAATGTTTTGATAAATTTTAGTACATAATCATGTCATAGCCGAATGTATATATGTATATTAGATTGATTTCATAAATTGATAATGTGATATGAATAAGTGTATCAATGCGAATTGTGGGATTGTACGATGAAGTAATGATTTTATTTGTTTAATGTGAATAAGTTTAGTTGAATTGGATATGTAATATAGATATGAAGTGTGTGTGGAATGATTGATCACATTGATGTGTCCGGGCTTTAAGCCTAGCAGGCCTAGTGCCGGTGATTTATTTCAGGCTTTAAGCCTAGCAGGCCTAGTGCCGGTGATTTATTTCAGGCTCTGAGCCTAGCAGGCCTTGTGCCGGTGTTACTTATCGGGCTCTGACGCCTAGCAGGCTTGATGTCGGTGATGTGTTTTACAAAAGAGAAACCGAAATTTTGTTCAAGGCAAGTCAAAGCTAATTTATTGAGTTAATAGTTCAGGTAAGCATGTAAGGTATGAATTAACTGCTTACCTATTTAAATTAAGGTAAGCAAGTAACTCAGTTATTTATTTCAAGTTGTATGTGTTACAAATGGAGTTTACATATATATATAATTATAAAATGTGTTCTCGGTTTTGCTAATGAATGATATGAATATTGTGGTTTGGTCTTTTATTATGTGGATACAAGACCAGGTATATTCGGCCAGATGGATGGTTGTGTATGTGATGCTATATTATAATAATTGAACTTTAAGTATATGAATGTTTCTACATATGGTTACATGAGGACATTTTGGTTGTGGAAGGTTGGATTATGAGTAAATATTTTGTTTATAAGCATTTGGTTAAAGAGAAATTATTCTATAAATTTTATACATTTTGTAGGTATGAAATTGACAGCTTGAAAGTAAATGTGAGTACAAACGTACGAGTTGAATTATTTTAATTTAAATGTTTAATGTTTGAATGTTATATTATCATGAATTTAGGACTTACTAAGCTCGTAAGCTTATTTGTGCGAAATGTTTCCTCTGTTTTATAGATTAGGTGCAAGCTACAACTTCGTCGGGATCGTTCAGAAAGTCGTCCACACTATCAAAGTATTTTGGTACTCTTTCATTTTGGTTTTCGAATGAAGGCATGTATAGGAAAAGACTTTGTCTTTGTTTTGATGAAAACTTTTGGTTCATGTATATAATAGCCATGCGAATATGGCTAAATTTCTAGTTAAGTATGCTTTTGGTGCTTTTGATACAATGTCGGTTTATGTTGGTAATGTTTGTGCATTTTTAATCGAAGTTTAATCGTTTTTGATAAGGAAGTGTATGTCTACGAAATGAATCTTTGAATTAGGTATTGTGGTAAGTAACCAATGGTACACTCGATTATATGAAACCATAGTTGTGTTTTGTTAATAAATCGATGATGTTAGGATATTATGTGAATGTTTTAGGTATAGGTTAATTTGTATAAATGATTAAAATGCATGGACAGTATGAGTTGTATGTGGGTATGTTCGGTTATAAACTAGTTAATCATATTTTGCAATGAAATAGTTTTTAGTTAGCAGCAGTTATGTGATTTTGAAAAATCACTAAAAATAGGATAAATTGAATTAGACAGTGAATAAGATATAGAATTAAATCTTATTGTGTCTATTTTTACATGAAAGAAACAGAGTAGGCAAAGGAATTATATATTATGAGATATTTAAGTTTTAGTGAGACTTGTTCTGAATGAATTCGTGAGTCCCTGTTCTGTCTTGGAAAAATTGTTAAAACTTGTAAAAAAATAACTATGGATCATGGTTTATATGTTTAGAATCCTTAATGAGTCTATTTTTGATTGGAATAAACAAGAACATTATTGAAATTTTGTGCAATGAGATAACTGAGTTTTTGTAAAGATAGGTCAGAATTATCAAACAGTGAAATAGAGGTAACTTTGATGAATAAAATGTACTAATTGGCCACATGAAAAATTCTGGAAAAATTATGGTAAAAAGTTATATGAGTCTAGTTTCAAAGAAAATTTACGGATCTAAATTTCGAGTTTTTTAACTCGAATTATGGTCAATTTATTCAGCATGATGCAGTTGGACAGCTTTAAATTTTTATGCCCCAAATTAGAAGTCAAGTCTAGTAATGCCACATACTCGACTCCGACAAAGGTTTCGGGTAAGGGGTGTTACACCCCTTGTCCATATGCGCACCGTTTCGAAGAGGACTGAAATGAAATAGTGCAAAAATTACTAAGTAAAATTAAAAAAAGAAATAAGACTTGATTGTAAAAGTAGTTAAAAATAGAGGGACCAAAGAAACAAATAAACCACGCCCTTATCAAAACACGCGGGCCTGAATTGGGTCAGGCCGGATTCGGGTCATCGGGCCCACTGATACGACGCCGTTTCGAGTGTCCCTTCTTGAAAATGGTCTAGGGACCAAAGTGAAAACAAAATAAAATTAACAGGTCAAATTTTAAAAAGGAAAAAGGACCACATTGCAATGAGCTGCAAAAGCGGAAGGATCGATAGCGCAAATAGCCCATTCGTCCAAAACGTGCGGATCCTCTAAGCAGGTCGGGTCGGCGCACGGATCCTAAGGGCAAAACGATGTCGTATTAGGGCTATGGTGGCCAGCCCTAAACGACGCCGTTTAGTAGGCTTATTTAAGTCAAAATTTTTTAAAAAATTTTCATTCCCTTCCATTCATAAAAAAAAAAAGAAAAAGAAAAAATTCTCTCAATTCTCTCTCACTCTCCCTTAGTCTGGCAATCGACTGCCGCGTCGACCGTCGGTCGCCAGCGTCAGCGCCACCATCTGCGGCGGCTGGGAAACTGAAAAGTTTCCTTTTTTAATCCTCTTTTCGAAAGGGACCCCAATCTGGGGTTTAAATCCCAAAATATCACCGGTCCTCGGCCATGAGAAAAGAAACCGAAAGGTTTCGCCCTTTCCCGACGAAGCCTTTGACGGCGGCGAGGACGACGATTCTGGGTAAGTGTTTTCTTCCCTCTTTTTTAAGGTTTTGGAAAGAAAAATAAAAGATAGAAATAATAATAAAAAACTTTTTGTTTTTATTATTATTTCGAAATGAAACAAAAACAAAATAAAATCACCTTTTTACTTTTCATTTCTGATTAATCTTGTGTTTTTTTGTATTCCTTTTTTGTCTGTAAAAAATACATTGATGGTATTCGGGGCTTTTTATAGCCGATAACACTATTTTTTTATACACTGTTTGCTTTTATTTTGTCAATGTTCTTGCACTGTTTCTTCTGTTGCGGTTTTTGTTGTGTTTCCATCCTTTTTGCATGTTTTGGTGTGGTTAACGGAGGGGCAAAAGCCTGTTTTTAGTGAAACAGTAGCAAAGGCGTGTCAGGCCTTGGGGCAAGGCGCGGGCGGTGCACCCGAGGAGGAGCGGCGCGGCTGAAAGGGCTAGGGTTTTGTTTAGTCTGCTAAAAAGTTTAGGTTGTGGGCTTAGGGTTTCTTCGTTTGGGCCATGTTGGGCCTTCAAATTTTTTTGGGTTGTAACCATTATGTTTTTGCTTGTAACTGGACTGTTTGTTTTGGACTTATTATTATTTTTGGGTTTTATTTAATTTGATGGGCCTAGGCAAATTGGGTTATTACAGCTGCCCCTCTTTGCTCATTGTCTTGTAACAAGGATGGAGCAGAGACCTTTAAGAAGGACCAATTCTGCCCGATCTCCGAATCTAGACTTCTTTGGTGCTCCTCTTCTCTCAGTAGCTTCGTTCTAACTCACTACGAATTCATAGGTATAGAATTTGTCACTTCAATCTACTCTACTGCAACTTCAGGGAGATAAAATTTGTAGCTTCAATCTGCTCCACTGCAACTTCAAGGAGATAAAATTTGTAGCTTCAATCTGCTCCAGTGCAACTTCAGGGAGATAAGATTTATAACTCGTAGCTTTGATCTATTCCACTGCAACTTCAAGGAAATAAGATCTGCTATCTTTAGTCTGTTCCACTGCAACTTCAGAGAGATAAGACTTGCTATCTTCAGTCTGCTCCACTGCAACTTCAAGGAGATAAGACTTGCTACTTCAATCTGCTCCGCTGTAACTTTAGGGAGATAAGATTTGTAATTTGTAGCTTTAACTGCAACTTTAGAGGTATAGGATTTGTGACTTGTAGCTTTTATCTATTCCACTACAACTTCGGGGAAATAGGATTCGCTATTTTTAGTCTGCTCCGTTGCAACTTTAGGGAGATAAGACTCACCACGATGACTATAATCCATCCCATTATAACTTCAGGGATTTAGGATTTGTGGTTTCACTAATCTGTTACACCGTTCTCTGAGGAACATGACTTGTAGAATCAATTTCATAGGCGTATTTATACCTAGTGATTAGGATATCATGACCAGGATGAATCAAATGCTTCTAACTAGATGTGTATGAATGATATTTGCATGAATGTAGAATGTCATTTTTCAAGAATGATCCCTTATTAATGCTTAGGTTGTCATTACTCGCTATTTATCAAGGTTCTATTACTGATATGTTACCATGCCTTCTTGTTTAGCCGGTATCTTTAACAGAAAATCCAAAGAAATAGTCACAATTTACACTATTTTTTCTCAAATGTTTCCAAACCCCTAAGTTTGGTTAATTCTGAATAGTGGTCCTGTTTTCAGATCCTTGTACTATTTTAGAAAACCTTTCAGAGCAATATGCAGAACTCCCTTTACTTGAATATTATTAGTCCATTAATCATTATTTCAATGTAAAAATGCTTGAAAAATATTGTAGTAATGGACAAGATCGAAGTTTATTAGGAGCAAGGCTCGAAATGAATAGATTAATCAAAATAGCAAATTTGCTTAAATACAAAGTGAATAAGACGAAAAATAAGTGCCCTGGATACCATAGCATGAGTTTCTTTGCACTAACTTCTTGAGGGCCCTTTTGAACTTGATATGTGTTTCGGAGGTCCAAAATATTTTGTTGATGCCCCCAGATGTAACACTCTTCCTTCTAAGAAGACTCAACTATCACATGTTCAATCTTCGATCAAGATTTGAATTGCCCTTTTCCTGGGTTTTCAATTCAAAAACCCCCTTTGGTCTCAAGGCGCCCTTTGCGAGTTTTGACAATACTTCTTGACTGAATCTGAATTCATAAGATTGGCCAAGCTTTTGCCATCCATCTCAGTCAAAATCAATGCTCCTCCAAAAAAGGCCTTCTTTACCACATAAGGTCCTTCTCAATTTGGCATCCATTTCCCTCTAAAATCCTTTTGTATGGGCAAGATCTTTTTCAATACTCGGTTCCCCTCATGGAATTCTCTGGGACAAACTTTTTTGTTGTAAGCTCACATAATTCCTTTTTGGTACATCTGACCATGATAGATTGCTTTCAACCTTTTCTCTTCAATCAAGTTTAGCTGGTCATATTGGGATTGGATCCATTCTGCTTCATCCAACTTTAATTCTGCCAAAACTCAAAGAGAAGGAATCTCGACTTCGATAGGTAGAACTACCTCTATTCCATAAACCAAAGAGAAAGGTGTTGCCCCAGTTGAGGTCCTGACAGATGTTCGATAAGCATATAGGGAAAATGGTAGCTTCTCATGCCAATCTTTATAAGTCTCAGTCATTTTCCCCACGATTTTCTTAATATTCTTATTGGCTGACTCTACTGCACCATTCATTTTTGGACGATATGGTAATGAGTTGTGGTGTTTGATCTTGAATTGACTATAGACTTTTAATATCATGATGTTGTTCAAATTTAGTGCATTGTCAGATATGATCCTTTCTGGCATTCCATATCGACATATGATCTCCTTATTTAAGAATTTACTGACTGCCGACTTCGTGACATTGGCATATGAAGCGACTTCTACCCACTTTGTAAAGTAATCGATGACCACAAAGATGAATCAATGCCCGTTAGAAGCTCTGGGTGAAATTGGCCCAATGACATCCATGCCCCACATAGAGAAAGGCGACGGAGAAGTCATAACATGAAAAGGTGAGGGAGGTACATGAATTTTATCTCCGTAAATTTGACACTTGTGGCATTTCTTGGCATAACTGATGCAATCTCCTTCCATGGTGGACCAATAATACCCGAATCTCATTATTTGTTGGGCCATTGTAAAACCAATGGCATGTGTTTTGCAGACACCCTCGTGGACTTCTTCCAAGATTTTCTTAGCCTCGACAGCGTCAACACATCTTAGTAGCACCTAATCTTTTCTCCTTTTATATAAGATCTCCCCATTTAAGACATAATTGTTGGACAGTCTTCTCAACGTCCTTTTATCATTCTCAGTTGCTTGGTCAGAGTATTCATGATTCTTCACATATCGTAATATATCGTTGTACAAAGGGTGACTGTCCTCTTCTTTTTCTTCTTCGATGTTGTAACAATAAGCCGGAGTCTCATAAATACTTATCTGGATAGGCTTTACATCCTCTTGTTTGTTCGCTTTGACCATCGAAGCCAAAGTAGCCAAGGCATCAGCCATCTGATTTTCATCTCGTGGGAGGTAATAGAAGGTTATGTCATCAAACTCCTCAATTAACTCAAGAACCAACATTCGATTGTAACACCCCTTACCTGTATCCAACGCCAGCATAGGGTGCAAGGCGTTACCTTTCTTAAAAACATGCATACAAATAATTTCGGGTTATGAGATTTCATTCAAATTTAAAACCTTTCAAATTTTTTCTTAAAATACCTAAAATGAGCCTACGAGGCCCAAAACACACTTTAGAAATGGTTTGGGACAGAACCGAGTTCTTTCGAAAACTTTGGAAAATGTCACTAAAAACAGAGGCACACGCCCGTATGGAAGGGCGACACGCCCATGTGACCTGATAACATGGCCATGTTGAAGGACCAAGTAACTTACATGACCTAAACATTTAGGGACATATTCGTGCCCCGTGCCCGTGCGGATTTATTTCTCAATTCGAACCTACAAAGGTTTTCACACGGTCTGGCACACACCCGTGTCCATGGCCCATGTCCCTCATACGGCCTTGACACGCCCGTGTCATGGCCCGTGTTCAAAAACCTTGACATTCTATTTCTAACTTCAACAATATCATATGGTCACACGGCCAAGCCACGAGACTCAATATCAGCTTTCCTTTTCTCTTTGGCCAATTCCTCGGCCTTACAAGCTCTCTCTACTAGTACAACAAATTCCTTTAGTTCTAGAATACCAACAAACAATCAGATGTCCTCATTTAATCCATCCTCAAACCTCTTACACATGATGGCTTCGATAGATACGCATTCCCTAGCGTATTTGCTGAGTCTCACGAACTCACGCCCATATTCTGTTACTGTCATTCGGCCTTGCTTCAATTCTAGAAATTCCTTCATTTTATGGTCTATAAATCTTTGGCTAATATACTTTTTACAGAAATCTTCCTGGAAGAATTCCCAAGTTATCCTTTCCCTTGGTAAAACCTACACAAGAGTGTTCCACCATTGGTAGGTCGAGTCTCACAGGAGTGACACAACACACTTCATGCACTCCTCAGGTGTGCAAGACAATTCATCGAATACCCTAATGGTATTTTCTAGCAAAAACTCTGCCCTCTCTGGATCATCATCTATATTCGCTCTAAATTCCTCAGCCCCTTGCTTTCGAATTCTGTCTACCGGATGTTTTTCTCTTCTAATTGTTTCCACTACTTGAGGACTTGTAGGGGTAGGCTGGGAAATTGGAGGGGGTGGAGGAGGTGGAGCATTCGGGTTTGCACGAACAAACTCCGAATACCAGACATTCATCATATGGAGGAAGGCTTCTCTAGCCCCTCCGCCTTGACTTAGTGTCACGGGCCCACTTTGGACTGGAGCGGTCCCTTCTGCAGGAGCCGGCTCATTACTCTGGACATCATCCGCTACTGCTCCGTCGGGATCCATTTACTATATAAAAACACATTTTAAATTGTTAGGAGTCGTCACACTATCATAATTTATATATGGCATGTATAGCTAGACTTGTACACACGCTAGGTTAGTCTGAGAATTGACTAAACCATAGCTCTGATACCACTAAATGTAACACCTCTTACTCGTATCTGACATCGACACAGGGTACGAGGTATTACCTTTCTTAAAAACGTGCATACAAATAATTAAGGGTTATGAGATTTCATTCAAATTTAAAACCTTTCAAATTTTGTCTTAAAATCCCTAATATGAGCTAGCAATGCCCAAAACACACTTTAGAAACGGTTCGGGACCAAACTGAGTTCGTTTGAAAACTTTGGAAAATGTCACTAAAAACAGGGGCACACGTCCGTGTGGAATGGCGACACGCCCGTATGACCTGATAACATGGCCATGTTGAGGGACCGTGTAACTCACATAGCCTAAACATTTAGGGACACACTCGTGCCTCGTGCCCGTGTGGATTTTTTTCTTAATTTGAACCTACCGGGGTTTTCACACTACCTGGCACACACTCGTGTCCATGGCCCGTGTCCCTTACACGGCTGTGACACGCCTGTGTCTTGGCCCGTGTGCAAAAACCTTGACATTCTGTTTCTGACGTCAACAACATCATATGGTCACACGGCCAAGGCACATGCCTGTGTTCTTCGCCCGTGTGGTGAATTAAATTCCTAAATTCAAGTGCAGACTTCACATGGCCTGGGCACATACCCATGCCTACGAGGTGTCTTCCACATGATTGAGACACACACGACTGTGTCTCAGCCCGTGTGGTTACTACTGGACATTCTATTTTGCTAACTTAGGGTGTAGGTGGTCACACGGCCGAACTACACGCCTATGGGGCAGACCGTGTGTCACACACGGCTTAGACACACGCCCGTGTGCCTACCCATGTGGACAAAAACAAGGCTATTTACCAAGCCCTTTCTGCCACCTTTTCTTGCACCAACATAAGCCACATCAAATAACCTACTCATCCATGCATTAATATACCAAATACTCAACCATGCAATTTAAACATTCATGAAAAACATCATCATTTTCATATATCAATAATAAGTATTAGCCATCATCCATGGCCTTATACAAAATGAACCAAAGTTCAAGGCAAGCCAACACGTTTGGCCAAAACAATATGACACTTGACAAAAGACCAAGTCCCTATACATGCTATACTCAAAATAATAAATCTAACTATACCAAATATTTAGATTGATAGTTTGATCGAGCCTATGACGTCCTTTGATCCCCGAGCTAGCTCGGCGATACTATAAGAAAATGGAAAAGAAAAGGAGTATGCATTAAGCTTAATAAGTAGCATGTAAATAATTAACAACAATTACCATACATTATATACTCATAACATATGATAAACTTGCATACAATTCTCGAATGATTAAAGGCATAACTTACTCATTTTCATCCTTACTAATCATACAACATAAATCGAGCTCATTTCTAATAAATTTCGTGTAGGTACTTGTATCACTTACAACATAGTCGTAACTTTTCTCACTTTTAACACAACCTTTAAATTACCTGTTGAACCAGTTGGAATACCAAAGGATACTCGACAAGCCTCACACAGGAGGGTACGATGTCGATGCCATGTCTTAGACATGGTCTTACACTGGCTCACGTATCGAGGCCGATGCCATGTCCCAGACATGGTCTTACACTAACTCTCGTCTCAATGCCGATGCCATGTCCCAGACATGGTCTTACACTGGCACACATATCAACCAAATGTCATGGCTTGGATATCCAATCTATTCCTAAGGTTCAACTGGGAGTATTCCACATCAAATTTTGTCGTGCATATTAATAACAATAATTAAACATTTTATGCAATATCAATTGTTTTATGCATAATAACAATAGAGTTGTATTATTTATGTACAACTTACCTCGGTATACAAAAAGTGGGCGACTAGATTGAATTAGTCTACTAGTTTGGTTTTCCCCCGGTCTAGGTTTGGACTCTGTTTTTCTTGATCTATAATGACAAAATTAACTCATTTAATCACCACATTAATCAAGACATTCCAAAATTCCTACTTTGGTAAAATTACAGTTTTCCCCTGAACTTTCACAAAATTATGATTTTACCCCTAGGCTCGTAAAACGCTTTTCATAAAATTTCCTCACTAACCAAGCCTAGCCGAATCTATTTTAAGATTATAGAAACTCACAAATCTAATTATTTCACACATTTACCACCTATTTTACAACCTTTACAAAAAGGTCATTTTTAGGTGTTTTCATGAAAATCACTTAACAAAAGTTGTTTATTTAACAACCAAGATTCTTTTTATTCCATAGAAATTCAGCAAAAACACTAATTCTCTCATGGAAAAACCCTAGACTTTCAACCATAGTGCAAAATAGTCCCATCATTAGCTAGATTAAGCTACAAGGGTTCCAAAAACATAAAAATCAACAAAAATGATCATGAAAATGACTTACTTGCAAGAGAAAAGCTTGGCTGAAATTTTGAGCTCTCAAAACCTTTAAGTTTCCTGAAAATTTTGGTGGTCGGGAGGAAGATGAAGAGATGATATCTTTTTCTCTTTATTTTATTTTTATTTCATCAATTAAGTCACCTAATGCCACCAACTTTGACCAATTTGCATTTTCTTGTCCCCTATGGCCGGCCATCACCCTTTAAAAGGCCTATTTGCACATTAAGGACCTCTAATTTAAGGTTCTCTAGCTATTTAACACATTTTTCTTGTAAAACAAAACTTTTGCACCTTATGCGATTTAGTCCTTTTTCGAAATTAAACATGAAATCACTAAAATTAAGTCATCAAAATTTTCATGCACTCATATAATCACGCTATAACACATAAAATAATATTAAAAATGATTTCTCTGGCCTCAGATTAGTGGTTCTGAAACCATTATTCCGACAAGCCCCAAAATCGGGTTGTTACATCGATAATTGATTAACTTGGGATCTCTTGTCTCCCATTCTCCCTTGAGTTGATAGATCACTAGTGCAGAATCCCCATATACCTCTAGAACTTTGATCTTATGTTCAATGGTTGTATGGATACCCATGATGCATGCTTCGTATTCTGCCATATTGTTTGTGCAATCAAAATCTAGTTTGCTAGTGAAGGGATAATGATCTCCGTTTGGGGATACTAGGACTGCCTCAATTTCGTTACCCACAATGTTTGAGGCTCCGTCGAAGTTTAGCTTCCAAGGATGACCTTCTTGAGAGTCTTCTTTGGTGGTTGCAACATACATTAGATCTTCATTCGGGAAATCAAAGCTCAAAGGCTCGTAATCTTCTAGAGCTCTACTGGCCAGAAAATCTGCTATTGCGCTCCCTTTTATAGCATTTTGATATGCGTAGACTATATCAAATTTGGAGAGTAGGATTTGCCACCAGGCCATTCTTCCATTCAAAGCAGTCAACTCCATCATGTACTTTAAAGGATCAAGTTTTGAGATGAGCCAAGTTGTGTGGTACAGCATGTACTGTCTTAGTCTTCGGGTTGTCCAGATCAAGGCGCAACATAACTTCTCGATTGGCGAATACCTTGTCTCACATTTGGTGAATTTCTTATTGAGATAGTATATTTGTAATACCCCTTACCCGTATTCATCGCCGGAATAGGGTACGAGGCATTACCAGACTTACACACCAACAATTTTGCAATACCAAAACACGACTTTCCACTCCAAATTGAAAGTTTTTATAACACCTTTTAAACAAGCCTACAAGGCCTAAATCACACTTTAAGAATAGCTTGGGATCAAATTGGACTCTTTAAAAGATCCCTAAAAGACTTAGAAAATTTTTCTTTAAACAGTCTACACGCCCGCGTGGAGGAAGGGGCACGCCCGTGTGGCATATCACATACCCGTGTTCCACACCCGTGTGGAATTATTTTTCAATTCGAACCTATAGGGGTTTTCACACGGCCGGACACATGCCCGTGTCCATGGCCCGTGTCCCTCACACAGCCACGAAAATCTCATGTCTTAGCCCGTGTGCAAAAACCTTGGCATTCTGTTTCTAACGTCATCATCTCATCAATGTCACACGGCTTAGGCAGATGCTCGTATCCTTCGACTGTGAGGCGAATTAAATTCCTAATTTTAGGTGCAGACTTCACACAACCTGGGCACACGCCCATGTCCATGGCTGTGCCTTCCAAATGGCTGAGACACACGGCTTTGTCTCTGCCTGTGTGTTTACTACTGAGCATATTGACTTGTAAACCTAACATGCAAGGGGACAAAAGGCCTAACCACACGCCTATGAGGTTGACCGTGTGTCACACACGGCCTAGACACACGCCGATGTGTCTACCGTGTGGACAAGAACAAGGCTATTTGCCAAGCTCTTTCTATCACCCCAACTCATACAAACGTAATTTACAACAAACCTTCAACCCATTCATGCATATTTAGAATAAGTAAACCAATCATGAAACTTGCACATTCTTGAATAACCTCATCTTTTCATAGATTAATAAGAAAGAGCCATCAACTATGGCCTTATACAAAATAGTTATCTTTGAATAAGCCAACACATTTGGCCAAAACAATATGACACTCAACTAAGTCTAGCCCCTATGCATGCCATACTCAAATTGCTAAGTCTAAATATACCAAGATGTGCTGATAGTGTAGGTGATCTTCTGATTATCTTCGTATCCTGAGCTGGCTCTTTGACACTATAAAACAAGGGAAAAGAGAAGGGAGTAAGCTTTAAGCTTAGTAAGTCTACATGTAAACAATAAACATCATACCACAATGCAATTAGTCAAACATTACATGCTAAGTAATAACAATTCATATCCTCGTAATCATGCTTACTCATTTCATGTCTTACCACATCCCAAATACATATCATAAACATTGCCCACAATTACTTGCACATATACCTTGCACTTATCTCCAAGAAGCCACATGAAATATTTACTCAAACAAATTTCTCGATGAACCCTTCAGAATGGTACAAGATACCTGGTGGTTTCACACATAACCCACCATTGATCAATAATAGGGTGGTATCGCACACAACCCACCATCAATGATAATTACGGTGGTATCGCACATAGCCCACCGAAATGAGAGTAAATACGATGGTATCGCACACAGTCCACCAAAATTTACTTATTTACAGATTTTCATCCGTACCCATATTTCTCTTCCAAAGATTTATCCAAGAGTTTTCACATTTCCTACTATTTCAATAGTTCTCAGCAATAAGCAATTTCATCCACACAATGCATTAATAGTTAAAACATTTGTAATAGAGATGTATCATTTACACATAAACTTACCTCGGTGTAAAATATGTTAATTTGCAGCTTAGTCCGTAACCTTGCCTTTTCCCCGGTCAAGGTTGTTTCCGCATTTTTCTTGATCTATAATAATAAAATTTAAACATTTAATCACTAAATAACTCATGGCACTTCAAAATTTTTATTTTGGTAAAAATGACCATTTTGCCCTTATACTTTGGCACAATTACGATTTTGCCCCTAGGGTCGTAAATTGTTTTTCATCAAATTTCCTCATTAAAAAAGCCTAGCTGAACATTTATTACTCTTGTAACAATTCACAATACCAATCATTTCATGCATTTACTACTCAATTACAACCTTTATAAATAAGTCTCATTTAGGTGTTTTCATAGAAACACCTTTCACAAAAATTGTGTATTTAATACTCAAGATTCATTATCTTTCATAAAAACTCAACAACCAACATAAGCACCTCTCATGGAAACACCCTAAACCTTCAATCATTTTACAAATTAGACTCCTCTCTAGCTAGCTTAAGCTTTAGGGGTTCCAAAAGTACAAAAATAATCAAATAAAACCACCAAAATCACTTACTTGTAAGAGGATAAGTTGATGAAATTTCTAAGCTTTCAAAACCCCCTTTTTGCTGGTATTTTTGGTAGAAGATGATTAAGATGATATGTGTTATCATCTTTCTTCTTATTTTATTTTAATTTATCAATTAAGTCACAAAAACCTCACCTAACCAATTGACCATGTTTTTTCTTGTCCCTATGGCCGACCACCACACTAAACAAGGCCTAATTGCACATTAGGGACCTCCAATTAAAATTCTATAACTATTTAACACCTTTATCTTGTAAAATAGAACTTTTGCACTTTATGCGATTTAGTCCTTTTTCGCAATTAAGCATACAATCGCTAAAATTAATGCACCAAAATTTTCATACATCCATATAATTATGCCATAACACATAGAATGATATCAAAACTAATTTATCCAACCTCGAATTAGTGGTTCCAAAATCACTATTCTAACCATCCCCAAAATCGGGTTGTTACAACTCCCCCCTTTTTAGAGATTTTCGTCCTCGAAAATCTTACCGGTAAAAAGGTTTGGGTACTGTTCTCTCATGACTTCTTCCGGTTCCCACGTAGCCTCTTCTACCCCATGTTTTTGCCACAACACTTTCACTAAGGCTATACTTTTGTTCCTCAACTATTTAACCTCTCGAGCCAAAATATTAATTGGTTCCTGTTTATAGGTCATATCTGGTCGTATCTCAATTTCGATCGGAGGAATCACATGCGAATGATCAGAACGATATCGTCGCATCACTGACACTTGAAACACATTGTGTATTCTCTCTAACTTTGCCGACAAAGCCAACCGGTAAGCTACTGGTCCAATCCTTTCAATAACCTCATACGACCCTATGAATCGTGGACTCTATTTGCCTTTTCAACCAAATCTCAATATTTTCTTCCACGGGGATACTTTCAGGAATACTTTATCGGCCAACTAAAACTCAATTTCTTTCCTTTTTAAATCCGCGTATGACTTCTGTCGATCTGATGCAACTTTCAGACTATCACGGATCACTTTCACTTTCTCCTTGATTTCTCTAACTAAATCAATTTCGTGAATTTGCTTCTCACTATGCTCGGTCCAATACAGAGGAGTCCGACACTTGTGACCCTATAAAGCTTCGTACGGTGTCATCCGTATACTCAACTGATAACTGTTTTGTAAGCAAACTCAACCAAAGGTAGATATTTTCCCAACTACCTTCGAATTCTAGAACACAACATCGGAGCATATCCTCAAGAACTTGAATCACTCTTTCGGATTGGCCATCGGTTTGTAGGTGGAACGCGGTACTAAAATTCAATTTCGTACCCAAGGATTCTTGCAACTTTTTCCAAAACCTCGAAGTAAAACCTTGGATCTCTATCCGAGATAATGGATATATGCACCCCATGTAATCTTACCACCTCAGCAATGTACAACTCAACCAACTTGTCAAGTGAGTGATCCACACGCACCGGTATAAAGTGAGCCGATTTTGTTAATCTATCTACAATAACCCACACAACATCTTTCTTTTTCGGAGTCATAGGTAACCCCGTTACGAAATCCATCGTGATTTGATCCCACTTCCACTCGGGAACCATCATTGGCTGAAGTAATCCCGAAGGTACTTGATGCTCGGCTTTTGCTTTTTGATAGATCAAACACTTTGTATAAACTCGGAGATATCTCTTTTCATACCCGGCTACCAATACAACTTCTTCAAATCATTATACATTTTTGTGCTGCCCGTATGTACTGACAAACAACCATTGTGCGCCTCATGTAAAAATTTTCGAATCAACTCATCATCTTTAGGTACACAAACTCTATCATGAAACATCAAACAATCATCTAAACCAACCCAAAAATTAGAGTTATCTCCCGATTCGCACTGAGCTCTCTTAACTTGCATCTCTCTATCATTCTTTTGAGCTTTGCATATCTGCTGAAGAAATAATGGTCTAGCACTCAACTCGGCCAATATAGAACCATCATCAGGCAATGCTAAGCTCGTACTCATAGCTCTCAAAGCATACAGGGAATTTCTGCTCAAGGCAGCCACTGCCGTTGTCAAAAATTTAAATCCTTTTGGTTCATCAGGTACTTTAAACTTTTGTGATCAGTATAGATTAGACACTTTTCACCATACAAATAATGACGCCAAATCTTCAAAGCAAAAATGATCACAGCCAACTCCAAGTCGTGAGTCGGATAATTCTTCTCATGCGGTTTTAACTGTCTCAAGGCATAAGCCACTACTTTACCCTCCTGCATCAACACGCAGCCAAGATCATTTAATGACGCATCACTGTAGACCACAAACTCCTTTCCCGACTCAGGTTGTACTAAAACCGGTGCTTCAGTCAATAAAGCTTTCAGTTTCTTAAAACTCTATTGTCATTTCTCGGTCCATTCAAAGTTAACATCTTTATGTAACAGTCTCATCATCAGGGTAGCAATCAGGGAAAACCCTTTAACAAACTGTCTGTAGTAACCCGCTAAGCCCAAAAATCTTCTAATCTTCGACACATTCCTCGGCGATTTCCACTCCACAATAGTTGAGATCTTACTCGGATCGACTCTAATGCCCTCATCCGACACTATATGTCCTAAGAATCCGACCTCTCGGAGCCAAAACTCACTCTTGCTAAATTTAGCATACAACTGCTTGTCTCTTAGAGTCTGCAACACAGTTTTCAGGTGTTCTGCGTGTTCACTCTCATCCTGGGAATAAATTAGTATGTCGCCAATAAAAACAACTATAAACTTATCTAAATACGATCAGAAGATACGGTTTATTAAATCCATAAAGATCGCATGAGCATTCGTTAAGCCAAATGGCATGACAAGGAACTCATAATGGACATACCTCGTCTGAAATGCAGTTTTCGGTACATCTTGCTCCTTAACCCTCAACTGGTAATAGCCAGATCTCAAGTCTATTTTAGAGAACACCGTAACTCCCTTCAATTGGTCGAACAAATCATCTATCCTTGGCAAAAGATACTTATTCTTCACTGTCACCTTGTTAAGTTGTCTGTAGTCTATACACAATCTCATCGACCCATCTTTCTTCTTCACAAAAAGTACCGGAGCACCCCACGATGAATAACTCAGTCTTGCAAAAGCCTTATCTGTTAACTCCTGCAACTAAACCTTCAACTCTTTTAAGTCCAATGGTGCCATCCTATACGGGGCAACCGATATAGGTGCTGTACCCAGAACTAACTCAATGCCAAACTTGATGTCTCTAACTGGAGGAAATCCGGGTAACTCTTCCAGAAATACATCTGGATACTCGTACACCACAGGCACTGATTCAATCTTTACCTCTGACTCTTGAGTATTCAACACAAAGGCGAGATAGAACTCATACCCTTTTCTCATGTATTTCTCAGCTACCACAGACGAAATCACTACAGGCAAACTATCTGATTTACCTGATTCAACCTGAATGACATCTCCATTTACACATCTCAATTCAATAAACTTACTACCACAGTTTACTAAAACATTATGAACAGTCAACCAATCCATACCAAGAATCAGGTCAAATTCATCAAACAACAACAACAACATGAGATTAGCAGAAAAACAATGACCTCTAATTGTCAAAGGACAATTCATACACACTTTGTCAACTAGCACTTATTTGCCTAACGGGTTTGACACTTTTACCACAAATTCTGTAGACTCAACAATCATACTCATGCTAGATACCAATTTCATACAAATATAGGAATGGGTAGACCCCGGGTCAATCAAAGCAACCACAGAGATATCATGAAGAGAAAAAGTACCTGTTATCACATCTGGAGATGATGCCTCTTCACGAGCACGAATGGCATAAGTCCTCACAGGTGCTCTACCCTCTGATCTCACAGCAGCATCTCTAGGCACACCTCTACTACTAGTCCCACTTTTCGAGTTCTTTTGTGGTCTACACCTCGAAGGTACATTGCTCGCTCTTACTTCTTGTTTTCTATCTTTCTCATCCCTCTCTAGACAGTTCCGAATGAAGTGGTCAGGTGAACCACACTTGTAGCAAGTTTGATTATTTCCCAACACTCCCTAGTATGTTGTCTACCACAATTTAGACACTTTGGTTTATTTGACTTTGTATTGCCCACGCTTGCCATTGAGGTGGCTTGAATTCTCGAGCCTGAATATGTATTACCTTGATCTCGGTGTGAATACCCAACTGAAGCAGTCGTCCGAGGGTTCGTTTCCTTGGACCTTTTTTATTGAGTTTGGAACGATTTACTCATTGGCCTCTTCCTTGCATATTGGGCCTCAATCATGGCTTTTCTCTTTTCCTTATTCAACTCTTCAGTCTTGCAAGCTCTATCAACCAACACCACAAATTCCTTCAATTCCAAGATCCCAACTAGTAATCTGATATCCTCATTCAGCCCATCTTCGAACATCTTGCATATAATAGCTTCCATAGACACACACTCTTGAGTATACTTGCTAAGCCTAACAAACTAGCACTCATACTCTGCAACAGTCATTTTGCCTTCCTTCAATTCAAGAAACTCTTTCTGTTTCTGGTCAACAAATCACTGACTTATGTACTTCTTTCGGAACTCTTCTAGGAAGAAGTCCCATGTCACTCTCTCCCTCAATACTACAGATGTCAGCGTTTTTCACCAACGATATACCGAGTCCCTCAGTAATGACACATCACATTTTAAGCTCTCCTCAGGCGTGCAAGAGAGTTCATTGAATACCCGTATAGAGTTCTCAAGCCAGAACTCCGGTCTCTCAGGGTCATAATCTATGTTGGCTCTAAATTCCTCGGCCTCTTGTTTTCGAATCTTATCGACCGGGGGTTTAGTCATTCTTACCAAGTCTATACTTTGAGGAGACACGGGGACTAGCTGAGGTATAGGTGGGGGTGGAGGAGGTTGAGCATTAGGGTTTGCTCGTACAAACCCGGTGTACCAGTTACTCATCATGTGGAGAAAGGCTTCCCGATCCTCTTCTCCTTGACCCAATGTCTCGGGTCTACTTTCTACAGGCGCGGTCCCTTATGTGGGAGTCGGCGCATTACTAGCAGCGTCATTAGCAGCAGCTCGGTCGAGATCCATTTACTATACGAAAACATAGTTTAACATTGTCAAGAGTCAGCACACTATCAATATATTTTTATGGCATGTATAGTTGGACTCTCACACATGCTATGGTAGTCTGAGAACCGACTAAACCATAGCTCTGATACCACTAAATGTAACACCCCTTACCCGTATTCATCGTCGGAACAGGGTACGAGGCATTACCAGACTTACACACCAATAATTATGCAATACCGAAACACGACTTTCCATTCCAAATTGAATGTTTTTATAACACCTTTTAAACAAGCCTACAAGGCCTAAATCACACTTTAATAATAGCTCGGGATCAAATTGGGCTCTTTAAAAGATCCCTAAAAGACTTAGAAAAATATTCTTTAAACAGTCCACAAGCCCATGTGGAGGAATTTAAACAAGCCTATAAGGCCTAAATCACTCTTTAAGAATAGCTCAGGATCAAATTGGACTCTTTAAAAGATCCCTAAAATACTTAGAAAAATTTTCTTTAAACAATCCACACGCCCCGTGTGGAGGAAGGGGCACGCCCGTGTGGCATATCACATGCCCGTGTTCCACACCTGTGTGGAATTATTTTTCAATTCGAACCTACAGGGGATTTCATACGACCGAACACACGCTCGTGTCCATGGCCCGTGTCCTTCACACAGCCACTACACGCCCGTGTCTTAGCCCGTGTGCAAAAAGTTTGGCATTCTGTTTCTGACGTCATCATATCATAAATGTCACAAGGCCTAGGCACACGCCCGTGTCCTTCGACCGTTTGGCGAATTAAATTCCTAAATTCAGGTGCAGACTTCACACGGCCTTGGCACACGTCCATGTCCATGGCCGAGCCTTCTACATGGCTGAGCCTTCCACATGGCTGAGACATATGACCGTGTCTCTACCCGTGTGTTTACCACTAAGCATACTGACTTGTAAACCTAGCATGCAAGGGGACACACAGCCTAACCACACGCCCATGAGGTTGACCATGTGTCACACACGGCCTAGACACACGCCCGTGTGTCTACCCGTGTGGACAAGAATAAGGCTATTTGCCAAGCTCTTTCTATCACCCCAACTCATACAAATATAATTTAGAACAAGCCTTCAACCCATTCATGCATATTTAAAATAAGTAAACCAATCATGCAACTTGCACATTCTGGAATAACCCCATCTTTTCATAGATTTATAAGAAAGAGCCATCAACTATGGCCTTATACAAAAGAGTTCACCTTTGAATGAGCCAACACATTTGGCCAAAACAATATGACACTCAACTAAGTCTAGCCCCTATACATGCCATACTCAAATTGCTAAGTCTAAATATACCAAGATGTGCTGATAGTGTGGGTGATCTTCTGATTATCTTCGTATCCTGAGCTGGCTCTTTGACACTATAAAACAAGGGAAAAGAGAAGGGAGTAAGCTTTAAGCTTAGTAAGTTTACATGTAAACAATAAACATCATACCACAAAGCAATCAGTCAAACATTACATGCTAAGTAATAACAATTCATATCCTCGTAATCATGCTTACTCATTTCAAGTCTTACCACATCCCAAAAACATATCATAAACATTGCCCACAATTACTTGCACATATACCCTACACTTATCACCAACAATTACTTGCACATATACCCTACACTTATCACCAAGAAGCCACATAAAATATTTACTCAAAGAAGTTTCTCGATGAACCCTTCGAAATGGTACAAGATACCCGATGGTTTCACACATAACCCACCATTGATCAACAATAGGGTGGTATCGCACACAGCCCACCATCAATGATAATTACGGTGGTATCGTACATAGCCCACCGAAATGATAGTAAATATGATGGTATCGCACATAGCCCATCGTTAATAAATAACAAGGTGGTATCGCACACAGCCCACCAAAATTTACATATTTACAGATATTCATCCGTACCTATATTTCTCTTCCAAAGATTTATCCAAGAGTTTTCACATTTTCTACTATCTCAATAATTCTCAGCAATAAGCAATTTCATCCACACAATGCATTAATAGTTAAAACATTCGTAATAGAGATGTATCGTTTACACATAAACTTATCTCGGTGCAAAATATGTTAATTTGCAGCTTAGTCAGTAACTTTGCCTTTTCCCCGGTCAAGGTTGTTTCCGCATTCTTCTTGATCTATAATAATAAAATTTACTCATTTAATCACTACATAACTCATGAAACTTCAAAATTTCTATTTTGGCAAAAATGACCATTTTGCCCTTATACTTTGGCAAAATTACGATTTTGCCCCTAAGCTCGTAAATCATTTTTCATCAAATTTCCTCATTAAACAAGCCTAGCTAAACATTTATTACACTTATAACAATTCACAATACCAATCATTTCATGCGTTTACTACTCAAGTACAGCCTTTACAAATAAGTCCCATTTAGGTGTTTTCATGGAAACACCTTTCACAAAAATTGTGTATTTAATACTCAAGATTCATTTTCTTTCATAAAAACTCAGCAACCAACATAAGCACACTCATGGTAACACCCTAAACCTTCAATCATTTTGCAAATTAGTCCAATCTCTAGCTAGCTTAAGCTTTAGGGGTTCCAAAATTACAAAAATTATCAAATAAAACCACCAAAACCACTTACTTGTAAGAGGATAAGTTGTTGAAATTTCTAAGCTTTCAAAACCCCCTTTTTACTGGTATTTTTGGTAGAAGATGATGAAGATGATATGTGTTATCATCTTTCTTCTAATTTTATTTTAATTTATCAATTAAGTCACAAAAACCTCACCTAACCAATTGACCATGTTTTTTATTGTCCCTATGGCCGACCACCACACTAAACAAGGCCTAATTGCACATTAGGGACCTCCAATTAAAATTCTATAGCTATTTAACACCTTTAGATTGTAAAATAGAAGTTTTACACTTTATGCGATTTAGTCTTTTTGCGCAATTAAGCATACAATCGCTAAAATTAATGCACCAAAATTTTCATACATCCATATAATTATGCCATAACACATAGAATGATATCAAAACTAATTTATCCAACCTCAAATTAGTGGTTCCAAAATCACTATTCTGACTAGCCCCAAAATTGGGCTGTTACAATATCGCTCTTTCTTTTCTTCCTGACTGATCATGTTGACCAAGCACGCATCTCATAGAATTCCTGAATACTACCAAGTACAGTATCAATGACCTATCTGGGCTGGAAAGCATCAGTACTGGGCATTGGACAGGTAATGTTTGACCTTGTCAAAAGTTTTCTGACACTCCTCATCCCAAACGCCTAGATTGTGTTTCTTAAGGAGACGGAGTATAGGGTCGCATTTCTCAGTCAGTTATGAAATGAACTAGGCAATGTAATTTAGTCTTCCTAGGAAACCTCAAACGTTTTTTTGAGTGCATGGTGGAGGCAATTGTTGTATAGCCTTTACTTTGTTTGGGTCGATCTCAATCCCCTTTTCACTGACTACAAATCCTATCAATTTTCTTGACCTATCCCCGAAAGTACATTTTGCTGGATTGAGCTTCAGCTAAAATTTTCTCAATCTCAAAAACAATTTCTTCAAGACTTGTACATGCTCCTTCTCTATTTGGGACTTTGCAATCATGTCATCTACATAAACCTCGATTTCTTTGTGGTTCATATCATGAAACAAAGTTACCATGGCTCTTTAATACGTTGCTCCCACATTTTTCAGTCCAAATGGCATCACCTTATAGCAAAATGTTCCCCACATGGTTACGAATGTGGTCTTTTCCATGTCTTTAGGATGCATTTTTATCTAGTTGTATCCTAAAAAACCATCTATGAAAGAGAATAGTGAGTAACCTGCCGTGTTGTCCACTAAAGTGTCGATATGTGGCAATGCTAAATTCTTTTAGGCTGGCTTTGTTCAAGTCCTTGTAGTCTATGCACATTTGTACTTTCCCATCTTTTTTAGGGACGGGCACGATATTGGCTACCCATTCTGAGTATTTAACCACCCGTAAGAAACCAACATCAAATTTTTTCTTGACTTCCTCTTTTATTTTCAGTAAAACATCAGGCCTCATCCTTCGGAGCTTCTGTTGAACCGGCTTGTACTCTTCCTTTATGAGGAGCCAGTGTACCAAGATATCAGTACTTAACCAGGGCATGTCTTGATATGTCCATGTGAAGACATCCTTAAATTCTTGGAGTAATTCAATGAGGTCTTGCTTCATCTCTACTGTAATGCAAGCTCCTATCTTCACCTCTTTTTCCTTTCCTAGGCTCACAATTTCCACTAACTCTTTATAAGGCAAGATTTATTTCTCATCTTGTTCTACCATCCTCAATAAATCAGGAGATAGGTTACAATCTCGATCATCTTCAAAATCTTGAGAATCCTCCATGCACATATCTTGCTCAAAAGGAGATTCTGAGTCAGTGGCAGCGTCGCTCACATCATTGATATTTGGAGACCTATTATAGGGATGAAGAAAAATCCAAAGAACAAAAGAATCTAAGGATAATTATTTGAATGGTATGATTATGAATGAAATGAAAAGAATAAAAGAATATTTACTCAAGATAATATGCAAAGATGCATTTTATTGAAATAAAGATTTTGGACATAAGCCTATTTAACAAAGGATTCTTATTGCTCTTAAGCTTAGAGCAATAAGCGTGTTTTGAACATTACTCTGAATTAGCTCTAAAAACTACAAAAATCTCTTCCGCAATCTAGTTGTTCAAAATACTTCCAGATACATAGGGGAAAATGTCTGATAAATTTTCTCCCCGTATTCCTTCTTCAGATATGGCATTGATGTTCAGGTTTCCCAACATTTCTTCAGTAGTCTCTTCTCTTGGCATCTCTCTTTCAGGGTGAATAGTTCCTCCTGATATGAAAGTCTTGGATATATGGGGAAAGGTCATTGGTTCCCACTTGACCTCTTCCCCGCTCAGTCGCGCTCTTCTCCTTTCTTGTTTCTTCTCCATCTCCTTCTTCCTTTGCCTCACATCTGGCTTAAATCCTAAACCAAAGCGGCCTCGTTTGTCCTTCAGCATAGGTGCCTCAACTTTTCCTTGTAGGCAATTTCCAAGTCCTCTCTCAGGCAAGGCTCCTTTCTCGACTGTCAATTGCAGGCTCATCCTTATAGTTTTAGAGATTTTGGGCACCGGGATCTTGTTCTCTTTGACGATGAAGGTTGCATCCACAAATTCCAACGATCGAAACGAACATTCTATCGCTTCATCGTCTATCCCTACGTATGGCGCATCACTGGTTACGGATGCAATAATGTCTGCTTCTATATTTATCATTACCAGTCGACCCTCGACTACCAACTTTAGCTTCTGGAGTAATGATGACGGCACTAACCCAGTCGTGTGAATCCAGTGCCTCCCCAACAAACAATTATAAGAAGGCTTAATGTCTATCACCAAGAAATCTACTTCGTACGTGTTTCGACCAATCAAGAGGGGTATCTCAATCCTTCCCATCGCCCTTCTTTTGGTTCCATCGAATGCTCTCACTATGTTTTGACATGTCTTCATATGAGAGCTATCTACAGGCAACTTATTCAGTGTGGATAGGGGCAAGACATTTAGCGCAGATTCATTATCAATTAACACTCCTAGCAATGTATATAATTTACAGCGGGTGGTGATGTACAGAGCCTTTGTAAATCCCATGCCCCCTGGCGGTATTTCATCATCGTTAAAGAAGATGAAGTTGTCAGAACTTATATTGTTAACTAGGCAGTCCAGCTTGTTTATAGAGATATCGTTAGCGACATAAGTTTTGTTTAGCACTTTCATTAACGCGCCACGATGTGTCTCGGAACTTAAGAGTAAAGCTAGCACTGAGATGCGAGTCGGTTGCTTGTGTAGCTATTCCACAACACTTACTCGCTATGCTTTAAGAATTTTAGAAATTCCTTAGCCTTATTCTCAGTTACTGGCTCATTAACTAGCGATTTAAGCCTAGCCATCTTTTCTTTCTTTTGTTCAACTATTGGGGTCTTTCTTTTAACAGGCTTAGCTCCTGCATTTGATGGATCATAGCGTCTCCCACTGCGTGTGTAAAAACCCACCTCTTGGCCTTCTTCTGAAGCACTAATCGGGTTCTTTTCTCCCGGAATCATCACGTTACAATCATAATTCCAGGGAACCTTCTTGCTATCCTTGTAGGGAAAAGCTACAGGTTTCTGGATTATGACCCTTGATGAAATTTGTACTCCGGCTTCATTGCTTCTAGGTCGTGAAACAACAACCACAGGGTGCTTGACTTTATAGACTTTCTCTATTAACCCCTCTTTTGGGGCACACACGTCTTCTCTTCAGAGCCCATAGCATATTCAAAGAATTCTAGCTCCTTATTGTCCATCAAATTTTGCACTAAGGCCTTGAATTCAACGCACTCTTGGATCTCATGATCTTCTTTAACATGGAACTCATAGTAATTCCTTATCCCTTCAGCTCTCTCTTCTAAATCTTGTTCGATTAATCCTCCCTCTACCATTTTCTTCCAAACCCATTTCATTAGGGTTTTTACTTCTACTACATTCATCTTGGTTTTTCCCTCCATTCTCAATTATTGTATTTACCCCTTTATCAGAATGACTGGGTAATGGATTTCCTGCCACATTAGGTCCTGATGGGTTGTCAAACTGTATAATTCCCATTTTAATGAACCTTTTGATAAAATTTTTAAATACAGTGTAGTTTTTGATTGAATGACCTGTGATTCTCGCGTGGTACTCGCATTGAGCATTTGCGTCATATCATTTGGGGAATGGAGGTTGCATGGGCTTCAGGTGGAAAGGAGATACCACATGTGCATCAACCAGACTTTGATACAGCTCCATATATGTCATCGGGATGGGCGTGAATTTGAGCCTTTCTGTATTTGGCCTCAGGTTAGATTCTTGTCTTGGAGGGCTCTGATGGCTGGTGGTTACTGTCCTTGGTGGGACAAGAGTAATTGGTTTCGAATAACCTTTATTGTATGTGCTTACATTATTCACCTCGTTTTCCTTCTACCTCAAGGCCAATCTTTTGGAGTTTTCCCCCGCGTCTATCTTACCACTTCTCACTGCATTTTCAATCATTTCATCGGACATCACTATATCCGAGAAGCTCTAGCGCTCCTCAACATATGGTTGATGAACGGGGCTTTTAAAGTGTTGATGAAAAGTATTGTGGTTTCTTTTTCCAAAAGAGGTGGCTGGACTTGTGTTGCCACCTCTCTCCATCTTTGGGCATATTGCCTGAAGCTCTCATTTTTCTTTTTCTCCATGTTCTGCAATGTGATTCTGTCAGGTGTCATGTCCGTCACATGACTATATTGCTTCATAAAAGCTTGTGCTAAGTCTTTCCATGAACTGATTTTCGCACAACTTAGTTGGTTGTACCATTTAGCTTTTGACCCGATCAAACTATCTTGGAAGAAGTGGATCAACAGTTGATCATTACTGACATATCCTATCATCCTTCGACAGAACATAGTGATGTGGGCTTCAGGACAACTAATCCCGTTGTACTTTTCAAACTCTGGAGTTTTGAACTTGGGAGGAAGTACTAAATCTGTGACCAAACTCAAGTCTTTAGCATCAATTCCAGAATCATAATCAGCGCTTTCTATTTCTCTGAATTTTTCTTCTGGCCATCTGCATCGATCCTCAAGTTACCTTGGCAATTCTACTCTTGCTTTTTCCATTTTTGGCATATCATCTAGATCAGGAACAACATGATTGGTTGGGTTATCCCCCGGATTGGAAGTTGAGCCTGTTTGGTAGATCATCAGTGCCGAGGTACCGATTTGATACTGTTGGGGTCTGATTGTGACGGGTACCTTTCGTGGGTACACCTCTGGTTGTGCCTGGGTGTTTATCGAGGTAACACCTGGGGGGTAAATAGGATCCTCATTATCGTCCCCTGAGTTGATCGCAGTGCTTTTCCCTTTTTCACGTTCTCCAGCCAGCAACTGCGCCAATTGACTTATCATACTTCTTTGGGATTCCAATATCTAATCCCTCATCTCCTATTGCACTTTCGCTAACTGTTCTTGTAGTTGCGCTTGCAACTGGTCTTGCATCTCTTTTTGAATCTGTTCTAGCCTTTCCAATATTTGGTCCATTACTTTGGTTTTGGCACGAATACTGTAACGATGTTCGGTTGGTTGATTCTTGTTGGCTTCCAGATTAACTGAAATAATTTTGTTTAATTAGGGTCTTTTTGTGAAATTTAATGAATATGATGCAACGTAATGCAAATGCATGAAATGAATGCAAAAAGAGGCATTAACTCTGATTCAATTCTGTTAGAACAAATTTACTAGAAAACAAATTTCTTTACATAAAATGAATTACATATACGGCTTTGCCTTAATGCTCAAAGCCTTAACCTTCCTAAGAAGCCAAGCCAACTCTTCACCCCGATTCGATTCTGACTCATACTTCAAGCTTAGCATGTCAGCCTAAACTGCTAGGGTTTGCAAATGATCGGCCACCTCTCGGATTTGAGCCATAGCTTTACCCATGATATAGTCTCTGTCCCTGACCTGACCTTGAGAATTGTGAATTTGCTCTTTCCACTGCTTGTTGTTTGCTTCAAGGAGTTCAACTCGGAGTTCACGGTTTTGTAATACGATCTTGAGCTCTTCCATTTTCCTTTTCAGCTCTTCAATCTTGCTTAAGCTCACTTTCAGCTCAATTGTGGAGTTGCAATTACGATACTGATGAAGTGACTTTTCTATTTCTGCTACCCAAGCTTTTAATCTGACCTTTTCATTTTGACATTCCAATAGGTCTCTTTATGGAGCATTTTCTTGAACCTGGGCATCTTGGCATTTCCTTTCCCATTGATTGCCTCTATTCTTTTCTTCTTTGATCTCTTGCCGCCATTGTTCTGATGTCTTTACCAACCGAAAGTCCTCATTGATAAGCGCAGCTTCTTGTAATCCATTTTTAAACTGTCCAGATCTTTTTCGGCCTTATTCTTTCCCTTTCTTAATTTCTTGGCCTCTAGCTTCTGAACATCAACATCTAATCCTAACTGCATTTTTTCTCCTCCAATTGTTCTATCTTCTTTCCTAGCTCCGAATTCCTCTTTCAAAATCTTGCTTTATGCTCTAGCTCAGACAGGACTACTTGCAGGTGTTCCTCCATTGATCAAGTGTCTTTTGGACTTAGCGTAGGGATATGGTAACAGCCTGATTTAGGGGCTAGTCAGAACAGTGGTCTTGGGACCACTAATCAGGGATGGGAGAAAATTTATTTTAATTTTATTTTATGAGTTATAGCATGGTTATAAGGGAGCGTGAAAATTTTGGTACTTTAATTTTAGCGATTTCATGCTTAATCGTGAAAAGGACTAAATAGCATAAAGTACAAAAGTTCTATTTTATTTGCTAGAGGTGCCAAATAGCCGTAGAATATTAATTCGAGGTCCTTAAAGTGAAAATAGGCCATGGGGGGAGTGCCATAGGAGACAAAGAATAGACTTTGTCATTTGGTTAGGTGAAATTTGGTGATAAAAATTTATTTTTATCATAAAATAAAGAAAAAAAATATCACCTTTTCTCTCCATCTTCTCTCCACCGAAAATGAGCAGCAAAAATAGGGGCTAAGAACTCAAAATTTCAGCCAAGCTTTCCTCCTTGCAAGTAAGTGATTTTGGTGACCTTTCTTGAAAAGTTTTGTACTTTTGGAACCCCTAAAGCTTAAGCTAGCTAATGAGGGGACCATTTTGCAAAATGTTTAAGAACCTAGGGACTTGTCATGAGAGAGTTCATGTTTTTTGCTGCATTTTTATGGAAGAAAATGAGTCTTAGTTGTTAAATGAACAACTTTTGTGAAAGGTGTTACCATGAAAACACCTAAAAGGACATTTTTGTAAAAGTTGTGAAAGAGATGGTAAATGTGTGTAAAATTTGAAATCTTGAGTTGCTATAGGAGGAAATATGAATCGGCTAGGCTTGATTAACAAAGAAATTAGATGAAAATCGATATACGAGCCAAGGGGCAAAATCGTAATTATACCAGAGTCCAACGGCAAAATGGTAATTTTGCCAAAGTAGAAATTTTGAAATGTATTGATTAGTGTGGAGATTAAATGATTAAATTTTATTATTTTAGATCAAAGCAAACGAGGTTCAGACCAAGAATGGAAGAAAAGAGAAATATGGACAATTAGGTCCCTTTTTTACCCTTTTCGGTATCGAGGTAAGTTCGTGTGCTAATAATGCAACTACAAGTAAAGTATTTAATATTTCGATGTAGTGTGAATTTTATATTGACTCTATGAATATATTAAATACGTTTTGACGAGATGTCAAGAATTGAAAGTCTTCAATTGAATCTAAGAATAGAGGGAATGCAAATATCATGATACTATGACAATTAAGGTCCCGTGTAAGACCATATTTGGAATATGGCCTCGATGTGAGATTTCGTATAAGACCATGTCAGGGACATGGCATCAATATGATATTTCATGTAAGATCCTATCGGGGGTATGATGTTGATATGATACTATATGTATGAGACTCAAGAGTATTCTTTAGCATTTTGAATGATTCAACAGGTATGTTGAAAATGAGGAAGTATGTGGTTATACCATGAGTGGTACAGGTATGTGCCTAAAACTCACTTGAGGTGAATTCGGTATATGAGGAAACCATGGTGAGTCATGTGTAAACGATGCACCCTGATTGCATATGTTATATTTATTAATGCATTAAGTGAATGTGTATAATTATTGTAGAAATCCATTTAAGAATTATAGTGTATGAGAATATTTCCGGATGAACATTCGAAATAGGAAAATGTATGTGGATAAATATCTGTGAATGCGTAATAATGGTGAGTTATGTGCGATACCACCTTATTAATTGTTAGCGATGGGCTGTGTGCGTTACCATTGCCAATTTTATCAATGGTGGGTTGTGTGCGATACCACCTTATTATTTGTTACTGATGGGCTGTGTGCGATACCACCTTATTAATTATTGAATGGTGGGCTGTGTGTGAAACCACCGAGTATTTATTATTCTTTCGGGATGATATCGAGAAACTTGACTAAGTGAAATTTGCATGTGGCTTTGTGGTGGTAAATGCAAGGTATAAATGCAAGTAAAGATGAACAATGTTTTATGATATGAGTTTGTGATAGGTGAAAGTTTAGAATGAGTAAGCATTATGAATGATAGAATGGGTATTCATAAGCTTGAATGAGATTTACCTTGTGGTTGAGTATAATAAATAAATGTCAATAGTTGCTTATCATTTGCATATGAACTTACTAAGCGTTATTGCTTACTCATCTTCATTTCCTATCTCTTATAGGTTAACTTAACTAGCTCGGGTTGGAGACCGCTGGAGATGCTTTCACACTATTGAGCAACCACTTGGGTATAAGGTTTCAAGTCTTCCTGAGATATGGCATGTATAGGGATCTTATTTTGGTTTAATTAAGTCATAGTTAAAGTAGCCAAATGTGTTAGCCTAAAAGAGTTAAGGGTTGGTTGTGTATAGCCATGGATGATGGCTCATGTCGATTGTAATGGTGCTAGTAATGGTTCTCCCTCGTATACGGGAAGATAGTTTGATTTTTATGATTCAAATGTGATAATTCAAGAGTTATAATTGATTATTTGAGAATGTTATGTGATGGTGTGTCAATGTGTGTAAGTGAGGGTGGCTAAATGGCTTTGAAAATAACCTTGAATTGGTCCACACGGGTAGACACATGGGTGTGTGTCTAGACCGTGTGTGACACACGGTCAGTCCCATGGGTGTGTGACTAGGCCGTGTGTCCCTTACATGTTAATGTTGTAAGTCAGTGTCGACCACGGGCTAGACACAAGGGCGTGTGCCTAGGCCGTGTGCCTCTTATAAGGTCACTGACGTCATAAATAGAATACCCAAGTTTTCACATATGGGTGAGAATACGGACGTGTCCAGGCCGTGTGGAGGACACAGGCCAAGGACATGGGCATGTGCCCGGCCGTGTGAAAACCCTTGTAGGTTCGAAGTGAAAATAAATTCCACATGGGCTAGAAAAATGGGTGTGTGTGACCACACAGCCTGCCCCCACGGGCGTGTGGCCCCTGTTTAGACAAAATTTTTCTAAGTGCGTGAAAGTTTTCAGTTTAATTTTGAGACCTTCTGAATGTATGTTTAAGGCCTCTTAGGCCCATGATAAGGATGTTATGCATATGAATGAGAAATCTTAAGTTGGAAATGAAATTTTAAACCCGAAGTTGTATGTTCAAGCAAGTCAAGTCTGGTAATGCCTCGTACCCTGTTCCGGCGTTGAATATAGGTAAGGGGTTTTACAGATGTTTTTATTGACTTTTTTAACCCACCACCAACTATATTCGAGGGTTGTCATTAGACTTACAACAAATATTTTCATTCTACGGGTTTGGTTCCAAGCGTTTGATATTTCACGAACCTTCTTGTAATTATCACCCTTGTACGAAAACTCACACTGAGCCAACCCTTACGTCGCTGGTATGAACTGCCTCGATCTATACTATCTCAATACGAGCAAAGGAGCATATCCAACAGCCCCCCAAATTCCAAGTAGAGGAACCCAGTCAAAGTCTCCACACTGGTACAGAATCTCATCGGGGATCATCCAAAGGGCTCTCTATTAGACTTCTTTGTCTTCGAGATTCTGAAGAATCACCATCCATTTTTCTTCTGAAATGTCGTCTCGCCTCGGCATAATCACAAATTCCTTCAATGGAGAGTAATTCTCAGAGAATACTCGATAATAGACCTTTTTTATCTTCCAAAAGTGGCTATGGAACCAAACTAACAAGAGTTGCGCACACCTGATAAATCTTCCTTCACCCGCTCTTCGACTTGCATTCAAAGATCTGAAGGTTTCGACCAAGATTGCCGGGACGGGTGTGACCCTTTCCTCAAGTCGGTCAAATAAATTTGAAACTACCTCATCTATATGCCCTAGTGTTTTGGGGAAGATTACTAACCTGTAGATACTCAGGGTGAAGACATCGACCCTTTTCTTCGTGTCCGGATGTGCCAAAATCAAATCTCGCAAAATTTCCCAAGGTATGCATTTACTATCTCCCTTTTACTTAATACGGGCCGTGACCCATTGCTCACTCATCCCCGTGATGTTCATTAGCTTCTTTAAGAAAGTCAAGACATTGGCGGCTCTAGAATAGGCTTTGTTGGCTTGAATCTTCGGACAATGAAGCAAGGTTGTGTACTCCTCCACAGTGGGTACCAAATCTACCTTCCCAAAAGTAAAACAACTATATGCAGGGTTCCAATATTGGGCCAGAGCTCTAAAAAAGTGCTTATCCACTTTGACATCGAGTAGATAAGGCAAATCACCATAGTAACAGTAAAATAGCTGCCTGGTTCCGTCGTCCCATTGGTCCAACACCTCTTTCAAATCTTGGAGATTATTTTGAGTCACACTGATGCGAGTGAAATCCCATAATTCTGACACATACCCCTCCATCAGATTATCACCCTTTTCTTGTTACGTTTTCTTGGACCATATTCAGACATCCGCATTATCTTCCACTTTATCAAAGAATCCCTTTTCCATGTCAAGCTCTCTATTTAGTAACCGAATGTGAATCAACACCTTTTTTATGATGAAAAATGTCATGCAATCACAGTCAAAGCAAAGCAAAACAAAACAAGTTAGTACATTTCATACAAAGCTAGAATTCAAAGCAAGCAAGAAATAATAAATAAAGCATCTATTCGGGTGACCACTAGGGTTTGGTACGGTTCTACCTAGGGTAGGCTGCTAGAGCTCGTTATATGCGGTTCGGTTCTAAAGTAAGGGTACCTGAACCAGCAATCCTCCGGTCCTTACTCATTATAGGCTCCTACGGATCGAGTTCGGTTCAGGGGAATACATTTCCCTATGGCTATACGGAGATGAAGATCTCACAAAAACATAAGTACAGATGTATCCCAAAAGTGATCCACTATCCTATACAGAGGTGAAAACCTCACGAAGGAATAGTTTCTCACTCCCACTTAAGAAGGGCAAGATCGAACGATTATGCAATGCAATATGCGAAAATATTCCAAGAAACTCGAATCAAAAAGCAAACACGAACAAAAATGATGAAGACCGCAACGATGACGGATGAAATGCAACCAAAGGATCGTAAATTTAAACCAAATCATCAATTCTCGACAAAAAGACAAAAAGTAATCAACTCGCGGCTTGACTCTCTTATTTGTTCCCCAGCAGAGTCGCCAAGCTGTCAAAACCATTTTTATGAAATCGACTTTTATTTTGAAAATGAAAATGGGAGTCGCCACCAATCACTTTTAAAAGGCGTGATCGGGTCACCTCGTAATTTGATCGTTTTAATAAGAGGTTTGATTCATTAAAACAATGTTTTTCGGTCTACAAAAATCCAGAAAATGGGTTCGGGAGTCTGTTACGCACGAGGAAGGGTTAGCACCCTCGTTACACCCAAAATTGGTACCTAATTGATTATTTGATGTCTTTATGTCGAAAGTTGAAAACTCGAAAAGAATTTAAATTACTATCCCTCTTTGTATTATGTTATTTTTACTTAAAACTTTGCTTGAATAAGTCGAAAAATATATTGAAGACCTTCTTATCTCGAGGCAACTAAACGTCACGTCCCGTAAGTTAGGACACGACATTTCAAATCTTTGAGAATAATTTTGCTTTTGTTTTTTTTTATTTGAAATCTCATGTGTTTCAATTTTAAAAGGATATTCGGTTATTTATATCCAACGAGAAAAATCGAAACCCCGTAAGTTAGGGCACGACTTTCTCGAGTTTCCAAACAGAATATTGCCTTACTTTGAAAACTTTTCCTTTTTTGAATAACATCGAACGTTGTATTTAAACGATAGGTATTTAGTTTATTCGAACTTAATGTACAAATGGATGATTTTAAAACCTAATGTTTGATATAGGAATACTATAAATAAATAAGAAATACCATAATAATATAGATTTGGTTAGTATTAGTAATCGTATCATAATAAAAATAAATCAGTGAATTTAAAATAAGTAAAAAAAAATAGAAGTGAAAGATACTAAGTAATGATGATAAATGTAAATAACATGTAAAAATATAAATAGATGATGAATGAAATATGTACAAATAATGAATAAGAAATGTGTAAATATGAATAATATAAACTTTAAAATAAAAATAAAATGATAATAAATGCATAAATATTAAGTAAATAATAGCAAAATAAAAAGCATGAGAAGTCGAAGACGCAATAATAAATATATAAATGACTAATTAAATAACAACACACAAAAAATAATGAAAAGTTGAAAATAAATAAATAAAGAATTATAATTGAAATTTGAATAAAAAACAAATTGTAAATCGCAAAATAATTGAGGAACATAATTTATAAAATATTGAAGATAAAGGACTAAATTAAAATAGAAATGGAATTAAGGGTACAATTTGTAAATAAAATATATGAATGGACAATAATAATGATAATAATAATAATAATAATATTAATAATAATAATAATAATAATAATAATAATAATAATAATAATAATAATAAAAAAAAAATAAAAATAAAAATAAAAATAAAAAAGGAAATAAGTAGATAAATGAGTAAATAAATAAATAAATACGAAAGAAAATAAAATATGAAAGATTGAAAGCAAGGGACTAAATTGTGATCTAAACAGAATTTAAAGTACAAATCATCAAATAAAAATAAAGTAAAATGGATTAAGGGATTAAAATCGAATGCGCGAGGGAACGACAAGGACCAATTAGGCAATAGTCCCCTTGTCCATATGCGCACCGTTTCGACGAGGACTGAAATGAAATAGTGCAAAAATTACAAGGTAAAATTAAGAAAAGAAATATGACTTGGTTTTAAAAGTAGTTAAAAATAGAGGGACCAAAGAAACAAATAAACCACGTCCTTATCATAACACGCGAGTCTGAATCAGGTTGGGCCGGATTCGGGTCATCGGGCCCACTGATACGGTGCCGTTTTGAGTGTCCCTTCTTTAAAATGGTCTAGGGACCAAAGTGAAAATAAAATAAAATTAACAGGTCAAATTTTAAAAAAGAAAAAGACCACATTGCAACAAGCCGCAAAAGCGGAAGGATCGATAGTGCAAATAATCCATTTGTCCAAAACGCGCGGATCCTCTGAGCGGGTTGGGTCGGCGCGCTAATCCTAAGGGCAAAACGACGTCGTTTTATGGTTATGGTGACCAGCCCTAAACGACGTCGTTTAGTATGCTTATTTAAGTCAAATTGTTTTTAAAAAATTTCATTCCCTTCAATTCTTAAAAAAAAAGAAAAAATTCTCTCAATTCTCTCTCACTCTCCCCTGGTCCGACCTAGGGTTCCGGCCATCGGCCGCCAGTCGCCAGCGTCGGTGCTGCCAACTGCGACGGCTGGGAAACTAAAAAGTTTCCCTTTTTAACCCTCTTTTCGAAAAGGACCCCGATCTGGGCTTTAAATCCCCGAAATCTCACCAGTGCTCGGCCATGGGAAAAGAAACCGAAAGGTTTCGCCCTTTCTCGATGAAGCCTTCGACGGCGGTGAGGACGGTGATTCTGGGTAAGTGTTTTTTCCTCTTTTTTAGGGTTTCAGCAAGAAAAATAAAAGATAGAAATAACAAAAAAAACTTTTTGTTTTTATTATTATTTCGAAATGAAACAAAAACAAAATAAAATCACCTTTTTACTTTTCGTTTCTAATTAATCTTGTGTTTTTTGTATTCCTTTTTTGTCTGTAAAAAATACATTGATGATATTCGGGCCTTTTTATAGCCGATTACACTGTTTGCTTTCTTTTTGTCACTGTTCTTGCACTGTTTCTTCTGATGCTATAATAACCCAGTTTAGGGGCTCGAAATAGTGATATCGGGATCACTAAATACGAGGTTTGAGATATTTTTTTCATGATATTTTATGAGTTAGTGTATGATTGTATAAGTACATAAAAATTTTGGTATTTTAATTTTATCGATTTCTTGCTTAATCGCGAAAAAGGACTAAATCGCATAAAGTGTGAAAGTTCCATTTTATAAGCTAAAGGTGTTCAATAGCTAAATAACATTAATTGGAGGTCTTTGGTGAGCAATTAGACCCCAAGAATAGAGTGGCCGGCCATAGGAGACAAACAATGTCAAATTGGTCAAAGTTGTTAATAGTAGGTGGACTAAATTGATGTTTTATATTAAAATAAAGAAAAAGAAGATATTATAATGACATTCTATGAATTTGAATGTTAGTGTTATATGAGAAAGGTGATAAAAGTTGAGAAGTTGAAGTCTCGGTGGGACTATAATAAGTGTGAAAATGCTATCATCAAGTTGTGAGATGAACAAGGTCCCGTGTAAGACCATGTCCAGGACATGGCCTCGGCGCCGAATTGAGATTCTGTATAAGACCATATTCGGGATATGGCTTCGGTATTGAGTATAAGAATCGTATAAGACCATATCCGGGATATGGCATCGATGCTTAATAAGAAATTCCGTATAAGACCATATCCGGGATATGGCATCGGCACTCAGAAATGGCCCCACGTAAGACCACATCCGGGATGTGGCATTGGTTTCGTGTTATGTTAATGTTTATGAATATACATCCTTGAGTATCCCTAGTGATTTATAGGGATGAATTGATTAGCTTAGAAATAGTGAAGAGGATTTTACTAAAGTTATGTGATTGAGTTAACACAGGTACTCGTGAGTAATTCATGAAGAAACAATTGCGATATGTGGCATGGTATGTGCTAGATCGGGGCAAGTATGAATATGTATAAATATGGCAAGAAGCCTATGACTTGTGTATGGTTAATTATTCCCATGGATGGATTATATTGTGAGCTTATTGTTGCCATTTAATTCCATGCAAACTTACTAAGCTTTATGCTTACTCCTTTTCATTGCCCTTCTTCCTTGTAGTATTGCAAAGTTAGCTCAGAAATTCGCAGACGTCGAAATTGGAGATCACACTATCGAGCACAAGTTGGTATAGTCAAATAGGATTTATTTTGAATATGGCATGTATAGGACTTGAGTATTTTGTCAGGTCATATTGGTAAGCCAAATGTGTTGGCTACTAAGGTTGTTCTAATTCATTTTGTAAATGGTCATTAAAGTTGGTCTAATACTTGGATAATTCTTATGTTTAATGAAGATGAATTTCATGAAGTGTATGCTTTTGCGGATGTATTGTTTTTTTGAGTTCATAGAGGTACCATTTGGCCATCTTATATGTTGAAATGTTTTGGTATGAGTGTGATTACTTGATAGGGTGGCAAATGGCTTGGTGGATAGCCATCTAATTGTCCACACGGGTAGACACACGGGCATGTGTCTAGGCCGTGTGTGGCACATGGTCAGCCCTATGGGCGTGTTCATCGGCCGTGTGTCCCATTGCATGCTTGAATTGCAAGTCAGAATGCTCAGTTTTAAACACACGGGCAGAGACACGATCGTGTCTCAGCCGTGTGGGAGTCACGGCCTAGGACATGGGCGTGTGCCCAGGCCGTGTGAAGTCTGCACCTGAAATTAGGAATTTAGTTCGACACACGGTCTAAGGACACGGGCGTGTGCCTTGGCCATGTGACCATAGTGAGATGATGACGTCATAAACAGAATGCCAAGGTTTTGGCCCATTTGCTGAGACACGGGTGTGTGTTGAGGCCGTGTAAGGGACACGGGCCAGAGACACGGGCTTGTGTATGGCCGTGTGAAATAAGTCAATGTCGACCACGGGTGAGGGACATGGGCGTGTGTGACCACACGGCCTACCCCCACGGGCGTGTCCCATTTCACATGGGTGTGTGACCCTTGTTTAGGAAAAATTTTTCTAACTGCGTAAATGTTTCCGGTTTAATTCCAAAACCTCTCAGAAGTATGTTTAGGGCCTCGTAGGCCTAGAATGAGCAGGATATGAGTTTAAATGGAAACTTTTTATGTTGAAATGAAATTTTATAGCTCGATGTGATATGTTTAAGCAAGTTAAGTTAGGTAATACCTCATATCCGGTTCTGGCTTCGAACACGGGTAAGGAGTGTTACATTTATTGGTATCAGAGCTACGATTTAGTCGATTCTAGGACTAACGTAGCATAAGTATGAGTCTAGCTATACTTTGCATATGTAAGAGTACCTATGTAATGATAGTGTGATGGCTTCTGACGTTTTAAAATTTCATTTTTTATATAGTAAATGGATCCTGATCCCAATTGAACTGCAGCTGGTGATGCTGAGAGTAACGCGCCAGCTCCCGCGCAAGGGACCGCGCAAGTAGATAGTAGACCAGAGACTTTGGTCAGGGAGAAGAGGCTCGAGAAGCCATTATCCATATGATGAGTAACTGGTACACAGAGTATGTTCAAGAAAATCCTAATGCTCAACCTCCTCTACCCCCACCTATTCCTCAACCCGTGTAACACCCTGGTTTAGGGGTTATGCGTTTGGAGCATAACCCGAGCATTTAGAAGGCTTAAGGTCCTGTTGGAGGAATTTTAGGGGTTTTGGAGAACCTTAGAAGGCAAGGGATGCCTTAGAAAATTTTTTAAATTTTAGGGTAATAAGAGGGAAATAGGGTAGAAAGGCCTTAAAATAAAATTGTGGAGTTTAAGGCACAAGAAAGGCATTGGCAAAGTGGTGCCCGTGCGCCACTTAGGCGCTGGAGGAGGGTGAGGGCGCTGGTTCGAGTGGTAGAAGCGGCATTTTGGTGTTTTATTTTTATATGCGGTTATGGGCTGGCGTAGGAAGGGTTTAAAAATAAAATGGGTGGCTTTATGGCATAAAAATCAAGGTGGCCCAGGTGGCCTGGGCGCTACTTGGCAGCAGGGTTCCCCCAGGTCCCGTGTTCGAATCCTGGGGGCTGTAGGTGGTTTGGTTTTTATTTTTTTGCTGCCGATTGGGGTATTGGACGGCACATGGGGGGGCTTCAAATGGGATAAGATTAGGATTAATTTTGTTTTCAATTCGGCTGAAGGAGATAATTATGAGTTTATTCTTTTGTTTTTTTTTTTTTTTAGTGGTAGGATAATTGTAGGATAATTATTATTAGATTGTTTTTTTTATGAGGTGATAAAATAAGAGTTTAAGATAGGAAAGGAAATTGGTTTAGAATTAAAAAAAAAGAAGTGGTGGCCGGCCAAGGGGTGGTCTTTTACTTTGATTTAAGTAGTGATATTGGATAAAGTTGCTATTTTATCTACTTAGTTATATTAAATATAGGATTATTATTATTTTATCTAATAAGTGGGATAATGGTGGAGCAATTCAAATTGTTTTTGAATTGGACTAATTCAATTTGAATTAGTAGGAGGATGGCCGAATCTTGGGTTCTTCATTCGGTTAGTGGCCGAATTTTATAAATAGGGGAAACACCCTTTTGCATATTTTTTTTTTAGTCTCTCATTTTAATTGCTTGTGCCAAATTTTTCTTCTACTCCCTCTCCCTATTCTTTTATTTTATTTTCTCTTAGTTTTGCCGAAAGTGGTAGTCAACCAATTCATTGCCGAATTCCTTTCACTCTCTTCCTTTCTATACCTTTTTATTTCCTTCAACTTTGATTCTTTAACCTTTAGACTAGGCCGAAACTCCTTTATTATTGAGCACCATTGTCGAAATCGTTGGCATCCTAGTGTGGTTGGCCGAATATCAGCAAGGGTGATCTCCTCGGTTCATCTCCATTTAGTTTTAAGGCTAGCGCGAGGGAGCACTTAGGGACTGTTTGAATTCGGTTACTCATCAAGGGCAAATCTACAGAAGCAAAGGAAGGCCTTCGGGATCTCAGATTATTTCGGTAAGGATGTTAGTAAGTAACTTAGATTTGTTAAGAGTAGATTGTGGCTTTGTTGATTAATGGTGTGATTCTGATTAAGCTTTTTGATGGAGACCAATACCAGTCAAGAAGGGAAAGGGAAAGTCCCTGTTCCGAAGTTTAAGAAAAGAGCCGTCTCGGCAGTTCGGGATTGGCCACCGGGGTGTGGACGTGCAGCAGAAAACGTTAGGCAGATAGCTGTGGTCTCGCTAAGCGATAGCGTTGAAATCGAGGGTTTAGAACTTCAGGTTATAAGGTGTGTAACTAACCCACTGTTTCCGGGTTTTATGTGTTATATGTTTTACTAACAAGTGCAGTAATAAGTGTGCCATATATACCCCTAAAGGGTATAGCGATGATCAGGTTAGTATCGGACCTGTTGCAATGTGATTATTTGTTTATGAGTATGTTTATGGATATTAATAAGCATGTGCATGCATTATCACGATTATATTTTATGTGGCATGTGCATGGGTGGGTTATGAAAAGAAGGTACGGGTGTACTTCGAGTACGTGGTTGATGTCAGCTTTGTGCTACATCGTGGATTGGCGCTGACTGAGGTCGCGTTGTGGATCTTTGCGATTTAGTTCGCGTGGTTACCTTGATTGATATCGGCTTTATGCCATATCGTGGCTTGATGGGTTGCTATGTGCTCCCTCGTGGATGGCATTGGTTGCCTTTTTGAAGGGAAAAGGAGAGGGTGACTCGATAGTCCCCTGGTGTGTGGTAGGCTGGATAAGGGGGTGTGTAGCAGATGGACCCTAGGTTTGGGTTGGGTATCATGCTGCATTATTTTTGTAATAATATGGAATGGGCCAAGCCCAATATGACATGTGGATAGGTATGTTTTGGGAACATACGTGGAAATGGGCCAAGCCCAGTTGATATGTGGTTTATTGAGAAATGGGCCTAGCCCAGTATTTGAGTATGATTTGAATGTGGGCCAAGCCCAGATTGTGGTAATTGTTAAAATGAATATATTATTTGTTGCATTTGATAATTGGGATATTATGTGGCTAGCATGTGGGTGGATTTCAGTGGTTAACTTACACACTGAGTCATTATGACTCACCCAATTATTTTCAAACATCGCAGGTGACAGGTTGATCGGACCGGGTTGGAGAGGATGCAAGGTGGCCCATGCAGAAGGAGATTGATTTAATTATTTTTAAGCAATTTTTAATACAAAGTGTTTTGGATTAATTATTTTTTGTAATAAGGGCCTTATTATTATTATTTTTGTTATCACTATTTTTGATATTACTTGATATTATGGTTTACTTAAAAGAAATTATTATGTGAAGATGATTTTAATTTTAGCAACCTATTTAATCAAAGTATTTATATATTTTTATACTAAAGTTTTAATATGGATTATTTTTAATAACCAAGCTTTATTTATAATTTTAAAAGAAAAGACATGGTTTCCAAAAGTTAATAGAATTTTCAAGTTTTATTCTAAAGTCAAAGATTTTGCAAACGGTTTCCGAAGTGACATAACCAGATCCGGTCAGGACTTGTGGGCCGGGTTTGGGGGTGTTACAGATTGGTATCAGAGCCCGGTTCAAAACTCGGCTTTGAGGGTTTTGGGCCCAAGAACGTTTTCAAAATGGGTTTTTCAAAAATATGGGCTTTTATTTCAGGTTATTCTGGCATGGCACCTGTACCTCTGGCCCGAGTCCACCAGGTAAGTACTTCAGACTTGTGAAGTAGCTTGTTATATGAACTGATATGGGCTTAGTTGGGCTCGTAGATTAGTGAACTAGGATCTATTGAACCCTAGGACTAGTCTACTCAAACATATGCATAAAACTTAAAGCTACTAAACAAACCTACGACTAAGTCGCCGAGTTAGGGTGTGGTAACCCCTGTGCGCATGTCAAGGATTGGATCCGGAAGAGCTTGGTACTTAAGCAGTCCTCGTGACTCACCTCCTCTTCGCGGGATTCCTACCTGGTGCGTAGCTTCGGTTCACCCTAACTAAGAGGACTCAGTCATAGGCTAAACAATAAATAAAACCCGAAAGGGATTGGCCTTGCTGTTTTAAAACCCTTAGTTTTTTTTTAAAACTTTCAAACTTACCCTTTTATTTGTAAACCCTAAATCTGATTTTGAAAAACGATTTCTCAATTTACCAAAATTACCAAAATGCCCCTAGCGGCAAAATTACAAAAATACCCCTGTGTTGTAAAATTACCGCACTACCCTCAACTTTTGTTAACATAATTTTTACTTTGTAAAATATCAAAATCTCTAGCTTTCAAAATATCAAGATACCCTGATTTGAGGAAATTTACGAAAATACCCCTATGTTGAAAATTACTAAAATGCCCTGACTTTTAAAATTTCTGGTTTAACCCCAAACTTAATAAAATTTTCTTACATTGCATAAGTATCCAATTTTCTATATTTCAAAATAATAACCCTGACTTTGGAAATTCACAAAATTACCCTGATTGACAAAATTACCAAAATACCCCTGGTTACCAAAATCCTGTTATACCTTTAATTTGCGGAATTTTAGAAAATACTCTTCAGTTTTGGGAATTTTAAAAAGACCCTGATTTAGTA
This sequence comes from Gossypium australe, assembly GCA_005393395.2. NCBI lineage: Eukaryota > Viridiplantae > Streptophyta > Magnoliopsida > Malvales > Malvaceae > Gossypium > Gossypium australe. The sequence continues at coordinate 75,149,512 of CM016623.1, read as the reverse complement.
AATTTTTCGAAATCGCTTTGATTTATTCACGAAAATACCCGGTAGAAAAATGACGGAAATACCCCTGGGGTAGAAACGGGCAGAAAGGTCCGAATAGTGAATGTGGGTGGTAGATACCACTGAATGTGCCTCTATTGAGGGAAAAATGTGTTCTTGTGGACGAATGAATGTGTGTGTGTGTAAATGTGATTCTTTGAATTAGGGTAGCAAACTGGAACTGAGACTTTGTGTGATCGAAAGAACTACTTTAAAATACCCTTCTTTCATAAAAATTTGCTCGCGATTAAATAGTGGAACAAAATTTCTAATGCATAAAATTTCTTAAATCAGATTAAATCGCAACGATAGAGATGAGTTCTAGGGGACGCGGTAGAGGTAGAATGGCAGCTTCGGAACCAGTAGGGTCTGGCCATGGGTCAGAAAGTGAAGTGCCACCGCCAGCAGTGGTCGCGGAGGAGCAAGATCAGACGGAAGAAGATGACGCAGTGTCGCAAGCCATGCTACGAGTGCTACAGCAAGTGGCAAGAGCTAGTAGGGGAAATGGAACTCGGAAGTCAGTGTCCGAGAGGCTCAGGTCGAATGGGGCTGAGATCTTTAGAGGAGTGTCGGGAGTAGCTCCTAACGTAGCGGAATATTGGCTAGAAGCAGTTGAAAGAATCATGGACGATTTGGACTGCACCAATGAAGAAAAGCTGAAGGGTGCTGTTTCGTTGCTTCGCGACGAAGCTTATCGTTGGTGGCTCACTGTCAAGCAAAGTGTACCGGCAGATCGACTGGATTGGGACTTCTTTAAGGTTAAGTTTGAAGGAAAGTACGTAGGAGCCAGTTATTTGGACTCGCAAAGGAAAGCGTTTCTGAATCTAGTACAAGGAAGTAAGTCGATAGCTGAGTACGAAGCGGAATTTGTGCGGTTAAGCCAGTATGCTAAAGGAATTGTGGCCACTGATTATGAGAAGTGCGTTCGGTTTGAGGACGGGTTGCGAGATGAACTTCGAATGCTGATTGCTCCGCAGAGGGAAAGAGACTTCGCGGTGCTAGTGGAGAAAGCTCGGATCGCTGAAGAGGTTAAAAAGACTATAAGAGAAAACCGAGAGAAGAATAGGAACGAGAATAAGAGAAGTGTTGGACCATCAGCATCGTTTGGTAATGTCCAGAAAAGACCAAGGATCGAGAATCCTGTACGTGCACTTGTACCAGTGGATCGGAATCATTCTTGTGTTCGATGTGGAAGACTTCACACAGGAGAGTGTTGGGGGAATAATAAAGAATGTTTCCGGTGTGGATCTAAGGCACATCTGGTTAGGAATTGTCCTCGAGCAACGAAGGGTCGTGGTTCTAGTCAAAGTCAACCAAGGATGTGATATCGGGTAAGCTCTTTTGTTTCGGAATACTCTTTAATTGTTCTCCTTGTTTGTAAGTTAATTCTTTCCTGTATGATTTGGATCTTGAGTGAGAACTTAGAGACTATGTTTGGGAAGTATGATGAATTGAAAGCAGAGTGCGCAGCGGAGGCGTAGAGTAGGGAGTTAGGATTGCATGGTAGTAAGTAATTTCGAGGACGAAATTATTTTAAGGAGGGTAGAATTGTAACACCCTGGTTTAGGGGTTATGCGTTTGGAGCATAACACGAGCATTTAGAAGGCTTAAGGTCCTGTTGGAGGAATTTTAGGGGTTTTGGAGAACCTTAGAAGGCAAGGGATGCCTTAGAAAATTTTTTAAATTTTAGGGTAATAAGAGGGAAATAGGGTAGAAAGGCCTTAAAATAAAATTGTGGAGTTTAAGGCACAAGAAAGGCATTGGCAAAGTGGTGCCCGTGCGCCACTTAGGCGCTGGAGGAGGGTGAGGGCGCTGGTTCGAGTGGTAGAAGCGGCATTTTGGTGTTTTATTTTTATATGCGGTTATGGGCTGGCGTAGGAAGGGTTTAAAAATAAAATGGGTGGCTTTATGGCATAAAAATCAAGGTGGCCCAGGTGGCCTGGGCGCTACTTGGCAGCAGGGTTCCCCCAGGTCCTGTGTTCGAATCCTGGGGGCTGTAGGTGGTTTGGTTTTTATTTTTTTGCTGCCGATTGGGGTATTGGACGGCACATGGGGGGCTTCAAATGGGATAAGATTAGGATTAATTTTGTTTTCAATTCGGCTGAAGGAGATAATTATGAGTTTATTCTTTTGTTTTTTTTTTTTTAGTGGTAGGATAATTGTAGGATAATTATTATTAGATTGTTTTTTTTATGAGGTGATAAAATAAGAGTTTAAGATAGGAAAGGAAATTGGTTTAGAATTAAAAAAAAAGAAGTGGTGGCCGGCCAAGGGGTGGTCTTTTACTTTGATTTAAGTAGTGATATTGGATAAAGTTGCTATTTTATCTACTTAGTTATATTAAATATAGGATTATTATTATTTTATCTAATAAGTGGGATAATGGTGGAGCAATTCAAATTGTTTTTGAATTGGACTAATTCAATTTGAATTAGTAGGAGGATGGCCGAATCTTGGGTTCTTCATTCGGTTAGTGGCCGAATTTTATAAATAGGGGAAACACCCTTTTGCATATTTTTTTTTAGTCTCTCATTTAATTGCTTGTGCCAAATTTTTCTTCTACTCCCTCTCCCTATTCTTTTATTTTATTTTCTCTTAGTTTTGCCGAAAGTGGTAGTCAACCAATTCATTGCCGAATTCCTTTCACTCTCTTCCTTTCTATACCTTTTTATTTCCTTCAACTTTGATTCTTTAACCTTTAGACTAGGCCGAAACTCCTTTATTATTGAGCACCATTGTCGAAATCGTTGGCATCCTAGTGTGGTTGGCCGAATATCAGCAAGGGTGATCTCCTCGGTTCATCTCCATTTAGTTTTAAGGCTAGCGCGAGGGAGCACTTAGGGACTGTTTGAATTCGGTTACTCATCAAGGGCAAATCGACAGAAGCAAAGGAAGGCCTTCGGGATCTCAGATTATTTCGGTAAGGATGTTAGTAAGTAACTTAGATTTGTTAAGAGTAGATTGTGGCTTTGTTGATTAATGGTGTGATTCTGATTAAGCTTTTTGATGGAGACCAATACCAGTCAAGAAGGGAAAGGGAAAGTCCCTGTTCCGAAGTTTAAGAAAAGAGCCGTCTCGGCAGTTCGGGATTGGCCACCGGGGTGTGGACGTGCAGCAGAAAACGTTAGGCAGATAGCTGTGGTCTCGCTAAGCGATAGCGTTGAAATCGAGGGTTTAGAACTTCAGGTTATAAGGTGTGTAACTAACCCACTGTTTCCGGGTTTTATGTGTTATATGTTTTACTAACAAGTGCAGTAATAAGTGTGCCATATATACCCCTAAAGGGTATAGCGATGATCAGGTTAGTATCGGACCTGTTGCAATGTGATTATTTGTTTATGAGTATGTTTATGGATATTAATAAGCATGTGCATGCATTATCACGATTATATTTTATGTGGCATGTGCATGGGTGGGTTATGAAAAGAAGGTACGGGTGTACTTCGAGTACGTGGTTGATGTCAGCTTTGTGCTACATCGTGGATTGGCGCTGACTGAGGTCGCGTTGTGGATCTTTGCGATTTAGTTCGCGTGGTTACCTTGATTGATATCGGCTTTATGCCATATCGTGGCTTGATGGGTTGCTATGTGCTCCCTCGTGGATGGCATTGGTTGCCTTTTTGGAGGGAAAAGGAGAGGGTGACTCGATAGTCCCCTGGTGTGTGGTAGGCTGGATAAGGGGGTGTGTAGCGGATGGACCCTAGGTTTGGGTTGGGTATCATGCTGCATTATTTTTGTAATAATATGGAATGGGCCAAGCCCAATATGACATGTGGATAGGTATGTTTTGGGAACATACGTGGAAATGGGCCAAGCCCAGTTGATATGTGGTTTATTGAGAAATGGGCCTAGCCCAGTATTTGAGTATGATTTGAATGTGGGCCAAGCCCAGATTGTGGTAATTGTTAAAATGAATATTATTTGTTGCATTTGATAATTGGGATATTATGTGGCTAGCATGTGGGTGGATTTCAGTGGTTAACTTACACACTGAGTCATTATGACTCACCCAATTATTTTCAAACATCGCAGGTGACAGGTTGATCGGACCGGGTTGGAGAGGATGCAAGGTGGCCCATTCAGAAGGAGATTGATTTAATTATTTTTAAGCAATTTTTAATACAAAGTGTTTTGGATTAATTATTTTTTGTAATAAGGGCCTTATTATTATTATTTTTGTTATCACTATTTTTGATATTACTTGATATTATGGTTTACTTAAAAGAAATTATTATGTGAAGATGATTTTAATTTTAGCAACCTATTTAATCAAAGTATTTATATATTTTTATACTAAAGTTTTAATATGGATTATTTTTAATAACAAAGCTTTATTTATAATTTTAAAAGAAAAGACATGGTTTCCAAAAGTTAATAGAATTTTCAAGTTTTATTCTAAAGTCAAAGATTTTGCAAACGGTTTCCGAAGTGACATAACCAGATCCGGTCAGGACTTGTGGGCCGGGTTTGGGGGTGTTACAACCCGCTCCTATAACTCCTCAAGTGGTTGAGGTAGTAAGAAGAGAAAGACCCCCGGTCGATAAAATTCACAAACAAGGAGTAAAGGAATTTTGGGCTAGTAAGGACGATGACCCTAAAAGGGCAGAATTCTGGCTTGAGAATACCATCAGGGTATTGATGAATTGTCGTGCACGCCTGAGGAGTGCCTAAAGTGTGCGGTATCTCTTTTGAGAGATTCGGTCTATCAATGGTAGAACACCTTTGTGTCGGTGGTACCAATGGAGAGAGTTAGCTGGGAATTCTTCCAAGAGGAATTCCGGAAGAAGTATACCAGCAGAGATTCATCGACAATAAGAGAAAAGAGTTCTTGGAATTAAAGCAAGGCCGAATGACGGTGACCGATTACGAATGGGAGTTCGTAAGGCTTAGCAAGTATGCCTGGGTGTGCGTGTCTACCTAGGCTATCATGTCCAAGAGATTCGAGGACGGGCTAAATGAGGATATCCATTTATACGTCGGAGTCCCCGAACTAAAATAATTTATAGTGTTGGTGGACAGAGCCTATAAGGCTGAAGAATTGGCTAAAGAGAAAAGAAGAGCTGAGATTGAGTCCCGTTACTCGAAGAAAAGACAACTGAATAAGTCACTCCAATCCTCATATAAGAAATCGAGGGATTTCGATACTCGATTAGCCACTTCAGTCGGGCTTTCAAACCGAAGTAAATACAATCAGTTCTTGGGGTCTAAAGCCCAGACTACATCAGTTGCTAGTGTTGGCAACGCTCGACCGAGTAGACCGGAATGCCCGCAGTGCAGCAGACGTCATTCTGGTGAGTGCCAAGCAAATGAAAAGGCTTGTTTCAGATGTGGGTCCTTAGACCACTTTATCAGAGATTGCCGCGAGGTGGGCGAGAAAGAGAAGTCTCAGAATGCAAGACCAGGAAGTGTTGCTAGAGGAAGACCACAGAGAAACCTGAGAAATGAAATGAGTAACAAGAATCCATCTAGAGAGCAGACTACAAGAGTTGAGGGTAGAGCACCGGCGAGAACATATGCCATTCGTGCTCGTGAAGAGGCATCTTCCTCTGACGTAATCACGGGAACATTTTCTCTTTATGATACTCATGTTATAGATTTAATTGATCTGGGATCTACCCACTCATACATATGCATGAATTTAGTCTCTAGCGTGAACATGCCCATAGAGTCTACTGAATTTATAATAATAGCGTCTAATCCCCTAGGCAATTATGTGTTGGTTGATAGAGTTTGCAAAGGTTGCCCTTAGATGATTAGGGGTCATTGCTTTCCGGTTGATCTTATGTTATTGTCGTTTGATGAGTTTGATGTCATCCTCGGGATGGATTGGTTAACTACTCATGGTGTAGTTGTTAATTGTGGAAAGAAGTTTATTGAGTTGAAAAATGAAAATGGGGATTTTATTCGTGTTGAATCAGATAAGCAAGATAGATCACCAGTAGTGATATCATCCTTGTTGACTCAGAAGTATTAAAGAAAAGGGTACGAAGCTTACCTTGCCATTGTGATGAATGCTAAAGAGACTGAGTTGAGAATTGAGTCGGTACCCAGATGTTTTACCGGAGGAATTGCCAGGGTTACCTCCGGTTAGAGAGATTGAATTTGGAATTGAGTTTGCTCCAAGCACTGCCCCCATTTCTATTGCTCCATATAAAATGGCCCCAACCGAGCTAAAAGAGTTAAAAGCATAGTTGCAAGAACTAACGGATAAAGGTTTCGCAAGACCGAGTTTTTCTCCGTGGGGTGCTCCCATTTTATTTGTGAAGAATAAAGATGGTTCTATGAGATTATGCATAGATTATCGGTAACTCAACAAGGTAACTGTGAAGAACAAGTACCCGTTGTCGAGAATCGATGATTTATTTGATCAATTGAAGGGAGCCACGATATTTTCCAAGATAGATCTGAGGTCCGGGTAATATCAGTTGAGAGTCAATGACTCGGATGTACCGAAAACCACATTTAAGACTAGGTATGGCCACTATGAATTTTTTATCATGCCTTTGGGTCTAACAAATGCCCCTGCTATTTTTATGGACCTAATGAATTGCATTTTTCGGCCATACTTGGATAAATTTGTAGTAGTCTTCATCGATGACATCCTAATCTACTCTCGAGATGAGAACGAACATGTCGAGCATTTGAGTATGGTTCTGCAAATTTTGAGGGATAAACAATTGTATGCCAAGTTCAGCAAAAGTGAGTTTTGGCTAAAGGAAGTAGGATTTTGGGGGCATATTGTCTCGGGAGATGGGATTAGAGTCGACCCGAGTAAGATTTCAACGATTGTTGATTGGAAGCCACCTAGGAACGTAACTGAGGTTAGGAGCTTTTTGGGCCTAGCCGGTTACTATAGGCGTTTTGTCAAGGGGTTTTCCATGATAACTACCTCGATGACGAGATTATTGCAAAAAGACATGAAGTTTGTTTGGATCGAAAAGTGTCAATAGAGTTTTGAGAAACTAAAGGCATTGTTGCCTGAGGCTCCCGTTTTGGTGCAACCTGAACCGGGAAGAGGAATTGTGGTTTATAGTGATGCATCCTTAAATGGATTGGGTTGTGTACTTATGCAAGAGGGTACGGTGATTGCCTACGTCTCTAGATAATTAAAGCCACACGAGAAAAATTACCCGACCCATGATTTAGAGTTGGTTGCCATTGTATTTGCTTTGAAGATATGGAGACACCATTTATATGGAGAAAAGTGTCAGATTTTTACTTACCATAAAAGCCTAAAATATTTGATGACTCAAAAGGATTTGAATTTGAGGCAAAGAAGGTGGATGGAGCTGATTAAGGATTATGAGTTAGTGATTGACTACCATCCACGAAAGGCGAACATAGTCGCTGATGCTTTGAGCAGAAAATCATTGTTCGTGCTGAGAGCCATGAATACTCAGATGGCTTTGTTGGATGATGGTTCTATTCTAGCCGAGCTAAGGGCTAAACCATTATTTCTTCTAGAGATTTGTGAAGCTTAGAAAGAGGACGTCAACTTACAAGCTAAAAGAGTTTTTTGTGAGTCAAATGTTGAGTCAGACTTTTGGGTAAATCCTGATGGATGTTTGACGTTTTGAGATTGGGTCTGTGTACCTAGAAATGATGAACTTATTCATAAGATTTTGCATAAGGCGCATAGCGGATGTTTAACTATGTACCCGGGTAGCACGAAGATGTACAATGACTTGAGGAAGTGGTATTGGTGGCCTAGTATGAAGAAAGACGTTCCGAGTTTGTGTCGAGATATTTGATTTGTCAACAAGTGAAGGCTGAACACCAAGTACCTTCGGGTTTACTTCAGCCCATTATGGTTCTTGAGTGGAAGTGGGACCGTGTTGCTATGGATTTTGTTACGGGCTTACCGTTGACGCCAAAGAAGAAAGATGCGATATGGGTCGTGGTTGATAGACTCACGAAGTTAGCCCATTTCATACCAGTGCGGGTTGACTACTCGCTTGATAAATTAGCAGATCTGTATGTGGCAGAGATAGTGAGACTCCATGGGGTGCCGTTATCGGTTATTTCGGATAGAGATTCGAGATTCACGTCATGGTTTTAGAAAAAGTTACAAGAGGCCTTAGGCACAAAATTGAGTTTCAATACAGCATTTCATCCCCAAACCGAGGGGTAGTCAGAAAAAGTGATACAGATACTTGAAGACATACTTCGATGTTGTATTTTGGAATTCCAAGGTAATTGGGAAAAATACTTACCATTGGTGGAATTCGCCTCCAACAACAGTTTTCAGTCAAGTTTAAAAATGGCGCCTTACGAGGCATTGTATGGGCGTAAGTGCCGGACGCCCTTGTATTGGCCAGAACTTAGAGAGAAATAGATACATGGGGTCGATTTGATTAGGGAAACTGAAGAGAAAGTAAAAGTGATACGTGACTGTCTGAAAGTCACCTCAGATAGACAAAAGTCCTATTCGAATTTAAAAAGAAAGAGATTGAGTTTCAAGTAGGTGATAAAGTGTTCCCAAAAGTATCACCTTGGAGGAAAGTCCTTAGATTTGGCCAGAAAGGCAAATTGAGCCCGCGTTTTATCAGACATTATGAAGTTACCGAGAGGATAGGATCGGTAGCTTATCGTTTGGCCTTACCACCTGAGCTAGAAAAGAATCACGATGTCTTCCACGTGTCCATGTTACGGCGATATCGTTCGAACCCTTCACATGTAATTGTACCAACAGAGGTAGAAATCCAACTGGACTTGACTTACGGTGAATAGTCGATTAAGATTTTGGTGTGAGAGGTCAAATAGCTAAGAAACAAAAGTATAGCCCTTGTGAAAGTACTATGGCATAGACATGGAATAGAAGAGGCTATGTGGGAGCCTGAGGAGACTATGAGAAACCAATATCCCAACCTTTTCACCAGTAAGATTTTCATGGACGAAAATCCTTAAGGGGGAATAATTGTAACAGTCCGATTTAGGGGCTAGTCGGAACAGTGATCTCGGGATCACTAAATCCGAGGTTTGAGAAAAACAATTTATGACATTTTAAGAGTTAGAGTATGATTGTATAAGTACATGAAATTTTTGGTATTCTAATTTTAACGATTTCTTGCTTAATCGCGAAAAAGGACTAAATCGCATAAAGTGTGAATGTAATATCCTGAAATAGCGGTGAAATTTTATTAAATTATTTTGCATGAGTGTGGTCATCATGGTGTTAATTGAGGTATTTTAGGTGCTAGTGATAAGCTAAGGGAAGGCCCGAGCTGTAGGAGAAATTTTATTTTTAAGTGCAAAAAGGGGAAACTAGGAAAGAAGGCCTTAAAAGAATTTTTTGGGGGTTTAGGACACAAGAAATGAATTGGCAAAGTGGCTTGGGGCACTAAGTGCAGAGGGCGTGCCAAGGGGAAGGGGTTCGGGTAACATGGGAAGCAGATGGGCTTTTATTTTTTTTAGCATTAAAAAGGGGATTGGGCTAAGAAGGCTTTAAGGGAATTTTTGTAGGCATTTTTAGCATAAGAAAGGCTTTGGTGAAGTGGCTTCCAGGCGCTACTTAAAGGCTTGGGGTATGACGCCAATAAGGGCATGGGTTCGATTCAAGGCGGCAGCAAACGTGTTTTATTTTTGGTTTTGGCGTTGAGACAAGGGAGCTAGGGAAAAAGGTGTTAAAAGGAGTTTTGGGTGAATCATATCACAAATAACGCCTTGGCAGATTGGCTGGGACGTTAGCTGAAGTTTATGGTTCCTGGAGGTCACAGGTTCGAAGCTTAATGGCGGCATAAGGGGTGTTTTATTTTTATTTTGCAGCAGATTGGAAAGGCAGTGGACGGCACATGGGGTCTTCAAATAGATAAAGATGAAGCTAGCTTTTGTTTTTTTAAAAATTCGGCTGGATAAATGCTGTTTTTTATTTATTTATTTATTTAGTTATTTAGTTAAGATAGAAGATAAGGATAGCAGTATTTTAATTGTTTTTGAATAGGTGACAGGGGGATAAAATAAGAATTTTAATAAGGATTAGATAAGTTGAAAAAAAAAGTGGCAGATTGTTTCGGTTTGAAGCTTTTAAGAAGGGGGTGCCGAAATTGATTTTTTTCTTTTTACCCTATTGTGCCGAATTTTTGGTTGTGAGAGTATCCAACTTGTGCCGAATTGGATAGTTTAAATAGAGGTGATCAGCCCTTGGCAATTCTTTTCTTTAATTTATTTTCATTTGTGTCGTTTTTCCCTTGTGCAAAGCCACTTGTGTTTAATTCTTTTTCTATTTGTTCTTGGCCGAATCAATATCCCTTTCTCAATTCCTTTCTTTTACTTTTGTTAGCCGAATATCCTCCACTCTTGTTGCCGAAATCTCTCCTCTCCTATTAAGAATCACTTTGGCCGAAAACCGCGATTAGCATAAGTCTCTTCGGGATCTCCTTTTCAATCAGTTTGAGAAGGAACTATGGGATTTTCGAAGCAGTAGATCTGACTCTCCATTCTCTGTCAATCGGTTTTGGTAAGGTGGTTAGGATCCATTTTTTAAGTTCACTAAATCTTTTAAGTAATCGAAAACCGAAGGCTATTGTTGTGGCTACTAATGATTGCCGATTGTAGGGATGTGAAGCAGATTTACATATCGTGAGGTGGTTAGTGTTCAAAGGACGTGTAAGTAAGGGTTCGGGTTCATGTGTAACCCTTTGGAATTATTTTGGGTTCGGCCGAATGGTCTATGACACTAACTTCATGTATGGCCGAATATAGGAGCAAGGAACTTAGGGTGGCCGATTGTCTCTTCGGGATTTAGGACTATCGTTGGTAACAGGTGTGTACATACACACTCTATAACTAATAACTGTGCTAAATGCATTGTGTATGCTAAACTGATTTGATGTAGATTTGGATTTAATACCATAAAGGTATAACCAAGGATTCAGGTAAGTCCTTGTTGTTATGAGCTCTCTTATGATGCTTTTGGGAAGCATGACATATTTGGTATATGTGCTATATAATATATGTCTGAGGATAAATCAATTGGATGCTGTTAAATAAACATATTGGCATGATATCTGTTGAATGCATACCATTGATTGATGCGGGATTAAACGAGTGGAGGGGGAAGTGATATTCGTGTCGACGGACACCAGTGGTTTGGTACCACATTTCGTGACTTCGGTCGCCAGAGGTTTGGCACCTCATAGCGTCTCGTCCCTGTGGCTTAGCACCACAGTGGGTTGGCCCCACAGATGACATTATGGGATTGACGCCAGTGATTTGGTATCACACGTGGGTTGGCCCCACAACTTATGATTTGTGACTTCGAGTCACCAGTGGTTTGGCACCACCAGTGGTTTGGCACCACAATATTGATGGATATCGTGACTTTGAGTCACCAGTGGTTTGGTACCACACGGGGTAGAGAAAGGCGTTTGGATGGCTAGGTTGGGTGCATGTTGAACTTAGTGCATGTTGACTTGTTATAAATTGTGTATGATGTTGCATTAAACCGGGGGAAGGGTTACACATTGAGTCTCGGTGACTCACCTTCTCCTTTAATATTTTTCAGGTGACTCGTAGATCGCAGATGAGGAGCCAGATGGACTCGAAGTGGCCATGCAGTGAAAATATGGATTAAATGGATTTTGAATTATTTTATTTTATTTTATTTTGGTTTTATTTGTTCAGTTGTAATAAGGCCTCCTAAGATTATTTTTATTATTTTACATGTTTGGATAATTTGTTTAAATCACTTAGTGACTTTAAAATGATTACACAAATTTTCTTAAATTCAAACGTAAAATGTTTTTCTGTGCCATCGGGTACATCTGAAATCGGTAACAATCTGACTTAATATATTTTTAAACGAACTAAGTATTGTTTGCTTCACACACCTCAAGGGTTTTTAACAAGACAATTGGAAATGAAATGTTTTGACAAAACTTAAATCGGCTTAAAGGAATTTTACAAAATGTTTTCCTCTGTAACATACCAAATTCGGTCATAATGTTTGGGTCAGGTTTGGGGTGTTACAAAATTGATATCAGAGCCCAGTTAAAGCTCGGCTGTGGGGGCCCAAGGCCCAAAATGTTTGGTAGGCCTTTGTGAAATAATTTTTGGGTTTTTGAACAGCATGGCACCGAGTCTTCGGCACCAATCCGCCCAGGTAAGTACCTCTAACTTCTGTGTGGATTATATCTGTAGAAGGGTAGGTATGGAACGTAGATAGTATGTTAAGTGGTTGAACACTAGGACTAGTTTACCCCAACAAAGTACATAAGACTTTAAGTGCCTAATTAAACAAACCTACGACCAAGTCGCCGAGTTAGGGTGTGGTAACCCCTGTACGCATGTGTAGGATTGGATCCGGAAGAGCTTGGTATTTAAGCAGTCCTCGTGACTCACCTCCTCTTCGCAGGAATCCTACCTGGTGCGTAGCTTCGGTTCACCCTAACCAAGAGGACTCGGTCATAGGCTAAATATACTGAATAAAACCCGAAAGGGATTAGCCATGTTTTATGGAAACTCTAGTTTTAAAATCATTAAAACACCCTTTTTAAACAGTAGCAAAGATTTATTTTTGGAAAATTTTCAAAATATTTTCAATTTACAAAATTACCAAAATGCCTCTAGTGGCAAAATTTCGAAAATGCCCTTGGTTTCTAAAATTACCGTATTACCCTGATTTCAATAAAATTTTCTTACTTTGCAAACGTATCCAAAATTTTGTATTTCAAAATAATACCCTGACTTTGGAAATTTACAAAATTACCCCTGATTGACAAAATTACCAAAATACCCCTGGTTTTCAAAATTTTGCCATACCGTTAATTTGAGGAATTTTCAAAAATGCCCTCCAGATTTAGAAATTTCAAGATGTTCTGAGTTATTAAAGTTTTAAAACTTCCCTGAATTATTACGAAAATACCCCTGTAGGAAAATGACGAAAATACCCTGGGATAGAAACGGGCAGAAATGTCCGAGGAGTGAATAAGTATGAAAGGTATTAGGGAATGGATGTGCGTTTCTGTGTGAATTAGGATAGAGGACTTAAAACTTGATTGCTCGAAAGAATCTCTATTAAACTCTTTTCATAAAATTTCTTCGCGAGTAACCAAGTGAAACAGTTACTAATCCATAAAAATTTCTTAATCATATTAAAGCGCAATAGTTAGAATGAGCTCTAGAGGACGTGGCCGTCGTGGACGCGGTAGGGGCAGGATGACCGTGTCAGAACCCGTAGGGTCGGGTCAGGGATCTGAGAATGAGATACCACCGCCACCACCACCCCCAACTTTTGGAGCCGAGGAGCAGGATCAGACGGGTGATGACGCAGTGTCACAAGCGATGCTGCGGGTTTTGGAAAGGGTAGCTGGAATGGGTGGAGGTGGAGGAGCTCAGAAGTCGGTACCTGAAAGACTTCGAGCTAACGGAGCTGAGGTGTTCCGGGGTGTATCGGGTGTGGCACCCAGTACGGCAGAATACTGGTTGGAATCGACAGAAAGGATTATGGATGATCTCGACCTGACGAATGAGGAGAAGCTGAAGGGAGCAGTGTCGCTTCTAAAGGATGAGTCATATCAGTGGTGGCTCACGGTTCGGGATGGTGCTACGGTAGATGACCTTACTTGGGAGTACTTCAAAGCTGCTTATCAGAAGAAGTATGTGGGCACCAGCTACACTGATGCACAGAGGAAAGCCTTTCTGGGGTTAGTACAAGGAAATAAGTCCGTGTCGGAGTATGAAGCGGAATTCTTGAGGCTGAGCAGCTATGCTCGGGGAATTGTGTCAACGGAGCATGAACGGTGTGTTCGCTTTGAAGATGGACTTAGGGACGATTTAAGGTTGTTGATTGCTCCACAGTAGGAGCGTGAGTTTGCTGTCTTGGTGGAAAAGGCTAAGGTAGCCGAATGGGTTAAGGAGTCAATGAGACAAAACTATGATAGGAACAAACAGAAGAGAGGCTTTGGATCGTCTGAATCGGGCAGTAATGTCCAGAAGAGGGCTAGATTTGGGGAACCAGAAAGAGCCACAAAGCCTGCTCAGTGGCCACCTCAGTGTGCTAGATGCGGGAAATCCCACTCGGGAGAATGTTTGGCTGGAAGTAGAGGGTGCTTTGAATGTGGATCGTTGGATCACCGTGTAAGGGATTGTCCTCGGAAGTTAGCTAAGAATCAGCCAGAGGGTCAGAACCGTGCTCAGGTTAGAAATGAAGGACCACCACAGAGAGGTCGTGGTAATGGTATTAGTAACGGGCGTGGCTGAGGTGCTGAAGGTACAAAGGCGAGGCAACCAAGGTTGGTTTATGCAGTTAGCCGTCGCGAGGAGGAGGATGTGCCAGATATGACAGTGGGTACGTTCCTTATTATTTTTTTTTGGAATACCCCAATTGTCTTGTTTGTGGTTAAGTTAGTTCGTTCTTATGTTGCTAAGTAAAGTGTATGGAATTTTGATTATGAACTTAGAGAATGTGTCTGGAAAGCATGATAGTTCTTTAAGATTAGAGTGCGCAGCGGTAGCGTAGTATGATGAGTTAAGTAAGTAATTTCGAGGACGAAATTATTTTTAAGGGGGGTAGAATTGTAATATCCTGAAATAGGGGTGAAATTTTATTAAATTATTTTGCATGAGTGTGGTCATCATGGTGTTAATTGAGGTATTTTAGGTGCTAGTGATAAGCTAAGGGAAGGCCCGAGCTGTAGGAGAAATTTTATTTTTAAGTGCAAAAAGGGGAAACTAGGAAAGAAGGCCTTAAAAGAATTTTTTTGGGGTTTAGGACACAAGAAATGAATTGGCAAAGTGGCTTGGGGCGCTAAGTGCAGAGGGCGTGCCAAGGGGAAGGGGTTCGGGTAACATGGGAAGCAGATGGGCTTTTATTTTTTTTAGCGTTAAAAAGGGGATTGGGCTAAGAAGGCTTTAAGGGAATTTTTGTAGGCATTTTTAGCATAAGAAAGGCTTTGGTGAAGTGGCTTCCAGGCGCTACTTAAAGGCTTGGGGTATGACGCCAATAAGGGCATGGGTTAGATTCAAGGCGGCAGCAAACGTGTTTTATTTTTGGTTTTGGCGTTGAGACAAGGGAGCTAGGGAAAGAGGTGTTAAAAGGAGTTTTGGGTGAATCATATCACAAATAGCACCTTGGCAGATTGGTTGGGACGTTAGCTGAAGTTTATGGTTCCTGGAGGTCGCAGGTTCGAAGCTTAATGGCGGCATAAGGGGTGTTTTATTTTTATTTTGCAGCAGATTGGAAAGGCAGTGGACGGCACATGGGGTCTTCAAATAGATAAAGATGAAGCTAGCTTTTGTTTTTTTAAAAATTTGGCTGGATAAATGCTGTTATTTATTTATTTATTTATTTATTTATTTAGTTAAGATAGAAGATAAGGATAGCAGTATTTTAATTGTTTTTGAATAGGTGAGAGGGGGGATAAAATAAGAGTTTTAATAAGGATTAGATAAGTTGAAAAAAAAGTGGCAGATTGTTTCGGTTTGAAGCTTTTAAGAAGGGGGTGCCGAAATTGATTTTTTTCTTTTTACCCTGTTGTGCCGAATTTTTGGTTGTGAGAGTATCCAACTTGTGCCGAATTGGATAGCTTAAATAGAGGTGATCAGCCCTTGGCAATTCTTTTCTTTAATTTATTTTCATTTGTGCCGTTTTTCCCTTGTGCAAAGCCACTTGTGTTTAATTCTTTTTCTATTTGTTCTTGGCCGAATCAATATCCCTTTCTCAATTCCTTTCTTTTACTTTTGTTAGCCGAATATCCTCCACTCTTGTTGCCGAAATCTCTCCTCTCCTATTAAGAATCACTTTGGCCGAATATCGCGATTAGCATAAGTCTCTTCGGGATCTCCTTTTCAATCAGTTTGAGAATGAACTACGGGATTTTTGAAGCAGTAGATCTGACTCTCCATTCTCTGTCAATCGGTTTTGGTAAGGTGGTTAGGATCCATTTTTTAAGTTCACTAAATCTTTTAAGTAATCGAAAACCGAAGGCTATTGTTGTGGCTACTAATGATTGCCGATTGTAGGGATGTGAAGCAGATTTACATATCGTGAGGTGGTTAGTGTTCAAAGGACGTGTAGGTAAGGGTTCGGGTTCATGTGTAACCCTTTGGAATTATTTTGGGTTCGACCGAATGGTCTATGACACTAACTTCATGTATTGCCGAATATAGGAGCAAGGAACTTAGGGTGGCCGATTGTCTCTTCGGGATTTAGGACTATCGTTGGTAACAGGTGTGTACATACACACTCTATAACTAATAACTGTGCTAAATGCATTGTGTATGCTAAACTGATTTGATGTAGATTTGGATTTAATACCATAAAGGTATAAGCAAGGATTCAGGTAAGTCCTTGTTGTTATGAGCTCTCTTATGATGCTTTTGGGAAGCATGACATATTTGGTATATGTGCTATATAATATATGTCTGAGGATAAATCTGTTGGATGTTGTTAAATAAACATATTGGCATGATATCTGTTGAATGCATACCATTGATTGATGTGGGATTAAACGAGTGGAGGGGGAAGTGATATTCGTGTCGACGGACACCAGTGGTTTGGTACCACATTTCGTGACTTCGGTCGCCAGAGGTTTGGCACCTCATAGCGTCTCGTCCCCGTGGCTTAGCACCACAGTGGGTTGGCCCCACAGATGACATTATGGGATTGACGCTAGTGATTTGGTATCACACGTGGGTTGGCCCCACAACTTATGATTTGTGACTTCGAGTCACCAGTGGTTTGGCACCACCAGTGGTTTGGCACCACAATATTGATGGATATCGTGACTTTGAGTCACCAGTGGTTTGGTACCACACGGGGTAGAGAAAGGCGTTTGGATGGCTAGGTTGGGTGCATGTTGAACTTAGTGCATGTTGACTTGTTATAAATTGTGTATGATGTTGCATTAAACCGGGGGAAGGGTTACACATTGAGTCTCGGTGACTCACCTTCTCCTTTAATATTTTTCAGGTGACTCGTAGATCGCGGATGAGGAGCCGGATGGACTCGAGGTGGCCATGCAGTGAAAATATGGATTAAATGGATTTTGAATTATTTTATTTTATTTTATTTTGGTTTTATTTGTTCAGTTGTAATAAGGCCTCCTAAGATTATTTTTATTATTTTACATGTTTGGATAATTTGTTTAAATCACTTAGTAACTTTAAAATGATTACACAAATTTTCTTAAATTCAAACGTAAAATGTTTTTCTGTGCCATCGGGTACATCTGAAATCGGTAACAATCTGACTTAATATATTTTTAAACGAACTAAGTATTGTTTGCTTCACACACCTCAAGGGTTTTTAACAAGACAATTGGAAATGAATTGTTTTGACAAAACTTAAATCGGCTTAAAGGAATTTTACAAAATGTTTTCCTCTGTAACATACCAAATTCGGTCATAATGTTTGGGCCAGGTTTGGGGTGTTACAGTGAAAGTTCTATTTTATAAGCTAAAGGTGTTCAATAGCTAAAGAACATTAATTGAAGGTCTTTAAAGAGCAATTAGACCCCCAAGAATAGAGTGGTCAGCCATAGGAGACAAACAATGTCAAATTGGTCAAAGTTGTTAATAGTAGGTGGACTAAATTGATGTTTTATATTAAAATAAAGAAAAAGAAGATATCATCTTTTTCTCTTTTCTTCTCCACTAAAAATTGGCAGAAAACTAAGGAGTTTAAGAGCTCAAATTTTCAGTAAGCTTCTCTCCTTGCTAGTTAGTATTCTAGTGATCATTTTTTTTTTGATAAAAATTGTACTTTTGGGACCCCTAAAGCTTAAGCTTTCTAAAGAGGGGACTATCTTGCAATATGGTGAAAAGTTTAGAGTTTTGCCATGAGAGATTTTATGTTGTTTGCTGCATTTTTATGGAAGAAGATAATTCATAGTTGTTAGATAAACAACTTTTGTGAGAGGTGTTACCATGAAAACACCAAAAAGGACCCTTTTGTAAAGGTTGCAAAATTTGTTGTAAATGTGTGGAATGTTGGGTTTTGATGTTAGCCATAAGAGAAACAAATGTTCACGTAGGCTTGTTGAAGGTAGAAATTTGATTAGAATTGATTTTCGAGCCTAGGGGTAAAATGGTTATTTTACCAAAGTTTAAGGGCAAAATAGTAAATTTTGCCAAAGCATGATTATTAAAATGCTTTTATTAATGTGATGATTAAACCGAGCTAATTTGCTATTATAGAGCAAGAAGAACCAAGAGTCCACCTCGATCGGGGAAAGAATAAAGTCTCGGACTAAATAGACGATCTAGCTTATTTTGAAACCGAGGTAAGTTTGTATGTGATGATTCAATATTTATGCTAGTATGTTTGAGAATGGTTGATATTATATTGACATTCTATGAATTTGAATGTTAGTGTTATATGAGAAAGGTGATAAAAGTTTAGAAGTTGAAGTCCCGGTGGGACTATAATAAGCGTGAAAATGCTATTATCAAGTTGTGAGATGAACAAGGTCCCATGTAAGACCATGTCCGGGACATGGCCTCGGTGCCGAATTGAGATTCCGTATCAGACCATATTCGGGATATGGCTTTGGTATTAGTATGAGAATCGTATAAGACCATATCCGGGATATGGCATCGACACTCAGAAATGACCCCACGTAAGACCACATCCGGGATGTGGCATTGGTTTCGTATTATGTTAATGTTTATGAATATACATCCTTGAGTATCCCGAGTGATTTATCGGGATGAATTGATTAGCTTAGAAATAGTGAAGAGGATTTTACTAAAGTTATGTGATTGAGTTAACACAGGTACTCGCGAGTAATTCATGAAGAAACAATTGCGATATGTGATATGGTATGTGCTAGAGAAGGGCAAGTATGAATATGTATAAATATGGCAAGAAGCCTATGACTTGTGCATGGTTAATTATTGCCATGGATGGATTATATTGTAAGCTTATTGTTGCCATTTAATTCCATGCAAACTTACTAAGCTTTATGCTTGCTCCTTTTCATTGCCCTTCTTCCATGTAGTATTGCAAAGTTAGCTCAGAAATTCGCGGACGTTGGAATTGGAGATCACACTATCGACCACAACTTGGTATAGTCAAATTGGATTTATTTTGAATATGGCATGTATAGGACTTGAGTATTTTTTCAGGTCATATTGGTAAGCCAAATATGTTGGCTACAAAGGTTGTTCCAATTCATTTTGTAAATGGTCATTAAAGTTGGTCCAATACTTGGATAATTCTTATGTTTAATGAAGATGAATTTCATGAAGTGTATGCTTTTGAGGATGTATTGTTTTTTTGAGTTCATAGAGGTACCATTTGGCCATCTTATATGTTGAAATGTTTTGGTATGAGTGTGATTACTTGATAGGATGGCGAATGGCTTGGTGGATAGCCATCTAATTATCCACATGGGTAGACACACGAACGTGTGTCTAGGCCATGTGTGACACACGGTCAGCCCTATGGGTGTGTTGATCGGTCGTGTGTCCCCTTGCATGCTTGAATTGCAAGTTAGAATGCTCAGTATTAAACACACAGGCAGAGACACGGCTGTGTGTCTTAGCCGTGTGGCAGACACGGCCGTGTGGGAGACACGGCCTAAGACATGGGCGTGTGCCCAGGCCGTATGAAGTCTGCACCTGAAATTAGGAATTTAATTTGACACACGGTCTAAGGACACAGGCGTGTGCCTTGGCCGTGTGACCTTAGTGAGATGATGACGCCATAAACAGAATGCCAAGGTTTTGGCACACGGCCTAGGACACTGGTGTGTGTCGAAGCCGTGTAAGGGACACGGGCCAGAGACACGGGAGTGTGTCCGGCCGTGTGAAATAAGTCAGTGTCAACCACGGGTGAGGGACATGGGCGAGTATGACCACATGGCCTGCCCCCACGGGCGTGTCCCATTTCACACGGGCGTGTGGCCCCTGTTTAGGCAAAATTTTTCTAACTGCGTAAAAGTTCCCGTTTTAATTCCGAATGTTTAGGGCCTCGTAGGCCGAGAATGAGCAGGATATGAACTTAAATGGAAACTTTTTATGTTGAAATGAAATTTTATAGCCCGATGTGATATGTTTAAGCAAGTTAAGTTAGGTAATGCCTCATATCCGGTTCCGGCTTCGAACACGGGTAAGGAGTGTTACAGATGCAGTTTCTGTTGTGTTTCCGTCTTTTTTGCAAGTTTTGGTGTGGTCAACGGAGGGGCAAAAGCCTGTCTTTGGTGAAACGGCGACAAAGGCGCATCAGGCCTTGGTACGAGGTGCGGGCGGTGCGCCCGAGGAGGAGCAACGCGGCTGAAAGGGCTAGGGTTTTGTTTAGTCTGCTGAAAAGTTTCGGTTGTGGCCTTAGGGTTTCTTCATTTGGACCATGTTGGGCCTTCAATTTTTTTTTGGGTTGTAACCATTATTTTTTTGCTTGTAACTGGACTGTTTGTTTTGGACTTATTATTTTTGGGTTTTGTTTAATTTGATGGGCTCGGGCAAATTGGATTATTACAAACATATTTCTGAAATTGCCAAAATCCATTTCTTTCATTTCCCTTTTCTCTTTTATAATAATTTTAACTAGCAAAATCTTAGGAAAAGAATGGTGAAACCCACTGAACAAAACCATTAAAGCTCCGTTCAAATACATTGGTTTCCATTACTTCCGGATGAAATTGAAAATCTATTAAATTTAAGGTATTTGGACGGTAAGTTTAAAAATTATGGTTACCTAAAATCAAATTAAATTCTATTTTTATTTAATATATAATTAATTTTAATTTTTATGATATATAATAAATATTTTATATTTAAAATAGTTAAAATAATTTAAAAATTCCTAGAAATTATTGTTTTGTAAAATTATTTATGAAAAAGGTCTTGAAATTTTTTCAAATAATTTAAAAACCATAAAACAAAGCTCATTTATCAAAATTAGTCTAAAAATCAAAACAAAAAAATAATATGAAAAAAATTTAAGAACCAAACCAAATTATGATTGACAGTTTAAAAAAAAAACTAAAAAATCAGACCAAACTAAACCAATATCACCCTTAGTTTTGATGTATGGGGAGAGGTCCACTTATACAGTGTAAAAACTAAAGTAGTTTTATATACTTCTATAACTATTTATATGATTAATATTTTAACAATTCAATCGTCAAATTTATCAATATAATTGTATTTGTCATGCATGTAAATTTTTGAACCAATCCGCTATCTCTATCATATCGATCTAAAATATTCTCTCTCTCTATATTAATATATATTCAATGGTTGAAATTTTTTACATAAAACAAATAGTTAGAAGTTTTAAATTTACATCAAATTTGACATGAATGATCTACATGAGTACTCCATTAAAAATTGAATTGTTAAAATATTAATGATATAAATAATCACCGAAGTGTTTTTAAAACTCAAGCAATTTCAAATTAGGAACTAATAACCCAAAACCCAACACTATCTTAATTAGAGATTGAAAGTTGAAAACACCAACTCAGTTGAATCTTAAATCCCATGTTCTAAACCTTAAACCCAAAATTTTAAATTTTAAATATGAGATTGATATTTATTTATAATAATTATAGTTAACTAATATTTTTAAAAAATTAACAAATAATTATACTTAAATAAAATTATTAGTATTTATTTATAATTCTTTCTCAATTCATTATTTTATTTAATGATGAATATTATATTATTATTCACTAATGATACATAAAATTCATACATTGATAGCACATTAAATAGTATTTCCTAAAATAAACTAATTGTTTTATTTTTATTTTTCATGTCCGTTTTACAATTTATGATCAGGCTTCGTGACTAACAATGTCGTCTCCAAAATATAACACTGCAAAATAGAAATAAATTAAAAAACATGTTTCCTGGCTATTTTTCTATAATAGATATAAGAGGAGTAAAATAAAAAAAAAAGTTATTTTTATATGTATTCGAACTAGGGTATCATATATATTTTTTATTTTCTTCCTTTCATATGAGTGTAGCCTCACGATTCCTAGTCTTTAATTTTTTGATACAATGCTTAGAACTATCCATAGCCCCTCTCCAATCTATAAATAGGAGGATAATGCGCTTCAGTGTACTCAAACCCATGTCCTCCTACACTAGCAACAATGTCGATGTTAACTGAGCTAAGAATCAATCGACAAAAGGTATCATATTTAATATATGAAAAACTGTAAAAAAAGAAGAAGATAGTTTATATGAGTTTAAGCCAGAGTTAATTCATTCATAGTTAAAAATCATTTTTACTTTTGCAAAATATTTTTAGTGAAAACAATAAAAACAAATTTTCATTATTTTCTAATTTTCACATAATTTCATTTTCATTTTGCAAATATTATTTTTAAAATTTTCAACTAAATATATTTTCTTTAATGTAGTCCATTTTCTAAGAAAATAAGAATCGCCTATGTTTCTTTTCTTTTTTTTTTCATTTTCCATTTTTAGAAAACAATTTTCACTTTTTATTTTTTTTAAAAGAATTAAGAAACACATTTGATCAATAAAAATAAAAAAAAATTGTTTTCAATAATGAAAACATGGTTGGTAACTATTTTTTTATAATAGAAACATGATAAATAAAATATTTTTTTACATTTATCTAAATTCTAACTAGGGTATCAAATTTAATATTTAAAAACTGTATAAAAAATATTTTTGCATTTATATTGGCTTGAACTAATCAATCAATTTAAGTTAAAACCATTACTTCCATCATTTTCATTTTTACAAAAGAATTTTTAATGAAAACAAACTTTTCATTATTTTCTAATTTTCATATATTTTTGTTTTTTAAAAATTATTTTTAAAATTTCTGACCATGTTTTTTTTAAAATATTTTCCATTTCCTAATAGAACAGAAATGAAAATGAAATGTAACCTAAATGTTTTAGACACAAAAAAAGTACCATAGCTTTATAATTTTTAAAACGTATTATTATTTGACACTATAAAATAGAAATAAAAATTTAAAATTTTGTTTCCTAACTATTTTTCTATAATAGATGCATGAGGAATAAAATATAAAAAAAGTTAGATTTATATATATTAATATTTGAAAAATTAAAAAAAAATATTGTTCTTATTATAAAATAAAGAGAGCTGGAGAGAATAAAGAATAAAGAAAATATGAAAGCGATAGAAGATGTACTTTATTGATAAAAATGGATGATTACAATACTTCATCAGAGTCTCTATTTATATGCATAAGAAGTATAAAAGAAGTAGAGATCTAATTCTAATAACTATTTGAATTTAAAGTATATCAAAACTTTATCTTTATCATGATGGACATCCACTTAATAAGATTTTCATAACACTCCCCATTGGATGTCCATTGGTAGATAATGTGCCTTGTTAAAACCTTATTAGGAAAGACTCTGTGGGATAAAAAACCTAATGAAAGAAAAAGAGTACACAATCTTCTATTACAAGCTGCCTCGTTAAAAACCTTTACCAGGTTTAGACTTCTCCTGATGGCAACATTACATTACATTCTTTGAGTCGACGCATTCCAATATTGTGTAGTAGTCTTTCAAATGTTGAAGTTGGTAATGCCTTAGTAAAAAGATCTGCTAAATTCTCATTAGAAGGAATTTGTTGAACATTTATATTACCTTTTTTCTCAAGATCATGGGTGAAGAAGACTTTTGGTGAAATATTGTAACATCCTAGATTAGGGGTTATGCGTTCGTGCGCAATTCATGAGATAGTGGGCTCAGTGGGTGTGTTGGATGTGTCCTGAGGAGTTTTAGGAACCCTAAGATGTAAGGAAATGTAAGGAAATGTATGGAAATGTATGGAAATGTAAGGAAATGATCTAGAAATGATTCAAAAGAGGAAAGTAAACATTTCGGGAAACTTGGAAATGTAAGGAAATGTTAAGTTTAAAGGAGGCAAACGAAAATTTTTGGAAACTTGGAAATGTAAGGAAATGTCAAGTTCTAAAGTTTAAAAAGAGGAACCTAAGGCAAGGTGGCCTTAAGAAAATTAATAGGAGGAATTTGACACACAAACAGGCTTGGAAAAGTGGCCTGAAGATATCACTTAAGGCCCAGGTAGGTGACGCCACCAGCTATGCAAGTGGGCCTGAGTTCGAGTCACTTGGGGAGCAAATAAAAGAAATTTTATTTTGCTACAAGGAGTAGAGAGGTGGATTTGTTGGTGTCCCAATCGGCAACAAGGTAGGTATTAAGTGTACAAATCCTACTAGGATTTGGTTTTATAGCCGAATAGGCTTTATGCTAATATATTAAGGTTGGCCGAATGTAGGAATTGAGATCTAAGGCATTAGATCAAGCTTTTCGGGATTTAAGTGAACCGCTAAGCAAATCAGGTGTGTACCCACACTTCTTCTTAATAAAATTTATGGCTATAATTAGAATGTGCATGTTTATAAGAATGTGAATATGGCTAAGTACCATGTAATGGTACAAAAGTACTCAGGTACGTTTACTACTCCTACTAGGATTATGAAATATGTTATATGTTATATGTAACATGTGAATAAAGATAAGAATGTGAATTCTGGCATGGTAATGCATATTAATTATGATATGGGGCATATGGGTTGTTGAAAAGGGGAAGTGAATGTGGTGACCTAAGACCACGAAATCTGAATGCGGTGACCTAAGACCGCGATATCTAAATGTGGTGACCTAAGACCACAATATCTGAACGTGGTGACCTAATACCACGAGACTATAAGGGCGATGAGCACGTCGATTGCAGCGACTGCCTTCGATGGAGTGTAGCGGATGGAGGGTTGACTTATTAGTCCCCACGGTGTGCAGGTTGGTACGGGGGAAGTGTAGCGGATGGTTAACTAGGTTTGGGTTTTGGGTTGCATCATTATCGTAAACTGTTATGTGAATATGATATGTATGTTATGCCTAAATTTATTTGGACTTAGTGTTGTGTACACATTGAGTCTGTTGACTCACCTCGTTGTGGGACTATTTTCAGGTGACGAACAGTAATGGACCAGGCTCGGCAGAAGCTTAGGGATGGCCATGCACAGCAAGAAATTTACGATTTGGACTTTTATTTTATTTCAAGTATTTTTATTTTATTGGGATTATTTGATGTAATAAGGCCATATTTGAATTTCTTTACTTCACTTTGATTTATTATGTTACAAATATTTATTAATTGAAAGATTAAGTAAATTTATTATCAAAACCAACCCTAAACGTTTTGTCACCTAAAGCTAAAGGATTTTTAATCAAATAAACTCGTTTTCAACTCAAGCCCAACCCAAAACAATTTTCTTTCAAAAACACAAGTTTTTCCTAAGTCACAAAAGAATTTGAAACGATTTACACCGGGGAACATACCAGATCCGGTCAAGGCTCGTGGGCCGGGTGTGGGGTGTTTCAATTTGGTATCAGAGCCCAGTTTCAAACCCTCGGCCTGGGGTTTAAGGCCCAAAACGTTTTCAAATCGAGCCCAAATGAGTTTTTGAAGATAAGCAGGGTTTTCTGGCATGGCACCTAAGTCTCCGACCCGAAGTCCACCAGGTAAGTACCCCTAACCTTTGGGTGATTTATATTGTGATCTATAGAAGGGTAGAAATAGAATGAAACGTAGATTAGTATGATAGGTACTTAAACTATAAGACTAGCTTACCCCAACAGTTACATAAGACTTAAATGCTTAATAAAACAAACCTGTGTCTAAGTCGCCGAGTTAGGGTGTGGCAACCATTGTGCGCATGTCTAGGATTGGATCCGGAAGAGCCTGGTATTTAAGCAGTCCTAGTGACTCACCTCCTCTTCGCAGGAATCCTACCTGGTGCGTAGCTTTAGTTCACCCTAACCAAGAGGACTTATTCATGGGCTAAACCCCTAACTAAAACCCGAAAGGGATTAGCCACATTTTTATGGAAACCCTAGTTTTAAAATGACTAAATTACCCTTTTGATTTATACAAGCTATCCCATAAAATTTTTCTGAAATATTCTTGATTTACAAAATTACTAAAATACCCCTAGTGGTAAAATTACAAAAATGCCCTTGGTTTATGAAATTTCCAAAATACCCACAGTTCTTATTAAAAAAAATTCATTACTTTATAACAAGTCCAAAAACCCTAATTTGCAAAATATCAAAATACTTTGATTTTGGAAAATTACGAAATTACCCCTGACTTACAAAATTACCAAAATGACCCTGAATTTCAAAAATTTTGCAACATCACCGATTTGGAAAACAAATTCTCAAAAAGAACCCTCAAGTTTTACAAATTTTGGAAATACCCTTGATTTATTAAGCTTTACAAATTTACTCTGATTTATTACCAAAATACCCCCGAGTTCCAAAATTACCGAAATACCCCTGTAATTTCAAAATTTCCAAAATACCCCCGAGATTTCAAAAATTACCAAAATACCCTTATTGACAAAATCACCAAGGAACATTATTTTGACAAATTACGAAAATACCCCTGTAGGGCAAATTACCCCTGGGTAGTGGAAAAATAACAACAATGAAAACTACAACGTTTCTCTGAACGAACGAAAGTTCATAATTGATTGATGAATGTATGAATGTAAAGACTGTGTGCATGTATGAATACAAAAGAACCACTCATAAAACTCTTTCCATAAAACTTCTTCGCGGGTAATCAGTGGAATAAAGGCTAATTCATAAAATTTCTTAATTAGATTAAAGCACGATCGTAGAAATGAGCTCTACGGGACGTGGTCGTAGTACACGAGGACGCGGTAGAGGCAGAAGGGCTGTGTCGGAACCCGTTAGATCAGGTCAAGGGTCTGATAATGAGGTACCACCACCACCACCCCTAGTGGTTGGTGTTGAGCAGCAAGCTCAAACGGGGGATGATGCTGTGTCGCAGGCTGTGCTGCGAGTTTTGGAAATGGTGGCTGGCGCGGGTGGAAGTATGGGAGCTCGGAAATCTGTACCCGAGCGACTCCGAGCCAATGGGGCTGAAATGTTTCGAGGAGTATCTGGGGTGGCACCCAGCACGGCTGAATATTGGTTGGAAGTAACCGAGCGTATTATGGATAAGCTCGATCTGACCCCTGAGGAGAAGTTGAAAGGAATGGTGGCACTACTACGCGATGAAGCGTATCAATGGTGGTTAACTGTTCGGGATGGTGCCACGGCTGAGGATCTGACTTGGGAGTATGTTAAGGAAGCGTATCAAAAGAAATATGTTGGAACAAGGTATACTGATGAGCAAAGAAAAGCATTTCTGGGACTGGTTCAAGCGAACAAGTCCGTAGCCGAGTATGAAGCTGAATTTCTGAGGTTGAGCCGATATGCTCGAGGAGTAGTAGCTACGGAGCATGAGCGATGTGTCCGATTTGAGGACGGATTAAGGGATGATTTGAGGTTGTTAATAGCTCCACATCAGGAGCGGGAGTTTTCTGCCTTAGTAGAGAAATCTAAGGTAGCTGAAGGGATTAAGGACTCTACAAGGCAGAACTTCGATCGAAATAGGCCAGAAAGAGGTCTTGGATCGTCTGGATCATCTGGGAATAAGAGGCCTAGAGTTGATGGGCCGCGAGGTCAGCAATCTGCTACAGGAGGGCAGTATCGTCCTTGTGATCAGTGTGGAAAGAAGCACTTAGGAGAATGTTGGAAAAAGATGGGAGGATGCTTTAAGTGTAGGTCAAAGGACCATATGATTAAGGACTGTTCTATGGAATCGGAAGGGAGACGGCCAGCAGCTCAGAATGTTAATCAAGCCGGTAGAGGTGGACAGCAGCCTCAGCAAGGTTGTGGACCGAACCATGGAGGAAATGGTTCCGGCCGAGGTCGTGGAGCACCAAGTAGAGGTCCTGAAGGTACAGATGCAAGGCAGCCAAGGTTGGTTTATGCAGTTGGCCGTCGCGAGGAGGAAGATGTGCCAGATGTGACAGTGGGTACGTTCCTTATTTCTGGAATACCCTTAATTGCTTTGATTGTTGTATAATTTTCTTGTATCGATAGTAAAAGTGTTCGAATCCTTGCATGTGGAGTTAGAGATTGTGCATAGGGAGTATGATATTTTTATAAGATTAGAGTGCGCAGCATAAGCGTAGTGCGGCGAGTTAAGATGTACGATTAATCGTTAGTAAGTAATTTCGAGGACGAAATTATGTTTAAGGAGGGTAGAACTGTAACATCCTAGATTAAGGGTTATGCGTTCGTGCGTAATTCATGAGATAGTGGGCTCAGTGGGTGTGTTGGATGTGTTCTGAGGAGTTTTAGGAACCCTAAGATGTAAGGAAATGTAAGGAAATGTATGGAAATGTATGGAAATGTAAGGAAATGTATGGAAATGTAAGGAAATGATCTAGAAATGATTCAAAAGAGGAAAGTAAACATTTCGGGAAACTTGGAAATGTAAGGAAATGTTAAGTTTAAAGGAGGCAAACGAAAATTTTTGGAAACTTGGAAATGTAAGGAAATGATCTAGAAATTTTATTTTGCTACAAGGAGTAGAGAGGTGGATTTGTTGGTATCCCAATCGGCAACAAGGTAGGTATTAAGTGTACAAATCCTACTAGGATTTGGTTTTATAGCCGAATAGGCTTTATGCTAATATATTAAGGTTGGCCGAATGTAGGAATTGAGATCTAAGGCATTAGATCAAGCTTTTCGGGATTTAAGTGAACCGCTAAGCAAATCAGGTGTGTACCCACACTTCTTCTTAATAAAATTTATGGCTATAATTAGAATGTGCATGTTTATAAGAATGTGAATATGGCTAAGTACCATGTAATGGTACAAAAGTACTCAGGTACGTTTCCTACTCCTACTAGGATTATGAAATATGTTATATGTTATATGTAACATGTGAATAAAGATAAGAATGTGAATTTTGGAATGGTAATGCATATTAATTATGATATGGAGCATATGGGTTGTTGAAAAGGGGAAGTGAATGTGGTGACCCAAAACCACGAAATCTGAATGCGGTGACCTAAGACCGTGATATCTAAATGTGGTGACCTAAGACCACAATATCTGAACGTGGTGACCTAAGACCACGAGACTATAAGGGCGATGAGCACGTCGACTGCAGCGACTGCCTTCGATGGAGTGTAGCGGATGGAGGGTTGACTTATTAGTCCCCACGGTGTGCAGGTTGGTACGGGGGAAGTGTAGCGGATGGTTAACTAGGTTTGGGTTTTGGGTTGCATCATTATCGTAAACTGTTATGTGAATATGATATGTATGTTATGCCTAAATTTATTTGGACTTAGTGTTGTGTACACATTGAGTCTGTTGACTCACCCCGTTTTGGGACTATTTTCAGGTGACGAACAGTAATGGACCGGGCTCGGCGGAAGCTTAGGGATGGCCATTCACAGCAAGAAATTTACGATTTGGACTTTTATTTTATTTCAAGTATTTTTATTTTAATTTTGGGATTATTTGATGTAATAAGGCCATATTTGAATTTCTTTACTTCACTTTGATTTATTATGTTACAAATATTTATTAATTGAAAGATTAAGTAAATTTATTATCAAAACCAACCCTAAACGTTTTGTCACCTAAAGCTAAAGGATTTTTAATCAAATAAACTCGTTTTCAACTCAAGCCCAACCCAAAACAAATTTTCTTTCAAAACACACAAGTTTTTCCTAAGTCACAAAAGAATTTGAAACGGTTTACACTGGGGAACATACCAGATCCGGTCAATGCTCGTGGGCCGGGTGTGGGGTGTTTTAATTTGGTATCAGAGCCCAGTTTCAAACCCTTGGCTTGGGGTTTAAGGCCCAAAACGTTTTCAAATCGAGCCCAAATGAGTTTTTGAAGATAAGTAGGGTTTTCTGGCATGGCACCTAAGTCTCCGACCCGAAGTCCACCAGGTAAGTACCCCTAACCTTTGGGTGATTTATATTGTGATCTATAGAAGGGTAGAAATAGAATGAAACGTAGATTAGTATGATAGGTACTTGAACTATAAGGCTAGCTTACCCCAACAGTTACATAAGACTTAAATGCTTAATAAAACAAACCTGTGTCTAAGTCGCCGAGTTAGGGTATGGCAACCATTGTGCGCATGTCTAGGATTGGATCCGGATGAGCCTGGTATTTAAGCAGTCCTAGTGACTCACCTCCTCTTCGCAGGAATCCTACCTAGTGCGTAGCTTTAGTTCACCCTAACCAAGAGGACTTATTCATGGGCTAAACCCCTAACTAAAACCCGAAAGGGATTAGCCACATTTTTATGGAAACCCTAGTTTTAAAATGACTAAATTACCCTTTTGATTTATACAAGCTATCCCATAAAAGCTTTCTGAAATATTTCTTGATTTACAAAATTACTATAATACCCATAGTGGTAAAATTACAAAAATGCCCTTGGTTTATGAAATTTCCAAAATACCCACAGTTCTTATTAAAAAAAATTCATTACTTTATAACAAGTCCAAAAACCCTAATTTGCAAAATATCAAAATACTTCGATTTTGGAAAATTACGAAATTGCCCCTGACTTACAAAATTACCAAAATGACCCTGAATTTCAAAAATTTTGCAACATCACCGATTTGGAAAACAAATTCTCAAAAAGAACCCTCAAGTTTTACAAATTTTGGAAATACCCTTGATTTATTAAGCTTTACAAATTTACTCTGATTTATTACCAAAATACCCCCGAGTTCCAAAATTACTGAAATACCCCTGTAATTTCAAAATTTCCAAAATACCCCCGAGATTTGAAAAATTACCAAAATACCCTTATTGACAAAATCACCAAGGAACCTTATTTTGACAAATTATGAAAATACCCCTGTAGGGCAAATTACCCCTAGGTAGTGGAAAAACAACAACAATGAAAACTACAACGTTTCTCTGAATGAACGAAAGTTCATAATTGATTGATGAATGTATGAATGTAAAGACTGTGTGCATGTATGAATACAAAAGAACCACTTCTAAAACTCTTTCCATAAAACTTCTTCGCGGGTAATTAGTGGAATAAAGGCTAATTCATAAAATTTCTTAATTAGATTAAAGCACGATCGTAGAAGTAAGCTCTAGGGTACGTGGTCGTAGTATATGAGGACACGGTAGAGGCAGAAGGGCTGTGTCGGAACCCGTTAGATCGGGTCAAGGGTCTGATAATGAGGTACCACCGCCACCACCACCCCCAGCTGTTGGTGTTGAGCAGCAAGCTCAGACGGGGGATGATGCTGTGTCGCAGGCTGTGCTGCGAGTTTTGGAAATGGTGGCTGGCGCGGGTGGAAGTATGGGAGCTCGGAAATCTGTACCCGAGCGACTCCGAGCCAATGGGGCTGAAATGTTTCGAGGAGTATCTGGGGTGGCACCCAGCACGGCTGAATATTGGTTGGAAGCAACCGAGCGTATTATAGATAAGTTCGATCTGACCCCTGAGGAGATGTTGAAAGGAATGATGGCACTACTACGCGATGAAGCGTATCAATGGTGGTTAACTGTTCGGGATGGTGCCACGGCTGAGGATCTGACCTGGGAGTATGTTAAGGAAGCGTATCAAAAGAAATATGTTGGAACAAGGTATACTGATGAGCAAAGAAAAGCATTTCTGGGACTGGTTCAAGTGAACAAGTCCGTAGCCGAGTATGAAGCTGAAATTCTGAGGTTGAGCCGATATGCTCGAGGAGTAGTAGCTACAGAGCATGAGCGATGTGTCCGATTTGAGGATGGATTAAGGGATGATTTGAGGTTGTTAGTAGCTCCACATCAGGAGCGGGAGTTTTCTGCCTTAGTAGAGAAAGCTAAGGTAGCTGAAGGGATTAAGGACTCTACAAGGCAGAACTTCGATCGAAATAGGATAGAAAGAGGTCTTGGATCGTCTGGATCATCTGGGAATAAGAGGCCTAGAGTTGATGGGCAGCGAGGTCAGCAATCTGCTACAGGAGGGCAGTATCGTCCTTATGATCAGTGTGGAAAGAAGCACTTAGGAGAATGTTGGAAAAAGACGGAAGGATGCTTTAAGTGTGGGTCAAAGGACCATATGATTAAGGACTGTTCTATGGAATCAGAAGGGAGACGGCCAGTAGCTCAGAATGTTAATCAGGCCGGTAGAGGTGGACAGCAGCCTCAGCAAGGTCGTGGACCGAACCATGGAGGAAATGGCTCCGGCCGAGGTCGTGGAGCACCAAGTAGAGGTGCTGAAGGTACAGATGCAAGGCAGCCAAGGTTGGTTTATGCAGTTGGCCGTCGCGAGGAGGAAGATGTGCCAGATGTGACAGTGGGTACGTTCCTTATTTCTGGAATACCCTTAATTGCTTTGATTGTTGTATAGTTTTCTTGTATCGATAGTAAAAGTGTTCGAAGCCTTGCATGTGGACTTAGAGATTGTGCATAGGGAGTATGATATTTTTATAAGATTAGAGTGCGCAGCATAAGCGTAGTGCGGCGAGTTAAGATGTACGATTAATCGTTAGTAAGTAATTTCGAGGACAAAATTATTTTTAAGGAGGGTAGAGCTGTAACATCCTAGATTAAGGGTTATGCGTTCGTGAGTAATTCATGAGATAGTGGGCTCAGTGGGTGTGTTGGATGTGTTCTGAGGAGTTTTAGGAACCCGAAGATGTAAGGAAATGTATGGAAATGTATGGAAATGTATGGAAATGTAAGGAAATGTATGGAAATGTAAGGAAATGATCTAGAAATGATTCAAAAGAGGAAAGTAAACATTTCGGGAAACTTGGAAATGTAAGGAAATGTTAAGTTTAAAGGAGGCAAACGGAAATTTTTGGAAACTTGGAAATGTAAGGAAATGTCAAGTTTTAAAGTTTAAAAAGAGGAACCTAAGGCAAGGTGGCCTTAAGAAAATTAATAGGAGGAATTTGACACATAAACAGGCTTGGAAAAGTGGCCTGAAGATATCACTTAAGGCCCAGGTAGGTGGCGCCACCAGCTATGCAAGTGGGCCTGAGTTCGAGTCACTTGGGGATCAAATAAAAGAAATTTTATTTTGCTACAAGGAGTAGAGAGGTGGACGGCACAAGGCTGTATTTTGGGAGTTTTATTCTCTTTAAAAGTCGGCTAAAGGATGGATAAATAATAGATTTATTTTAGATTATTTTCAAGAGATAATTGTTGGATTAAATTCTTTTATTTTGTGATAATTCAAAGGATAAAGCTATCCAAATAGAAGAGTGGTGGCCAAGTAAGGGATTCTGAGTAGTAAATTCGGCTATAAAAGGAAAAGAGAGGCCATTCTGCATTATTTTCTGTTCTTTGGAAGCCTCTGCCGAATTCTCTTCACCAAATCTTCTTCTTCTTTTATTTTTGCCAAACCGAAATACCTTGTGTTCTAGCCGAATCCTCCATCTTTATTCTTCCTTCTCTTTTCTTTCTAATCCCTCCAAAAGCCGAAAGTTGTGAGAGAATCATTTAGCCATAGTCGAATCTCTGAAGGTTGAAGTAAAGGTGCAATCGATTTCTCCAAATAAGGGTAAGATCTAGATTCGGTTTCCTTTCTTTCCTTTTTAAGCCTGTCGAAATTCAGGGACTAATCCCTCATATTGTGTTTTGGCCGAAACTATGGAAGGGAATTTCAGGATTTAGGTGGTGTCGATTAGAGAAGGAGTTCTCCGGGATTTCAACGTTCAAGGTAAGCGAATATAAGATGCGGCCATAGGCCATTCTATAGTGTTTTAATGTTAGATTAAACTCTAACATTTGTCTATAGGGTTTTCGACAGCATTAAGGAAGCAAAGATCAATTTCGGGATTTAAGATTTGGAAGGTAAGCATCTATGTATATTCGACTAAGGCCTAGATTAGTATTTAGATCTGTTCTTTAAATGTTCAAGAGCCGAAAACTAACCAAGTTAATTGATTCAATGCCTGGCCGAATACAAGGAGGAATAAAGCAAAGATTTCGGGATTTGTTGGTGTCCCAATCGGCAACAAGGTAGGTATTAAGTGTACAAATCCTACTAGGATTTGGTTTTATAGCCGAATAGGCTTTATGTTGATATATTAAGGTTGGCTGAATGTAGGAATTGAGATCTAAGGCATTAGATCAAGCTTTTCGGGATTTAAGTGAACCGCTAAGCAAATCAGGTGTGTACCCACACTTCTTCTTAATAAAATTTATGGCTATAATTAGAATGTGCATGTTTATAAGAATGTGAATATGGCTAAGTACCATGTAATGGTATAAAAGTACTCAGGTACGTTTCCTACTCCTACTAGGATTATGAAATATGTTATATGTTATATGTAACATGCGAATAAAGATAAGAATGTGAATTTTGGCATGGTAATGCATATTAATTATGATATGGGGCATATGGGTTGTTGAAAAGGGGAAGTGAATGTGGTGACCTAAGACCACGAAATCTGAATGCGGTGACCTAAGACCGCGATATCTAAATGTGGTGACCTAAGACCACAATATCTGAACGTGGTGACCTAAGACCACGAGACTATAAGGGCGATGAGCACGTCGACTGCAGCGACTGCCTTCGATGGAGTGTAGCGGATGGAGGGTTGACTTATTAGTCCCCACGGTGTGCAGGTTGGTACGGGGGAAGTGTAGCGGATGGTTAACTAGGTTTGGGTTTTGGGTTGCATCATTATCGTAAACTGTTATGTGAATATGATATGTATGTTATGCCTAAATTTATTTGGACTTAGTGTTGTGTACACATTGAGTCTGTTGACTCACTATTTTCAGGTGACGAACAGTAATGGACCGGGCTCGGCAGAAGCTTAGGGATGGCCATGCACAGTAAGAAATTTACGATTTGGACTTTTATTTTATTTCAAGTATTTTTATTTTAATTTTGGGATTATTTGATGTAATAAGGCCATATTTGAATTTCTTTACTTCACTTTGATTTATTATGTTACAAATATTTATTAATTGAAAGATTAAGTAAATTTATTATCAAAACCAACCCTAAACGTTTTGTCACCTAAAGCTAAAGGATTTTTAATCAAATAAACTCGTTTTCAACTCAAGCCCAACCCAAAACAAATTTTCTTTCAAAACACACAAGTTTTTCCTAAGTCACAAAAGAATTTGAAACGGTTTACACCGGGGAACATACCAGATCCGGTCAAGGCTCGTGGGCCGGGTGTGGGGTGTTTCAATTTGGTATCAGAGCCCAGTTTCAAACCCTCGGCCTGGGGTTTAAGGCCCAAAACGTTTTCAAATCGAGCCCAAATGAGTTTTTGAAGATAAGCAGGGTTTTTTAGCATGGCACCTAAGTCTCCGACCCGAAGTCCACCAGGTAAGTACCCCTAACCTTTGGGTGATTTATATTGTGATCTGTAGAAGGGTAGAAATAGAATGAAACGTAGATTAGTATGATAGGTACTTGAACTATAAGGCTAGCTTACCCCAACAGTCCTAGTGACTCACCTCCTCTTCGCAGGAATCCTACCTGGTGCGTAGCTTTAGTTCACCCTAACCAAGAGGACTTATTCATGGGCTAAACCCCTAACTAAAACCCGAAAGGGATTAGCCACATTTTTATGGAAACCCTAGTTTTAAAATGACTAAATTACCCTTATGATTTATACAAGCTATCCCATAAAATTTTTCTGAAATATTTCTTGATTTACAAAATTACTAAAATACCCCTAGTGGTAAAATTACAAAAATGCCCTTGGTTTATGAAATTTCCAAAATACCCACAGTTCTTATTAAAAAAAAATTCATTACTTTATAACAAGTCCAAAAACACTAATTTGCAAAATATCAAAATACTTTGATTTTGGAAAATTACAAAATTGCCCCTGACTTACAA
Organism: Gossypium australe; assembly: GCA_005393395.2. Classification (NCBI taxonomy): domain Eukaryota; kingdom Viridiplantae; phylum Streptophyta; class Magnoliopsida; order Malvales; family Malvaceae; genus Gossypium; species Gossypium australe. Next base: position 75,113,830 of record CM016623.1, on the reverse strand, counting down.
AATTACCAAAATGACCCTGAATTTCAAAAATTTTGCAACATCACCGATTTGGAAAACAAATTCTCAAAAAGAACCCTCAAGTTTTACAAATTTTGGAAATACCCTTGATTTATTAAGCTTTACAAATTTACTCTGATTTATTACCAAAATAACCCCGAGTTCCAAAATTACCGAAATACCCCTGTAATTTCAAAATTTCCAAAATACCCCCGGGATTTCAAAAATTACCAAAATACCCTTATTGACAAAATCACCAAGGAACCTTATTTTGACAAATTACGAAAATACCCCTGTAGGGCAAATTACCCCTGGGTAGTGGAAAAACAACAACAATGAAAACTACAACGTTTCTCTGAATGAACGAAAGTTCATAATTGATTGATGAATGTATGAATGTAAAGACTGTATGCATGTATGAATACAAAAGAACCACTTCTAAAACTCTTTCCATAAAACTTCTTCGCGGGTAATCAGTGGAATAAAGGCTAATTCATAAAATTTCTTTATTAGATTAAAGCACGATCGTAGGAATGAGCTCTAGGGGACGTGGTCGTAGTATACGAGGACGCGGTAGAGGCAGAAGGGCTGTGTCGGAACCTGTTAGATCGGGTCAAGGGTCTGATAATGAAGTACCACCGCCGCCACCACCCCCAGCTGTTGGTGTTGAGCAGCAAGCTCAGACGAGGGATGATGCTGTGTCGCAGGCTGTGCTACGAGTTTTAGAAATGGTGGCTGGCATGGGTGGAAGTATGGGAGCTCGGAAATCTGTACCTGAGCGACTCCGAGCCAATGGGGCTGAAATGTTTCGAGGAGTATCTGGGGTGGCACCCAGCACGGCTGAATATTGGTTGGAAGCAACTGAGCGTATTATGGATAAGCTTGATCTGACCCCTGAGGAGAAGTTGAAAGGAATGGTGGCACTACTACGCGATGAAGCGTATTAACGGTGGTTAACTGTTCGGGATGGTGCCACGGCTGAGGATCTGACCTGGGAGTATGTTAAGGAAGCGTATCAAAAGAAATATGTTGGAACAAGGTATACTGATGAGCAAAGAAAAGCATTTCTGGGACTGGTTCAAGCGAACAAGTCCGTAGCCGAGTATGAAGCTAAATTTCTGAGGTTGAGCCGATATGCTCGAGGAGTAGTAGCTACAGAGCATGAGCGATGTGTCTGATTTGAGGACGGATTAAGGGATGATTTGAGGTTGTTAGTAGCTCCACATCAGGAGCGGGAGTTTTCTGCCTTAGTAGAGAAAGCTAAGGTAGCTGAAGGGATTAAGGACTCTACAAGGTAGAACTTTGATCGAAATAGGCTAGAAAGAGGTCTTGGATCGTCTGGATCATCTGGGAATAAGAGGCCTAGAGTTGATGGGCCGCGAGGTCAGCAATCTGCTACAGGAGGGCAGTATCGTCCTTGTGATTAGTGTGGAAAGAAGCAATTAGGAGAATGTTGGAAAAAGACGGGAGGATGCTTTAAGTGTGGGTCAAAGGACCATATGATTAAGGACTGTTCTATGGAATCGGAAGGGAGACGGCCAGCAGTTCAGAATGTTAATCAGGCCGGTAGAGGTGGACAGCAGCCTCAGCAAGGTCGTGGACCGAACCATGGAGGAAATGGTTCCGGCCGAGGTCGTGGAGCACCAAGTAGAGGTGCTGAAGGTACAGATGCAAGGCAGCCAAGGTTGGTTTATGCAGTTGGCCGTCGCGAGGAGGAAGATGTGCCAGATGTGACAGTGGGTACGTTCCTTATTTCTGGAATACCCTTAATTGCTTTGATTGTTGTATAGTTTTCTTGTATCGATAGTAAAAGTGTTCGAAGCCTTGCATGTGGACTTAGAGATTGTGCATAGGGAGTATGATATTTTTATAAGATTAGAGTGCGCAGCATAAGCGTAGTTCGGCGAGTTAAGATGTACGATTAATCGTTAGTAAGTAATTTCGAGGACGAAATTATTTTTAAGGAGGGTAGAACTGTAACATCCTAGATCAGGGGTTATGCGTTCGTGCGTAATTCATGAGATAGTGGGCTCAGTGGGTGTGTTGGATGTGTTCTGAGGAGTTTTTAAGGAAATGTATGGAAATGTATGGAAATGTATGGAAATGTAAGGAAATGTATGGAAATGTAAGGAAATGATCTAGAAATGATTCAAAAGAGGAAAGTAAACATTTCGGGAAACTTGGAAATGTAAGGAAATGTTAAGTTTAAAGGAGGCAAACGAAAATTTTTGGAAACTTGGAAATGTAAGGAAATGTCAAGTTTTAAAGTTTAAAAAGAGGAACCTAAGGCAAGGTGGCCTTAAGAAAATTAATAGGAGGAATTTGACACACAAACAGGCTTGGAAAAGTGGCCTGAAGATATCACATAAGGCCCAGGCAGGTGACGCCACCAGCTATGCAAGTGGGCCTGAGTTCGAGTCACTTGGGGAGAAAATAAAAGAAATTTTATTTTGCTACAAGGAGTAGAGAGGTGGACGGCACAAGGCTGTATTTTGGGAGTTTTATTCTCTTTAAAAGTCGGCTAAAGGATGGATAAATAATAGATTTATTTTAGATTATTTTCAAGAGATAATTGTTGGATTAAATTCTTTTATTTTGTGATAATTCAAAGGATAAAGCTATCCAAATAGAAGAGTGGTGGCCAAGTAAGGGATTCTGAGTAGTAAATTCGGCTATAAAAGGAAAAGAGAGGCCATTCTGCATTATTTTCTGTTCTTTGGAAGCCTCTGCCGAATTCTCTTCACCAAATCTTCTTCTTCTTTTATTTTTGCCAAACCGAAATACCTTGTGTTCTAGCCGAATCCTCCATCTTTATTCTTCCTTCTCTTTTCTTTCTAATCCCTCCAAAAGCCGAAAGTTGTGAGAGCATCATTTAGCCATAGCCGAATCTCTAAAGGTTGAAGTAAAGGTGCAATCGATTTCTCCAAATAAGGGTAAGATCTAGATTCGGTTTCCTTTCTTTCCTTTTTAAGCCTATCGAAATTCAGGGACTAATCCCTCATATTGTGTTTTGGCCGAAACTATGGAAGGGAATGTCAGGATTTAGGTGGTGTCGATTAGAGAAGGAGTTCTCCGGGATTTCAACATTCAAGGTAAGCGAATATAAGATGCGGCCATAGGCCATTCTATAGTGTTTTAATGTTAGATTAAACTCTAACATTTGTCTATAGGGTTTTCGACAGCATTAAGGAAGCAAAGATCAATTTCGGGATTTAAGATTTGGAAGGTAAGCATCTATGTATATTCAACTAAGGCCTAGATTAGTATTTAGATCTGTTCTTTAAATGTTCAAGAGCCGAAAACTAACCAAGTTAATTGATTCAATGCCTGGCCGAATACAAGGAGGAATAAAGCAAAGATTTCGGGATTTGTTGGTGTCCCAATCGGCAACAAGGTAGGTATTAAGTGTACAAATCCTACTAGGATTTGGTTTTATAGCCGAATAGGCTTTATGCTGATATATTAAGGTTGGCCGAATGTAGGAATTGAGATATAAGGCATTAGATCAAGCTTTTCGGGATTTAAGTGAACCGCTAAGCAAATCAGGTGTGTACCCACACTTCTTCTTAATAAAATTTATGGCTATAATTAGAATGTGCATGTTTATAAGAATGTGAATATGGCTAAGTACCATGTAATGGTACAAAAGTACTCAGGTACGTTTCCTACTCCTACTAGGATTATGAAGTATGTTATATGTTATATGTAACATGTGAATAAAGATAAGAATGTGAATTTTGGCATGGTAATGCATATTAATTATGATATGGGGCATATGGGTTGTTGAAAAGGGGAAGTGAATGTGGTGACCCAAGACCACGAAATCTGAATGCGGTGACCTAAGACCGCGATATCTGAATGTGGTGACCTAAGACCACAATATCTGAACGTGGTGACCTAAGACCACGAGACTATAAGGGCGATGAGCACGTCGACTGCAGCGACTGCCTTCGATGGAGTGTAGCGGATGGAGGGTTGACTTATTAGTCCCCACGATGTGCAGGTTGGTACGGGGGAAGTGTAGCGGATGGTTAACTAGGTTTGGGTTTTGGGTTGCATCATTATCGTAAATTGTTATGTGAATATGATATGTATGTTATGCCTAAATTTATTTGGACTTAGTGTTGTGTACACATTGAGTCTGTTGATTCACCCCGTTGTAGGACTATTTTCAGGTGACAAACAGTAATGGACCGGGCTCGGCAGAAGCTTAGGGATGGCCATGCACAGCAAGAAATTTACGATTTGGACTTTTATTTTATTTCAAGTATTTTTATTTTAATTTTGGGATTATTTGATGTAATAAGGCCATAGTTGAATTTCTTTACTTCACTTTGATTTATTATGTTACAAATATTTATTAATTGAAAGATTAAGTAAATTTATTATCAAAACCAACCCTAAATGTTTTGTCACCTAAAGCTAAAGGATTTTTAATCAAATAAACTCGTTTTCAACTCAAGCCCAACCCAAAACAAATTTTCTTTCAAAACACACAAGTTTTTCCTAAGTCACAAAAGAATTTGAAACGGTTTACACCGGGGAACATACCAGATCCGGTCAAGGCTCGTGGGCTGGGTGTGGGGTGTTTCAAATATGTTTCGTTTTGTCACCTTTGATATAACCACCCTTCAATTGAGCTATACATGTTGCATTATCTTCGTATAAGATAGTTGGCTTCTTTTCCTGTAAAGTAAAATTACATATCTTCTGGATATGTTGGGTCAATAACCTTAGCCAAACACACTCTCGACTTGCCTCTTGCATTGCAATTATTTCTACAAGATTTGAAGAAGCATCAGCTAATGTTTGTTTTGTTGGATATCATGATATGGCAGTACCCCCACATGTAAATAAATATCCTGTTTGAGATCGACATTTATGTGGATCCGGTAAGTATCTAGCATCCGCATAGCTGACTAATAGGGATTTTGAATCATTTGAATAAAATAACCCCATATCAATAGTCCCTCTAAGATATCTAAATACATGTTTAGTTCCATTCCAATGTCTACATGTTGGGAAGAACTAAATCTTGCTAAAAAGTTTACAGCGAAAGCTATATTAGGTTTTGTGTTGTTTGCATGATACATCAATGCCCCTATGGCACTTAAATATGGTACTTTAAGACCAAGAAAGTCTTCACCATCCTCGTAAGGACGAAATTGATCTTTATTCACATCTAATGATCGTACAACCATCGGAGTACTTAATGGGTGTGCTTTATCCATCTAAAATTTCTTTAATATCTTTTCCATATAAGTTTATTGATGAACATGAATTCCATCTTTTAAATGCTCGATCTGTAAACAAGAAAAAGCTTTGTTTTTCCAAGATCATTCATCTCAAATTGTTTCTTTAAACAATTTTTTGTATCTTGTAGCTCTTCAGGAGTTCCAATAATGTTTAGATCATCAACATAAACACCAATTATCACAAAATCTGATCCAAACCTTTTTGTAAAGACACATGGACAAATTGGATCATTTTTGTAACCTTCCTTTAACAAGTATTCACTAAGACGATTGTACCACATACGTCAAGATTGTTTTAATCCATATAAACTTTTCTTTAATCTGATCGGACAATTTTCTCGAGAAACTCTATATCCTTCTGGGATTTTCAAAAAAATTTCACTATCAAGTGTGCCATACAAATAGGCTGTAACAACATCCATTGGGTGCATGTCAAGTTTTTTACGTACTGCCAGACTAATAAGATATTTAAACGTAATTGCATCCACCACAAGAGAATATGTCTCTTCATAATCAATGTCGGGCCTTTGCGAAAATTCTGTGCTACAAGTTGTGATTTATATCTTACGACTTCATTTTTTTTATTTTGTTTTTGCACAAATACCCATTTATATTCTATCGGCTTTACACCTTTAGGTGTTTGGACTACAGGTCCAAAAACCTCACATTTAGAAAGTGAATTCAATTATGCTTGAATTGCATCTTTCCATTTTGGCCAATCTTTTTTATTTCTACATTCAACAATAGATTTAGGCTCAGGATCATCATTTTATTTTTCTACTTCAATAGCAGCATTATATGCAAAATTGTTGTCGACAACTATATTTTTCTGGTTCTATATTGTAACACCCTAACCCGAAATCGTCGTCGGAATAGGGTTAAGAGGCACTACCAAACAATCGGAACATTTCACCTTCATTTTACAACACATAGTCAATCATCATTAAAACGTATCGCAACATAGTCATATAGTCCCTTAATGAGGTCTACGAGACCTTAAACACATATTAGAAAGGAGTTGGGACTAAACCAAACACGTACAAAAATTTTTAGAAATTTAAACATTTTTTCAAAACTGCAGAGGTCACACGCCCGTGTGGGTAGGCCGTGTGCCTCACAAGGCTACTAGACATGCCAATGTGTCTAGGCCGTGCCAAAACAGAGCATACATACTGACTTGGTCACACGGCCACCAGGCACGCCCGTGTGCCACGATCGTGTAACCTGCCCAGGCACACTTCGAAATGGCTCTTGAGCCATACGGCAGAGACACACGCCCGTGTCCCTTGGCCGTGTATGCAAAATAGGCCATTTGCAAGGCCAAAATGCCACCCACATTTGGGTCATACCTACAAACACATACAAGCCTATTTTCACACACAATTTGACAACCAAATACATGTCAAATGATCAACATATCATCCCATCCAGTCTCATTTCTAATCATGTCAACTTATATACCAAATTACACAACTAAAACACAAGCATAACCAAGCATGATTCATCCACAATATCACTAGATCACAATGGCATCAATCCATCACTAAGCTTACCATTCATAAGACATTTTCATTGCCATCAAGCCATACCAAAACATACTTCATAAACCATAATCATTCATGCATATTACCAACATTTATCTAGCCACATCACATGGCTATTTACACATCTCAAACATGTTTCAAAACAACTAGCCTATACATGCCATATTCAAATATACACATATTCAAAAGTACCAAAATAGATTGCCGATAGATAGAGATGCTGACGATCCCCGGATCCGAGCTAGCTTTAATGACACTGTAACATAGAGGAACAAATCACATAGTAAGCTTTCAAAAGCTTAGTAAGTTCGTAATATAATACATATTACTCAATAATACCACATCAATAGATAATTAAACCATCACATAGATAAATGCACAATTAGGCTCATCATCAATCTCAACCATGTGCTCAAATATCTATTCATTCAATTTTTAGGGCTATCATCAACCACATAGGTTCAAACGTACCTTGTTCAACACATAGTTACTCACCATTCATGCTACTCAATTGCTCGATATTACCTCTCGTGCAACCTTTTCTATTCCATTGATTTATTCGCACACTTAGTGCCAATTCCATAACCGAAACATAATCGTCACCACATAGTTAGTGCCAATATGTTAAACCGAACTTATATCAGTTTCACACACACAGTGCCAATTCGATAAGCCGAAGCTTCTATCTTTTCGTGCTAATCATCTCTGTCTCATTTCTAATTTCGCACACATAGTGCCCTCTAATTCAATTCTGCACATATCATTTCTAATCTCATAGTTATATATATATATATATATATATATATATTCATTCAATTCACATCACATAGATATAGTTTACAACTAGTATTATATCCGAGCTTACCTCGGACGTCGAAATACCGAAACGGTCGATCAATCGAGCACTTTGTCTTTGCCTCGATCTCGATCCAAACTTCTCTTTTCTTGGTCTATACACATTCAAATTTAACTCATTCAATCACCAATTCATTCAATTTAGTCGAAACACACATATTTATGGCATTTTGCAAAATAGTCCTCATATTTTCACATTTCGACACTTTAGTCCCTAATTCACAAAATCACAAAATACCCCAAATTTCTACTCACACAAGCTTAGCCGAATTCTTCCCATGCTAATACAAGCCCATACATTTCATTTAATTCACATCTTACTCCTTCAATTTACACTTTCTCAATTTAGCCCAAATTACTTAATCTCACTAAAAATTTAAAGACAAAACATGTTCATCCTTCACATATCTTCTATATTTCACTATCAACTAACACATAGCTCAAGCATTCATCAATGGCATATCTCAAAATCACCATCAATTTCTAAAATTAAAGTATGGGTTTGAAAAAGCACGAAGCAACGATCACAAAAACGTAGAAATTATCAAAAATCGAAGCAAAACTAACCTTGAATCAAGACTTGTAATGGCCGAATATCATGGAAAACTAAAACCCTTTCTCCTTTCTTATTTTCGGTGGAAAAAATGGCCATTTTAATGCTTTGTTTTGTTATAAATTAACTTAATTATCAAATACCAATTTTGCCCTTAATGAAATGTTTATGAAAATCATTTAAACTATGGACATATTTGTCCATCACCCACCCCACTACTAAATAATTGATCAATTGCTTCATAAGACCTCCTCATTTAAAAGCCACATCAATTTAGGCACTTAACATTAGCACACAACATTTTACACTTTATGCGATTAAGTCCTTTTTCATAATTCGACACACAGTCGATAAAATTACCACAGAATTTTCACACAGGCTATATCACATATAATAAACACCAAAAATAATATTAGCATTTATTTTTTCTAACCTCGAATTTGTGGTCTCGAAACCACTGTTCCGACTAGGGTCTGAATCGGGCTGTTACATATATTTTCCCAGAAGTAACATAACTTATCGAGATCTCTTTGTTATCATCATTTTTAGGTACCTGAATCACTTCTGGGGTTTTATGATTATGATTAGTTATATCTTTGGCCTCTTCTTAGGAACTTGTCTTCATAATATAATCACTTTGAGTATTTGCTCCTTTCCTTTTACGAGGATTTTTATCTTTAGAACCAACCGGTCCTCCACGCTTGAGGCATGGATTACTTTCTTTTGTTCTAGCAGTTTGGCCTATTGGGATATCAATTCGTATTGGAGCATTTTCAGCTAGTATGTGAGATTCTGTAATTCTCTTTAGGTTAGTAAATGAACCTGGCAGCTGATTGGCGATGTTTTGCAAATGTATGATCCTTTGAACTTCTTGTTTACATTAACTTGTACGAGGATCTAATTGAGATAATGATGATCCATTCCATGTAATTTCTTTTACCAACTGTATTTTCTCTCCCCCTAATGTTGGGAATATTGTTTCATTAAAGTGACAATCAACAAATCATGCAGTAAATAAAACTCCAGTTAATGGTTCAACATACTTAATTATAAAAGGAGATTCATAACCAACATATATTCCCAACCTCCTCTAATGATCGATCTTTGTTCGTTGTGGTGGAGCAATTGGAACATATACTGCACATCCAAAAATTCTAAGATGGGAAATATTTGGCTCCTGACCAAAAGCCAATTGTAATGGGGAGTATTTATTATAACTTGTTGGTCTGATGCGCATAAGTGCTGTTGCATGCAAAATAGCATATCTCCAAGCAATAGCCTAGCTATTAGTTGGAGGGGTTTGATAAACGATTCAGCTAAATCGTTTTGTGTGTGAACATGAGCTATAGGATGTTCAAATTTTATCCTAATTGACATGCAATAATCATTAAAAGCTTGAGATGTAAACTCACCAGCATTATCAAGACAGATAGTTTTTATCGCATAATCTGGAAATTGTGCTCTTAATCGAATTATTTGAGCAAGTAGTCTCGCAAATGCTAGGTTGCGAGTTGATAATAAACATACATGTGACCATCTACTAGATGCATCTATCAATACCATAAAATATCTAAATGGTCCACATGGTGGATGAATAGGCCCACATATATCATCTTGAATACGTTCTAGAAATGCAGGAGATTCAATCCCAACTTTAGCTGGCGATGGTCAATAATCAGTTTACCTTGAGAAAAAGCATTACAAGAGAAATCTTTGAATTCAAGAATCTTCTGGTTCATTAATGGGTGCCCAATTGAATTCTCAATTATTTTTCGCATCATAATAGATCCGAGATGGCCTAACCGGTCATGCCAAATAGTAAAAGTATGTGGTTCAACAAACTTCTGGTTTGTAGTAACATGTGCCTCAATTGTAATAATATGTGTATAATATAAACCTGATGAAAAAGCAGGTAGTCTTTCCAAAACATATTTCTTTCCACATTCAACATTTGTAATATATAGATATTCAATATTTTTCTCATTCATAGTCTCAATATGATATCCATTAATACGAGTATCTTTAAAACTTAATAAATTTCTTTGAGACTTAGTGGAAAATAAAGCATCATCAATGACAAATTTTGTACCTTTAGGAAATAATATAATTGCTCTTCTGGAGCCTTCAATAAATTTTGAACTACCCAAGATTGTATTAATATGAGCATCACTTATTGTTAAATGAGAAATATATTTTTTCTCTTTGAGTATCGTATGTGTTGTAGCACTATCAACAAGACATATGTCTCCATTGATTTTGGATCCAACAAAATTTTGTTGATCATTCATATTCTTTATAAAAATAAAAAAGTATAACATTAGACATGTTGCAAATATTTTTTAAATATGTATAACTTGAAAAATAAATAAATAAACATACTTTTTCAGTCATCTCAAATAAATAAATATGTCAAAATAACACCAACCTATTCTTTATGCAAGAAAATGAAACATGCTTAAAAAGAACATAAAATGTTAAAATAACACCAACTTTTCTAATGATTCTCAAAGAAATCTGTCACATCAAGGTGAGTTATATCATTAAGACCATGAATTACATCACCCTCCTCTTTTGCCTCCATTTCATCATTTTTGGATATAAAATTTGTCTCAATATTATTTTTCTTCCCTCTAATAGATGCTTAATAAAGTTTCACTAAATGTTCAGGCGTACGACAGGTACGTGCCCAATGCCCCCTCATGCCACATCAGTAACATAAATTCTAAATAACCTTTGAAGGATTATTTTGACCACATCTTTCTTATCCTTTATTGCTATTCTTTTTCTGGTTGTTAGAAATGTCACTATTATGAACACCATGATAGCGGTTACTAGTATGTCCTCGACCACGTCCCCCACTACGTCCACGACCACGACCACGATTGCGACCTTTATATTTTTCGTTTCCATATTTATTGTGTACTGCAACATTCACTTTAGGGAGTGGTACAGTACCAGTGGGACGAATTCCATGGTTTTTCATCAACAACTCATTATTTTGTTCAGCCACTAAAAGACAAGAAATCAGTTCAGAATATTTGTTAAAACCTTTTTCACAGTATTACTGCTACATGAGCACATTAGTAGCATGAAAGTTTTATCAGTTATGTTCTCTCTACTTAATTTCAGTTGAGAACTAATTTTGAAAAGTTTTGAATTATATTCACCTACAGACTTAAAATCTTGCAACTGTAAGTGTATCCAATCATAACGAGCTTTGGGGAGGATCATTGTTTTCTGATGGTCAAATCGTTCTTTCAAATTTTTCCAAAACTCAAGGGGGTCTTTCACAGTGAGATATTCCACTTTTAATCCTTCATGTAGATGATGATGGATGAAAATCATTGTTTTTGCCTTGTCTTGGTTAGATGCTTCTGTATTTGCTACTATACTATTCCCTAGACCTTTAGCATCTAGGTGAATTTTAGCATCTAACACCCATGACAAATAATTTTTACCTGATATGTCTAGGGTGGCAAATTCAAGTTTGACAAGATTTGACATTATAATCACTAAAAACACTAAAAAATATTAGTAAAATAATAGTAATCATATTATTTGTCAAATGTAATTATAATAATGTATTTAAGAAAAAATAGGAAATAACATAAAATAATTTGTGATATATAATTTAAGATTACCTTAAGTCGATAGTGAAATTAAATTTAATTATTCCCAAGAACTTTAAGCAAATCGTTGCACAAGTTTGAACCCCTCTTTTTCATCAATTTTGGGTAGCCAAGCAACCAATTTAAATGCTAGGTTAGAAAAATAATGAAAGTAATTCAATGGGGGATTAGAAAAGGATGGAAAGGAATTGAGGTATAGGTTTCAAAAATTTTTGGGGGGTATCAAATGAAAAATAAGAACGAGATGGGTTTAGAAAAAAATTGAGAATCATGTTAATAATGTGTTATAAACTAAAGAGAGATGGAGAGAATAAAGAACAAAGAAAATATGAAAATAATAGAGAATGTACTTTATTGATAAAAATAGATGATTACAATTCTTCATCAGAGTCTCTATTTATAGCATAAGAAGTATAAAAGAAGTAGAGATCTAATTATAATAACTATTAGAATTTAAAGTACATCAAAACATTATCTTTATCATGATGGACATCCACTTAATAAGATATTCATAACAGTTCTCATCATTTTCACTTTTACAAAATATTTTTAGTGAAAACCATAAAAATAATTTTTCATTATTTTCTAATTTTTACATATTTTCTTTTTAAATTTTTATTTTCCAAAAATCATTTTTAAAATTTTCAACCAAACATGTCCTCTTTAGTATATTCCATTTTCTAAGAAAATGAAAATGGTCTATGGTTTTTGAAACCAAGCAGAACTAACGCTCATTTGGTTTTTGAAAATATTTTCATTTTTAGAAAATAATTTTCACTCTTTATTCTTTTAAAAAATTGAGAAACAATTTCGATCAATAAAAATAAAAAATTAGTTTCAATAATGAAAACATGTTTGGTAAATTTTTTTCTATAATAGAAATATGATAAATAAAATATTTTGTAACACTTCATACTTGACCTGAGCACCGGGTCTGAACTATAATATGTCACATTTGTTGCTAAATCAACCACAAACAATTTATAATCCAATTCACATCATTAAACATTCAATCACAAGAAAATTAAGTATATAAAATGATTTATATTCATTTTAGGGTCATATACGAGCTTACGAAATATCTAGTGCTAACCTGAGATCGAATTAGGACTAAACTGTAATATTTACAAAACTTCAAGTTGACATAGCGATGTCAGGGGTTCTTCATCGTGACACAACATATTGACTTAGCCTCATTGTGGCAAACCAATACTCAATGTCACATGTGGCATGGTAACTTGATCTCGTCGCGACGTGACAAACTATTTTTGCAAATTTCTAAATGAAACATCATCATGAAATTTCCAATCAACTAATATACACATTCATATCATACTGTCAGCCAAATCATGCAATCCTTATGATTCAAACATGAACAAAAAAACACATTGATCAATGGTGTACCCAGGCCACATTACCTAGTTCAAATCAATCAAACCTTTAAACTATATACTTAATCATTTAAGCTATGAGCATAACAACATTATACATTTCAACCATATATTAAACTCAATTATCTATCACATTCATATGTCCAATTATATATGTAAAAGTTTCTAGGCTCATCATGGACCGACATGACGCGCTGAAGGTGAAACGTCGAGCAAAACTCCAAGGTAAGCTCGACGATAATAAAGAAACAGTCCCATGGGGCTTGGATGATGAAAGCGCGAACCTCATCAGCAAGGTGGACCTGCTCCAACGTGGCCCAGTCAATGCATCAGCCCAAACCTAGGGGTACGCGAAGGAGCTGAAATAAGTCCTCCGGTGGGTCTGCGGAAAATTGGAGGTAAGGATGGCGAACTTCATCGCAGGCGCTCAAGGAGGTCATGCTAGGACCCTTCCACTTTTTCGAAGCGGGAACAGTGACTTTGGTTTTACCACGAGTATTTGTCATGGTGTACCTGAAAAAGTAAAACAATGTATCAATAAGATATCACCAAATAAAATCCAAGTAGTCCTAAAAAATTACTCCTAAACTAGTGTATTCGAATATCAAATTAAAAAGATTGCAGCTATCAAGAATCACAGTGGTGAAAACACTAGTAGAATAAAATCAAATAACAAAGTCATAACTAAAAGTTAGATTCTGAAAGTAAGAATAAAGGAATAAGTATTACTAGGATTAAATCAACGAATAATAGTAAATGAAACAAAGAGCAAAGTAGTCAATATAAGAACTAGTATCAAATTATAATAATGTCAGTAAATAAATAGGACTAACATAACAAAATATAACTAAGAAAATAATTTATAATAGAAAAGAAATAAAGAAAATAAAGTAACTAATAATAATAATAAATGGTAAATAACAATAAAATAATAAAAAATAAGGAAATAAAGAAAATAGGAATATGGGCAAAAAGGGAAGAAAAAGGATTGATGGTGGCAAGGGTGGTGGTCGGAGTGAGGCGCGATTGGCGGTCGACGGTGAATGGTCAGACGGGGGTGAAGGCCATTTTTGGGGGGGCGACAAGGAGGCCAACATGGGGGTGGGTTTATGGGGTTGGGCAAGGGAAAAGAGGGGGAAAGGAGAAGAGGTGGGGGGTTTCGGGTTGGGGAAGAAGAAAGGGAAAAGAAGAAATGAGGGGGTCGACGGTGGCCGGAAGTGGCAAGGGGGGAGGTTGCAGCGGTGAGGGCTTAAGGAAGAAGGGAAGAGGAGGGAAAAAGAAAAAGAAAGGAGAAAAAGGGAAGAAAAGTAAAAGAGAAGGGGGTTTTCGGGTTGGGGAAGAAGGGAAAAGGAGAAAGGAGGAGGGGTCGACGGTGGCCGGAAATGGGGAGTGGCGGCTAGGGTTTGGGGGAGTTTTGGAGGAAGAAGGAAGAAGAAGGAAATGAAAAATAGGAATTTATAGGTGACACGGTCGTGTAACGGCCCGTGTTGGGCCACACGGCCATGTCACACTCCCGTGTGGTCTATCCCCAGCCCGTGTTCGTCGCGAAATTTAAAAGCCCAGTATTCACACGGCCTTGGACACGCCCGTGTGTCCAAGTTGTATGGTCCACACGACTGCGTTGCACAGCTGTGTGCGAAGTCCTTCGCTTCTCCCACGCCTGTGTGACCTCACACATGGCCGCGTGTATTGCCCGTAGAGCCCCCTGACTTGTTTTAAATTTTAAATTTTGAAAAATTAGGCTCTAGTTTTCACACGGCCTTGGACACGCCCGTGTGATCCACAAGGCTGTGTCTCTATCAATTTTTGGGAATTTTAAGCTCCAGGATCCACACGGCCAAGGACACGCCCCTGTGTCCAGGCCTTGTAGCCCTTTGTCGATTTATTTAGGACTTGAAAACTAAGTCCAAAGATCCACAAGGCCACGGACACGCCCGTGTGGATTTTAAAACACCATTTTTATTTATTTATTTATTTTTGAAACTATCATAAAATATAATTAGTAAATTAGGCATGTTAATGCTCGGGTTGCGTCCCGAGAAGCACTTGTTTAGAGTCTAAGCTCGACTTACCTTGTTTTCACTCGGTTACGGCTTTTCGCAGAGTCGAGACTCCTCTTTATCGCTATCAATTCTATTATCAACATGTGGTTTGAGTCGAGTAGTATTTACCTTAAAAGTGCTGAAATTAGAATGAGTTACCTCATCTGTTTCGTATGGGAAGACATTGAGTACCATAAAAGGAGTCGCTTCGTTTGCATTAAGCTCTGAAGTGGTTATTCTAGGGTCGGTTTCATCTAACAGCACTTGGTCACCAACCTTGAAGTGGTTCATTCCATCATTAAGCTCATCATGGAGTTGCTTCGGTTTTGCTTCGTGTATTCTTGGTTTCTCCTTGCCATGTGTGCTCCATTCGTCTAGTTCATCGATCTAAAGCCTTCGCTCCTCATGAGTCGTTTTGTGTTTGTCACATAGGATAGAATGTGGCTCCATCACTTTCTTCGTAGGTATTTCCTACAAAGAAGTTTGAGCCACAGCGTTACTCACATTAACAGAACTCGTAATATCATCTCGATCACTAGATATCCTAACAGAATCATGTGCTTGGATTTTAATCGTGTCGTCACCTACGTGAAGTATCAATTCACCTGTGCCAATATCAATGATAGTTCTAGCAGTTGCTAAAAAAGGTCATCCTAAGATTAAAGGTGCGTCACCGTCCTCATCCATGTCTAGAACAACAAAGTCAACTGGGAATATAAATTTATCGATTTTTACTAGCACATCCTCAACGATTCCCTTAGGAAATCTAATAGTTTTATCTGTCAGTTGAATGCTCATCCTAGTTTGTTTAGGTTTCCCAAGACCTAGTTACTTAAACATTTTATAGGGCATGACATTAATACTCGCCCCTAAATCAGCCAAAGCATTAGTAACACCTAAACTACCAATTAAACAAGGAATAGTATAACTCCCTAGATCCTTTAATTTGTTGTGTAGTTTATTCTGTAAAATGGCTGAGTAGACTATATTTAGCCCCACATGTGACGCATCATCTAACTTCCGTTTGTTTGCCAAAAGCTCTTTTAAAAATTTAATTGAGTTGGGCATCTGCGAAAGAGCTTCAATAAATGGTAAGTTAATATGTAACTTTTTTAAGAGTTTAAGAAATTTACCAAATTGCTCATTGGTATGGTCTTTCTTCGTCGCATTAGGATCTGGCACACGAGGTGTAACACCCCTTACCCGAGTTCTATGCCAGAACCGAGCCCAAGGCGTTATAGTAATAAAACCACCTGATTGCCACTTAGGCTCATCGTGACTACTCTCTAGTCACCTCAACAACCTTACTCTCGACTTACGAGGCCTCACTCATACACACAAGAGCTCTCGAGATCATATCGGAAACTCTTATTATCTTTAAAAATTTTCTCCATCTAGACAGGGGCCACACGCCCGTGTAAGATGATACATGATAAACCATAAAAGTAACATATTTTAAGCCCACATTTAGTATGTTTTTGGATGATTTATCCTTTAATTTATGTAAAAAGGTGCTCTTAATCCTTTTTTTTTCATGTTTTATACTCAGAAAAGCACCCGAGGATGAAAAGAACGAGAAACGGGCTTAAAATAGACCAAATTGGGCCAAAATAGAAAGCGACACGGCCTGGGCCCAAGACTACACGATCGTGCCTTATTAAAAGTCTGAACACGGCCTAAAGACGACTCACACGAGCGTGTGCCAGGGCCATGTCCCTGTCTTGGAAAAGAGCAATTTCACTCGGAAAAGGATACTTAGGGGCAAAGCAACGTATCTTAAAAGCCTATATAAACACCCTAAGTATAACCTAGAAGGGGGCGGTTAGCTTGGCTAAGGGGCTGAGCCAGAAAGGTCAGATTTGTGGAGAATCACTCGAAGATAGCCAGTTGATCCATCTCAAGAAGCCGGAATTATACTCAAGACGGAGGATCTCTTCTTCAATTCCTTCAAGGGGTTTTAGGAATTTCTTATGTTTTGTTTTATCTTTTCTTTTGAGATGTTTTCTTTTATTGTTATGAACTAAACCCTCAGATACCTGAGGGGATGAAACCTAAGATGAATCTTGCTATCGTTTGCTGAACTATATGATAAATATTTGACTTGTTCTTAATTATGTGTTCTTAATTCTTGTGTTGTTATTTCCGGGATATTAATTCAAGTATGATGTGCTTAGGTGGAGGAGCAAAAGTCTCTACCTAAGAGTAGATCTAGCATAATTAAGCGGAGTTAATCGCGCGCCTAGAGATAGGGTGATGAGATTTTGTCGGATTAGGGTGAAACCTAATATGGGAGTCCATAGATCGAGTTAATGCAATTCTAGGGGTTTTAATTAGAAAGAGATTTCAATTAATCAACCTAGGGTTAGACGTTATTCGCTTCGAGAGAGGTTTAATATACATTAGGGAATCTTACGGGTCAAGTCAAATGAATAAATCGTCTGGTTCAGAGTTAGATAACAAGTGAAGTCTAGGTGGATTCTTCCTTGGGTGTCGTTTTAATCAATTAGTTTCTCTCAAGTTATTTTCCCAAATTCTTTCTCTTTGTCTTTGCATCTTTAGTTTCGTAGTTAATTAATATAGATTAGATAAACAATCCCTTAATTCTTAGGCTAAATAATAGAAAGAGAGTTAGTATTAGTACTTTTGGTTCCTTTGGGTTTGAAATTCCGGTCTTGCCTAAACTATACTACTGTTCGATAGCTGTACTTGCCTCAAAAATCGTTGTTAGAGTTAGTTCCTAGGTTCGATCATTCTTATTATAAATTTTAAGACTCGATAGACACGATCAAGTTTTTGGCACCGTTGTCGGGGAACTAAAATATTAAGAAAGCTTAATTTTTATTACTTTAGCCATTTTTATTTTTCGTAATTTAATTTTTACTTTATTTTTTTAAACTTTATTAATTTTTCTTCTTCTGTCTTTTCCTGACAGGTACCTCTAGTTTATGACTAGAAGGAACTCGACAGGACCCGTACTTTATAAAAGTGATATTGAAGGTACCGTTCGCAGAAATCGCAGAGAGATAAGGTGAAGCTTAAACTACATAGAAGAAGAGCAAGAAGACGAAATTAATACTACAGAAGAGATGGCAGAGAATAATCCACCACCTCCAGAGATGGCCGAACATCATGCTCCACGCACTATGTATGATTATGCTAAACCTAGTTTAACAGGAACTGAGTCTAGTATTGTTAGGCCTACTATTGCTGCAAATAATTTTGAGCTAAAACCTAACACTATACAGATGATACAACAGTTTGTTCAGTTTGATGGTCTGCAGGATGAAGATCCTAACACACACTTAGCGAATTTTCTAGAATTCTGTGATACCTTCAAGATAAATGGCGTTTCTGATGATCCCATCCGTCTTCGGTTATTTCCCTTTTTTTTGAGGAATAAAGCCAAACATTACACTCTCTTCCACGAGGATCAATCACTACATGGGATCAAATGACTGAGAAATTTTTATTAAAATATTTTCTACCGGCCAAAACGGCCAAGTTGAGGAATTGTATCTCTTCTTTTGTGCAGATGGATTCAGAGACACTTTATGATGCATGGGAGAGATACAAAGATTTGTTAAGGAGATGCCCACACCACGGCTTACCTTTGTGGCTACAGGTCCAAACTTTTTACAATGGTGTGAACCCTTTAACAAGGCAACTAATCGATTCAGCTGTCGGCGGAACCCTGAACAACAAAACTCCTAAAGTAGCCTACGAGTTTATAGAGGAGATGTCACTGAATAACGATCAGTGGCAAGTTACAAGGACAAGGCCAGCCAAAGCAGCCAGAGTTTTCAACATTGATGCAATAACCGCGCTATCAAATCAGGTAGAATTGCTACATAAAAAATTTGATATATTCTATGGTTCTTCGCAGGCAGATCCAGTAATGCAGTGCGATGCAAGTGAAGGAGTGGCGAATCCTGAGTACCGACCCTACGAACAGGGCATGCAGAGCGAGCAAATGAACTATATGGGTAATAGTTTTCGATCTAACAATAACCCTTATAGTAGTACTTATAATCTAGGTTGGAAGAACCACCCCAATTTCTCATGGGGCGGTCAAAGAAATCAAAGACAACAGTCTTCCCAAAACTTCCAACAACATCCCTACCCACAGGAAAAGAAGCCGAACCTTGAAGAGGTGCTAACAAACTTCATAACAGCCTTAGAAACACGTTTCCAGAAGGTAGAAACAAAACTTGAGGCATTTTCACAAGAGTTCAAGGATTAATTCGGGCAACTTGCTAAGAAGATTTCTGAGAGACCATAGGGAAGACTACCAAGCAACACCGAGACTAACCCAAGGGAGCAAATTCAAGCCATAACAGCTCAAGGTAGTGAAGGGTTAGACGAGCCTAATTCAAAACAAAAGAAGGTGGTAGAAGAAGATACGGTTGAGGTCAATAACAAGCCAAACCCAATAATCAAAGAGTACAAACCTCGCATACCATATCCCCAAGCAATAACGAAAGACGACACAGAGGAACAGTTCGGTACGTTTCTTAATCTTTTAAAGAAATTACATATTAAATTACCATTTCTTGAAGCTCTTTCACAGATGCCAGATTCCAGGAAATTTTTAAAGAAGCTATTGACAAATAAGCGAAAGATAGACGAGGAATCACATGTGGAACTGAACGCAGTGTGCTCAGCAATGTTGCAAAATAAACTACCACAGAAATTGAAAGATCCAGGGAGTTTTACAATTCCATTCTTAATTGGTAATTTAACTATTGATAATGCGTTAGCTGATTTAGGGCAAGCATAAATGTAATGCCTTATAAATTGTTTAAACAACTAGGTCTAGGGAAACCTAAACAAACTAGGATGAGCATTCAATTAGCTGATAAAACTATTAGAGTTCCTAGGGGTATAATTGAAGATGTACTTGTGAAAATTGATAAATTCGTATTCCTAGTAGACTTAGTCGTTTTAGACATGGATAAGGACAACACAATTCCCCTAATTTTAGGAAGACCATTCTTAGCAACTGCCAGAACTAAAATCGATGTTGATGCAGGCGAACTCATACTTTGTGTAGGTGACAAGACAGTCACTCTTCAAGCCCTCGATTCAGCTAGAACATCGAATAGCCAAGGTGAGAAAGTCAATTCTACTGATAACCATTCGGTTAACCCTTCTTTTCAGGAAACACCACAGCATGATCCCGAGCCTGAACCTTGTGCCAACAAAGAAATAACTTATGAGGAACAAAGGATTCAGGTCGATGAACTAGAAGAGGGGAAGACGCACCTTAAAAAAGAACTAGGGATACCCAAAACAGAACCAAAGCCACCCTACGAGACACACAAGTTCAAAATTGGAGATCAGGTACTATTAGACAAAGTAGACCCACAAATATCTCCACCTGATCCTAACACAAGCAAGGAGATCCCTTTTAAGGTAATTGATGTTTTTCCATACGGAACAGTTGAGGTAAGTAACCCGATTTTTGGAACTTTGAGAATAAACGTTACTCGTCTTAAACCCTATGATGATAATGGAACTGCCAGCACAAGGAAGGACTTTCAACTCCTCAAACCACCATGAATATACAAATAGGAGGAGAGTCTAGCTTAAAACGAGCGTTTCTCGGGAGGCAACCCAGGTACTAACCCCATTAACTTTTACATTTTTATTTTTTATTTATTCTGTTTTATTCTTTCTTTTATCTTACTTTTTAGCACCTAACTATAAACTAACTAAGTGTAGATTTCCAGGCCACACGACCTTGCACATTACCGTTGCCGTGGCCGTGTGGACCTCAAGAATCTCCGCACTGACATGGTAGAAGCGGTACATGTCAGAGAAAATAAAATCTTCAAAGTCACGGGCTCCAACCACCACACCATGGGCACCGACAAAACCCCACGGCCGTGCGATGCGGCCGTGGTCGACACTGTATGATAACACACGGGCGTGGCAAACGGAGCACGGGCGTGGGAGAAATGAACAAAGCCTACCACAGTCATGCGATACGGCTGTGTGAGACGCCACGCCCATAAGACACGGGCGTGTGAATGTACCTAACTTGAGAATTCTATTTAAACCACCCACCCCTCCCTCTTCTCACCTATTTCCCACCCTCCTTCATCCCTTAAAACTTTCTACAACCTCCATTCTCAGCATTCTTTATTTTCTTAACATTCTTCTCAATCTTTTGGCCATGTCGAAAAAGCGGAAGGATCCCAGCACAGCCTCCCTCATGGAGACCAATCTACATAAGTTCATGCCGACCGCTTCATCCACTCGACAAGCCAAGGGTCTTTGAGACCATTTATCTTTTGTTATACTTTTATCTTCTCCATTATTTTCCTTCTCTTTGACAATCTTATGCTTAATTTAGTTTTTTTTTTTTACTTTAATATCTTAGTTTCAGGTTCAAAAGGCTACTATGGAATCACACCGGAACCACGACCACCACCTCAAAGTAGCCCTAAAGGTTCTAAAGGCTGCTTGGGAATCACGCCACTTTCGCCACCGCCAGCACCTCCGCAGCCTTAGAGGTCACACCCACCTCGCGAACCATCTAACAATAAGGACTCTTCGATCCATTCATCTTTCATTTTAATTTTATTTACATTACTATTTTCTTTCTTTTTATCTTTCTTGTCTTGAATTATATATTTAGTTTACGTTAAATGTGTCTTAATAATTCCTGGCTAATTCTCTACGAGCTCCCTAATTTCTTCATCTAGCGCAGAGCTCAGTAGCAGCCACTACCCCTATCGACTTCTAACTCCAGGAAACCATCCAAATTCAGGAAGTCTCACCTCCCTCTCTCTCTTAAAATGCATATATATCTTTGTACATTGAGGACAATGTACATCTTAAGTGTGGGGGGTGAATAGTTATTTCAAGAAAGTGCCTAACTTTCTGCATTATTCTCAAATCCCTGAATATTATGCCTTGTTCTAAAGTGAGTTTCTCATATTATGATTAGAATGAAATTTCCTTTGATTTATGATTTTTATTAATATGTTTTAAGGTAAGCCATTGATAATTGTGCATTGATGATTAAATTTAAAGAATACTAGAAAATCAAGCATGATAAGTCTTTTTTTTTTTCAAAATTTTAAAATCTTTAGGTTGTCTACCTGAATTTGAATATTACTTTGAAGTCTAAAATTTACGAGGTTGGTATCAAACACCCATAATTTTTGTGAGACTTTGAGCCTATTAGAGCATATATTCTTTTTTTTTTTCA
This sequence comes from Gossypium australe, assembly GCA_005393395.2. Taxonomy (NCBI): domain Eukaryota; kingdom Viridiplantae; phylum Streptophyta; class Magnoliopsida; order Malvales; family Malvaceae; genus Gossypium; species Gossypium australe. The sequence continues at coordinate 75,091,348 of CM016623.1, read as the reverse complement.
TGCTCACTTTATTGATTATGAGTGTGTCAACATTGATTTGTTATTCTAGAACTTGCATTGATGATACATGTCGAGACCACATCTTTGATTTGATGTACAGAGATGATAAAGGCACCTAGGTTTTAACCTACTTACTCCACTAAAAAGCCTACCTCCACAATTAACCCCTAGTGAACCCCGTTTAATCCTAACAACCCTTTTATTGACTCACCTACTAGTAACCCAAAACCCTTTGTATTTGTTATCACCATTCCTTTTGACTACCCTTATATCGAGATTTGATTTGATCAGTTGCCTAATTATCTTATTTCAGCAGTAAATTCATCCTTTGAAAAAAAAACGAAGTGTATTCATTATTAGTTTTGTGATTAGGTGAGCTTATACATTAAATTCCAATTATTGAAGAAAAAGCTCGTATCAGAGGATTATTATTAGTAGTACAAGTTTTCAATTGATGTAATTATTCATTATTAGTCTGTTATTTCTAGTTAGGTAATTTGTCAGGTCAATCTCGATTCTAACCCTCTAATTCAGCCTATATCCATACCCTTGAACCTAAGCCTCGTTACAACCCTGTAAAGACCTTTTGATTTGTGTATCATCTCATATTTTAGTGGTGGAGATTTGGTTTTCATGCAAGCCTATGGGATTAACTTTTTATGTTCGACTTTTGAGTGCTTAATTCTGAACCTTAAACACTTCGATTGATTTGAGTGAATCTTTAGTAAGGATGTCAATTCTTGTCGATTTTGAATCAGAGGTAATTATTCAAGTAAAGGGAAACACCTATGTTTTCATACTATAAAAATTATGACTTTGATTGTTTGAATCTTTAGGACTCTTTGAGTTAAGTTATCCATGTATAAATTATCTATGAATTATGATGAAACACTATTGATAAATATTATGAATCGAGGAAGTTCGTTTTAATTGTGAGTTGAGAATTTTGCTTGTGGACAAGCAAAAGCTTAAGTGTGGGGGTATTTGATAAACCGTAAAAGTAACATATTTTAAGCCCACATTTAGCATGCTTTTGGATGATTTATCCTTTGATTTATGTAAAAAGGTGCTCTTAATCCTTTCTTTTCATGTTTTATACTCAGGAAAGCATCCGAGGATGAAAAGAATAAGAAACAGGCTTAAAACGGACCAAATTGGACCAAAATAGAAATCAACACGGCCTGGGCCCAAGATCACACGACCGTGCCTCATTAAAAGTCTAAACACAGCCTAAAGACAACTCACACGGGTGTGTGCCATGGCCATGTCCCTGTTGTGGAAAAGAGCAATTTCATTCGGAAAAGGATACTTAGGGGCAAAGAAACCTATCTCAAAAGCCTATATAAACACCCTAAGTATAACCTAGAAGGGGGCGGTTAGCTAGGCTAAGGAGCCGAGCCAGAAATGTCAGATTTGTGGAGAATCACTCGAAGATAGCCAGTTGATCTATCTCAAGAATCTAGAATTATACTCAAGACGGAGGATCTCTCCTTCAATTCCTTCAGGGGGTTTTAGGGATTTCTTATGTTTTATTTTATATTTACTTTTGAGATGTTTTCTTTTATTGTTATGAACTAAACCCTCAGATACCTGAGGGGACGAAACCTAAGATGAATCTTGTTATCATTTGCTAAACTATATGATAAATATTTGACTTGTTCTTAATTATGTGTTATTAATTCTTGTGTTGATATTTCCGAGATATTAATTCAAGTATGATGTGCTTAGGTGGAGGAGCAAAAGTCCCTGCCTAAGAGTAGATCTAGCATAATTAAGCGGAGTTGATCGCACGCCTAGAAATATGGTGACGAGATTTTGTCGGATTAGGGTGAAACCTAATATGGGAGTCCATAGATCGAGTTAATGCAATTCTAGGGGTTTTAATTAGAAAGAGATTTCAATTAATCAACCTAGGGTTAGACATTATTCGCTTCGAGAGAGGTTTAATATACATTAGGGAATCTTAAGGGTCAAGTCAAATGAATAAATCGTCTGGTTCAGAGTTAGATAACAAGTGAAGTCTAGGTGGATTCTTCCTTGGGTGTCGTTTTAATCAATTGGTTTCTCTCAAGTTTTTTTCCCAAATTCTTTCTCTTTGTCTTTGCATCTTTAGTTTAGTAGTTAATTAATATAGATTAGATAAACAATCCCTTAATTCTTAGGATAAATAATAGAAAGAGAGTTAGTATTAGTACTTTTGGTTCCTTTGGGTTCGACATTCCGGTCTTGCCTAAACTATACTACTGTTCGATAGGTGCGCTTGCCTCAAAAATCGTTGTTAGAGTTAGTTCCTAGGTTCGATCATTCTTTTTATAAATTTTAAGACTCGACAGAAACGATCAATACACGCCCGTGGGTAGTCACACACGTCCATGTTCACCACCCGTGGTGAACATTGATTACATACACACGGCCTCAAAGCCTAGTCACACGCCCGTGTGGCTAGCCCATGGCCAACACTGATTAAACTCACACGGCCTATACATACGCCCGTGTGACTAAACTGTGGTCTATTTTGACTTAAATTGCCAACATGCAGGGGATGCACGGCCAAGTCACACGCCCATGGGCTGACCGTGTGTCACACATGGCCTAGACATACGCCCGTGTGTCTATCCACATGGACAAGAACAAAGCTAGGTGCCAAGTTCTTTTCACCCCTCTAGCATACACAACATGCACTCATTCAATACATCCATAAACAACTCATATTGAAGTGCAATCTTACATGGATAATTGCATCTTTTTCATATAATAAAGTAGTCAACAACTATGGCATTATGCAAAATAGATTATCCATCTAAAGGCCAACACATCTTAACCATTTACAACATAATTCACTAACTTTTCTAGCCCCTATACATGCCATAAACAAAACATTGAGTCTCGTGTACCAGAGTGTGCTGATAGTGTGGGCGATCTTCCACTTGATCCATGTATCTCCATTCAACTCTTTTACTCTATAAGACAAGGGAAAAGTAATAGAGTAAGCTTTGAGCTTAGTAAGTTTACACAAAAACAAATAAACATCATAGTATAAGCCAAACAACAATTAGCATTATACTAACATATAATGTACAACTATGCTTACTCTTTCTATCCCTTACAACATTCCAAACACATCATGAGTCACATACTCATAACCATTGAAATGCACCATTGCATTCAATATCACGTTTACACAAAATACAACACATCATTATTTCTCGACAATACATCCACACAACTACTTTACTCAATAATGCAAACACACAGCTAATCCACACAGCTAATGTCTCGGTGGTTTCGCACTTAGCCCACCACAATCAATTAATAAGGCAGTATCGCACTTAGCTTGCCACAAAGGTAATCATAGTGGTTTTGTACATAGCCCACTAAACAATATTCCTAACGATAGCATCGCACATAGCCAGCTCATCGTCAATATGCCATAAGATGGTATCGCACTTAGCCTACCTTTTAGCATTATCACTACACATTCACATATCTACTTACTCAATCATTCATCCATTCAAAATGTCTACCACATTCATTCCACTTGAACCACATGGGTTCTCAATCATTCTCATTCATGCTACACACTAATTAACATTAAGAATGTGTAAGTATAAATGCATTATTTATGCATAAACTTATCTCGATACTCAAAAGTATAGAAACGTGTAATTTAGTCCACCACCTTGCTCTTGCCTCGGTTTTGATCCAGGCTTTGTCTTTCTTGAGCTATAATGAATAACTCAGCTCATTCAATACACACATTGACTAAATTGACACTTATCTCATACTGGCAAAATTACTCTTTTGCCCCTAATCTTTTTCATAATTACACTTTTGCCCCAAGGCTTGTAAAGTGATTTTTATTCAACTTTCTATCTTTACATGCTTAGCCGAGTCACTTACTCAACTAAAGCATTCATCAATTCTCACTAAATCACACATGTATGATCAAACTCAAAACTTTTACAAACTAGTCCCTACATGCATTTTTATGGAAAATCACTTAGCAAAAGATGTTTCTACTACATCAAGCTTTCATATTCTTCCATAAAACATCAAAATACATGCATGTCATACATGGGTACATTTTTGAACATCCATTATAGCTCATCAAATAGTTAAAAATAGCTTACTCATGCTACTAGGACTTCAAAAATACAAAGAATGTCAAAAACGGGGCTTGGATGCACTTACTAGCAAGCTTGAAAAATTTGAAGAGCCCTAACAATGGCTTCTCTAATTTTCGGTAGCCTTGGAGAAGAAGATGAATGAATTTTGTCATCTTTTCTCCCATTTTAATCACTTAATTGCCAAATGACCAAAATGCCCTCTTTGACAAACTTTCTATTTTAACTCATCCATGCCCAATTTTTTCCAAAAATTAAAAATTGGGAAATTGCTATTTAAGGACATCTAATATGTATTCTAAATCCATTTCATATAAATAGCTTCTAGAATCTCACATTTTGTAACTTTTGCAATTTAGTCCTTTTGGACAATTCAACTACAATTCCACCAAATTGCTTCATGAAACTGTCACAGTAACATGCATACATGGCATAACCTCAAAGACTCATACATAGACCTCGGATTTGTGGTCTCGCACCACTATTTCGACTAGGCCCTAAATTGAGATGTTACACGAGGTATATGCTCTTTACTTACAGGTTTTTGTGCACTGTGGCTTACTTCAACCTTACCTTTACTTGCCACAATTTCTTGTCTCGATTCAGATTCAGAGTCTACTAACCTTTCTTTGTCGTGCACGGTGATGGCATGGAGTTGCTCCCTTGGGTTAGGTTCGGTATTACTTGGCAAGCTACCTTGTGGTTGTTCTGAGATTAGCTTAGCAAGTTTACCTATTTGGTTCTCGAGCCCTTGAATTGACGCTTGCTAATTTTTAAGTGCTATTTCAGTGTTTTGAAAATGGGTTTCTGACACCGAGATGAATTTTGTTAGCATCTCCTCAAGGTTCGGCTTCTTCTGCTGTTGGTAGGTTGTTGTTAAAAGCTTGGAGGGGGTTGTTGTCTTTGATTTCCCTGACCACCCCATGAGAAATTGGGATGGTTCCTCCAACCTGCATTGTAAGTGTTACTATAGGGATTATTCTAAGGTCTAGAATTGCTACCCATATAGTGAACTTGTTCATTCTCTGTGCTTGGGTTGTAGGATGGATAGTCTATGGTGTTCATCCCTCCTCCATTTGTGTCGCATTGTATCACCGGATGTACCTGCGTAGAAACACATAAACCATCAATCTTTTTGTTTAAGAGCTCTACCTGGTTTGATACATGGTGATCGCGTCGAGGTTAAAGACACCAGCGGCTTTTGTCGGCTTTGCTCTCATGACTTGCCACTGATAGTTATTCAGTGACATCTCCTCTATAAACTCATAAGCCTCCTCAGGTGTTATTATTTAGGGTACCGCCGGTGGTTGCATCAATCAATTGCCTAGTTGAGGGGTTCAAACTGTTGTTAAAAGTTTGAACCTGTAGCCATAAAGGTAACCCATGGTGAGGGCACCTTCTCAATAAGTCCTTATACCTCTCCCATGCATCGTAAAAAGTTTCTAAATCCATCTGCACAAAAGAAGAGATATCATTCCTCAACTTTTTCGTTTTAGCCGGCGGAAAATATTTTAATAAAAATTTCTCGGTCATTTGTTCCCAAGTAGTGATGGAACCTCATGGTAACGAGTTCAACCACTATTTAGCTTTATTTCTTAAGGAAAAAGGAAAGAACCGAAGGCGAATGGCATCATCAGAAACGCCATTAATTTTGAAAGTGTCACAAAATTCTAGGAAGTTGGCTAAATTAGTATTTGGATCCTCATCCTATAAACCATCAAACTGAACACATTTTTGGATCATCCGAATAGTGTTCAGCCTCAGCTCAAAGTTATTCGCAGCAATAGCAGGCCTCACAATACTCGATTCAGCCCCAGTCAAATTAGGCTTAGCATAATCGTACGAGGAGCAGGATTTGCGGCAACCACATGAGGTAGCGGATTATTATCAGCCATCTCCTCGATACTATTGGTATCATCCTCTTGCTCTTCCTCTATATACTGTAGACTTCACCTTATTTCTCTACGATTTCTGCGAGCTATACTTTCAATCTCATTGTCAAAAAGCAATAGTCCTAACAGGTTCCTTCTAGTTATAAACTAAAAATACCTGCTATAAGCAAATAAAAGAAAAGCTAGTAAATTAAAATAAAAACACAAATAAATTGCAATAAATATAAAAATGGATAAAGTAATAAAAATTAAGCGTTCCTAATATCCTAGTCCCCGACAACAGCGCCAAAAACTTAATGAGTCATGAAACTAACTAATAATTCGACAAAGGCAAGCACACCTATCGAATAGTAGTATAGCTATGGTGAGTCCGGAATATCGTATCCACAAGGACTAAAAGTACTAGTAATAACTATCTTTCTATTATTTAGCCTAATAATTAAGGGGATTTGTTTTAATCTAAAATTTAACTAACTAATTTACTATGAACGCGACAGAGAGTGAAGAAAGTAATCGAATAAACCAATGAATAAAGACAATACCCAAGGAAGAATCCACCTAGACTTCACTTATTATTCTGACTTTGAAATAAACGATTTATTCACTTGCCTTGATCCTTAGAATCCACCTAGACTTCACTTATTATTCTGACTTTGAAATAAACGATTTAATATCTCTTTCGAGACTAAGAACAACTGACTCTAGGTTGATTAATTGAAATCTCTTTCTAATTAAAACCCCTATCGCATTAAATCGATCTATAGATTCCCTTATTAGATTTGACTCTAATCCGACAGATTTATGTCATCCTATTTCGAGGGTTGCAATCAACTCCGCTTAATTATGCTAGATCTACTCTTCAATAGGGACTTTTGCTCCACTGAATAAGCACATCAAACTTGAATTAATATCCTGAAAATATTAAAGCAAGAGTTAAGTAACATAATTAAGAACAAGAACAAGTATTTATCATGTAATTCAGATAATTAAATAATAAGATTCATCTAAGTTTCATCCTCCCTAGGTATTTAGGGAGTTTAGTTCATAACGTAAAAGGAAGACATCTCAGAATAAAGAAAACAACAAGACATAAAGAACCCAAAAACTTCTAAAGAACTTGATGGAGATCTTCAATCTTGGAGTGGATCTACTTCCGAGATGATTCCGATGGCTTCCTTCGAGTAACTTCTTCGTTATACTCTGCCTGCTCCCTTAGGTCTTCTTCTGGTGTGTATTTATAGACTTTAGAATGCTCAAAAACCCTAAAAATTTGCTTTTTCCACGTGAAAACGAAATAGGGTGCGACAGGGACACTGGCGTATACTCAGCCCGTGTGAGAAGGCCCAAGCCGTGTTCAAATTTGCATGGCTCTTGATCGACACGGGCTGGCACATGGGCATGTGTCCAACCCGTGTGGTTCACACGGGCATGTGCTCAGCCCGTGTGGTACTCGCTTACCCGTGTGGATCCTTAATATGGCCCGTTTTATCTGATTTTGCCCTTTTTTATTCCTTTCGCTTTCCTATGCTCTTCTAAGTATAGAATCATGAATTTAAAGGATTAGGAGCATCGAATTCACAAAATTGTATAATAAAACGTCCAAAAATACGTTAAGCATGGGATTAAAATGTGTTACTTTTATGGTTTATCATAGTTTGGCTCAACTTTGATTGGCGAACCCATAGTTCGCAACTCAACTGGAGAAACCCCAGTTCGCCAAACAGACTGGTGAACACAACTTCCAATTAATCTGATGAACCCCTTACCGCATCCTTTGGGGTGGACCAGTTCGCCAAAACACTAGCGAACTCCTTACTGATCCTTCTAGTGGACATCAATTCACCAAAACACTAGCGAACCCCCACTTGTGAGGTCAAAACTTCTAGACCCAGTCTTAGTATGTTACAAGTAATAGATATTAAACAAGTAATAAATAGAGGGACAAACAAAAAGATTAAAAGTTACCATAAATTTTTTATTTAATTCAGTTAAACAACTTTTGCTTACAAGATCATATCTAGTGAGGAATTCATTATAAACTTATATCATAAGTTATTATTTAAGCCTAGTTAATCACACGATTGTTTTGATCTTATTCTTGTACATTCATAATGATCTTTCGTATCAAATAAGCCTTTTTTTTCCGTCTCAAAGCTTAATAAAAAATTGATAAAAAATTTCAATACAAAGTGACTACACTCACAAAATGTTCTTCTTAATGAATTTAATTGTGTTCTCTTTGTTACCAATTATATGGGTCAGATGCAACTCTAGTTGCAACTAACCATGCATCTGGTAGGCTAATATAACTAACTCACTGATCCCATTTCTTAAAAAATTAATAGGGTAGTAACTAACTCCTTTTGAGCTATATTGAGTTTGGTCTCATAATTTGCAAGAAAGGAATCTTTTTCTTCTTGCTTTTGCAAAAGCTTCTCATTATCCTTTTTGAAAAAATTGAAATTGACAATTTGGGTCCAGAGGGAGTGCCCACTCCTTTGCCTGCCAAATCTTTCTGGAAACAGTTTCCATAGTAGGTGTTGGCAATTTATTGAACCTTATGTTTGGGCTATGTTGATTACATGGTGAATATCTATCCCACATGGAAGATCATTCTGCTTGGGAATACAAATATTGGTCATTGATTTGGAACAAATTTTCCCAAAGTTATCTATTGGATTACGGACCTTGGATTGGGTCATGATTCTGCTGATAAGCTGCCAAGAGTCCATATTTGCTTCATTTTTTATTATATTGTATTACTCTTATGGTATTATTGTTTTAATGGGATTGAATTAGATCTTCAAATTTTAAGCAAGTCTTGAAATCAAAGTTATATTTGAAAGACTTACCTAGGAAAATGTACGGAGAGTTAGACCCTTAATTTGTTAGTGTGAGAATATTTTATAAGACTGTTCTTTATTATTAAAACATTTTATTGTGGTTTTAATTGTTGTGGTCAAAGGGGGTGGTCATAGTGGTGAGAGTATAGTTTCTACAATGTGCAAGAATAAGGAAAAACATCACGGTGTGTGTGATTGAGTAGGTTCATGATACATGCACGGATGGGGTGAAATTTATTAGATTCCAATCATCAAAACTACCAATTTTCAGTAGACTTGCGACGACTTTTTGGATGGTATCCTGGCATTTCTGGGTTGAGATGTCTCCTGGTGTTTGAAGGTCTATCTTTTAGCTTCGAAGCGCATTTTGTATCACTCGACCTTGAGTTTAGGAGCTCAAGTTATGTATGGTTTAGTGAAGACTGCGCGAGTAGAATTTCTGAACGGGATTATGACGGAATTACGAGTTTCGGGCTTTTAATTCGAGTTTAAATCATATTGGGTTTGGGTTTTAGGCTTAATTTTTATTATATATGAGCCCAATATTGTATTTATAATATTTTATTATTTTATTATTATTTTATTCTAATTTTTTATAATTTTTAAGTATTTTAAGTTATTTAGGAGTTTTATGTTAACAATAAAGTTTAGTTTAAAACTACTTCTTGTTTAGATTAAATTAGAGTTCTAGTATACTTAAGAGTTTTATTTAGATTTATTTAGCTAGCCTATATATATACCTTTGCATTGTATACAATTCATTATTATTCTATTTCTCTTTTGAGTTAATAAATTCTCTCCGGGTTTTTCTTTTCAAGAATTTCTCTTGAGTTTCTTTTAGAAGAGTTTTAACAATCATTTTAGATTGTGGGGATCATCTTCAAAATTTTTCTTACCAATATTTCTATCATGGAGGGGAAATTAGAGCCGCTTGAAAGGGGTTGTGAATTCTTAGGACTTCTTAGGACTTCTACACACCACATTCTATCTTTCCATTTATCTTCTTTATTCGCTTCCTTAATCTTTGATTTATTATTTTATTTTAGTTATTTATTTTAATTTTTTTTATCTGACTTGGATTCAATTTCGTTTTAGGTTGTGTCAAAATCCAAGTTTCTTTCCAAACGTCTAGAGCCCTAAGTCAAATCCGCGACTTTGGCAAACTTTACAATCTGCTTTCATGTTCATCCTTCTCATCCTTTATCATTTGGTATCAAATAAGGACATTTTAGTTGTTCTTTTTATTTTTATAAACTGATTTCTAGAAACAGCCTCAAAACAATTTTTTTTACCCCGATAATTTTCAGGAAAAAAAATATTTTTCAGTAGGTAAACGACTTTCAAACGATCTAAAATTTTACACGCTATTTCTTGGCACTATTTTTTAGTATAAAAAATATTTCCCAAAAAAAGTGATAAAAAAGTAAAAAAAAATAAAATAAGAAAAAAATAAAAAAATTTTGTGGGTTGAATTTTGTGCCGAAACTTTCCAGATCAGATCTAAATTATTTTAGGAGGCTCCAGTTTAAATTTCGTGATTTTTGGGAAATGGGAACACCTCGAACGAAGTTTGTCAAGTTACTTCGCAACTTTTCAGGTTTTCAAGTTTCAACAATTTTCATTGACTCTTAGCTTTATGTTTTCATTTTTTTTTACTTTTTATATGTTCCTTTACGCATTCTAACACTTTCTTGTTTCTTGTGTTAGTAGGTTAAAGCATGTTTCATATTCCTTCCTCCATGCAGCCGAATTTTTTGATGTCTAAGCGAATTTTGGACTCATAGTGCTATTAGGTTTGCTTTGATAGTTTGATTCTAATACATTCTGGTTGATTGATATAGACACTTTTTAAAAGACTTGCAACATTAATTCTCACCTCATTGCGAATTTGATTATCATTTCTGAGTGCATAACAGTGAGGTTTGCTTATTTTTTCTTTTCTTGAGTGTTGTGTTCTTTTCAGGTTTTCATTATGATTCGCAATACTATGATGAGGTTGTTGAGAAGGGATCAAAAGGTTCGAAATGTTCGAGATCAGCAACGTGACACTATTCTAGACAAGATCAACAAAAATGTGGAACGTCTAAGTACCAAAATTGAGTGTCGGAATCGTAATTGGGAAGATAATGTTATCAGCCTCGTCTTTGTGCAAATAATACTCAACATGTCTCTCGTGCAAATGATGAGACTTTGGTTAATAATGACCATATGCAACATTTTTTAGATAAACCAAAGTTCAACATTCCACCATTTTGAGGGAAGTATGATCCCGAAGCATATTGTGAGTGGGATATATTGTATTAGATGAAATAGAAATGTCATCATGTTCTCCTACTGAGATATGTTGTACTGAATTGAATATTCATAATACTCGTGAGGAGGATATGGGAAGTGAGGAAAAATCATGGGAAAAGATAGAGAGAAAAGAGACCTTTAGTGATAAAAGTCTCTTTAATTTGTAACAGTCCAATTTAGACCCTAGTCAGAATAGTGGTTTCGAGACCACAAATTTGATGTCAAAAAAATATTTTAATATTATTTTTAGTGTTTATAGTATGTGATTAAGCATGTGTGAAAATTCTGTGTGAAAATTTTATTAGTTGTGTGTCGATTTGCGAAAAAAGACTTAATCGCATAAAATGCAAAAGTTGTGTGCTAATTGCTAAAGTGCTTAATTGTCATAGCTTATTAAATGAGAAGTTCTTATGTTGATATTAGACCATTGATAGTGGAATTTGACATAAATGGCCATTAAATGAATGAAATTATAATGTTTTAATTAAGGGATGGTAAAATGATAATTAAGTTAATATTAATAAAAAAAACATGAAAATGGTAATAATATGTTCATCCATTGCCAAAAATAACAAGAAAAAGAAAGAAAAGAAACCAAGCAAGGTTCAACTGTAACAGTCTGGTTGATACCCTAGTCGGAACAGTGGTTTCGAGGCTACAAATCCGAGTCTGTGTAATTTTTTAATATTATTTTCTGTGCCGTTGATGAGTGTTTAAGCATGTGTAAATTTTCGTAAGCTAATTTGTCTGTGTGTGTGTTTAATTTGATAAAAGGATTGAATTGCATTAAAAGTGAAATTTGCATGTTTTATGAAAGGGTGCTCAATTGTTATGTCTTTTTAAGAGTAAAGACTTATGTGGCAATTCAGCCATTACTATAGGAAGTGGACGACAATAAATGTGGTTTTATAATTATTTATTTATATATTATATGTTTTCATAAGTTTATAATATATGTTAAATTAGTATATTATTTTATAAGTTATTATATCATATTAATAAAAAGAAAACAAAAGAAAGTGGCTTTGTTTTATCATCATTTGGCCGAATGTTTAAAGAAAAAGAAAGAACAAAAGCTTAAGGGTTTCGGTTGGTTTCAAGCTTGAATTCAAGGTTAGTTTTTGATCCGTTTTTGATAATTTCTACGTTTTTGTAATCGATGCTTTGAGAGCTGCAAAACCCATGTATTAATTTTGTGGATTGATGATGTTTGTGTGATATGCCATTGGTGATATGTTGAGTTTTATGAGGATTTATGGTGTTAAATGAAAGATTTGAGCTAGATGAACATGTTTTGTTCTTGAAGTTTTGATGAATTTAGTTAAATACGGCTAAATTGTGAAAATAGAAAATTGAGGGACTAAATTGCTAATTTGATGGAAAATATGGGCTTGTATGATATATATGTACATTCGGCTAAGCATGAGTGTGGGTTGATTTTGTGAATTTGATGTTTTGAGAAAAATGGACTAAATTGTTATACTGTGCAAATGTGAGGGTTAATTTGCAAATAGCCCTAAATATGTGTATGGATTGAATTGAATGAAATAGTGAATAAAAAGGTTAATTCTGAATATGTTTAGATCAAGAACTGAGGAAAACGGATTTAGATTGCGGGAAAGCGAAAGTAACCGAGTAGCTGTTTTCATTCCGATACATCGAATCTGAGGTAAGTCACTATGCAAATAAACGTATATGTATGCAATTGTATTTGTTCATGTGACTAATGATGATAATGAATGTAACACCCCAAACCCGGTCAAGACACTACGACCGAATCCGGCATGTCAGAGGGAAAGTTCATATTTGATGAAACCAGTTGTTGATTCAATTTTTGAAAGAAACGTGATTTGAAAAACAAGTTGTTGGCTCTAAGTATAAGAAAACTATACTTTTGCGAAAAACCTGCATTGGATGGAATAATGTTGCTAAAATCCAGTACGAATTCTGTTTTGAAGACAATTGGGCTTTATTTGGGGTTACTACCTTTTATCATTATCCGATGGTGAGTTTTAGAAAATCTCGATAGTTTGTGTAAGTTTGGAAAACATTCATTTTATAATCTTGTTAAGCATGTCATTACCAGTTTGAACAAGATTCAGTGAAAATTTAAATTAGCTAGATAATCCAAAAAGTGAGTATTAGTGGCCTTATTACAAACCCAAAATCACATTTAAAGAAAAGCAACCATTTAATAGTATAAAACATAAACCCACAACGTCATGCATGGCCGCCTCGAGTCTGTCCCGGCTCCACATCCGTGATCTAGGAATCACCTGCAAAATGTAAAGGAAGGGGTGAGTCAGCGAGACTCAGTGTGAATCCCCATCCCGAAAATATAATTCCTTACACAGTTCCATAAGTGAATATGTATATCATGCAGCCCAACCTGACCATCCGAAACTCCTGTGTCTACCCCGTGTGGTCACAACCACTGGTGACCGAAGTCACAAATAATATATGTATGTGGTCACAACCACTGGTGACCGAAGTCACAAATAATATGTGTGGGGCCAACCCACTGTGGTCAAAACCACTGGTGACAATCCAGTATCGATATGTGGGGCCAACCCACTGTGGTTCCAAACCACTCGGACGAGTCACGAAGATAGATATGTATACGTGGTCAAAGCCACTGAGACTTAGTCACAATAATATAGAAAGCGAGGCCAATCCACTGTGTGGTCACAACCACTGGTGACAGTCTATAATCATGCCTTCCCCCTCCTCTCATCATACCCACATTAATGAACATACTTTTCATGGCATAAATATCATGTATAACATACAATAATCACATGGCATGGCATATACAGATTTTAACCGAGACATTTAACATTAGCCATTCAGAGTGGACTTACCCGGAGTCCTCGCTTATACCCACAAGGGTAACCATATCAATTTGACAGTTAATCCGGCTATTGATATCATGCAAAATATAACATATCACATATGAAGTGTGTGAGAGTTACACACCTGATTACTCGCAATACGACGCTCTCTACATCGGTACTATCGTTAATCGACACTACCGCTATCTGTCTCCTGTTTTGCTCAGATGCCGGCCCACACCCAGGTGCCCAGTCGTGAATAGCCGACACTGCCCTCTTTTTGAGCTTAGGGGCTGGGGTCTCATATCTAACCCCATCTAACGTTTGGCTGGCATTAGGGTCCATAACACCTTTGGTCACTAAGTTAGGTTAACACAACGAATAACTAAGAACAGAGATTTAACCCGAAAAAACAGATCACTTACCTAGATCGATAGATCTTAAGACCAAGGTCTAAACTACGAATCAAGCAAATCCCGGAAATCCAAATGCTTGCGTCACTCCTTCCTATAATCGGCCAAACATATCACCATTAACAAATAGCCATTCGGCTTAGGCATAAATTCCGAAAGAAATAACATGAGAAGATACTCCCCCTTACCTTGGTACCCTTCAATCACCAAGCAAAAATCGAAGTAACGCGAAGACGAGTCCCCCTACTACAATCGGCCAAAACTACTAACATAGGATTAATGCCTTCGGCATTTAAACATAACAAGAAAAGATTCAATCGGTAGGAACCCTTACCACAATCCTTAACGAAATCGATTGAAAGTGGATGGATGACAACGATCGGCTGCTACAAAAACCGAAGAACGATTATGAGAACTAAGGGTAGTCGGCTAAAGCACTACCCACACCATTTCCAAATCCCGGCTTTTCCCCCTTATAAAACAACAAAGAGAAGAGAGTAGATATGGGAGAAGATTCGGCCCTTAGAGACATAGAATAAGAAAGAAAAGAAACAATGAAGTCTTACCTGACTATGAGTTGAGATTTGGCTATGAGACCCAAAGGAGAGAAATAGATTTCGGCACCTCGAGAAGATTAGAAAACACAAGAAGAGAAGAAAATATGGCCAAGGGTATTCGGCCAAAGTGCTAAGAAGAAAAGAGAGGAAAGCAGCAAGGTTTTCGGCTTATCAAGAATGAAAAAGATGGAGGGAAGGAATGAAGAATGGGGTTTCGGCTCCTTAAGAGACTAGCAAGAAAATGAACACGAATGGCAAATGGTCAGCAAGTGGGTTCGGCCAACAAAAGAAGTAAAGGAAAAAGAAAAACAAACAATATGAGAAGAGGTTTAGGAGGACATTCGGCCAAGGATGTTTTGAAGGAAAAAGGGAGAAACAAAAATGCAAAAGTGCAAAAGAGGGAGTGGTCACCAAAATGCCGAAAATATCACCCCAAAACAACCCAAATTCGGCACACCTATCACACACAAAAAACCGAATGCTCCAATCTCTCATGGCCACTACAAAAAATTCGGCTAAGCCACCTCCCACTTCAATCCCCCTTTTCTCTCCTTGTTTTTCTCTCAACCACAAATTCAAACGAGTTTGAATAGTTCAAACTCCACCAATTCCTCTCTTCCATCAATTCGAATCTGTTGACCTCTTCCATCCTCATCCATCAGAGTCCCTCTTGAGCACACCTCCTTCCTTGTCTAGGCGTCAAAAATAAATGCACAAAGAGGGATTCCTGCAGCTCGAACCCAGGTCCTCCCACCTGCATGAGGCATCACTCCCTTGTGCTCTAAGTGGCGCCTCCCTTGCCACTTTACTACTTGATTTCTTGGGACGAACCTTGCTAACAATTATCCTTAACACCTCACTCCTTCAGCTTCCCATCCAAGTGGCCAAAAATAAAAATTTCGCTATGGCTCGGGCCTACCCCTGGCTTATGCCTAGACCCTACGACACCCTACCTAGCATCACATTCATACCATTCTCATGTAAACATTAAAAATGCAAAGGCCCCGGTTTAAGGATATTACAGTTCTACCCCCTTAAAAATAATTTCGGCCTCAAAATTACCTGATCAAAAGAGTTGAGGGTACTGCTGCCGCATTACATCCTCTGGCTCCCACGTAGCCTCTTCAGTTCCATGATTTCGCCATAGGACTTTCACCAAAGGAACTGATTTCCTACGCAAGACCTTGATATCCCGATCCAGAATCTGCACTGGTTCCTCCTCAAAAGACAAATCAGGGCTCACCTCAATCTCTTCTACTGGAACAACATGCGATGGATCTGATCGATAACGTTTAAGCATGGAAACATGGAACACGTCATGAATTCGACTCAATTCTGCTGGCAACTCGAGTTGATAAACTACTGGTCCCACACGCTTCAACACCTTAAATGTCAAAATGTGAAAATGTGAGGGCTATTTTGTAAAATGTCTTCAGTATGTGTGTTTGGATTGAATTGAATGATTTGGTGAATGAATGAGCTAAATTTAAATATGTATAGATCAAGAAAAGAGAGATTCGGATCGAGATTAAGGCAAGAACAAAGTGCTCGATTGATCGACTTATATCGTTGTTTCTACGTCCGAGGTAAGTTCGTGTATAATACAAATTGTTTAAACAATGTTCATCTGTTATGAAATGAATAGAAATGCGATTGTTGAATTAGTAATGTGAAATGTGAGTTCAATGAAATGTGGCACTAAGTGTGCGTAAATATAATAGTTATTGCGATGAATTGCACTAAGTGTGCGAGATAAAGAAATACATCGGCTATATTAGTTGGCACTGTGTGTGCGATATTGAGACATCTTCTATTTATCGTGATGGCACTAAGTGTACGATACTATTTTAGCTTCGGCTAATTAAATGGCACTGAGTGTGCGAGATCATTGAATGTTTAAAGAGGTTTGAACAAATTATGGCATTGAGCATTGAGTGTTAAATGTTATGGAAAAATACGTGATGATATAGGTATGTAAAGAACCTATGTGGTTGATGATATTATGTATGAGATAAATGGATGATTATGTGAATGAATGATGAAAAAGAGACGGTTTGAGTAGCATGAAAAATATTTGTAATTGAATATATAAATGTGGTATGGATGTGAGTAATTAGCTATGGGTGAGATTGAGTATTAATGTGAATTGAATCATGTGATAGTTAAATTTGTATATTGAAATTGAAATGTTAAGTTAAATGTAAAACCCCTTACCCGTATTTGACATCTGAACCAGGTACAAGACATTACCGTACTTAATTTGCTCAATCATACATCATCAATTCATAACATTTCGTTTCGAATTAACACTTTTCATTCAAGACCTTAATGTCCTTATTATAGGTCTACGAGACCTTAAACTTATACTTGGAATAATTCGGGACTAAATCGAAAACTTTTGAACACTTAGACAATTTGACCTAAAACAGGGCCACACGCCCGTGTGAAGAATGGAACACGCCCATGTGACATGTCACATGCTCGTGTTCCACACCTGTGTGGATTTATTTTCTAATTTGAACCTACAAGGGTTTTCACACGGCCTGAAACACGCCCGTGTCTTAGCCCCGTGTGTGAAAACCTTGACATTCTATTTATGATGTCATCATCTCAATAAGGTCACACGGCCAAGGCCCACGCCCATGTCCTTAGACCGTGTGTCAAATTAAATTCCAAAGTTCAAGTGCAGACTTTACACGGCCTTGGCAAATGCCCGTGTCATAGGCTGTGTCTCCCACACGGTCGAGACACACGACCGTGTCTCTGCCCGTGTGTTTACTACTGAGCATACTGACTTGTCAACCTTGTATGAAAGGGGACACAAGGCCAATCAACAGGCCCATGGGGCTGACTGTGTGTCACTGATAAACTGTAAAAGTAACATATTTTAATCCTACATTTAGCTTACTTTTTGATGATTTATTCCTTGATTTGTATAAAAAGGTGCTTGTAATCCTTTCTTTTCATGTCTTAGACCCAGGAAAGCACCCGAGGATGAAAAGAACACAAATAGGGCCTAAAACGGAGTAAATGGGCCTTAGCATGAAATTGACACGGCCTGGCCCATAGCCCGCACGGCCGTGCCTCGACGAACACTTAGAGCACGACCTCAACTCCGCTTCACACGGTCGTGCCTCACTTTAGAAGTCTGAACACGGTCTGGTCTCGATCCACACGGGCGTGTGACATGGTCGTGCCTCTATCGCTGGAAAGAGCAATTTCAGTCAGAAAAGGATACTTAGGGAGAAAGAATCGCATTCCAAGAGCCTATATATATCCCCCAAGTACCACCTTTGAAAGGCATCGAAAGTGAGGCCAAGGAGCCAAGCCGAGAAGGTCAGAGTTAGGGAATAACACGAGGATAGCCAGTTGATCCATCCCAAGAAGCCAGAATTATACTCAAGACGGTGGAATTCTACTTCAATTCCTTCAGGGGGTTTTAGGAATTTCCTATGTTTTGTTTTATCTTTTCTCTTGTGATGTTTTCTTTATTCATTATGAACTAAACCCCTCAGATACCTGAAGGGGATGAAACCTAGACGAATCTTGTTATTTGATTTTTAAGTTATATGATGAGTTACTTAGTGTGTTCTTAATTATACTGGTTAATCCCAATCTAATGTGCTTAGGTGGAGGAGGAATAGACCCTGCCTAAGAGAAGATCTAACATAATTAAGCGGATTTGATCAAACACCTAGAGATAGGGTTACGAGATTTTGCCGGATTAGGGTGAAACCTAATATGGGAGTCCATTGATCAATTTACTGCTATCCTAGGGGGTTATTATAAGTGAACGGGAGAGTTCCACTAATTAACCTAGGGTTAGATGTTATTCGCCTCGAGAGAGGGTTTAATATAGGTTAGGGAGTCTTACGGATCAAGCTAAGTGTAGGAGATGAATCGATCAATCTTCAAGCTCTCGACTCGGCCAGGACAACAGTTGATGAAGGTAAGAAAGTCACTTCAATTGATAATCAAATTGTTCAATCTTCATCGCAGGAAACACCACAAGACCTAAAGCCTGAGCCCCAAGTCGAAAAAGAAGAGTCACACAAGGAACAAAGCCTTATGGTCGACAATCTAGAAGAGTAGAAGACACAGGTCAAAGAAAAGACGGAACCACACAAAGTGAAACCCGAGGAACCACCAGAAGAGCTCGTGGGGACATCAAATCACTTCAAAATAGGAGATTAGGTACTATTAGACAAAGTTAATCAGCACAACGCTTCAACAGAATCGAGGGCAAAGGGAGAAATAATTCTCCAGGTACACGATATCTTTCCACACGGAATAGTCAAGGTAAGCAATCCAATATGCGGCAATTTCAAGGTAAACGCTTCTCGACTTCAACTTTCTTGTGAAAAGAAAACTGTGAGCATGAGGGAAGATATTTGAACCTTTAAACCTTCCTAAAATTTTCAAACACAAGTAAAGTCTAGCTTACAACTATAAACGAGCGCTTCTCGGGAGGCAACCCGAGCACTAACCTTATTATTTTTCGTAATTATTTTATTTTCCTTCTCTTTTCCTTTTCCTTTTCTATTAAAACTAACCAAATGTGCAGAATTCCAGGCCACACGACCGTGCCCATGGTCGTGTGGACCACCTGAACCGCCACACTGACAGGGCAGAGGCCGTACAAGTCAGTCCAACCTCCCCCAGCGTCACGGATCCAACCACCCTCCCCACGGGCACCGACAGAAAGAGCACGGTAGTGCCTTAAACCATGTGAGGCTACTGACTTCCACACAACGGGCAAAACACGCCCGTGCCTACAAACTGTGTGAAGCTATTGACTTGACAAACACGGGCGTGCAGATCCGAAGCACGGGCATGGGGTGACAAACACACACCACAACACGGCCTTGCGAGGTGGTCGTGTAAATCGACACACCCTGGGACCACGGCTGTGGGGGAGTACCGAATTTGAACATCTACTTAAACCCCTCACCTTTTCCCCTTCCCCCATCTGATTTCTTCTTTATTTTCTTTCCTTTTCACCCTTCTCTATCTCAGACTCTCCAAGACTCTAGATCCTAAGCAAATCAACACCATGTCGAAGAAGCGAAAAAAGCTAAGCATAGGTCCCTCAAAGAACGATCAACATGAGTTCATGCCAGCAGCTTCGTCTCAACACCAAGCCAAGGGTCTTTATTTACTCTTCTTTTAGTTTCTTAGTGTCAGGTTCGCCAGGCTGCTTGGGAATCACGCTGACCACCACGAGAACCCCTTCACTTTCGCCACCGCCATCACATCCCCAACCTTGGCATTGATTCCCACCTTGCAAACCATCCTTCAATAAGGACTCCATAGTCCATTAGTATTTTCTTTTCATTTCAGTTTTCTTCTTAGTCTCCTTCACTTTAGCTTGCTTTTCTTTAATTTTATCTTTAGTTTATTTATATTATGTTTCAATAACCCCTGGCTGATCCTTCATGAGTTCCCCAATTTCTTCATCTAGCGCAGAGCTCGGGAACCAACACCACCACCATACCGACGCCTTCGCCGTAGGTACCCCATCCTCCACCAAACTCGCCCAAGAATACAGGGAGTACCTCTCACCCTCACTTTTGATTTCTATAAAAATATCTATTTTTGTACATTGAGGGCAATGTACATCTTAAGTGTGGGGGTAAAATATACCAAACTTTTTTCACTATTCTCAAATCCCTGATTTAGTATTTTTTTTATGCAAAGTTGTCATATTACTAATTAGGATGAAATTTCTGATGATTTGTGATTTTTATTGACATGTTTTAGAATAAGTCATAGTTAATTGTGCATTGAAAATTGAATTTTAAAGAATACTAGAGAATTAAGCTTGATAAGTCTCTCTTTCAAGAATTAAAATTTTGCTAGGTTGTTGGCCTAATTTTGAATACTACCTTGAAATTTAAAATTCATAAGAATGATGTCAAAACACCCATAATTTTTGTGAGTATTTGAACCTTTTAGAGCATACATTCTTTTTCGTGCTTATTTTTTTATTATGAGTGTGTCAACTATGAACTATTATTCTAGAACTTGCCTCGTTTATACATGTTGAGACCACAGTTATGATTTAATATACAGAGGTGATAAAGGCACTTAGATTTTAACCCACTAACACCACTATATAGCCTACCTTCACAATTAACCCCTAGTGAACCCCATTGATCCTAATAAACCCTTTTTATTGAGTCACCCACTAATATTAACCCAAAGCCTTTGTAATTGTTATCACCCTTTCTTTTGACTACCCCTTAATCGAGACTTGATTTGATCAGTTAACTGAAGTTTATTATTCTGATAGTTAAATTTATCATGTATTACTTAGTTTGTTCTTAAAAAAAAAATCCAAGTTATTCAATATTAGTAGTATGAAAAGAGAGCTTACACAATCAAAGACTGTTTTCAAAAGAAAAGCTCGTATTAGTAGGATTATTACTTTTCAGTTAATGAAATTTCGGAGAAGTTTTAGGTAGGTACTTGTCAATTCAATCTCGATTCTAACCCTCTAATTTCAGCCTGTGACCACACCTTTTACCTTAGCCCCGTTACAACCCTAACAAAGACCTTTTGATCTGTTTATCATCTCATATTACAATGGTGGAGATTTGATTTTCAGGCAAGCCTATGGGATTAACTTTTCAAGTTCAACTTATGAGCAATTTTTTCCTGAACCTTAAACACTTTAGAGTGATTTGAGTGAATCCTTAGTGAGGACATCAATCCTTATCGGTTTTGAATTGAAAAGGTAGTCATTTAAATAAAGGGAGACACCTATGTTTTCAAGGTACAAAACCATGGCTTATCTCATATAAATCTTTAGGACTCTTTGAATTGAATTATCCATGTATGGATTATCTATGAATTATGATATAGCATTGTTGATAAGAATTGTAGATCATGGAAAGTTCGTTTTAATTGTAAGTTGAGAATTTTGCTTGAGGACAAGCAAAAGCTTAAGTGTGGAGGTATTTGATAAACCGTAAAAGTAACATATTTTAATCCCACATTTAGCTTACTTTTTGATGATTTATTCCTTGATTTGTATGAAAAGGTGCTTGTAATCCTTTCTTTTCATGTCTTAGACCTAGTAAAGCACCCGAGGATGAAAAGAACACAAATTGGGCCTAAAACGGAGTAAATGGGCCTTAACATGAAATTGACAAGGTCTGGCCCATAGCCCGCACGGCCGTGCCTCGACAAACACTTAGAGCACAGCCTCAACTCCGCCTCACATGGCCGTGCCTCACTTTAGAAGTCCGAACACGGCCTGGTCTCGACCCACACGGGCGTGTGACATGGCCGTGCCTCTGTCGCTGGAAAGAGCAATTTCAGTCGGAAAAGGATACTTAGGGAGAAAGAATCGCATTCCAAGAGCCTATATATATCCCCCAAGTGCCACCTTTGAAAGGCATCGAAAGCGAGGCCAAGGAGCCAAGCCGAGAAGGTCAGAGTTAGGGAATAACACGAGGATAGCCAATTGATCCATCCCAAGAAGCCAGAATCATACTCAAGAAGGCAGAATTTTCCTTCAATTCCTTCAGGGGGTTTTAGGAATTTCCTATGCTTTTTTTTATCTTTTGTCTTGCGATGTTTTCTTTATTCATTATGAACTAAACCCCTCAGATACCTGAAGGGGATGAAACCTAGACGAATCTTGTTATTTGATTTTTAAGTTATATGATGAATTACTTAGTGTGTTCTTAATTATGTTGGTTAATCCCAATCTAATGTGCTTAGGTGGAGGAGGAATAGACCCTGCCTAAGAGAAGATCTAACATAATTAAGCAGAGTTGATCGAACGCCTAGAGATAGGGTTACGAGATTTTGCCGGATTAGGGTGAAACCTACTATGGGAGTCCATTGATCGATGTACTGCTATCCTGGGTGGTTATTATAAGCGAACGGGAGAGTTCCACTAATTAACCTAGGGTTAGACATTATTGGCCTCGAGAGAGGGTTTAATATAGGTTAGGGAGTCTTACGGATCAAGTTAAGTAAATAGATCATATAATTAAAAGTTAGATAACAAGTGAAGTCTAGGTGGATTCTTCCTAAAGGTATCGTCGTAATCAACTGAGTTTTTCTTCTAGTTATTTCCCAATTCGTTCTTTTTGTCTTTGCTTCTTTAGCTTAGTAGTCGTTTAGATTAGATCCACTTCACTATATTTTAGGCTAAATAATAAAAAGAAAGTCAGTATTAATACTTTTAGTTCCTTTAGGTTCGATAATTCGGTCTTGCCTAAGCTATACTACTGTTCGATAGGTACACTTGCCTTTAATCGTTATCAGAGTTAGTCTCCAGGTTCGATCATTCTTTTAAAAATTTTAAAGCTCTGATTGCAGCGATCAGTCACACACAGCCTAGACACACGCCCGTGTGGACATTTGAAAGGCTATCTACCAAGCTAAATGCCACCCTACAAAGCAACCATACTTATACCAATTCAAATCAATATATATTATGACCATAAGGCACTTCTAAGAACTCATAATCAAGACATCCACACAAGCATACACTTCATGAAATTCCTCATCATTGAATATATGAACTTGCCAAGTATAGGCCAACCTCTAACAACCACTTACAAAATGAATTGATTAACATTCATAGCCAACACTTTGGCTAACAAATATGACATAACAAAAGACCAAGTCCTATACATGCCATACTCAAAATGAATCTAACTTTGCTATACCAAGAGTAGTCGATAGTGTGATTCCGAACTTTGTCATTCTACGAATTCTTGAGCTAACTTGGCAATACTACAAGGAAAAAGGAAATGAGAGGGGTAAGCATAAAGCTTAGTAAGTTTGCATGAAATAAATAGCAACATAAAGGCTCATAATGTCATCCATCCATGGCATTGAATAAAACACAAAGTCTTAAGCACATTGCCATAACTTACTCATGCTTACTCTTATCAATTACATATCATGTCTCATATCGTAAACATTTCTCGTGAATTACTCACATGTACCTGTATTACTTCATCCTATAGCTTGAGCAATAATCTCATCTCTATTATAAGCTTAGCTATTTACCCATTGAATTCACTTGGAATACTTGAAATTACAAATTATCATCATTCACATAAATGCGAGACCAATGCCACATCACAGATGTGGTCTTACATGGGATTACCTCTAGATGTTGATGTCATACCCCAGATATGGTCTTATACGGGATCTCATATCGATTGTCGATGCCATATCCCAGATATGGTCTTATGCGATTCTCATATTTGATGCCGATGCTATATCCCAGATATGGTCTTATATGGGATCTCAATTCGGGGCCGAGGCCATGTCCCGGACATGGTCTTATACGGTATCTTACCCATCTCAAGTCTTGTTGATATTATTCTCTCATTTGTTAAAGTCCAACCGGGACTTCAACATCACAATTCTCATCATTTTCTCATTCAACATCATTTCTCAAATTCATAGAAATATTATGCATCTTCACAAATACCAACATTTTAAATCATACTAGCATGGTGTTAAACTTATTGCACACAAACTTACCTCGATTTTTAAAATAGGCTAAATTATCGATCTAGTTCGATACCTTGCCCTTTCCTCGGTCAAGGTTAATTATTCATTCTTCTTTATCTAAAATAACAATTTAGCTCATTTAATTATCACATTAATCAATACATATCAATAATCATACTTTGGCAAAATTACTATTTTGCCCTTATACTTTCACAAAATGACTATTTTACTCCTAGGCTCGTAATTCGATTCCAATCAAATTTCATCCTTTTACAAGCTTAGATGAACATTTATTACTCTTATGGCAACTCTCAATACTCATCATTTCATACATTTACCACATATTTACAACCTTCTCAAAAAAGTCCCTTTTTTAGGTGTTTTCATGGTAACACCTTTCACAAAAGTTGTTTATCTAACAACTAAGACTCATTTTCTTCCATAAAAATGCAACAAACAACTTAAATTCTCACATGGAAAAGCTCTAACTTCCAACCATTTTGCAAAATAGTCCCCTCTTTAGCTAGCTTAAGCTTTAGGGGTTCCAAAAGTACAAATATTATCAAGAAATGATCATCAAAACACTTACTTGTAAGGAGAAGAGCTTGCTGAAATTTTTGAGCTTTCAAACCCCTATTTTGCTGCTAAATTTTGGAGGAGAAGAAGAGAATAAAAGATGATATATTTTCTTTCTTTATTTTATTATATTTCTAGACAATTTATCACCTAATCTACCAACTTGACCAATTTTGACATCTTTTTGTCTCCTATGGCCGGTCAACCATTACTAGAGGGGTCAATCGCACTTTAAGGACTCTAATTAATATTCTATTTCTATTGGACACCTTTAGCTTGTAAAATAAAACTTTCACACTTTATGCGATTTAGTCCTTTTTTGCAATTAAGCATGCAATCACTAAAATTAAAGCACCAAAATTTTCATGCACTCTTGCAATCATGCTATAACACATAAAATATTATAAAAATGATTTTCTCCGACCTTGGATTAGTGGTTATGAAACACTTTTTTGACTAGCCCCTAAATGGGGTTGTTACAATTCTCCCCCTTAAGGATTTTCGTCCTCAAAAATCTTACCGGTGAAAAGGTTGGGGTATTGGTTTCTTATAGCCTCCTCGGGCTCCCATGTAGCCTCTTCTACCCCATGTCTTTGCCATAAAAATTTGACAAGGGCTATACTTTTGTTTCTCAACTGTTTGACCTCTCGTGCCGAAATCTTAACCGGTTCTTCACCATAAGTCATGTCCGGTCGAATCTCTACCTCTGATGGTACAATGACATGTGAAGGGTCTGAATGGTAACGGGTAACATAGACACGTGGAAGACATCATGAATCTTTTCCAAATCAGGTGGTAAAGCCAAACGATAAGCTACCGACCCTATCCTCTCGGTAATCTCATATGGTACGATAAAGCGCAGACTCAATTTGCCTTTTCGGCCAAATGGTGATACTTTTAGAAACACTTTATCACCTTTTTGAAACTCAATCTCTTTCTATTTCAAATCTGAATAGGACTTTTGTCTATCTAAGGTAGCTTTTAGACATTCACGTATCGATTTTACTTTCTCTTCAGTTTCTCTGACTAAATCAACCCCGTGTATCTGATTATCTCTGAGTTCTGTCCAATACAAGGGCATTCGGCGTTTGCGTCCATATAATACCTCATAAGGTGCCATTTTCAAACTTGATTGGAAGCTGTTACTGTAGGCAAATTCCACCAACGGTAAGTATTTCTCCCAATTTCCTTGGAATTCTAAAACACAACATTGAAGCATGTCTTCAAGTATCTGTATTACTCTCTCCGACTGCCCGTCAGTTTAAGGATGGAAAGCTGTACAAAAGCTTAATTTTGTGCCTAAGGCCTCTTGCAACTTTCTCCAAAACCATGACGTAAATCTTGGATCTCTATCCAAAATAATCGACAATGGTACCCCGCGAAGTCTCACTATTTCTATCACATACAAATCTGCCTACGTATCAAGGGAATAATCAACCCGTACTGGTATTAAATGGGCTGGCTTTGTAAGTCTATCAACCACAACCCATACGGCATCTTTCTTTCTCGGTGACAACGGTAATCCCGTTACGAAGTCCATAGTAATACGGTCCTATTTCCACTCGTGAACCATAATAGGCTGAAGTAAACCCGAGGGTACTTGATGTTTAGCCTTCACTTGTTGACAAATTAGACATCTCGATACAAACTCAGAAATGTCTTTCTTCTTACTCGGCCACCAATACCATTTCCTCAAGTCGTTATACATCTTCGTGCTGCCTGGATGTACAGACAAACATCCACTATGTGCTTCATGCAGAATCTTCCGGATAAGTTCATCATTTCGGGGTACACAGACCCTATTTTGGAACATCAGACATCTATCAGGACTTATCTGAAAGTTTGACTTAATATTTGATTCACATTGAATTCTGATAGCTTGTAAATTATTGTCGCCTTTTCGATCTTCACAAATCTTTTGAAGAAACATAGGTCTAGCCCTCAACTCGGCTAGAATGGAACCATCATCTGACAAAGCTATCTGTGCATTCATGGCTCTCAGTGCAAATCGTGATTTCCTACTCAAGGCATCGAGGACCACGTTCGCCTTTCCCGGATGGTAGTCAGTCACTAGCTCATAATCTTTTATTAGCTCTAACCATCTTCTCTGCCTTAGATTCAACTCCTTTTGAGTCATCAAGTACTTTAAGCTCTTATGAACAATGAACACCCGACATTTCTCACCATATAAATGATGTCTCCAAATATTTAGTGCAAATACAATTGCGGCTAACTCCAAATCGTGGGTCGGATAGTTCTTCTCGTGCGGCTTTAATTGTCTAGAGGCATATGCAATCACCTTGCCCTCTTGCATGAGTACACAACCTAATCCATTCAGGGATGCATCGCTGTAAACCACAAATTCTTTTCCCGGCTCAGGTTGCACTAAAACAAGAATCTCAGTCAATAACGCCTTTAGTTTCTCAAAACTCTGTAGGCACTTTTCTGTCCATTCAAACTTTACATCTTTTTGTAGCAACCTCATCATCGGAGTGGCTATCATAGAAAATCCCCTGACAAATCGTCTATAATAGCCAGCTAGGCCCAGAAAACTTCTAACCTCAGTTACATTCCTTGGTGGCTTCCAATCCATAATTGCAAAAGATCATACTCGGGTCGACTCTGATTCCGTCTCTCGAGATAATGGGCCCCAAAATTCCAACCTCCTTAAGCCAAAATTCACTTTTACTAAACTTGGCATACAACTGTTTATCTCTCAAAATTTGCAGAACCATTCTCAAATGCTTAGCGTGCTCGTTCTCATCTCGAGAGTAGATCAATATATCATCGATAAAGACTACAACAAATTTATCCAAATATGGCCGGAAAATACGATTCATCAAATCCATGAAAACTGCAGAGGCATTTGTTAAACCAAAAGGCATGACCAGAAATTCATAGTGACCATATCTTATCCGAAATGCGGTTTTCGGCACATCCAAATTCTTGACTCTCAACTGATAATATCCAGACCTCAAGTATATCTTGGAAAACACCCTGGCTTCCTTCAATTAATCAAACAAATCATCGATTCTTGGCAATGGGTACTTGTTCTTCACAGTTACCTTATTGAGCTACCGATAATCTATACATAACCTCATGGAACCATCTTTCTTCGTCACGAATATTACGGGAGCACCCCACGGAGAATAACCCGGTCTTGCGAAGCCTTTATCTGTTAACTCTTGTAACTGCACCTTCAATTCTTTTAGCTCGGTTAGAACCATTCTGTATGGAGTAATAGAAATGGAGGCAGTACCAGGAGCTAACTCAATCCCAAACTCAATCTCTCTAACCGGAGGTAACCCTGGCAATTGCTCTGGGAAAACTTCTAGATACTCACATAATATGGGTACTGATTCAATTCTTAACTCAGTCTCTGTAGCATTCATTACAAAGGCAAGGTAAGCTTCGCACCCCTTTCTTAGATATTTCTGAGTCAACAAGGAAGATATCACTACTGGCAATCTGTCTTGCTCATCTGATTCAACAAGAATAATATCCCCACTTTCATATTTTAACTTAATAAACTTCCTTCCACAATTTACTATCACATTATGAGTAGTTAACCAATCCATCCCAAGTATGACATCGAATTCATCAAACAGAAATAGCATGAGATGATCCAGAAAATACTGACCCCTAATCATCAAAGGGCAACCTTTGCATACTCTATCTACCAATACACATTTGCCTAGGGGATTTGATACTCTTATTACAAATTCAGTTGACTCTACAGGCATGTTCATGCTAGAGACAAATTTCATGCAAATATACGAGTGGGTAGATCCCAAATCAATTAAAGCTATAACATGAGTATCATAGAGAAAATGTACCCGTGATCACGTCGGGGGAGGACGCCTCTTCGCGAGCGCGAATGACATATGTTCTCGCCAGTGCTCTAACCTCAGCTCTTGCATTATGTTCTCTAGATGGATTCATATTATTCATTTTATTTCTTAAGTTTCTCTGTGGTCTTCCTCTAGCAGCGCTACCCGGTCTTGCATCTAAGGTTTCTCTTTCTCATCCGTTTCAGGGCAATCTCAGATAAAATGGTCTAGGGATCCACATTTGAAACAAGCTTTCTCGTTTGCTCGATACTCCCCAGATTGACGTCTGCCACACTGCAGGCATTTCGGTTTACTCCGTCGAGCATTGCCAACACTAGAAACCGAAGTGGTCTGAGCTCTAGACCCCGAGTATTGTCTACCCTTCTACTTGAAAATCCAGCTGAGGTGGTTGATCGAGTAGTGAAATCTATTGACTTCTTGGACGAGGATTAGAATGACTTGCCCAACTGCCTCTTCTTCGAGTCGCGAGACTCGATTTCAGCCTTCTTTTTCTCTTTGACCAGTTCCTCAGCCTTACAAGCTCTATCTACCAGCACCATAAATTCTTTTAGTTCGAGGACACCAACAAACAAACGGACATCCTCATTTAGCCTGTCCTCGAACCTTTTACACATAATAGCCTCGATGGACATGCACTTACGAGCATATTTGCTAAGCCTTACGAACTTACATTCGTATTTAGTCACCATCATTCGACCTTGCTTCAGCTCCAAGAACTCCTTTCTTTTCTGGTCAATAAACCTTTAACTAATGTATTTCTTCTAGAACTCTTCTTGGAAGAATTCTCAGTTAACTCTCTCCCTTGGTACTACCGACACAAGGGTGTTCCACCACTGATAGGCCGAATCTCTTAAGAGAGATACCACGCACTGCACGCACTCTTCAAGTGTGCATGACAACTCGTCGAATACTCTAATGGTATTCTTAAGTCAGAATTCTTCCCTTTCTGGATCATCATCCTTACTAGCCCAAAATTCCTCAGCTCCTTATTTTCGGATCTTATCGACCAGAGGCCTTTCCCTTCATATGACCTCTACCACTTGGGGAGCTACAAGAGTGGGCTGAGGAATAGGTGGGGTAGAGGGGGTTGAGCATTAGGATTTGCTCGAATATACTAATTATACCAGTTTCTCATCATATGGAGAAAGGCTTCTCAAGCCTCTTCTCCCTGATCCAAAGTCTTAGGTCTACTCTCTACTGGCGCGGTCCCTTGCGTGGGAGCTGGTGCATTACTTGCAGCATCATCGGCTGCAGTTCGATAAGAATCCATTTACTATATAAAACACAACTCAAATAGTCAGGAGTCGTCACACTATCATTATGTAAATACTCATATGTATGGCATGTGTTGCTAGACTCATACTTACGCTACGTTAGTCCGAGAATCGACTAAAACATAGCTCTAATACCACTAAATGTAACACCCCTTTCCCGTATTCGACATCTGAATCAGGTACGAGGCATTACCGTACTTAACTTGCTCAATCATACATCATCGACTCATAAAATTTTGTTTCGAATTAAAACTTTTCATTCAAGACCTTGATTTCTTATTATAGGTCTAGGAGACCTTAAACTTATACCCAGAATGATTTGGGACTAAATCGGAAAATTTTGAACACTTAGACAATTTGACCTAAAATAGAGTCACACGACCCTGTGAAGAATGGAACATGCCCATGTGGCATATCACATGCCCGTGTTCCACACCCATGTGGATTTATTTTCTAATTTGAGCCTACAGGGGTTTTCACATGGCCTGACACACGCCCGTGTCCTAGGCCCATGTCCCTCACACGGCCTCGACATGCCCGTGTCTTAGCCCGTGTGTAAAAACCTTGACATTTTGTTTATGACATCATCATCTCAATAAGGTCACACGGACAAGGCACACCCACGTGTCCTTAGACCGTGTGTCGAATTAAATTCCAAAGTTCAAGTGCAGACTTCACATGGCCTTGGCACATGCCCGTGTCTTAGGTCGTGTCTCCCAGACGGTCGAGACACACGGTCGTGTCTCTGCCCGTGTGTTTACTACTGAGCATACTGACTTGTCAACCTAGCATGCAAGGGGGCACAAGGCCAATCAACACGCACATGGGGCTGATCATGTGTCACACATGCCTGTGTGTCTACCCATGTAGACATTTGAAAGGATATCTACCAAGCCAAATGGCACCCTACAAATCAACCATACTTATACCAATTCAATTCAACATATATTATGACCATAAGGCACTTCTAAGAACTCATAATCAAGACATCCACACAAGCATACACTTCCTAAAATTGCTCATCATTGAATATATGAACTTGCCAAGTATAGACCAATCTCCAACAACCACTTACAAAATGAATTGATTAACTTCATAGCCAACACTTTGGCTAACAAATATCACATAACAAAAGACCAAGTCCTATACATGCCATACTCAAAATGAATCTAACTTTGCTATACCAAGAGTAGTCGATAGTGTGATTCCGGACTTTGTCGTTCCACGAATTCTTGAGCTAACTTGGAAATACTATAAGGAAAAGGGAAATGAGAGAGGTAAGCATAAAGCTTAGTAAGTTTGCATGAAATAAATAGCAACATAAAGGCTCATAATGTCATCCATCCATGGCATTAAGTAAAGCACAGAGTCCTAAGCACATTGCCATAACTTACTCGTGCTTACTCTTACCAATTACATATCGTATCTCATATCAGAAACATTTCTCATGAATTACTCACATGTACCCGTATCACTTTATCTCATAGCTTTAGCAAAAATCTCATCTCTATTATAAGCATAGCTGTTACCCATTGAATTCACTTGGAATACTAGAAATTACAAATTATCATCATTCACATAAATATGTCACCAATGCCACATCCCAGATGTGGTCTTACATGGGATTACCTCTAGATGTCGATGCCATACCCCAGATATGGTCTTATACGGGATCTCATATCGATTATCGATGCCATATCCTAGATATGGTCTTATACGATTCTCATATTCGATGCCGATGCCATATCCTAGATATGGTCTTATATGGGATCTCAATTCGGTGCCGGGGCCATGTCCTAGACATGGTCTTATACGAGACCTTACCCATCTCAAGTCTTATTGATATTATTCTCTCATTTGTTAAAGTCCAACTGGGACTTCAACCTCACAATTCTCATTGTATTCTCATTCAACATCATTTCTTAAAGTGATAGAAATATTATGCATCTTCACAAATATCAAATTTTAAATCATACTAGCATGGTGTTAAACGTATTACACACAAACTTACCTCGATTTTCAAAATAGGCTAAATTGTCGATCTAGTCCGATACCTTGCCCTTTCATCGGTCAAGGTTAAATCTTCATTCTTCTTGATCTATAATAACAACATAGCTCATTTAATTATCACATTAATCAATACATATCAATAATCATACTTTGGCAAAATTACCATTTTGCCCTTATACTTTCACAAAATGACTATTTTACCATTAGGCTTGTAATTCGATTCCAATCGAATTTCCTCCTTTTACAAGCCTAGATGAACATTTATTATTCCTATGGCAACTCTCAATACTCATTATTTCACACATTTACCACATATTTACAACCTTCTCAAAAAGGTCCATTTTTAGGTGTTTTCATGGTAACACCTTTCACAATAGTTGTTTATCTAACAACTAAGACTCATTTTCTTCCATAAAAATGCAGCAAACAACTTAAATGATCACATGGGAAAACTCTAAACTTCCAACCCTTTTGCAAAACAGTCCCCCCTTTAGCTAGCTTAAGCTTTAGGGGTTCCAAAAGTACAAATATTATCAAGAAATGATCATCAAAACACTTACTTGTAAGGAGAAGAGCTTGCTGAAATTTTTTAGCTTTCAAACCCCTATTTTGCTGCTAAATTTTGGTGGAGGAGAAGAGAAGAAAATATGATATCTTTTCTTTCTTTATTTTATTATATTTCTAGACAATTTATCACCTAATCCACCAACTTGACCAATTTTGACATCTTTTTGTCTCCTATGGCCAGTCAACCATTACTAGAGGGGCCAATTACACTTTAAGAACTCTAATTAATATTCTATATCCATTGGACACCTTTAGATTTTAAAATAGAACTTTTGCACTTTATGCGATTTAGTCCTTTTTCGCAATTAAGCATGCAATCGCTAAAATTAAAGCACCAAAATTTTCATGCACTCTTGCAATCATGCTATAACACATAAAATATTATAAAAATTATTTTCTCTAACCTCAAATTAGTGGTTTCGAAACCACTATTCTGACTAGCCCCCAAATCGGGCTGTTACACTAAATGTGTTATATTACGAACTTACTAAGCTTTAAAGATTACTGTGTGAAGTCTTTCTCTATTTTACAGTGTCATTAAAGCTAGCTCAGATGGGGATCGTCAGCAACTCAATCACACTATCGAACATCAATTTTGGTACTTTTGGAAGTTGTATATTTAGTATATGGCATGTAAGGCTAGCAATTATGGGATGTTTTGAGATGTTTAGATATTGCCATGTGATATGGCTTGATAGTTTAATGACTTTAATATATGTTTTGGATATGTGAAAATGATGGTTATAATGCGTATATGTGGTTTTATATGAATGATTATTATGGTATGAATTGGTGAAATGGAAATGGTATGTTTCATGCTTGAATTGGTAGATGAGAATGGTAATTTAAATGTATGTTTTTTATGTGGTAATTGAGCATATATTTTGACCCAAACTTGGGAGGCAAATTGACCTTCTAAATGGCCTATAATTGTCCACACGGGTGAGCACACGGGCGTATGTCTCGCATGTGTCCAATACTGTCCATATTCGAAACAGGTTAGGAAGCCACACGAGCTGGACACACAGGCGTGTCTTGTGGCCATGTGAGCAAGTTAGTATGTATGCCTTGTTTCACCACGGCTTAGATACACGGGTGTGTCTAATGTCGTGTGAGGCACACGGCCTGCCCACACAGGCGTGTGACCTCTATAACTTTGAAAAATATTTAAGTTTTGAAAAAAATTTATATGTGCTTGATTTAGTCCCAACTTCTTCTTAAGGCATGTTTAAGGTCTCGTAAACCTTATTAAAGGGCTTCGTGACAATGATTAATTATTATTTAATAATGTATGAGCTATGGATGTTTAAATGTTATGATTTGATCGGTAATACCTCGTAACCCTAGTCTGGTGTTGGATACGGGTTAGGGGTGTTACATTTTATTGGTATCAGAGTTACGGTTTAGTTGATTTTAGGACTAGCGTAGCATGTGAGAGTCTAGCTATACATGCCATATATATATATCTGCGATAGTGTGATGATTCATGACGGTTAAAAATGTGATTTTATATAGTAAATGGATCCTGATAGAGCAGTTGCTGATGATGTTGAGAGTAATATGCCTGCTCCCGCTCATTGGACAGCGCCGGCTGAATCTAAGCTGAATGCTAGTATTCATAAGGGAGAGGCAAAACAAGCATTCTTCCAAATGATGAGTGAGTGGTTTACAGAGTTAATTCAAATGAATTCGGCTATTCAACAACCTCCACCCCCGCAAGTTCTTGTAGCGCCACAAGTTGTAGACCCAATTTGATTGAGTAAACCTCCAGTGGATAAAATTCGTAAATATGGGGTCGAAGAGTTCAGGGCCATAGTTGATGATGATGTTGAGCGAGCTGAATTTTGTCTTAAAAATACCATTAGAGTGTTTGATGAATTATCATGTACTTTTGATGAATGTCTTAAGTGTGATGTTTTATTGTTGAGAGATACGACATATCATTGGGGGAAAACATTAATATCTGTGGTTCCGAGAGAAAGAATCACCTGAGATTTCTTCCAAGTTGAATTTTGGAATAAATATATCTGTCAATGGTTTATAGATCAGAAACGTAAAGAGTTTCTTTAGTTGAAATAGGGTCGTATGTCTGTTACGGAATACGAGCGAGAATTTGTGAGATTGAGCCAGTATGCACGAGAATGTGTTTCGACAGAAACTACTATGTGTAAACGCTTCATTGAAAGGTTGAATGAAGATATTAAACTTCTAGTTGGAATTCTTGACTTGAATGAATTTATGGTATTGGTCAAAAGAGCTTGCAAAGCCGAGGAGCTTAATAACGAAAAGAAGAAATTGGATTCAGAAGCTAGAGACGAAAGAAAAAGGTCGATGAGTAAGTCGTATCATTCTTCGTCAAAGAGATTCAGAGATGCAACCAATCGCTCAAATGTTTCGTTTGGACATTCGAGTAAAGATCGTGTGAAACAATATACTGGTCCTAAAACTCAAACTCCAATTGAAACGAGTGTTGGCAGTGTCAGAAGTAATAAGCTTGAGTGTAGGTAGCGTGGAAGACATCATATTGGTGAATGTTGGGGCAATTATAATAATAGAGTTTGTTATAAATGTGGATCACGAGATCACTTTATTTAAGATTGGCTGGAGTTGACTGAAAACGATAATGTTCAGAGTGCGAGGCCAAGTAACACGACAGCTAGGGGCAGACCACCCAGAAAGACCGAAAATGTGAGTGGTAGTCAGAAAGGAACAATGGATACAACTGTGAGATCTGAGGGGAGAGCACCTGCCCAAGCATACGCTATTCATGCTCGAGAAGAAGCGTCATATCCAGACGTCATAACTGGTACTTTTACTCTTTTTGATACTGATGTGATTGCATTGATAGATCCAGGATCTACTCATTCATATGTGTGTGTGAACTTAGTATCTAGTAAGACTCTGCCTGTTGAGTCTACTGAGTTTGTAATTAGGTATTGAACCCCTTAGGTAAGTGTGTTTGGTTGATAAAGTGTGCAAGAATTGTCCGTTGATGTTTCAGGATTGTTTTTTTGGCTATTTTGATGCTGCTACCCTTTGATGAATTTGATATAATTCTGGGTATGGATTGGCTAACTTTGCATAATGCTATCGTGAATTGCAAACGGAAGAGTATTGATTTGAGAAGTCAGAATGGTGAGATAGTTTGAATTGAATCCAGTGATTTGAATGGGCTACCGATTGTAATATCTTTGATGAAAGCTTTGAATTATGTGAAAAAGGGATGTGAAGCTTATTTTGCTTATGTGATAGATACAAAAGTGACAGAAAAGAAAGTTGAATCTGTGCCTGTGGTATGTGAGTTCCCTGAATAATTATCGGGATTACCTCCGATACGAGAAGTTGAGTTTTGTATTGACTTAATGCCGGGGACGACCCCTATCTCAATAGCTCTGTATAGAATGGCTCCAACAGAATTGAAAGAGTTGAAGTCTCAGTTGCAAGAGTTGGCAGACAGAGGTTTTGCACGACCAAGTTTCTCTTCCTAGGTTGCTCCTGTGTTGTTTGTGAAAAAGAAAGATGGTACTATAAGGATGTGTATTGACTACTTACAGTTGAATTAAGTGACAATAAAGAATAAATATCCTTTACCGCAAATTGATGATTTGTTTGATCAGTTAAAAGGAGCTACAGTGTTTTCGAAAATAGACTTGAGATCAGGCTATTATCAGTTGAGAGTTAAAGAATTAGATGTCCCGAAAACTGCTTTCAAAATAAGGTACGGACATTATGAATTTTTAGTTATGCCTTTCAGACTAACAAATGCTCTTGCAGTATTTATGGATTTGATGAACCGTATTTGGATCGATTTGTCATTGTGTTTATTGACGATATTTTGATTTATTCTTGTGATGAGACGGAACATGCCAAGCATTTGAAAATTGTGTTACAAACTCTGCGTGAGAAGCAATTATATGCAAAGTTTAGTAAATGTGAGTTTTGGTTGCGCGAGGTTGGTTTTCTGGGACATATAGTGTCAGCTACGGGGGTACGAGTTGATCCGAGCAAGATTTCAGCAATATTAGATTGGAAACTTCCGAGAAATGTGTCTGAAGTCCACAGTTTTCTGGGACTAGTGGGATATTATAGACCGTTTGTAAAAGGTTTCTCGATGATTGCAACTCCATTGACTAAATTGCTTCAGAAAAATGTTAAATTTGAGTGGACAGAAAAATGTCAACAAAGTTTTGAACAGTTGAAAGCATTGTTAATAGAGGCACCAGTGTTAGTTCAACCTGAATCAGGTAAAGAATTTATAGTTTTCAGTGATGCATCGTCCAATGGTTTAGGATATGTGTTGATGCAATAAAGCAAAGTTATAGCCTATGCTTCGAGACAATTAAAACTGCATGAGAAGAACTACCCGACGCACGATCTTGAATTAGCTGCTATTGTATTTGCATTGAAGATTTGGCGTCACTATTTATTTGGTGAGAAATGTCACACTTATACTGATCACAAGAGCTTGAAATATCTGATGACTCAAAAAGAATTGAATTTACAACAGCGAAGATGGTTAGAATTGCTAAAAGACTATGAATTAGTAATTGATTATCATCTAGGAAAAGCTAATGTTGTTGCTGATGCTTTGAGTCGAAAGTCTTTATTTTCTTTAGAGCGATAAATACTCAGATAGATTTGTGTGATGATGGTTCGGTTTTGGTTGAGTTGAAAGTGAGGCCAATGTTTATACGTCAGATTTGTGATGCCCAGAAAATTGATGCTGATAAGATGGCAAAACGAGCTCAGTGTGGTTTGAATTCAGATTCAGAATTTCGAGTTGATGAGGATGGTTGTTTAAGATTCTGAGATCGGATTTGTATTCCGAGAAATTCAGAGTTGATTCAGTTGATTTTGAACGAAGCTCATAGTATCGTATGTCTGTTCATCCGGGAAGTACGAAAATGTACAATAATCTGAAACAATTTTATTGGTGGCATGGTATGAAACGGGATATCTCAGAGTTTGTTTCGAGATGTTTGGTTTGTCAACAAGTAAAAGCTGAACATCAGGTACCATCCGGTTTATTACAACCAATCATGATTCCTGAGTGGAAATGGGAGAGAATCACGATGGACTTTGTGTCAGGATTGCCCCTATCTCCGAGAAAAAAAGATGCAATCTAGGTGATAGTTGACAGATTAACGAAATCAGCTCATTTTATTACGGTGAGAACAGATTATTCACTTGATAAGTTAGTCGAATTGTATATTTTTGAGGTTGTGAGATTGCACGGGGTACCAATATCCATTGTGTCTGACAGAGATCCGAGGTTTACTTTGCGGTTTTGGAAGAAATTGCAAAGGCTTTAGGTACGAAGTTGCATTTCAGTACTGCATTTCATCTGCAAACGGATGGTCAATCCGAGCGGATCATTCAGATTCTCAAGGATATGTTGAGATATTGTATTCTTGAGTTTGAAAGTACATGGGAAAAGTATCTTCCATTGATTGAATTCACGTGTAATAATAGCTTTCAATCAAGCATTAAAATGACACCATATGAGGCCCTTTACGGTCGTAAATGCAAAATGCCATTATATTGGACAGAGCTTTGTGAGAATAAAATTCACGGGGTTGATTTGATAAAAGAGACTGGACATAAAGTGAAAGTGATCCGTGATAGTTTGAAAGCGGCATCAGATTGTCAAAAGTCCTACGCAGATTTGAAACGAAAAGATATTGAATTTCAGATAGGTGATAAAATATTTTTGACAGTGTCTCCATGGAAGAAAAAACTTCGATTCGGTAGAAAAAGGCAAATTGAGTCCGAGGTTCATTGGGCCGTATAAGATTATCGAACGTATCAGGTCGGTTGCTTAAAGATTGATGTTGCCACCTAAGTTAGAGAATATTCATAATGTGTTTCACGTATCGATGCTTCGACGATATAAATCTGACTCATCGCATGTGATTGCCCCTACTGAGGTTGAGATCCAGTCAGATTTATCGTATAACGAAGAACCGATTCAAATTCTGGCTTGTGAGATCAAATAATTGAGAAATAAGAAAATTTCTTTAGTGAAAGTGTTGTGGCACAGACACGGAGTTGAAGAAATTACATAGGAGCCTAAAGAAGTTATGAGAGAGCAATATTCGAATCTATTCACTAGTAAGACTTTCGGGGATGAAAATCCCCAAGGGGGAGAATTGTAATAGTCCAGAATAGCAGTTTCGGGACCACAATCCGAGGTTAGAAAAATATTTTAATATTATTTTTAGTGTTTACAGTATGTGATTAAGCATGTGTGAAAATTCTGTGTGAAAATTTTATTGTTTGTGTGTCGATTTGCGAAAAAACACTTAATCGCATAAAATGCAAAAGCTGTGTGCTAATTGTTAAAGTGCTTAACTGTCATAACTTATTAAATGAGAAGTCCTTATGTTGATATTAGACCATTGATAGTGGAATTTGACATAAATGGCCATTAAATAAATGAAATTATAATGTTTTAATTAAGGGATAAAATGGTAAAATGATAATTAAGTTAATATTAATAAAAAAACATGAAAATGGTCATAAAGTTTTCATCCATTGCTGAAAATAACAAGAAAAAGAAAGAAAAGAAACCAAGCTAGGTTCGGCCATGGTTTTTCTTTGATTAAAGTATGTTTCTGTTTCGAGTTTTGATAATTCCTACGTTTTTGTGATCGTTGCTTAGCACGCTATCAAGCCCATGCCTTAATTTTAGAATTTGATGATAATTTTGAGTTATGCCATGGATGATTTAATAAGCTTTGTGATGATAGTTAAGAAATATGAAAGATATGTGATATATTAACATATTTTGTCTTTGAATTTTTGATAAATTTGACTATTTTCGGCTAAATTGTGAAAATTAGAAATTGAGGTACTAAAATGTGAAATAAGTGAAATATGTGGGCTTATATGAACTAGGGGAAAATTCGGCTAAGCATGTGTATAATGAAATTATCTGTATTTGATGATTTTATGAAATAGTGACTTAAATGTCAAAATGTGAAAATGTGAGGGCTACTTTGTAAAATGTCCTAAATATGTGTGTTTGGATTGAATTGAATGATTTGGTGAATGAATGAGCTAAATTTGAATATGTATAGATCAAGAAAAGAGAGATTCGGATCGAGATCGAGGCAAGAACAAAGTGCTCGATTTATCGACTTATATCGTTGTTTCTACGTCCGAGGTAAGTTCGTGTATAATACAAATTGTTTAGACAATGTTCATCTGTTATGAAATGAATAGAAATGCGATTGTTGAATTAGTAATGTGAAATGTGAGTTCAATGAAATGTGGCACTAAGTGTGCGTAAATATAATAGTTATTGTGATGAATTGCACTAAGTGTGCGAGATAAAGAAATACATCGGCTATATTAGTTGGCACTGTGTGTGCGATATTGAGACATCTTCTGTTTATCGTGATGGCACTAAGTGTACGATACTATTTTAGCTTCGGCTAATTAAATTGCACTGAGTATGCGAGATCATCGAATGTTTAAAGAGGTTTGAACGAATTATGGCATTGAGCATTGAGTGTTAAATGTGATTGAAAATTACGTGATGATACATGTATGTACAGAACCTATGTGGTTGATGATTTTATGTATGAGATAAATGGATGATTATTTGAATGAACAATGAAAAAGAGACGGTTTGAGTAGCATTAAAAATGTTTTTAATTGAAGATATAAATGTGGTATGGATGTGAGTAATTAACTATGGGTGAGATTGAGTATTAATGTGAATTGAATCATGTGATAGTTAACTTTATATATTGAAATTGAATTGTTAAGCTAAATGTGTTATATTACGAACTTACTAAGCTTTAAAGCTTACTGTGTGAAGTCTTTCTCTGTTTTATAGTGTCATTAAAGCTAGCTCAAATCCGGGGATTGTCAGCGACTCAATCACACTATCGGACATATATTTTGGTACTTTTGGAAGTTGTATATTTAGTATATGGCATCTAAGGTAGCAATTATGGGATGTTTTGAGATGTTTAGATCTTGCCATGTGATATGGCTTGATAGTTTAATGACTTTAGTATAAGTTTTGGATATGTGAAAATGATGGCTATAATGTGTATATGTGGTTTTATGTGAATGATCATTATGATATGAATTGGTGAAATGGAAATGGTATGTTTCATGCTTGAATTGGTAGATGAGAATAGTAATTTAAATGTATGTTTTTGATGTGGTAATTGAGCATGTAAGTTGACCCAAACTTGGGAGGCAATTTGACCTTGTAAATGGCCTATAATTGTCCACACGGGTGAGCACATAGGCATCTGCCTCGCCTGTGTCCAATACTGTCCATATTCGAAACAAGTCAGGAAGCCACACGGGCTGGACACACGGGTGTGTCTTGTGGCCGTGTGAGCAAGTCAGTATCTATGCCCTGTTTTGCCACGGCTTAGACACACGGGTGTGTCTGATGCCATGTGAGGCACACGGCCTGCCCACACAGGCGTGTGACCTCTATAACTTTGAAAAATGTTTTAAGTTTCGAAAAATTTTTATATGTGCTCGGTTTAGTCCTGACTTCTTCTTAAGGCATGTTTAAGGTCTCGTAAACCTTATTAAGGGACTTCGTGACAATGATTAATTATGATTTAATGATGTATGAGCTATGGATGTTTAAATGTTATGATTTGATTGGTAATACCTCGTAACCCTAATCCGATGTTGGATATGGGTTAGGGGTGTTACATAATGGTCCAAATTTGGTGAGTGAAAATCTATTTGAGGTAAAATTTGAGAGTTCTTAAGTGGAAAAAGAAAATGAAAAGCAAGAAAATACCCATACAAAAGTGAGGAATGATTATGTTTTAAGTAACTCTAACTTAAATTTGTTTAGTGTTGTTTCTTTGTTACAGGATTTCAAGGATCCATTGATAGACTCTCAATTATATTACTCTACCATCGATAGACAATTTTACTTGTGGGAAAGAGCTAAAGATTCGGGGATGAATCTTCTTAAGGAATAGGGGGAATGAGGCAAGTCTCAAGGCACAATTTCCGACCCATGGATGTGATGGGTTCACACTACCTCAAGGCCCAACAACAATGTCAAAGGCTAAGCAAATCAAACCAGGATTTGATCAAAGACAAGATTCGAGGATGAAACTTTTTGAGGAAATGGATAATGATAAATGCACAGATGGGGTGAAATTTATTAGATTCCAATCATCAAAACTACCAATTTTCAGGCTTGGGAAATCAGCATACTTGTGACGACTTTTTGGATGGGATCTTGGCATTTCTGGGTCGAGATGTCTTCATTGCATTTGAATATCTATCTCTTAAATTCAAAACGCATTTTGAATCACTCGACTTTGAGTTTGGGAGCTCAATTTATGACCATTTTAGTGAAGATTGCGCAAGTAGAATTTCTAAACGGGATTATGACGGGGAATTACGAGTTTCGGGCTTTTAATTTGAGTTTAAATCATATTGGGTTTGGGTTTTAGGCTAATTTTTATTATATATGAGCCCAATATTGTATTTATCATATTTTTTATTATTTTATTCTGAATTTTGATATTTTTTAAGTATTTTAAGTTATTTAGGAGTTTTATGTTAACAAGAAAGTTTTGTTTAAAACTACTTTTTGTTTAGATTAAATTAGAGTTCTAGTATACTTAAAAGTTTTATTTAGATTTATTTAGCTAGCCTATATATAGGCCTTTGCATTGTAGACAATTCATTATTATTTTATTTCTCTTTTGAGTTAATAAATTCTCTCTGGGTTTTTCTTTTCAAGAATTTCTCTTGAGTTTCTTTTAGAAGAGTTTTAACAACCATTTTAGATTGTGGTGATCATCTTCAAACTTTTTCTTGCCAAGATTTCTATCTTGGAGGGAAAATTAGAGCCACTTGAAGGGGGTTGTGGATTCTTCGTGTTTCCAAGGCTTCTTAGAACTTCTACACACCACGTCTTATCTTTCCATTTATCTTCTTTATTTGCTTCCTTAATCTTTGATTTATTATTTTATTTTAATTGTTTTATCTGACTTGGATTCAATTTTGTTTCAGGTCAAAATCCAAGTTTCTTTCTGAACGTTTAGAGCCCTAAGTCAAATTCACGACTTTGACAAACTTTATGATCAGCTTTCGTGTTCATCCTTCTCATCCTTAACCAGTTCACTTTATAATTTTTGAACAGAG
Source organism: Gossypium australe (assembly GCA_005393395.2). Lineage (NCBI taxonomy): Eukaryota > Viridiplantae > Streptophyta > Magnoliopsida > Malvales > Malvaceae > Gossypium > Gossypium australe. The sequence goes on along the minus strand of CM016623.1, from coordinate 75,048,480 downwards.
TGCATATTTCCACTGAGCTAGGCTGCGCAGATGTAGGGAAACCTAACTATGTAACCATCTCTTTATGTGTAACAGCCTGATCTAGGGGCTAGTCAGAACATTGGTTTCAAAACCACTAATTCGAGGTCAGAGAAAATTATTTTTATATTATTTTATGTGTTATAGCATGACTACAAGAGTGCATGAAAATTTTGGTGCTTTAATTTTAGCGATTGCATGTTTAATTGCGAAAAAGGACTAAATCGCATAAAGTACAAAAGTTCTATTTTACAAGCTAAAGGTGTCTAATAGCTATAGAATATTAATTGGAGGTCCTTAAAGTGCAATTGACCCTTCTAGTAATGTTTGACCGGCCATAGGAGACAAAAAGATGTCAAAATTGATCAAGTTGGTGGATTAGGTGATAAATTATCTAGAAATAAAATAAAAGAAAGAAAGAAAAGATATCATCTTTTCTCCTTTTCTTCTCCATCGAAAATTAGCATCAAAATATGGGTTTGAGAGCTCAAATATTAGCAAGCTTTTCTACTTACAAGTAAGTGTTTTGATGATCATTTCTTGATAATATTTGTACTTTTGGAACCCCTAAAGCTTAAGCTAGATAAAAAAAGGACTATTTTGCAAAATGGTTGAAATTTTAGATTTTTACCATGTGAGCATTTATGTTGTTTGCTGCATTTTTATGGAAGAAAATGAGTTGTGAAATGTGTTACCATGAAAACACCTAAAAGGACCTTTTTGTAAAGGTTATAAACTAGGTGTTAAATGTGTGAAATAATGAGTATTTAGGGTTTCCATAAGAGTAATAAATGTTCATCTAGGCTTGTAAAAGAAGGAAATTCAACTAGAATCGATTTACGAGCCTAGGGGTAAAATAGTCATTTTGTGAAAGTCTAATGGCAAAATGGTAATTTTGCCAAAGTATGTTACTGAAATGTGTTGATTAATGTAGTAATTAAATGAGCTAATTTGTTTTAATATATCAAGAAGAACAAAGAATTAACCTTGACCGAGGAAAAGGCAAGGTATCGAACTAGATCGGCAATTTGGCCTATCTTGAAATCGAGGTAAGTTTGTGTGTAATAAGTTCAACGTCATGCTAGTATGTTTTAAAATGTTTGATATTTGTGAAGATGTATAAAATTTCTATGAATTTGAGTAATGATGTTGAATGAGAAAATGATGAGAATTGTGATGTTGAAGTCCTGGTTGGACTTTAGTAAATGAGAGAATAATATCATCAAGACTTGAGATGAGTAAGGTCTCGTATAAGACCATGTTGGGGACACGGCCTCAACACCGAGTTGAGATTTCGTATAAGACCATATCTGGTATATGGAATTGGCATTGAATATAAGAATCGTATAAGACCATATCTAGGATATGGCATCGACAATCAATATGAGATTTCATATAAGACCATATCTGGGATATGGCACCGGCATCTAGAGGTGACCCCATGTAAGACCACATCTGGGATGTGGCATTGGCGTAGCATTTATGTGAATGATGATAATTATGTATTTTCGAATATCCCAAGTTATTCAATGGGTAAATAGCTAAGCTTATAATAGAGATGAGATTAGTGCTAGAGCTATATGATGAAGTGATTACAGGTACATGTGAAAAATTCACGAGAAATGTTTACGATATGAGACATGATATGTAATTGGTAAGAGTAAGCATGACTATGTTATGGCAACGTGCTTAAGACTTTGTGTTTTATTCAATGAAATGGATGGATGACATTATGAGCTTTTATGTTGTTATTTACTTCATGCAAACTTACTAAGCTTTATGCTTACCCCTCTTATTTCCCTTTTCCTTGTAGTAACGCTAAGCTAACTTAGGGATCGTGGAGCGTCGGAGTTCGTAATCACACTATCGACTTCTCTTTGGTATAGCAAAGTTAGATTTATTTTGATTATGGCATGTATAGGACTTGGTCATTTTATTATGTCATATTTGTTGGCCAAAGTGTTGGCTATTAATGCTGTTCAATTCATTTTGTAAATGGTCATTGGAAATTGGCCAATACTTGACAAGTTCATATATTCAATGATGATGAATTTCATGAAGTGCATGCTTGTGTGGATGTTTTGATTTTGAGACCTTAGAAGTGCCTTATGGTCATGATGTATGTTGAATTGATTTGGTATAAGTGTGGTTGCTTTGTAGGGTGGCAAATGGCTTGGTAGATAGCCTTACAATTGTCCATACGGGTACATACACGGGCGTGTGTCTAGGCCGTGTGTGGCACATGGTCAGCCCTATGGGCGTGTTGAGAGGCCGTGTGTTCGCATGCATGCTAGGTTGACAAGTCAGAATACCCAATAGTAAACACATGGGCTGAGACACGGCCATGTGTCTCAACTGTGTGTGTAACACCCCTTACCCATATTCAACTCCGGAACCGGGTACAAGGCATTATCGGACTTAACTTGCTTGAACAATACAACTTAGGCTATTAAATTTCATTATCAACTTAGAACTTCTCATCCACATTCATATCATCCTTATTATGGGCCTACGAGGCCCTAAACATGCATACGGAAGGTTTCAGAATTTAACCGGAAACTTTTGCGTACTTAGCAAAATTTTTACCTAACCAGGGCCACACGTCCGTGTGAAATGGGACACGCCCGTGTGGGCAAGCCATGTGGTCACACACGCCCATGTCCCTAGCCCGTGTAGAATTTATTTTTCAGTTCGAACCTATAGGAGCTTTCACACGGCCAGACACACGCCCGTGTCTTTGGCCCATGTCCCTCACATGGCCTAGACACGCCCGTATCCTCACTAGTGTGTGAAAACCTGGGTATTCTGTTTATGATGTCAGCAACCCTTAAGGGGCACACGGCTTACACACACGCCCGTGTGCTAGCCCATGTGACAAATCGAATTCTCCCCAATTTGATGCAGGGGACACATGGCCTATCAACACACCAATGGGGCTGACCATGTGTCGCACGCGGCCTAGACTCAAACCCGTGTGTCCACTCGTGTGGACAATTAGAAGGCTATTTTCCAAGCCAATTGCCACCCTGAAACGTAAACACACATATACCAACACAAGCAACACATAACATGGAAATAATACACTATGAAGAACCACTAATCATCATTCGTACACTTCACAATTTACTTTATCATTTGCATGAACTTTCACTTCATAAAACTCATAACCAATTAAAATATGAAACTTGACAAATATCGGCCAATTCCTAATGGCCATTTACAAAATAAGTGTATGACATTAGTAGCCAACACTTTGGCTTTCAAATATGACATAACACAAAATGACCAAGTTTCTATACATGCCATACTCAAAATAAGTCAACTTTACTATACCAAAAGAATGATTGATAGTGTGATCCGAGCTTCGACGTTCTACGATCCTCGAGCTAGCTTGGTGATACTACAAGGAAGAGGGAAAAGAGAGGGGTAAGCATATAGCTTAGTAAGTTTGCATGAATTAATATAGCAACATAAGTACTCATGGTAAAATTCATTCATCTCATAGAACAATAGCAACACAAGTTCTTAAGTGCTTAGGCATAATTACTCATACTCATTCTTACCATCACACCTCACATTATGGTTTCATAACTTGTATTTTACTCATGATACCTGTATCACTTAGTCATATAATTTAGCACTTACACTATCTTGAACATAAACTTAAATCATCATCATCTTTAACATAAATGGAACTCATTATCATCCTTGTATAATTTAGCTCTATATCATCTTTGCATACTTAGCTCTTTTGCCCGTTGAACTACCCGGAATATCGGAGGATACTCAACCTCATCATACATGTATCTCAATGCCAATGCCATATCCCAAATATGGTCTTACGTGGGATCACCTCTTGATGCCGATGCCATATCCTAGATATGGTCTTACACGAGATATCATCTCACGATGTCGATTCCATGTCCCAAACGTGGTCTTACACGAGATCGTACATAGATGTCGATGCCATGTCCCAAACATGGTCTTACACGAGATCTTCATTTGGTGCCGAAGCCATGTCCCAGACACGATCTTATACAGGACCTTCCTTATTCGATGCCGATGCCATGTCCCAGACACGGTCTTATACGAGATCTATGTTCGATGCCGATGCAATGTCCCAGACATGGTCTTATACGGGACCGTCCTTATCTTATGTCATGACATAGGTATCCTCGTTATTCCGAAAATTCAACCAGGACTTCACTTAGCATAATCTCATCATTTTCTCATTAAGTCATCTTTAGTGAATTTTATGGAAATGATATGCATTTCTCAAAATAATAAGTAATTTAAACATAATAATATATGTAACATTAATTTACACAAACTTACCTCGGTGCTCAAAATGTGTGTGGATGTTCGATTTAGTCCAACACTTTGTCCTTGCCTCGGTTTCAGTCTGGGCTTTGTGTTTCCTGATCTATAATAACAATTTTACTTGTTTAATACTCACATTAACTAAATTGACTCATAATTCATACTTTGGAAAAATTACAATTTTGCCCCTAAACTTTCACATAATTACACTTTTGGCCCTAGGCTCCTAAAATGATTTTCACTCAACTTTCTTGTATTTCAAGCCTAGCCGAATCATTTTCTTAACTACAACAGCCCCTAATTTCCACTATTTAACTCATGTATGACCAATTTCATAACTTTTGCAATTTGGTCCTTTTATGCATTTTTTATGAAAATCACTTAGAAAAAGATGTTTATCATACATCAAACTTTCATATTCTTCCATAAATCATCAAAATACATGCATTTCATACATGGGTAAATTTTTTAATATAAACCCTAGCTCAAAATATGGCTAGAAATAGCTAAATCGAGCTACGAGGATTTCAAAAATATGAAGAACATTAAAAACGGGACTAGGAGGTACTTACAATCAAGCTTGAAAGATGAAGAAACCCTAGATATGGTGAGCTTGAGAATTTTGGCTATGGCTTGAGGAAGATAGACACAATTTTGACTTATTTTTCCCTTTTTAATTCATTAATTAACCAAGTGACTAAAATGCCCTTAAGGCCCTCTCTTGAGATTTTTCCTTCGCATGTCCATTTTTGCCCATCTTAACATATAATGGTTTAATTGCTAATTAAGGACCTCTAATAAATTTTATAATTCTATTTCATACTTAAATCTTCTAGAACCTCATATTTTCTACCTTTGCAATTTAGTCTTAATGGACAACTTGATCACTAATTAATAAAATTTCTTTATGAAATTTTCACACAATCATGCAAGCACATCATAAGCCTCATAAAAATCATAAAACACATATTTCTACTTTGGATTTGTGGTTTGTGACCACTATTCCAATTAGGCCCTAAATCGGGCTGTTACATTTCTCCCCCTTAGGGATTTTCGTCCCCGAAAATCTTACCAGCAAAAAGGTTTGGGTACTAGTTCCTCATAGCCTCATCGGGCTCCCAAGTAGCCTCTTTTACCCCATGTCTTTGCCATAATACTTTCACAAGTGCTATACTTTTATTCTTTAACTGTTGGACTTCCCGTGCTAGGATCTTAATCGGTTCTTCGCCATATGTCATGTCGGGTTGAATTTCAACCTCTGTCGGTGTTATCACATGCGAAGGATCTGATCGATAACATCGCAACATGGACACGTAAAACACGTCATGAATCTTTTCTAACTAGATGGCAAAGCCGGTCGATAGGCTACCGGCCCTATCCTCTCGGTGTGATCTCATATGGTCTGACAAAACGCGGACTCAATTTGCCTTTCCGGCCAAATCTGAGAACTTTCTTCCATTGTGACACTTTCAAGAACACCTTATCACCAACTTGAAATTTTATCTCTTTTCGTTTCAAGTCCAAGTAGGATTTTTGTCTATCAGAAGCAACTTTTAAACAATCTTGAATCACCCTAACTTTCTCTTCAGTTTCTCTAACCAGATTGACCCCGTGGATCTGATTTTCCTTGAGTTCAGTCCAATAGAAAGGCGTTCGACACTTACGCCCATACAAAGCCTCATATGGCGCCATTTTCAAGCTCAACTGAAAACTATTATTATAAGCAAACTCTACGAACGGTAGGTACTTTTCCCAACTGCCCTGAAACTCAAGAACACAACACTAGAGCATATCCTCAAGTATCTGTATTAACCTATCCGACTGTCTGTCAGTTTGTAGGTGAAAGGCCGTACTAAAACTCAACTTTGTGCCCAAGGCCTCTTGCAATTTTTTCCAAAATCGGCTGGAGAATCTCGGATCTCTATCCGATATAATCGATAAAGGCACTCCATGAAGCCTTACAATCTCGAAAACATACAAGTTTGCTAACTTATCAAGTGAATAGTCAACAAATACAGGTATGAAATGGGCCGACTTCATAAATCTATCTACCACAACCCATACGACATCTTTCTTGCTCGGTGTTAGCGACAAGCTCATTACAAAGTCCATGGTAACACTGTCCCATTTTCACTCGGGAACCATAATAGGTTGAAGCAAACCCGAAGGAACTTGGTGTTCAGCCTTTACTTGCTGACAAATCAAGCATCTTGATACAATCTCAGAAATATCTTGCTTCATACTCGGCCACCAATACCATTTCTTCAAGTCATTATACATTTTTGTGCTGCCCCGATGTATGGATAGGCATCCACTATGTGCCTCGTGTAAATCTTTCGAACAAGCTCATCATTTCTCTGTATACAAATTCTATCTCTGAACATCAGACATCCATTAGAATTGATCCAAAAGTCAGACTCAACACCCGACTCGCACTGAACTCTTTTGGCTTGCAAGTCACTGTCATCTTTCTGAGCCTCGTAAATCTCTTGAAGAAACATCGGTCTAGCCCTCAACTCAGCTAGAATAGAACCATCCTCTAACAAGGTCACCAGAGTATTCAAAGCCCTTAATGAAAATAGGGTTTTTCTACCCAAAGCATCGGCGACTACATTCGCCTTTCCTGGGTGGTAATCAATCACTAACGCTTAATCCTTTATCAACTCTAGCCATCTTCGTTGCCTTAAGTTCAATTCCTTTTGAGTCATCAAGTACTTTAAACTTTTGTGATCGGTGAATATCCGACATCTTTCACCATACAAATGGTGTCTCTAAATCTTCAATTCAAACACAATGGCAGCCAACTCTAAATTATGAGTCGGGTAGTTCATCTCGTGTGGCTTTAACTGACTAGAAGCATACCCTATCACCTTGCCTTCTTGCATAAGCACACAACCTAATCCATTCAAGGATGCATCGCTATAGGTCACAAATTCTTTTCCCGATTCAGGTTGCACTAGAATTGGAGCCTCAGTCAATAATGCTTTTAGTTTCTTGAAACTCTGTTGGCACTTTTCTGTCCATTCAAACTTTACATCTTTTTGTAACAACCTCGTCATAGGTGCAGCTATCATGGAGAATCCCTTGACAAACCGTCTGTAATAGCCAGCTAGGCCCAGAAAACTTCTAACCTCAGATACATTCCTCGGCGGTTTCCAATCAACAATGGCCAAAATTTTGCTCGGATCAACACGGATTCCATCTCCCGAGACAATGTGCTCTAAAAACCCAACTTCCTTAAGCCAAAATTCATTTTTGCTAAACTTAGCATACAATTGATTATCTCATAAAATCTGTAAAACTATCCTCAAGTGCTCGGCATGCTCATTTTCATCACGAGAATAAATCAGTATATCATCGATAAAAACCACAATAAACTTATCCAAGTATGGTTGAAATATGCGGTTCATTAAATCCAAAAAGACAGCAGGGGCATTTCTTAAACCGAAAGACATGACTAAAAATTCATAGTGCCCATACCTTGTCCAAAATGCAGTTTTCAGCACATCTGAGTCATTTACTCTCAACTGGTAATATCCTGACCACAAATCTATCTTGGAAAACACAGTGGCTCCCCTCAATTGATCAAACAGATTGTCGATCCTTGGCAATGGGTACTTGTTCTTCATGGTAACCATATTAAGCTGTCGGTAATCTATACACAATCTCATGGAACCATCTTTCTTTTTCACAAATAGCACTGGAGCACCCCACGGAGAATAACTCGGTCTGGCAAAACCTTTATCCATCAACTCTTGCAATTGTGCCTTCAATTCCTTCAACTCAGTTGGAGCCATCCTGTAAGGAGCAATCGATATAGGTGCAGTACCGGGAGCTAACTCAATGCCAAATTCAACCTCTCTAACCGGAGGCAACCCTGGCAATCCTTTTGGGAATACATCTGGGTACTCACATACTATTGGCACTGATTCAATCTTTAACTCAGTTTCTTTAGCATTCATAATAAAAGCAAGATATGCTTTATACCCCTTTCTTACATACCTCTGAGCAGACATATGTGATATCATTACATGCAATCTTTCTTGTTTATCTGATTCAACACGAAGAGTGTCCCTATTTTCACATCTCAATTCAATGTATTTCTTTCCACAATTTACTGTCACATCATGAGTGGTTAACCAGTCCATAGCAATAATTATATCGAATTCATCAAATGGAAATAGCATGAGATTTGTCTTAAAAGAATGACCTTTAATCATCAATGGACATACCTTATCAACTAATACACTTTTGCCTAAAAGATTGGACACTTTTATCACAAATTCTGTGGACTCTATAGGCATGCTCATACTAGATACTTTTTTCATGCAAATGTATGAATGGGTAGCACCCGGATCAATTAAAGCAACAACATTAGTATCATAGAGAGAAAATGTACCCGTAATTACATCAGGGGATGATGCCTCTTCGTGAGTGCGAATAGCATAAGCCCTCGCAGGTGCCCTACCCTCAGATCCCGCAGTTTGCTCTCTGGGTGTACTCTTACTACTCGTTCCGCTTCCCAGGTTTCTCTGTTGTATCCCTCTAGTAGTGCTTCCCGCTCTAGCACTCTGAACTTTCTCTTTCTCAACCATCTCAGGGCATTCTCTAATAAAATGATCTTGGGGACTACACTTAAAACAAGCTCTCTCATGGGTTCAGCACTCACCGGGATCTCTTCTGCCACATTATGGACATTCCGGTCTATTTGGTCTAGTGTTCCCAACACTAGCAACTGAGGTAGTCTGAGCTTTGATCCCCGAGTACTGTTTATTCTTACTTCTATTTGAAAACCCGGCGGAAGTAGCTAATCGGGTAGGAAAGTCTCTTGACTTCTTGGACGAGGACTAAAATGGCTTGTTCAATTTTCTCTTTCTTGAGTCACAAGATTCCATCTCAGCTTTTCTTTTCTCTTTCACCAACTCCTCGGCTTTACAAGCCCAATCCGCTAGCACAACAGATTCTTTCAACTCGAGGACACCAACAAATAATATGATATATTCATTTAGTCCGTCCTCAAACCGTTTACACATAATAGCTTCAGTGGATACACACTCTCGAACGTATTTGCTGAGCCTCACAAATTCACACTCATATTTAGCTACAGTTATCTTACCTTGTTTTAATTCAAGAAATGCCTTTCTTTTCTGGTCGATAAACCTTTGGCTTATGTACTTCTTCCGGAACTCTTCCTGGAAAAACTCCCATATGATCCTTTCCCTTGGTGCCACCGACACAAGGGTATTCCACCACTGATAAGCGAAATCTCTCAGAAGAGAAACTACACACTTCATGCACTCTTCAGGTGTGCACGATAACTCATCAAATACCCGAATGGTGTTTTCAAGCCAGAATTATGCTCTTTCTGGATCGTCATCTTTACTAGCCCGGAATTCTTCGGCTCCTTGTTTTCGGATTCTATCAACCGAAGGCTTTTCTCTTCTTACTACTTCTACCACTTGGGGAGCTACTGGGGTAGGTTGAGGAATAGGTGGGGGTGGAGGGGGTTGTGCATTTGGGTTCGTACGAACGAACTCCGTGTACCATGCATTCATTATGTGGAGAAAGGCTTCCCTAGCCTCTTGTCCTCCTCTCTGACTCACGGTCGTAGGTCTATTATCATTTTCATTTGGCACCGTCCTTTCGGTGGGAGTCAGCTTGTTACTTTATACATCATCTGCCACAGCTCTATCGTGATCCATTTACTATATGAAAACACAATTTAAATCGTCAGGAGTCGTCACACTATCATTACATAAATACTAAAATGTATGGCATGTATAGCTAGACTCATGTATACGCAATGTTAGTTTGAAAATCGACTAAATCGTAGCTCTGATACCACTAAATGTAACACCCCTTACCCATATTCAACTTCAGAACCAGGTACAAAGCAGTATCGGACTTAACTTGCTTGAACAATACAACCTCGGCTATTAAATTTCTTTATCAACTTAGAATTTCTCATCCACATTCATATCATCTTTATTATGGGCCAACGAGGCCCTAAACATGCATACGGAGGGTTTCAGAATTTAACTGGAAACTTTTGCGCACTTAGAAAATTTTTACTTAACCAGGGCCAAACGCCCGTGTGGGCAGGCCGTGTGGTCACACACGCCTATGTCCCTAGCCCGTGTAGAATTTATTTTTCATTTCCAACTTACAGGAGTTTTCACACGGACAGACACGTGCCTGTATATTTGGCCCATGCCCCTCACACGGCCTACACACGCTCGTGTCCTCACCCGTGTGTGAAATCCTGGGTATTCTGTTTATGACATCAACAACTCTTAAGGGGCACACGCTCAAGACACACGCCCTTGTGCTGGCCCATGTGACGAATCTAATTCTCATAAATTTGATGCAGGGGACACACGGCCTATCAACACACCCATGGGACTGATCGTGTGTCGCGCACGGCCTAGACTCATGCCAATTGCCACCCTAAAACAAAAACAAACATATACCAACACAAGCAGCACATAACATGGCAATAATACATTATGAAGAACCACTAATCATCATTCATACACTTCACAATTTACTTCATTATTTGCATGAATTTTCACTTCATAAAACTTATCACCAAGTAAAATATGAAACTTGACAAATATCGGCCAATTCTTAATGGCCATTTACAAAATGAATGTATGAAATTAGTAGCCAACACTTTGGCTTTCAAATATGACATAACACAAAATGACCAAGTTCCTATACATGCCATACTCAAAATAAGTCAACTTTACTATACCAAGATTGATAGTGTGATCTGAGCTCCGACGTTCTACAATCCTCGAGCTAACTCGGCAATAGTACAAGGAAGAGGGAAAATAGAGGGGTAAGCATATAGCTTAGTAAGTTTACATGAATTAATATAGCAACATAAGTACTCACGGTAAAATCCATTCATCTCATAGAACAATAGCAACACAAGTTCTTAAGTGCTTAGGCATAATTACTCATAATCATTCTTACCATCACACCTCACATTATGGTTTCATAACTTGTATTTTACTCATGATACCTGTATCACTTAGTGACATAATTTAGCACTTACACTATCTTGAACATAAACTTAAATCATCACCATCCTTAACATAAATGGAACTCATTATCATCCTTGTATAATTTAGCTCTATATCATCTTTGCATACTTAGCTCTTTTGCTCGTTGAACTACTCGGAATATCGGAGGATACTCAACCTCATCATACATGTATCTCGATGCCAATGCCATATCCCAAATATGGTCTTACGTGGGATCACCTCCTGATGCCGATGCCATATCCCAGATATGGTCTTACATGAGATCTTATCTCACGATGTCGATGCCAAGTCCCAGACATGGTCTTACACAAGATCTTCCTTTGGTGCCAAAGCCATGTCCCAGACATGGTCTTATACGGGACCTTTCTTATTCGATACCAATGCCATGTCCTAGACATGGTCTTATACGGGATCTATGTTCGGGGTCGATGCCATGTCCCAGATATGGTCTTATACGGGACCGTCCTTACTTTATGTCATGACATAGGTATCCTCGTTATTTCGAAAATACAATCGGGACTTCATTTAGGATAATCTCTTCATTTTCTCATTAAGTCATCTTCAGTGAATTTCATGGAAATGATATGCATTTCTCAAAATAATAAGTAATTTAAACATAATAACATATGTAACATTAATTTCACACAAACTTACCTAGGTACTCAAAATGTGTGTGGATGTTCGATTTAGTCCAACACTTTGTCCTTGCCTCGATTTCGGTCTGGGTTTCGTATTTCTTGATCTATAATAACAATTTTACCTATTTAATACTCACATTAACTAAATTGACTCATAATTCATACTTTGGAAAAACTAAAATTTTGCCCCTAAACTTTCACATAATTACACTTTTGCCCATAGGCTCATAAAATGATTTTCACTCAACTTTCTTGTATTTCAAGACTAGCCGAATCATTTTCTTAACTACAGTAGCCCCTAATTTCCACTATTTCACTCATGTATGACCAATTTCATAACTTTTGCAATTTGGTCATTTTATGCATTTTTCATGAAAATCACTTAGAAAAAGATGTTTATCATACATTAAAATTTCATATTCTTCCATAAATCATCAAAATACATGCATGTCATACATGGATAAATTTTTGAATATAAACCCTAGCTCAAAATGTGGCTAGAAATAGCTAAATCGAGCTTTCGAGGATTTCAAAAATATGAAGAACATTAAAAACAGGGCTAAGAGGTACTTACAATCAGGCTTGAAAGATGAAGAAACCCTAGATATGGTGAGCTTGAGAATTTCGGCTATGGCTTGAGGAAGATAGACACAATTTTGACTTATTTTTCCCTTTTTAATTCATTAATTAACCAAGTGACTAAAATGCCCTTAAGGCCCTTTTTTGAGATTTATCCTTCCCATGTCCATTTTTTTCCATCTTAACATATAATGGCTTAATTGCTAAATAAGGACCTCTAATAAATTTTATAATTCTATTTCATACTTAAATCTTCTAGAATCTCATATTTTCTAACCATTGCAATTTAGTACTAATGGACAACTTGATCACTAATTAATAAAATTTCTTTATGAAATTTTCACACACTCACGCAAGCACATCATAAGCCTCATAAAAATCATTAAAAACATATTTCTACTTTGGATTTGTGGTCTCGCAACCACTATTCTGACTAGGCCCTAAATTGGGCTGTTACAGTGTGGGAGACAGGGCCTAAGACATGGGCATGTGCCTAGGCTGTGTGAAGTCTGCACCTGAAATTAGGAATTTAATTCGACACACAATCTAAGGACACGGGCGTGTGCCCTGGCCGTGTGACCTTATTGTGATGATGACGTCATAAATAGAATGTCACGACTTTCACACACGGGCATGTCGTGGTGGTGTGAGGGACACGGGCATGTGTCAGGCCGAGTGAAAACCTCTGTAGGTTCAAATTGAAAAATAAATCCACACAAGAATGGAACACGGGCATTGATATGCCACACGGTCGTGTTCCATCCTTCACACAGGCATATGGCCCTATTTTATGTTAAATTTGTCTAAGTGTTCAAAAGTTTCCGGTTTAGTACCGAATCATTTTGGGTACAAGTTTAGGGTATCGTAGACCTATAATAAGGACCTTAAGGTCTTGAATGAAAAGTTTTAATTTTAAATGGAATTTTATGAATCGATGTTGCATGATTGAGCAAGTTAAGTACGGTAACACCTCGTACTCGGTTTAGATGTCGAATATAAGTAAGGCATGTTACATTTTGTGGTATCAGAGCTACGATTTAGTTGATTCTCGGACTAACGTAGCGTAAGTATGGGTCTGGCTATACATGTCATACATATGAATATTTACATAATGATAGTATGACGACTCTTGACGAATTGATTTATGCTTTTATATAGTAAATGGACCCCGATCAGGCTGTAGCCGATGATGCTGTAAGTAATGTGTCGGCTCTTACGCAAAGGATCGCGCTAGTAGAAAGTAGACCCGAGACTTTGGGTCAGGGAAAAAAGGCTCGAGAAGCCTTTCTCCATATGATGAGCAATTGGTACTCTGAGTTTTTTCGAGCAAACTCTAATACTCAACCCCCTTCACCCCCACCTATTCCTCAGCGTACCCCTGTAGCTCCCCAAGTGGTAGAGGTAGTAAGAAGAGAAAGGCCTCCGGTTGACAAAATCTAGAAACATGGAGCTGAGGAATTTCGAACTAGTAAGGATGATGATCCGGAGAGGGCGGAATTCTGGCTTGAGAATACCATCAGAGTACTCGACGAGTTGTCATGCACACTTGAAAAGTGCATGAAGTGCGTGGTATCTCTCTTGAGAGATTCGACCTATCAGTGGTGGAACACCCTTGTGCCTGTGGTACCAAGGGAGAGAGTTAACTGGGAATTCTTCCAAAAGGAGTTTTGGAAGAAGTACATTAGTCAAAGGTTCATTGATCATAAAAGAGAAGAGTTCTTGGAGCTAAAGCAAGGTCGAATGATGGTGACTGAATACAAACGTGAGTTCGTAAAGCTTAGTAAATATACCCGTGAGTGTGTGTTCACCGAGGCTATTATGTGTACAAGGTTCAAGGATGGGTTAAATGAATATGTTTGTTTGTTTGTTGGTGTCCTAGAACTAAAAGAATTTGTGGTACTGGTAGATAAAGCCTGTAAGATTGAGGAACTGGTCAAAGAGAAAAGAAAGGCTAAAATCGAGTCTCGTGACTCGAAGAAAAGGCAATTAGGCAAGTCATTCCAATCCTCATCCAAGAAGTCAAGAGATTTTACTACTCGATTAGCCACCTCAGTTGGATTTTCAAGTAGAAGTAAGGGTAGACAGTACTCGGGGTCCAAAGCTCAGACCACTTCGGTTGCTAGTGTTGGCAATGCTCGACCAAGTAGACCGGAATGTCCACAGTGCGGCAGACGTTATTCTGGTGAGTGTCGAGCAAAAGAAAGCTTGTTTCAAGTGTGGATCCCTAGACCATTTTATCAGAGATTGCCCCGAGGCGGGTGAGAAAGAGAAACCTCAGAATGCAAGATCGGGAAGTACTGCTAGAGGAAGACCACAAAGAAACTTGTGAAATGAAATGAGTAGTAAGAATACATCTAGAGAACATACTGCAAGAGCTGAAGGTAGAACACCGACGAGAACACACGCCATTTGCGCTCGAGAAGAGGCGTCCTCCCTCGATGTGATCACGGGTACATTTTTCTCTATAATACTCATGTTATAGCTTTAATTAATCTTGGATCTACCCACTCGTATATTTGCATGAAATTAGTCTCTAGCATGAACATGCCTGTAGAATCTACCGAATTTGTAATAAGAGTGTCAAATCCCCTAGGCAAATGTGTGTTGGTCAATAGAGTATGTAAAGGTTGCCCTTTGATGATTAGGGGTCATTGTTTTCTGGCTAATCTCATGTTATTGCCGTTTGATGAATTCGGTGTCATCCTTGGGATGGATTGGTTAACTACTCATTATGTGATAGTGAATTGTGAAGGGAAGTTTATTAAGTTAAAGTGTGAAAGTGGGGATCTTATTTGTGTTGAATTAAATGAGCAAGACAGATTGCCAGTAGTGATATCTTCCTTGTTGACTCAGAAATATCTAAGAAAGGGGTACGAAACTTACCTTGCCTTTGTGATGAATGCTAGAGAGACTGAGTTAAGAATTGAATCAGTGCCCATAGTATGTGAGTATCTAGATGTTTTCCCAGAGGCATTGCCAGAGTTACCTCTAGTTAGAGAGATTGAGTTTGGGATTGAGTTAGCTCCTAGTATTGCCCCCATTTCTATTGCTCCATACAGAATGGCTCCAACCGAGCTAAAAGAATTGAAGGCACAATTACAAGAGTTAACTGATAAAGGTTTCGCAAGACCGATTTATTCTCCGTGTGGTACTCCCATATTATTTGTGATGAAGAAAGATGGTTCCATGAGGTTATGTATAGATTATTGGTAGCTCAATAAGGTAACTGTGAAGAACAAGTACCCGTTGTCAAGAATCGATGACTTGTTTGATTAATTGAAGGGAGCCACGGTGTTTTCTAAGATAAACTTGAGGTCTGGATATTATCAGTTGAGAGTCAAGGACTCGGATGTGCCAAAAACTACATTTCGGACAAAGTATGGCCACTATGAATTTTTGGTCATGTCGTTCGGTTTAACCAATGCCCCTGTAGTTTTTCATGCATTTGATGAATCGTATCTTTCGGCCATATTTGGATAAATTTTTTGCAGTCTTTATTGATGATATCTTGATCTGCTCTCAGGATGGTAACGAGCATACCGAGCATTTGAGAACGATTCTGTAAATTTTGAGAGATAAATAATTATATGCCAAGTTTAGTAAAAGTGAATTTTGGCTTAAGGAAGTTGGATTTTTGGGGCACATTGTCTCGGGAGATGGAATCAGAGTCGACCCGAGTAAGATCTCAGTAATTGTGGATTGGAAGCCACCAAGGAATGTAATCGAGGTTAGGAGTTTTCTGGGCCTAGTTGGCTACTATAGATGTTTTATCAAGGTATTTTCCATGATAGCTACTCCGATGACGAGTTTGCTACAAAAAGATGTAAAGTTTAAATGGACAGAAGAGTTTCAACAGATTTTTGAGAAACTAAAGGCGTTGTTGACTGATGCTCCAGTTTTAGTGCAACCCGAACCAGGAAAAGAATTTATGGTTTACAGCGATGCATCTTTAATGGATTGGGTTGTGCGTACTCATGCAAGAGGGTAAGGTGATAGCATTTGCACTAAAGATTTGGAGACATCATTTATATGGTGAGAAATGTTGGGTGTTCACTGATCATAAGAGCTTAAAGTACTTGATGACTCAAAAGGAGTTGAATCTAAGGCAGAGAAGATGGTTAGAGCTAATAAAATATTATGAGCTAGTGATTGACTACCATTCGAGAAAGGCGAACATGGTCGCCGATGTCTTGAGCAGGAAATCCCTATTTGCGCTGAGAGCCATGAATACACAAATAGCTTTGTCAGATGATGGTTCTATTCTAGTCTAGTTGAGGGCTAGACCTATACTTCTTCAAGAGATTTGTGAAGCTCAGAAAGGCGACAATAATTTACAAGCTAAAAGAGTTCAATGTGAGTCAAATGTTGAGTCGGACTTTCGGATAAGTCTTGATGGATGTTTGATGTTCTGAGATAGGGTCTGTGTACCCAGAAATGATGAACTTATCCGGAAGATTCTACATGTGGATGTTTGTTTATACATCCAGGCAGCACGAAGATGTATAACGACTTGAGGAAATGGTATTGTTGGCTGAGTATGAAGAAAGACATTTCTGAATTTGTATAGAGATGTCTAATTTGTCAACAAGTAAAGGCTGAGCATCAAGTACCCTCGGGTTTACTTCAGCCTATTATGGTTCCCGAGTGGAAATTGGACCGTATTACTATGGACTTCGTAACGGGTTTACCGTTGACGCCGAAAAAGAAAGATGTTGTACGGGTCATGGTCGATAGACTTAGAAATCAGACCATTTCATACCAGTACGGGTTGATTATTCGCTTGACAAGTTAGCGGATTTGTATGTGTCAGAAATAGTAAGACTTCACTGAGTACCGTTGTCGATTATTTCGGATAGAGATCCGAGATTTATGTCACAGTTTTAGAAAAAGTTGAAAGAGGCCTTAGGCACAAAATTGAGCTTTACTACAGGTTTCCATTCGCTAACCGATAGGCAGTCAGATAGAGTAATTCAGATACTTGAAGACATGCCTCGATGTTGTGTTTTGGAATTTCAAGGTAATTGGGAGAAATATTACCGTTTGTGGAATTCGCCTACAATAACAGTTTTCAGTCGAGTTTGAAGATGGTGCCTTATGAGGCATTGTATGGGCATAAGTGCCGAACGCCCTTGTATTGGACAGAACTCAGAGAAAACCAGATTCACGGGGTCGATTTGGTTAGAGAAACTGAATAGAAAGTAAGGGTGATACGCGATTATTTAAAAGCTGCCTCGATAGACAAAAGTCCTACGCGGATTTGAAATGGAAAGAGATCGAGTTTCAAGTCAGTGATAGAGTGTTTCTAAAAGTATCACCATGGAAGAAAGTCCTTAGATTTGGCCAGAAAGGCAAATTGAGTCCGCGCTTTATTGGACCATATGAGATTACCGAGAGATAGGGTCGGTAGCTTATCATTTAGCTTTGCCACCTGAGCTGGAAAAGATTCATGATGTCTTTCACATGTCTATGTTACGTCGATATCGTTCAGACCCTTCACATGTGATTGTACCATCAGAGTAGAGATTCGACTGGATATGACTTATGGTGAAGAGCCAGTTAAGATTTTGGCACGAGAAGTCAAACAGTTGATAAACAAAAGTATAGCCCTTGTGAAAGTGCTATGGAAAAGACATGGGGTAGAAGAGGCTACATGGGAGCCCGAGGAGACTATGAGAAACCAATATCCCAACCTTTTCACCGGTAAGATTTTCGAGGACGAAAATCCTTAAGGGAGAGAATTATAACAATCTGATTTAGGGGCTAGTCAGAATAGTGGTTTCAGAACCACTAATCCGAGGTCAGAGAAAATTATTTTTTATGTTATTTTATGTGTTATAGCATGACTACAAGAGTGCATGAAAATTTTGGTGCTTTAATTTTAGCGATTGCATGTTTAATTGCGAAAAAGGACTAAATCGCATAAAGTGCAAAAGTTCTATTCTACAAGCTAAAGGTGTCTAGTAGCTACAGAATATTAATTGTCCTTAAAGTGCAATTGACCCGTCTAGTAATGGTTGACCGGCCATAGGAGACAAAAAGATGTCAAAATTGATCAAGTTGGTGGATTAGGTGATAAATTGTCTAGAAATAAAATAAAATAAAGAAAGAAAAAATATCATCTTTTCTTTTCTTCTTCTCCACTGAAAATTAGCAGCAAAATAAAAGTTTGAGAGCTCAAAAATTTCAGCAAGCTTTTCTCCTTACAAGTAAGTGTTTTGATGATCATTTCTTGATAATATTTGTACTTTTGGAACCCCTAAAGCTTAAGCTAGCTAAAGAGGGGACTATTTTGCAAAATGGTTGAAAGTTTAGAGTTTTTCCATGTGAGCATTTATGTTGTTTGCTGCATTTTTATGGAAGAAAACGAGTCTTAGTTGTTAAATAAACAACTTTTGTGAAATGTGTTACCATGAAAACACCTAAAAGGACCTTTTTGTAAAGGTTATAAAATAGGTGTTAAATGTGTGAAATAATGAGTATTAACAGTTTTCATAAGAGTAAGTAAAAGGAGGAAATTCGATTAGAATCGATTTACGAGCCTAGGGGTAAAATAGTTATTTTGTGAAAGTCTAAGGGCAAAATGGTAATTTTACCAAAGTATGATTATTGAAATGTGTTGATTAATGTAGTAATTAAATGAGCTAATTTGTTATAAAAGATCAAGAAGAACGAGGAATTAACCTTGACCGAGGAAAAGGCAAGGTATCGGACTAGATCAGCAATTTAGCCTATCTTGAAATCGAGGTAAGTTTGTGTGTAATAAGTTCAACATCATGCTAGTATGTTTTAAAATATTTGATATTTGTGAATATGTATAAAATTTCTATGAATTTGAGTAATGATGTTGAATGAGAAAATGATGAGAATTGTGATGTTGAAGTCCCAGTTGGACTTTAAAATGAGAGAATAATATCATAAAGACTTTAGATGAGTAAGGTCCCGTATAAGACCATGTCTGGAACACGGCCTCGGCACCGAACTGAGATTCCATATAAGACCATATCTGGGATATGGCATCGGCATTGAATATGAGAATCGTATAAGACCATATCTAGGATATGGCATCAATAATCGATATGAGATTCCGTATAAGACCATATCTGGGATATGGCACCGGCATCCAGAGGTGACCCCATGTAAGACCACATCTGGGATGTGGCATTGGCGTAGCATTTATGTGAATGATGATAATTATGTATTTTCAAGTATCCCAAGTGATTCAATGGGTAAATAGCTAAGCTTATAATAGAAATGAGATTAGTGCTAAAGCTATATGATGAAGTGATTACAGGTACATGTGAGTAATTTATGAGAAATGTTTACGATATGAGACATGATATGTAATTGGTAAGAGTAAGCATGAGTAAGTTATGGCAATGTGCTTAAGACTTTGTGTTTTATTCAATGCGATGGATGGATGACATTATGAGCCTTTATGTTGCTATTTACTTCATGCAAACTTACTAAGCTTTATGCTTACCCCTATCATTTCCCTTTTCCTTGTAGTATCGCCAAGCTAACTTAGGAATCATAGGGCATCGGAGTTCGGAATCACACTATCGACTTCTCTTTGGTATAGCAAAGTTAGATTTATTTTGAGTATGGCATGTATAAGACTTGGTCATTTTGTTATGTCATATTTTTTAGCCAAAACGTTGGCTATTAATGTTGTTCAATTCATTTTGTAAATGGTCATTGGAAATTGGCCAATACTTGACAAGTTCATATCTTCTATGATGATGAATTTCATGAAGTGCATGCTTGTGTGGATGTTTGTATTTTGAGACTTTTGAAGTGCCTTATGGTCATGATGTATTTTGAATTGATTTGGTATAAGTGTGGTTGCTTTGTAGGGTGGCAAATAGCTTGGTAGATAGCCTTACAATTCTCTACACGAGTAGACACACGGGCGTGTGTCTAGGTCGTGTGTGGCACACGGTCAGCCCTATAGACGTGTTGAGAGGCCGTGTGTCCGCATGCATGCTAGGTTGACAAGTCAGAATACCCGGTAGTAAACACATGAGCTGAGACACGGTCGTGTGTCTCAATCGTGTGGGAGACACGGCCTAAGACATGGGCATGTGCCCAGGCCGTGTGAATTCTGCACCTAAAATTAGGAATTTAATTCGACACACGGTCTAAGGACACAGGCGTGTGCCTTGGTCGTGTTACCTTATTGAGATGATGACTT
This sequence comes from Gossypium australe, assembly GCA_005393395.2. Classification (NCBI taxonomy): domain Eukaryota; kingdom Viridiplantae; phylum Streptophyta; class Magnoliopsida; order Malvales; family Malvaceae; genus Gossypium; species Gossypium australe. Next base: position 75,027,685 of record CM016623.1, on the reverse strand, counting down.
CATAAACAGAATGTCATGGTTTTCACACACGGGTGACAACACGGGCGTGTCGTGGTCGTGTGAGGGAGACGGGCTATGGACACGGGCGTGTGTCAGGCTGAGTAAAAACCCCTGTAGGTTTGAATTGAAAAATAAATCCACATGGATGTGGAACACGGGTATTTGATATGCCACACGGGCATGTTCCATCCTTCACACGGGCGTGTGGCCTTGTTTTATGTCAAATTTGTCTAAGTGTTCAAAAGTTTCCGGTTTAGTCCCGAATCATTCTGGGTACAAGTTTAGGGTCTCGTAGACCTATAATAAGGACCTTAAGGTCTTGAATGAAAAGTTTTAATTTGAAATGGAATTTTATGAATCGATGTTGCATGATTCAGCAAGTTTACGGTAATGCCTCGTACCCGGTCCAGATGTCGAATACGGGTAAGGGGTGTTACATTATGTCTTGTGTAGTTTCTATTTTTTTCATTTTCTATAGGAAGAAGTGCCCACCATCTCAAGCACCAATTTGGTTGTGCAATTTCTGTTCTTAGCAATAGCCTTTTTACAAACAATTGGTATCAGATTCTGCCACTTAAAGTAGCTAGTGAAGATCTAGAGTGTTGCTAATATCTAAAAATAGAAAGTTCATCCCCATTAAGACCCCATATGATTTAAGTTGACAATTATGCCTATTGAAAAGCACACATGAAGGCCTATATAAAGTCTATTGATGAGAAAGCATGGTGTGTAGTCCTAACTGGATGGGAAGCTCCCAAGATGGATGGTGAAAATGGTAGAGTTATAAAGTGAAAAATTCAATGGACCATTAAGGAAGAGAAGGTGAAAAATGCAAATTTAAAAGCTTTATATGCAATTTTCTATAGAGTGGATATACAGGAATTCAAAAGGATTACCAAATGTACAGTGGCAAAGAATGCTTGGAAACTACTCATAAGGGAACCTCCATAGTCAAGTAGCCAAGTATGCAAATGTTAACTTTGAGACCTGAAGGCTTGAGGATGCAGGAATGAAAGACAACAAGTGAATTTTATTCCAAGTTATGTGACTTGTCAAACAAAACTTTTGCATTATGAGAGGAATATTGAAACGCCAAAATTGTTGACTTGCCTATCTGACTTTCTATCTGAACCAAACTCATTGTCAAGTTTTTCTATGCTCAACAAGTGACCCTTCATATCCTCGAACGAGAGTTTATCTATTTTTATAAATCAAGATCTCCCCGAAAGACTTATATGAAAGGGGTAAAGAGCACAATAATAGCATAGCCTAATCTTCTTCATCAATCTGAACCTTAACGTTCTTTAAATCATTGAGTAATAAATTGACTGATCCAACCTCTAAGGTGCTCACCTTCGTCCATACGAAACTTGTATAGTCGTTGTTTCAACATGAATCGGTTAGCCAGAGACTTGTCATTTAAAGGGTTTTTAACCTTTTCCATAAGGCAAATGTCATTTTCTCCATCAACAACTTCTGCAATATACTATTCGTGAGGCACAACTAAATTGCAAAAAGGGCATTCTCATCAAGTTATTCCCATTCTAACTGATCCATATTCGCGGGCTTCTTCCTTGTAACGACATTTTTTAAATCATTTAGAACTAGTATTATCATCATTCGAACTTGCCACAGACTAAAATTTTACAATTTCGTCAAACTTCTCAATATCAAACCTTATTGTTGCCATCTCTAAAAGGGTTGAAAATGGAAATCAAACCAAGCTTTGATACCAATTTGTTGGGGATAAATAACAAAGAAATCGAAAAGATTGAATATACAAACTTTACATGAAAAACTTGTAACATCCCGTTTTTCAGTGGTATCGGGAATAGTGATTTTTGGACCTATAAGTCAAAGTTTTATTGATTATTTAATTTTTAGAAATTCTATAATGTCGTATTTGAGTTTGATTAAGAACTTTTAGTGTTTAGTTAGGTAATTAAGTAGAATGAACTAAATAATAAAAGTTGCAAAAGTTTGTGGTTATTAGTGGAAAGTATTAAATGAACTTAAATGTTTGAATTGATGGCCTTATAGGGTAATTAGACCATTACAATTGTAGTGGACGGTTTAAGGATATTAAATTAAGAAATTTAAGTTAATTTTAAGGGTAAAATCAGAAATTAAAGTAAAAACAAATTAAACAAAAGTGAGAGGTTGTCATCTACCTCTTGCACTTGCCGAATTTTAAAGAAAAGAGAAGCCATTGAAGGAGCTTACTTTCAGTTAGGTTTCTTCTTTGCATGACAGGTAATTTTTATCCATTTTTAGTAATTTTTATGTTTTTGAGATAGTTGCACCTAGGTCCAACTAACCTGGGTGCTAAATTATGAATTTGTTAAATGTTCAGACTTGTGCCATTGTTGAAATTGTGAGATTTTTGAAGTTTCATAATAGATTTATAAGTTTGATAGCTAAATAGGATTAATTTGTAAAGTGATTTTTAATGAGTTTGATGTTTAAGGATTTATTTGTTAAAGTTATAAAATCTCATGAATTTATTGAGAATTAGATAAATGTATAGGTTGTTCATGGAATATAGGAAATTCAGTTAGCATTAATTAAGCTTATTTTTGTTTAATTTGGTAGTTTAATGTTTAGGGACTAAAGTGTATAAAAAGGAAAGTTTATGGGTAAAATTGTAAATATGATTAAAAGGACTTGATTGTATAAATTGAGTATTTATGAGGTTTAAATGGATTAAATTAAATTAAATTAAATTCTAGATCAAGAATCTCAACATGTGGAGGATGTACAAGGAAAATGGAAGATCGTCGATTAGTCCCTGTTAGTTGAATCACTCAACGAGTAAGTTTATATTGATGTCTTTGGTGTTATAATTTGATATAAATGTTTTTAATTATATCTATTTGTATTTGGTTGATAATGTAGTAAAGAATTTGATTTATAAGAAATAGAAATGAAATTTTCTGAAATGATTTCAATGGATCGAGTAAAAGTTTCATACATGAGATTTCTGTTAGAATATTTGTTCTAGACTGAGCTCCTACATGTGTTGCGGACTTGGATTTACATGTGACCCAGATTGAGCCTCGACTGGTAATCCATTGTCATTTTACATGTATACCTAGCTCTGGCCAAGCTAGTTTATCTGTGTCGTCATTGGTTTACCCCGAACAGGTAACTTGACACAATTATTTCTGTATTTGACTAGCTCTTATGAGCATTATCCGTTCTAGACTCATGTAATGCGTACTTTTACAAAGATCCATCGGAATAATAATATTTGATTGACACAGAAATTGTCTCAATAATTATAACAAGTTAGGATTTCGAGTAATTCGTATGTTTATATGTTACTAACCTTGAATTTTTGAATTGTGTTGTAACAAAGTTGAAGTTGAATGGATTATTTTCTTTTAGGTACTTAATTAATTTAGTAAGTAATGAATCGATTTGTGGTAGCTTACTAAGTATTTCTTATACTTTGGTTATTATTTCTCTGTAGATTTTAAACTTTTGGATCGTGTTGGTCGGATCACCGGAGCTTACACCTACCTTCACCTCTTTTCTTTAGTTTTTGAAGTCTCGATCTATGGTTAATCATGGAATGTAAATAGGGTGTTTGTTTTGTAAGAATATGGACATGCTTTGGTACCTTGTGTTGTAATGGATCCTTATATAAGTTTAGTGCTAATAAATATATTGCAAGCTTGATCTTTTGGTCATATATAGTATAGCTCATATTGTTTTGGTATTTAATGGTTAAATGGATGAATTGATGAGTGAACTTATGATAGATGAATGTGATTTTATTTAGGTGTTTGAATTTTGGTGTCAACAAAGGCACATTGGTTAGGCACTTAAGATGAATGTTTTGGCATGTTTTAGGCTTGTTAAATGTGTTTTTAAGATATGGAATTGGTTGATTTTGATTTGGCTTAGTACCTAAGTTTTGGATGAAAATATGTCTTGTTTTGCAAACTTTTTAAGGTACACATGGTCTGAGACACGGGCTATCACATGGTCATGTGCCTTATTTGTTTTAAGTGTAGGTTGGTCCACACGGGCATAGAGAGTTACACAACCTAGCGACATGGCTGTGTGACCCTAAGCTACACAGTCACAGTGAGTTACACGGCCTGGCCACATGACCGTGTTACCATTTATACACGGGTACAATTAGTTACACAGTTTGTAAACACGAGCGTGTGGAGTAGCCACACGACCATGTTTCTAAGCCATACGGTCTGGGCTCTATCACACGGCCTGGCCACACGGCCATGTGACCCTGTTTTTCAATTTTTTCCAATTTTTTCTATTTTGTATCAAAATGATCCTTGATTATTGTCAAATTATTTTTAGGGCCTTGAAGGCTCGATTTAAGGTCCATAAATGTATTTCCTACTTGATTTAAATGAGTTATAGAATGATATTAGATAAATTGTATAATTGATTTTATTTGAATTTAAATGTTCTAAACTGTACTATAGTACACTGTAACCTTAATTTGGCGACAAAAACTGGTTAGGGGTGTTATAAAACCCCTTCGAAGAGGACAAAAAAATCACCGGGAAAGATAATTTTACTAAATCAAAAAAAAAAAAGAGTACAAAGATGAAGATAAAAACCTAACCCCGAAGCTCGAAAATAAGAACCCTCAAAACTTAAACACAAAATTCCCTGGAAGTTTGTAAAAGCTAATACTTAAATGTGTTATGAGTTAATATTTCTAGGGTAGAAAAGGGTCTATTTATAGGCTAAATTCGTAGGTCAAATAATTTTAAAATAATCTACACTAGTCAAAGTTTGTGTAACACCTCATACCCGACCTAGATGTTATGGTCGAATCCTGAGAGGTTACATAAGTTCATTTTGAAAGTCAAAATTTAACTTAATATATTTCAAAGTCAAACATTGTCTGTGTCCCTTTTCAAGACCTTAAAAATCTCATTTTTAAATTTAAAACAACTTATACTTTTTTGGAAACCACATATTCCTTCTTTTAGCTTCTTGCAATGGAAATCCTAAAATATCGTAGTTTTGAAAAGGCATATTTTGATCTTGTTAAACCAGTTCCTTTTCGTTTGAAACGAAAACGTTCATGAAATAATTAAATCGTCCGAAAACAAATATTAAATCCAAAACAAAAAATAGTCTCAGAAAGTCTACAGACCACAAGAAAAATTAATTATAACTTAACAGTACTAAAGAAAATGCAAACTATAAACCGAGCTCTCGCCATGCTGGCCCACCCTAACGTTGTTAGTTACCTGAAAGGATACATACAAAATCGTGAGGTTGCGAGCTTAGTGTGTGAAATAACTCAACAATAAATCATATACGAAAATATCATAGGGAATGTAACATCCCCAAACCCGGCCCACAAGCCCTGACCGGATCTGGTATGTCACTGCGGAAGAACGGTTGAAAATCTCTTTGATTTAAGAGTGAAAACATGAAAAATTTGTTAACTTTTAAAAACCATGTCTATTTGAGATTGTATGAAAAACTTAATATTATAAAATATCCAAATTAAAACCTTAGTGTATATCTGTTGAATAAAAGTTGCTAAACAAAATCAACTTCAAGTAGTGATTCAATGTCATCAAGCCATAATTAAAATAATACCCAACAATAACAATAATAAGGCCTTTATTAGTACCCAATATTTAAACAAAATACTTAATATAAAAAAAAACTTAAAATATTTAAGCTTCTTCTTCTGCATGGGCCACCTTGCATCCTCTCCTAACCCGGTCCAACTTTACGCATCACCTGAAATGGTTAGGAAAAATAATTGAGTGAGTCCACAGACTCAGTGCATAATCATAACACATGTTCCACACGTATGGCCTTGGCCCATATCCATACAATCCACGAACCATTCATGCAATCATGCATCACAGCCCAACCTAGGTCCGTCCATTACTCCAACCTTAGCAGACTCCCTGCTCAAGGCCGTGGCTAATCCACCGATCACAATCGAGTGATCCCACATCTCTTGCCTCGGCAGACCTGCTGCACAAGGCCGTGGCTGAGCCACCGATCACGTAAGTGATCCCAACGGTAATCCGTCTACGGTGATGCACTCAGCTATCAACCGCCGAGATGGGCACCTAGCCAACATCTCCCTTGATGATTCACACAGCAACTCATCAAGCGCTAATGTAGCCCGAGGCTAACATTAGACCACGTACTTCAATGAGTACACCCTTCCTTCCTCGATCAAACCCAACCCCCATGCATGGTTGTAAATGCCTCATGTCAAATCATTATATAAAATAAGTATACATCTTACATCATTACCACATCTTATATACATAAATATATACATGTATACATCATAATAACTTAATATCGCAAACTTACTCACCTGATATCCGATTACCCAAACATGGTATTCACCACTTAAGCCATTATGATCGGCTACCACACATCATTCATATGTATAAACGTTAGCAAGCAAATAACCGAAGAAACAGTGCGATGATTACGCACCTAATCACTTGGAGTTCTAGACTCTCGATTCCAACGCTATCGCTCAACGAGACTACGGCTATCTGCCTATAGCTTTCTCCTGCTGCTGGCCCACACCCCGGTGGCCAATCCCGAACCGCCGAGACCGATCTTTTCTTGAACTTCGAGATAGGGACTTTCCTTTGCCCACCTTGACTGGTATTCGCCTCCATCAAAACGCTTAATCAGATAAATCGGTTAAACCCCAAGTTAAAAAATCCAAATATTGAACCTTTACTAAATATTGCTTACCAAAACCACCTGAATCCTTGGTAGATCACTTCTGCAAATGCTGACTATCTGCCTCCTGAATAGGTCCCTTGCGTTAAGCTCTCCTCCCCTACAATCGGCCTTAGCATCATTCACTTAACAACCTTAGGCTTAATCGAATACTAAACACATAACTTATTAATAAATAGATCCTTACCACCACTTACCAAGTTTGATCGCTAACAAAAGGAGGCTTGATTGAATACTTCAAATTCCAAAGTACCTAGATAGAATGGGTTCCAACTTGATTAGCCACACCATCACTATATCTTGGCCCTTTCTCATCCACCCAAATCGACAGAGAACAAGAGAGGAACAAAAATAAGCATTCGGCTAAAACCCTTACCTTTCCCAAATCGATTGACAGAGAAGACCCGAAGAGACCTATGCTACTTTTGATATTCGGCCAAAGTGCTTCAAGATAGGAGAAGAGAATTTCGGCACAAAGGTAGGGGTAGATTCGGCCAACAAAGAAAGAAACACAATGAAAAGGAGATAGGAGTTTCGGCCAAAGAGGGTTTGAGGAGAGAAAAGAAAAAGTGTGAGGGAAGAATACTTCGGTTTCGCAATAATGGAGTAGAGAAGAGAGGGATGAGAGGGTGAGTGATTCGGTCAAGGATCTAAAAAGAGGAAAAAGAAGAAGATGGCAATGAAGGTTTCGGTTTTGAAAGAGAATGGAAAAGAATGAAAAAGAAAAGATGAGAGGTGAGAAGAATGCTAGCCGAAAACAAGCAAAAGACTAGGAAATTCGGCCTCCCCCTTACATAGCTCCCATGTCGTCCACTCCTCTCCAAGGAGTTCAAATTTGGCTAACACCTTAATTCCCTCATGACCAACCATTTGAAAATATTCAAAAGAATTTGAACAAGTCAAATTCCTTCTTTTCCTCTTTGCCACCCTTTAAAGATTATTCACATAAAAAAACCACTTAAAATCTTAATAATATCCTTATTATCCAAAAATGAAAATTGAGCATTTTTCTCCTCCTCTTGCCGTCCAAAACAAAGAGCAAAAAGGAGATTCCGCGACTCGAACATAGGCTCCCCTTGCTCCCCCTTGAGACGTCACCTTCTAAAGCCTCAGTGGCGTCTCCCTTGCCACTCTACCAAGCCTTTCCCTTGTGACTAAACCTCCCAAATAATTCTCTTAAGGCCCCCCATTGCCAAGCTCCCCTTCTTAACACTAAAAACCAAAAATTTCTTAAGGCATTCTACTACCTTTTAGAGTTCCCAAGACCCCTAAAACTCACCTAACCACACACTGAAGTATGCCAACACCTGAGTTATGCACTAAATGCATAACCCCTAGAACCCGGGTGTTACAATTCTACCCTCCTTAAAAATAATTTTGTCCTCGAAATTACTTGGCTAGACTAACACCATACTACGCTATAGCTGCGCACTCTGATCTTAAAGAGCTAACATATTTCTAGGCACAGTATCTAAGTCCATACTCAAGGTTCTAGATACTTTACTAGCAACAAAACAAACAGCCACGATAGCGAACAAAACAATAAAGGATATTCCCGGCATGAGAAACTTACCAGCTGCCACCTCCGGCATATCATTATCCTCCCTCCGACGGACTGCATAAACCAGACCTGGTTGCCTTGCCTCAGAGCCATTACTGCGGCCTAACGCTCCACGACCTCGGCCGGAACCATTCCCTCCATGGTTCGGACCACGACCCCTTGTCGCCTGCTGACCAACTCTACCCAGCTGCACATAACCTTGACCTAAAGTCCGAGTCCTATTCGGATCCTGGGGACAATCCTTAACTAGATGAGCCTTAGACTTACACCTGAAACACTCTCACTTCCGATTTCAGCACTTGCCAACATGATACCTTCCGCACCGAGCACATGGACGATCCAGATTCCCAGTAGCTGGCTTAGCAATACAAGCAGAAGTCTCAACCCTCGGTCTTTTCTGAAATCTCTCAAACGATTCTGGCGACCCAAAACTCCTCTTATCTCGGTTTCTTCCTCTATCTCTATTCTGCCTCTCAGTCCTTTTGACCTCCTCAGCTATCCGAGCTTTCTCTACTATAATGGCGATACCACTGACCACATTGGCTCCTGCCACTCGCTCGAGCACTCGCAGCATAGCCTGCGATACTACATCGTCTTCTCCTGTCTGATCCTGATGTTTAGCCTCAACAGCTGGTGGTGGCGGCACATCATTTTCTGACCCATGGCCAGACCCAACCGGTTCCGATACTGCCATCTTGCCTCTACCACGTCCACGAGAAATGCGACCACGCCCCGTAGAACTCATCCCTAGCGTCGCGACTTAATCTGATTAAAAGTTTTATGCATTAGGAATTTTGTTCCACAGATTAATCACGAGCAAATTTTATGAAAAGAAGTTTCCGAGAGTGGTTCTTTCGATCAATCAAAGTTTCATTCCCAACCCAAGGGTAATTTCGTCATTTCCTATAGGGGTATTTCGGTAATAAGTCAGGGTTAATTTGAAAAATAGTTTCCAAATTAAAGATATTGCAGACTTTACAAAATCGCGAGGGTTATCTTGAAAATTTGTTTTTCAAATCAGAGGTGTTGCCAAAATTTCAGAAATCGGGGTTATTTCAGTAATTTTGGAGATTAAGGGCATTTTCATAAATTCTCCAAATCAGGATAGCTTGATACTTGTAAACAGAAGTTTTTGATATTTTCGTAATGTAGGAACACTTTGGTAAAAATCGAGGGAATTATGAAAATTTAGGAACCAAGGGCATTTTGGTAATTTTATCAACCAGAGGTGTTTTTGTAAATTTCCAAAATCAGGGTATTATTTTTGAAATACAGGATTTTTGAATACTTTTGCAAAGTAAGGAAATTTTATTAAAATTGGGTTAAACCGGAAATCTTGAAAGTCAGGGGCATTTTAGTAATTTTCAACACAGGGGTATTTTTGTAATTTCCCCAAACCAAAGTATCTTAACATTTGCAATTTCGACATTTTGGTATTTTGCAAAAAAAAATCATTTTAACAAAAGCTGAGGGTAGTACGGAAATTTTACAATACAAGGGCATTTTTGTAATTTTGCCACTAGGGCATTTTGGTAATTTTGTAAATCGAGCAAACGTCTTTCAAAATCAGAGTTAGGGTTTACAAACTAAAGGGGTAAATTTGAAAATTCTAAAACTAAGGGTTTTAAAACAGTAAGGCCAAATTCCTTCCGGGTTTTAATGATTGGTTCAGCCTATGAACAAGTCCTCCTGGTTAAGGTGAACCGTAGATACGCACCAGGTAGGATTCAAGTAAAGAGGAGGTGAGTCGCTAGGACTGCTTAAATACCAAGCTCTTACTGAATACCACTCCTAGACATGCGTACCATGGTTGCCACACCTTAACTCGGCGACTTACTTCACAGGTTTGTTTAATAGCCTTAAGTCTTATGCATATGTTTGAATAAACTAACCCTAGGGTCCAACAGCCCTAATATTCTAATCTACGAGCCCAAATAAACCCATAACAATTCACATAAACAAATTACTTCAAAAGTCCGAAATACTTACCTGGTGGACTTCGGGTCGGAGGTACAGATGCCATGCCAGAATAACCTGAAATGTTTTTATAAAAGCCCATATTTTGAAAAGCCCGTTTTCGAAAACATTTTTGGACCCAAAACCCTCAAAGCCGAGTTTTGAACCGGGCTCTGATACCAATTTGTAACATCCCCAAACCCGGCCCACAAGCCCTGACCGGATCTGGTATGTCACTGTGGAAGAACGGTTGAAAATCTCTTTGATTTTAGAGTGAAAACATGAAAAATTTGTTAACTTTTAAAAACCATGTCTATTTGAGATTGTATGAAAAACTTAATATTATAAAATATCCAAATTAAAACCTTAGTGTATATCTTTTGAATAAAAGTTGCTAAACAAAATCAACTTCAAGTAGTGATTCAATGTCATCAAGCCATAATTAAAATAATACCCAACAATAACAATAATAAGGCCTTTATTAGTACCCAATATTTAAACAAAATACTTAATATAAAAAAAAAAACTTAAAATATTTAAGCTTCTTCTTCTGCATGGGCCACCTTGCATCCTCTCCTAACCCGGTCCAACTTTACGCATCACCTGAAATGGTTAGGAAAAATAATTGAGTGAGTCCACAGACTCAGTGCATAATCATAACACATGTTCCACACGTATGGGCTTGGCCCATATCCATACAATCCACGAACCATTCATGCAATCATGCATCACAGCCCAACCTAGGTCCGTCCATTACTCCAACCTTAGCAGACTCCCTGCTCAAGGCCGTGGCTAATCCACCGATCATAATCGAGTGATCCCACATATCTTGCCTCGGTAGACCTGCTGCACAAGGCCGTGGCTGAGCCATCGATCACGTAAGTGATCCCAACGGTAATCCGTCTACGGTGATGCACTCAGCTATCAACCGCCGAGATGGGCACCTAGCCAACATCTCCCTTGATGATGCACACAGCAACTCATCAAGCGCTAATGTAGCCCGAGGCTAACATTAGACCACGTACTTCAATGAGTACACCCTTCCTTCCTCGATCAAACCCAACCCCCATGCATGGTTGTAAATGCCTCATGTCAAATCATCATATAAAATAAGTATACATCTTACATCATTACCACATCTTATATACATAAATATATACATGTATACATCATAATAACCTAATATCGCAAACTTACTCACCTGATATCCGATTACCCAAACATGGTATTCACCACTTAAGCCATTATGATCGGCTACCACACATCATACATATGTATAAACGTTAGCAAGCAAATAACCGAAGAAACAGTGCGATGATTACGCACCTAATCACTTGGAGTTCTAGACTCTCGATTCCAACGCTATCGCTCAACGAGACTACGGCTATCTGCCTATAGCTTTCTCCTGCTGCTGGCCCACACCCCGGTGGCCAATCCCGAACCGTCGAGAACGATCTTTTCTTGAACTTCGGGATAGGGACTTTCCCTTGCCCACCTTGACTGGTATTCGCCTCCATCAAAACGCTTAATTAGATAAATCGGTTAAACCCCAAGTTAAAAAATCCAAATATTGAACCTTTACTAAATATTGCTTACCAAAACCACCTGAATCCTTGGTAGATCACTTCTGCAAATGCTGACTATCTGCCTCCCGAATAGGTCCCTTGCGTTAAGCTCTCCTCCCCTACAATCGGCCTTAGCATCATTCACTTAACAACCTTAGGCTTAATCGAATACTAAACACATAACTTATTAAAAATAGATCCTTACCACCACTTACCAAGTTCGATTGCTAACAAAAGGAGGCTTGATTGAATACTTCAAATTCCAAAGTACCTAGATAGAATGGGTTCCAACATGATTAGCCACACCATCACTATATCTTGGCCCTTTCTCATCCACCCAAATCGACAGAGAACAAGAGAGGAACAAAAATAAGCATTCGGCTAACACCCTTACCTTTCCCAAATCGATTGACAGAGAAGACCCGAAGAGACCTATGCTACTCTTGATATTCGGCCAAAGTGCTTCAAGATAGGAGAAGAGAATTTCGGCACAAAGGTAGGGGTAGATTCGGCCAACAAAGAAAGAAACACAATGAAAAGGAGATAGGAGTTTCGGCCAAAGAGGGTTTGAGGAGAGAAAAGAAAAGTGCGAGGGAAGAATACTTCGGTTTCGCAATAATGGAGTAGAGAAGAGAGGGATGAGAGGGTGAGTGATTCGGTCAAGGATCCAAAAAGAGGAAAAAGAAGAAGATGGCAATGAAGGTTTCGGTTTTGAGAGAGAATAGAAAAGAATGAAAAAGAAAAGATGAGAGGTGAGAAGAATGCTAGCCAAAAACAAGCAAAAGACTAGGAAATTCGGCCTCCCCTCCTACATAGCTCCCATGCCGTCCACTCCTCTCCAAGGAGTTCAAATTCGGCCAACACCTAAATTCCCTCTTTACCAACCATTTGAAAATATTCAAAAGAATTTGAACAAGTCAAATTCCTTCTTTTCCTCTTTGCCACCCTTTAAAGATTATTCACATAAAAAAAACCACTTAAAATCTTAATAATATCCTTACTATCCAAAAATGAAAATTGAGCATTTCTCTCCTCCTCTTGCCATCCAAAACAAAGAGCAAAAAGGAGATTCCGCGACTCGAACATAGGCTCCCCTTGCTCCCCCTTGAGACGTCACCTTCTAAAGCCTCAGTGGCGTCTCCCTTGCCACTCTACCAAGCCTTTCCCTTGTGACTAAACCTCCCAAATAATTCTCTTAAGGCCCCCCATTGCCAAGCTCCCCTTCTTAACACTAAAAACCAAAAATTTCTTAAGGCATTCTACTACCTTTTAGAGTTCCCAAGACCCCTAAAACTCACCCAACCACACACTGAAGTATGCCAACACCTGAGTTATGCACTAAATGTATAACCCCTAGAACCCGGGTGTTACAAGGAACACATATCAGATAATGCTTAATTACAGATTTCAGATATTGCTCATTAATCGATTAGATACAGAATTATTTTTAGAACAAATACATAATCAAATGTACATATATAGATCCTACCCACATCCGCTACACACCATCTCTATCCATCCCAACACTCCAATTAGGGTATCAAGTATCCATCCAACCCCACACATCAATAAGTGAGTGTATGTCACTTTACAGAATCAATGCAGTCAAGCTGTTAGATAAAATATGCGATAAACCACCATATTCCAATGTATGTGGCTAAGCCAGCAGATAAGGCAGATAAATTAGACTGTCAACACTTCTTCCATTATATCATAATCCAACCCAATACAAATAATCATACTAATAGATAAACAGAATACAGATGCCATGCATGCTTTACAGAAATATTCATGCTTTCAAAATTATCAAAACAGATATCATACATGTAACTCATATATTGAACACGTCAACATATACCACATTTCGAGTCTTATTAAAGCAGCATGGACCCCATGAAAGATCTAATTACGAATTATAGATTAAACCGGTCCTAAATGAAAATTTCCAAAAATATGGGCCTCACGCCCGTGTGGCCCACACGGCTTACCTGAATTTCCCATGTAATCGCACACGCTTATGTGCCCCACACGGCTTACTTGAATTTCCCGTGTGCACCTACAAGGCCTAACACACAGCCAGCAATACGACCATGTGGTGCACATGATCTGCCACGGCTGTGTGTCGAAGAATAGTTTCAAATTTCTTGGGATTTTCTCTAGATTTTCTAGAATCATTCGCGATGTTTTCGAATTAGAAACACACACTTGACTTAGATACGATGCAGACTGAATATTGAAAGCACCGTAACCTAAAAACAACAACTCACATGACTTAATAACATGATTTTCACCACACTCGACTAAGCAATATAATGCAACCTTCATCAATTAAACCCAATTTCTGAAATGGAACAACCCTAACAACATCGAGAAAACTTACTCTTGGACGAAATAGCAGCTTAACAACGCCTAATTCATTGTAGGACCACCAACTGTTCCTTGATCTTCTCCTAAAAGCACACCGATATCATTAAAGCCAATAACTCAATATAAAAAACACTTATCTCCATAGAAAACCCAACATCTAACATCATCAAATAATAATAAACAAACCATTCTCTTACCCAATTGAAATTGGAATACCCAATGGATTCACTCCACACACATAAGAGTTAACTAAACAAAAGAAGAAAACACCAAACCACGAAGAGAGCAATTCAATGAAGAAACAATTAGCAACAAATGTGAAAGACCAAACAAGAAAGTAAGAGAACAAAGAAAATATTTGGAAATAGAAAAGAATAGAAACAGACGTGAAGCAAAAGTAAAAAAGAAATTAAGAGAGTTAGAGACGTGGAAGCATATTTAGAAGGATTTTTGGGAAAACAAAACTAATATTTTTAAAAGAAAAATAACAATAACAATATAACTAAAACACACTAACCACCTCCCTTAAATCCAATTCTCATCCAAACATATTTTTAAAATCCAAATTTGACCCAAACACTACTAAATAGGGGCACAAAGGAAATTAAGAAAAATAATATCTACTTATACACGCAAGGACTTGAACATAAGACTAAAGGGTAAGCTAAAGCCTTACCACTAAATTAATTGGCTCATTCTTTTTAAAACTTACACGAAAAGTAACTTAAGTCAAATGCTCAAATATAAGGGTTGAATAAAAAATTAACAAAATTCAAGAAATAAGATTTGAACCCAAAACACAACACTTAACCACCAAACCAAATTAAATTACTTATAAAAAAATCTAACAAATTAAAAACTTAAAATTTATTTTTTGGGTGTTACAATTTGGCTGGGATAAATAATCAGAATTTAACTAAAAAAGAAAATCGAGAAAATTGCATGAAACGTCGCGACGTTGTTTCTACTGCTCCCCTATTTTGTCGTCGTGATGTCGCACGGCTCATCACAATGTCACTCTCTATTTCCATCCTAATTTAACTAAAATGAGAGACACACTTCACACATTGTTATTTGTTAGTTACCATATTTCAACTGGAACCTAAATTTGTGTTTAATTAATAAGCAAATCAGCAGCAGATGCAGGGTAATGGGGATGAGAAAAGAATCTTGCACAAACCTTTCAACTGGTTGGCTCTCCCTAATTACCAACTTTCCTGTTTAATGAATTTTTTACAAAAAGATATATGCCCCTAAATAAAACATTTTAAGCATCAAAGGAATAATATTGTTAAAGACAAAATATATATGCTTGCTGGTGAAGATTTGTAGATCGAAACTATAATAAATAACTAGGTACCAACTATATTTGTTTTTCTTCTCCAAGCCTTTTGAATTACAAACGGAATGTGCAACTAAATTTTAAAAAAAAATAAAAAAAAATGTTATTAAAATTTTTAAAGATTATAGGATTTAACGAGAATTTCTACAAATTTTGAGAATTTTAAGTAAGAGTTAAAATTTTTGAAAGGATTAATATAAATTTTTTATTTTCTTGAAAGATATTAATTAAAATTTTTAAGTGGCATAATTAGATTTATTAAAAGTTCTATGCCCCAAAATTTTAGGCGAAATCCCATCTTTTTCACTCACTAAGGAATATTAATTTGGTATCTTTGTTTGCCTATAGTGCCTGTGCCACTGCTAAATTTATCGGATTGGAGCAAATCTAATTTAAAAACCAATTTCAGTTTCAGGTTCAATGTAACCTAAGCATTTGAGGTCATTATTCCCTAATATGGTGGGTATTATTTTGGATACTATTTCAGTTTTGGATTGGGTTTAGATTAGGTTGATTTAATTTGAATCTGTTAATTGGATTTTAAAGTTCTAAAATTATTTTATGTTATATTAGTTTGGGGTTTAAATTAATTTTGACTTTAAATAGCTTTCGTTAGATGTTTTAATTTTTGAAGCAACCAGTATATTGGTATCCAACAAAGTTGAACTTGGATCGTCTAGTCGAAATATTAATAAGGAAAGAGATAAAAAATAATAAAAATTTTAATTATAATTAAATAAATTTATTAATATATATATTTATAAGACCTCAAAGACTTTATTATTTTCCTTATCAATGAGGTGGTTTAATGTAGCTCATTGAAGGTGTACGAGAATTATACACATCAAATAGTATCCATTGTATTCATTTAATATTCTTAACTTTATATGTTTTTTTGTTTAAATTTCGTTTTAAATACATTATTTCCATACGCATACAAATATGATAAAACTTCTAGTTAATTTTACTTGTGAATAAAGAGATAATATATATTTTTTATTACAGTGGTTGAAATTATATATTTTACAAAGTAGACAACGATAATTACAATTTACAAGTTATAAATTAAATCAATTTAACAATTTAAGTTGTAAGTATTATTCTCTATTAATTCTTCTATAAAATTATACTTAATTTAAGTGCTTGTGATATTTTTTGTTCAAATCAATTTCGAGTTGAATTCAGATTAATTAAAGTTTGAATTAATAATTTTTTATAATCGAATTGAATTCAAGATTAAAATTTCACATTGGGGTTAAAATTGATACAACATGCAGTTAGATGTCATGTAAATACCAACACAAAAACTCATATCAGAATGATGATTAAAGTTAGCCTTCGTCGTTTAAATTGTTATGATATATTAGTATCTATATATAAGGAAAGCCTTAAGGTCTTTCACAATGGACATCTGATCCTGTTTTTTTTTTTTTTACATGCAAATGTTACGAGTAAATTTCAATCTCTTTGCTTTTTTAGATGTAAAAATAGTTTAATTTTAATTTTATCATTATATTTCGTTCAAATTTTTTATTTAATCTATCTATACATGTATAAAAGGACGACCTAAGGCTCCTGTCTTCTTTTTTTTTTTTCTTTTTGACAATGAGAAAAAGAAATATTAAATTTCAGTTTTAATCACTATATTTTGCTTAAATTTTATATTCAGTTTCTAAACTAATTTTTACATAATTTAGACATCTGCCCATTCTTTTTTCTTTTCTTTTGACATGAAAAAAATAATGGTTAAATTTCAGTTCTAATCCCTCTACCTTCTCAACATTATATAAGAACGGTTAAATTTTAGTTTTGAGTCCTATATTTTACTCAAATTTGAGATTTAATCTCTATACTTTATTTTGACATAATTTAGGTACCTGACTATTCTTTTTTTTCTTTTCTTTTGACATGAGAAAAATAATGGCTAAATTCCAGTTCTAATCCAAATACTTTTAAGATTATATAAGAATGATTAAATTTCAGTGTTAATCCCTATATTTCACTCAAATTTGAGATTTAATCTCTATAATTTTGACATAATTTAGATTAAAATGTTGAGGTGAAATTTTAAGAATTATTAATACCGTTAAAATTTTCTATTAAGTTCAAATTCATTATAAAGTCATTTTTTGTTACATGGATATTAAGGTAGTTTTTTTTTTCAAAATGTTACACCGGCAAATTTAAAAGAAGGATTTCAACAGTATTAACAAATTGACCTAGATTTTAAAATTTAAAAAGTAGAGGGATTAAATTCTTGAAAATAAAAGTATGGGGATTAAATTCAAAATATATGAAAAAGTACAATAACTTTGAGCTTACTATAATATTTAAATTTTTGCTCTATAGTTTAGTAAAAAGAAATTAAATAATCAACCTAAAGCGAAGCGTTAGAGAATCGTACTAGTAAATTAATTAAAGATAAACCAACTTGGACGTCCAATCACTGTAACAAAAATATGAGTATCAAAATTTATTTAGATATATAATATCTTAAACAATATTATAATACAAAAAACAAAATATCTATCTAGTTGATCTTATGACTAACTGCAAAAGAATCTAGCAAATAGTACTTATGGAATTACGTAGGTTGATTTCCTTTTAAAATATACATTTATAGATTCTTTATTCTTCTTGTTATTTTTCAGTATCTTAACTTACAGTAAGGTTCTCCCACCATTGTTCTGAGTGCAGTGTATGTCAAACTCCCTTTTGCTATAAATTGAGTTCCTTAGATACAACTTAAGCACGTGTATCTCCACAAGTTTAGGGTGATCCACGCTTTGTATTAGATTCCTATAGCCTCCAAACTTGTTGAAAGTAGAACTAAAGTATGCTGGGAAAGCTGAGGAAATCAGTGGCAAAATTGCCATTCCATGAATCAAACTTGGCCTTGAAACAGGTGAAGTGTGATGCTTGTATGGAGGAAAAAGGAGTGTGTAAATGCGATAATGGTGGCATCGAGGGCATGGTGATGACAGAAGATGCTGCTGATCAACAAGCTAGGTCGGGGAATAGCTCTTTTCTTCATGCCGTCTTGAATATGAGTGGCATGCTCATAGGTAATTAAGCCTTCCTAATTCCTCACCTTGTTTATTTATCTTCATTTCTTCATTAAATATATATATGCATGAAACATGCAGGTCTTGGTCAGTTATCAACTCCATATGCACTAGAAAATGGAGGATGGGGTTCAGTTTTCCTGCTTGTAGGACTGGGGTTTATATGCACCTATACTTCTCACGTTCTCGGAAAATGTCTCGATAAGAATCCCAAATCGGAAAGCTTTGCAGATATAGGAGAGAATGCATTTGGGAGAAAAGGAAGAGTTTTAACAGCAACCTTCATCTACATAGAAATATTCATGGCCCTTGTGTCTTACACTATTTCACTTCATGATAATCTGATCACAGTGTTGTCAGGGACCCGAATTAAGCTACCAGGGGTGCCTAATCTTCATACATCTCAGCTCATAACTGTGATTGCTGTTTTGATAGCACTTCCAAGTCTATGGTTGAGAGATCTTTCTTCTATATCTTTCCTTTCATCAGGTGGTATCCTCATGTCACTCGTTATCTTTATATCAGTGGTCTGCACAGCTGCTTTTGGAAGTGTTGAGGCTAATCACAGCATACCCTTTTTACATGTGAAAAACATTCCTGCCATATCCGGTCTTTATATCTACAGTTATGCTGGCCATTTTGTTTTCCCCAACTTATACAAAGCCATGAAACATCCATCCAAGTTTACTAAGGTTGATACCTACTATCCTTTTATCTTTTGTTATATATGTTTTCAACATATAAACTACTGTTGCTGTTGCATATAATTTTTATCATCCAAGTCAAACAATCTCAAGTGGTTTAAACCTTCCTTATATAACTATAATTTTACTTTCGATAAATGCTTAAATTATTGTTTGTTGAACCTTTAATTGCTCAAATAAGGATTTTTTTTACGTACTTTAACTCGATTTGTAAAAGAAATTAAGTAAATGTTGATGTATTTAGAATAAAATAGATAACACTTTAATCAAATATTGTTTGAAAATAAAAAAAAAAATTGTCAAGACATAATTTGAAACTTGTTATTCGACATTTGATAAGTCCTTATTTAAACACTTTTAAAAAGGTTTGCTCTTTATTTGAATATTTTTGAAAATATTAGACCCCTTATTTGACCATTTGAAAGGTTGGACTTTCATTTGAATATTTTTATAAATGTTAGACTTTTATATGATAATTTTCAAAAGTTCCATCTTTACATAAACAACTCATTTGAACATTTAGCCCTTTTTCTTTCTTTTTTTTACTTTCCGTTTTATTTCATCTAGTGGCGAAGCCAAGAGGGTTGGCATGGGCCCCGGCCCCCCTAAAAGGTAAAATTCCTATTTAGACCCTTAAAATTTTTTAAAATTTTTAAATTAGTAAAGGTAAAATTACACTTTGGCCCCCCTATAATTATAAAAATTCGATTTAATCCTTTACAAATTAAAAAGATATAAACTATAAAAAATTAAAATTTCATCCGGCCCCCCTAAAAAGTTGTCCTGGTTTCGCCCCTGATTTCATCAACAGGGAATCTGCTTACGTTTTGGGTATTCCTTGATTCTAAACTTGAACTTGAAGTTAGAAACTAAGAATCAAATGTGTATTCATGCATGAAGCATTTTCTACATGTACAACAAGAATATTGTTAATTGATCACCTTATGTCTGCACTTTGATTCCAGGTATCTATTGTGAGCTTTGTTGCATGCACACTACTTTACACTACTCTAGCATTCCTGGGAGCCAAGATGTTTGGGCCAGAAGTCAACCCTCAGATCACCCTCAATTTGCCCCGACATCATTTTATCACAAAAATTGCATTATGGGCAACTGTGCTAACTCCCATGACTAAATATGCACTTGAGTTTGCACCTTTTGCAATTCAGCTTGAGAATAACTTACCAGATTCTCTGAGTTCTCGCATGAAGTTGATCATAAGAGGTTTCGTAGGCTCTATTCTCCTTCTAGTGATTCTATCCCTTGCTCTTTCGATTCCATATTTCGAGCATGTGCTGAGCCTCACTGGCTCCCTCGTAAGCGTCTGTATTTGCATGACTTTTCCCTCTGCTTTCTACATCAAGCTTTCATGGCCTCACATATCCAAACCTATCCTCATTCTTAACCTTTGCCTCATCGCTTTTGGTTCAATTCTTGGAGTACATGGAACCATTTCATCAGCAAAGATGCTAATAAAAACCTTACTCAGAGCTCACTCAACTTGACACGGGTCTGTTAATCTTGGTTGTTGGATTTCTCCATTTTTTCACTTGCTTAATAAGGAGTCCTTCTGATAGACGAGTCAAATAGTATTGGAAGCAAAAGAAGACGACTGCAGCTTCATTTTGCTCCATCAATATTCTTATCTTTTACCATACTATTTATCAAAGATGCCATGCCAGTGTTGATACCAGGCGATTGAACTTTGAAGGGATGTCTTGTTAAAATATTATTTTGTATTCATACTTATAATATACTAACTGTTGTGTGGAAGCGTGTAAAAGAGTAAAATTATTGTACTGAAAAATAACACTAAGTTCAATTATCAGGAAAGAGAGATGGATCACAAGGATCACTTAAGTACCAAGTCTTTCCTAGACAGAATATCCCTCTATCATAATTTAATAGCACAATAAATCACTACAATCACACTCACAAAATATGCAAAATAATACAATAAAGAACACTAGAATTTTAACTAGGTTCAGCAAATTTTGTCTACGTCCTCGGGCACTACCAAATATATTTCACTCCAGTGAAGATTTACAAAGAGAGAGAACAATGCCTTAACTAGAGAGTGGCAAATGTGGGTTAATGAAAATGAGAAATGATTAGACCTATTTATAGTTGAGGTTCAGGGATCAACTGTACAATTAGGGACCAAAAAATTACAAATATCTCATGCCAAATCTCAATCACATTTTTCTCAATCCCATTTCTGGTGCCTTAAATCCCAGATTTCTAGTGCCAACATTTTGATACCCATATCTTTGACTTTCCAAAGCATGGATGATTTCCAATAATCTCCACCTTGAAGATTTGATTAGGATAATCTTATCTTCACACAATTCTTTCTGCCTTTGTCAATAATACTTGATAGTGCCTTCTTCAACTGTTAAACTTGCAGGATATTGATCAAGTTCAAATAATGTTCGAACTTGGTTGTTGTTACCACCTTGGTCATTATATCTGTGGGATTATCTACAATCTTAATCTTCTGAAGATGAATTTTTCCCTCATCAATAATTTCCCGCACAAAATGGAATCTTACGTCGATATGCTTTGTACGTGCATGATAAAATTGATTCTTTGCTAAATGAATAGCACTTTGACTATCACAATACACGTTAATATGCTTCTGAACCAATCCTAAAGTTCTAATCATACCTTGTAACCAAATAGCTTCCTTTACAGCCTCTGTTACAGCCATGTATTCGGCTTCTATGGTTGACAACGCAACTGTAGACTGTAGTGTAGACTTCCAACTTATTGGTCCTCCAGCAAATGTAAACACATAACCGGTGGTTGATCTTTGTTTGTCCAAATCACCGGCATAGTCAGAATCAACGTACCCAATAACACCTTTACTAAGTGTAGTATCCTGCTTGAACAGTAATCCAACATCCATGGTCTTCTAAATATACCGTGGAATCCATTTCACAGCTTGCCAATGTCCTTTTCCAGGATTATGCATATACCTGCTCACTATACTAACTGCCTGTGAAATGTCGGGTCTTGTACACACCATTGCATACATCAAACTACCTACTACATTAGAATATGGAACTTGTAACATGTATTCTTGTTCTATATTCGTCAGAGGAGATAGTTGTGCAGAAAGCTTGAAATGAGAAGCCAACAGGGGTACGTACAGGTTTTGTCTGCTCGTTCATGCCAAACTGATATAGTACCTTCTTCAAATATTGCTTCTGAGACAAGCTAACTCTGCCACGAGCTCTATCTCTACATATTTCCATGCCAAGAATCTTCTTAGCTTCACCTAGATCTTTCATCTCAAACTCAAGGTTGAGTTGAGTCTTCAATCTCTCAATTTCAACTTTACTCTTAGATGCTATCAACATATCATCAACATATAAGAGCAAGTATATGAAATTTCCTTCTTGTAGCTTCTGAAAATACACACAATGGTCAAATTTACTTCTTCTGTACCTTTGCCCTTTCATGAACTGATCAAATCGCTTGTATCACTGCCTAGAAGATTGTTTTAATCCATAAAGCGACTTTGTCAGTTTGCAAACCCAATTTTCTTTATCAGCAACCTTGAATCCATCTGGCTGAGTCATATAGATTTCCTCTTCCAAATCACCGTGTAAAAACGCGGTCTTCACATCGAGCTGAACTAGTTCAAGATCATATTGCACAACCAAGGCTAGAAAAATCTGAATAGACGAATGCTTCACAACTGTAGAAAACACTTCATTATAGTCTATTCCTTCTTTCTGAGCGTAACCCTTTGCTACCAATCTAGCCTTGTATCGAATTTCATTTTTACCAGGAAATCCTTCCTACTTTGCATATACCCATTTGCATCCAATTGCCTTCTTTCCTTTGGGCAGTGTCACCAACTCTCAAGTCCTATTTTTATGAAGAGACTGCATTTCTTCATTCATAGCTTGCTTCCACTTTACACCATCAGGGTTACTCCTTGCTTCTGTGTAAGTAGAAGGAACATCATCATCTGCAATTGGAAATGCATAGGCCACCATATCATCAAAGCGAGCAGGCATACGAATATTTCTTCTTGGCCTCCTATATGCAATTGAATCTTGTTGCTGTATAAGTTCTTGGGTTGAAACTTCTTCATCATTTGTTCCTTCAATAGTAGCTGGATCATCATTAACCTTTTCAAGCTCCATCTGCTGCAAAGTACTACTGGTTTTGTCATCCTTTTGTGAATCCTTATTCTTCATCATGGTTGATTCATCAAAAGTCACATCTCTACTGAAAACAATCTTCCTTGTATCAGAACACCAGAGACGGTATCCTTTTACTCCACCAGTTATACCTACGAATAATGCTTTCTTTGCTCTTGGGTCTAACTTAGATTCTTTTACATGATAATATGCAGTGGAACCAAAAACATGTAAAGAATCATAATCAGTAACAGGTTTACCAATCCACATCTCCATAGGAGTTTTTCCATTTATTGCAGCTGATGGAAATCGGTTAATTAGATGGCACGCACATGTAATGCCTCAGCCCAAAATTCCTTGCCCAATCCAGCATTAGACAACATACATCAAACTTTCTCCAGTATAGTTTGATTCATACATTCTGCCACCCCATTCTGTTGTGGTGTATCCCGAACAGTAAAGTGTCGCACAATGCCCTCATCTTGACATACTTGTAGAAATGGATCATTCTTATACTCAGTACCATTGTCTGATCAAAGTCGTTTGACCTTTCGACCAGTCTGAGTCTCCACCATCTTCTTCCATTTCAGAAATGCATCCAAAACTTCACTTTTTCTTTTCATTAGATACACCCATACTTTTCTTGAATAATCATCAACAAAAGTAACAAAATAGTGCATTCCTCCCAAAGAAGCCACTTTGGTAGGTCCCCACACATTACTGTTAACATAGTCCAGAATTCCTTTCGTATTCTAAACTGCTGAACCAAATTTTACCCTCATCTGCTTGCCTAGAACACAATGTTCACAGAATCCAATTTGCAAGAATTTGCACCTTTCAACAAGCCTTGCTTCGCCAAATTCTGCAAAGCTTTTTCACCAGCATGTCCTAATCGCATATGCCATAACCTGGTAGCCTCTGAATCTACATCTTTTGCAGAAACTGTTGATGTTGATCCAATAACTGTACTTCCATTTAAATAGTACAGATTATTCCTTCTTGTGCCTTTCATCACCGTCATTACCCCAGCTACTACCTTTAGTAATCCATCTCTCAAAGTGATTGTGAGCCCTTTAAATTCTAGGACCCTTAATGAGATGATATTTTTCTTCAAGCTAGGTATGTAGCGAACATCTGTCAAGACTTGGATTGAGCCACCGTGATTCTTTAATTGGATTGTACCTACTCCCATTGTCTTACAAGCGCTGTCATTGCCCATAAAAACAACTCCACCTTCTAGTTCTTTAAGACTAGAAAACCAGTCCTTATTAGGACACATATGGTAAGTACATCCCGAATCCAAAATCCACTCATCTGTATGACATGCCATTGCCATGTCAACCAAGCTAAAGTCTGACTCCTCATCATGCTCCGCTACACATGCATCAGAAATAGCCTTGCCCTCTTTTAACTTAGGACAATTCTTTTTCCAATGCCCATTCTCACGACAAAAAGCACATTCATCTTTGGCAGGTCTCCCTTTGGACTTACTCCTTCTACCAGATTTGTTGCTGTGCGAACGGCCTCTTACTGTTAAGACTTCTGCAGTTGTATATCTGTGATCTCTTTTATCTTTCTTTCGAGTCTCAAATCTATACAATGCACTACAGACTGCATCAAATGTGATCGTATCCTTCCTATGAAGCAATGTGGTGGTAAGATGATCATATTCATCAGGAAGAGAATTCAACAACAATAATGCCTTGTCTTCATCTTCAAATTTCTCATCCAAATTTAGCAAGTCTACTAAAATTTTATTGAATGAGTTCACATGGTTATTCATCGACATACATGGTGCATACGTGAATCGATAAAGTTTCTTTTTCATATAAAGCCTATTTTCAAGACTTTTCGTTAGAAACTTTTCTTCCAGTGTATCCCATAACTTCTTCATTGATGTCTCCCTCATGACAGAGTTCTTCTGCTCTTTGGCCAAACATAGGCGAATTGTACCACACGCCTGTCTATTGATCTTGGCCCACTCCTTGTCATCCATCTTTTCATGTTTTTCTTCAAGGGCTATATCCAGCTCTTGCTGACATAAGACATCTAGGATCTCACATTGCCATATACCAAAATTATTGGTACCATCAAATTTCTCTACTTCAAATTTTACATTGGTCACAGTAGTCTTTGCTGATGACGATGCCTTTTCCATTTTTCTCCTCAATCCCAACTAGTGTATACGTGAACAGTACCGTCAATATGAATAGTTCTATGGATGAAAATACCGTATACGCAAATAGTACCGTAAACGATTGTATTCCCCAAGTACGAATCTAGCGCTGATACCAATTGTTGTGCAGAAGCGTGTAAAAGAGTAAAATTATTGTACTAAAAAATCACATTAAGTTCAATTCCCAGTAAAGAGAGGTGGATCACAAGGATCGCTTAAGTACCAGGTCTTTCGTAGACAGAATATCCCTTTATCGTAATTTAATAGCACAATAAATCACTACAATCACACTCACAAAATATGCAAAATAATACAATAAAGAACACTAGAATTTTAACGAGGTTCAGCAAATTTTGCCTACGTCCTCAGCCACTACCAAATATATTTCACTCCAGTGAAGATTTACAAAGAGAGAAAATCTTAAGTAGAGAATGGCAAATGTGGGTTAATGAAAATGAGAAATGGTTAGGCCTATTTATAGTTGAGGTTCAGAGATCAACTTGCAAAGTCTCTATACAATTAGGGACCAAAAAATTACAAATATCTCATGTAAGAGTATGCCCAAAGATCAATCATGAGATGGTTGTAATAACATACTTAATTTACCATGTTTATTAATATAAAGCGTTGTCATTATTATTTCAATTTTTCTTTCTGTGTGTATAGATAAACTGTTTTATAATAATGTCCCGAGAATAATATGATTATTCTTAAAAGATCCTTAGTCGAGTATTATTGTTGACTAGGACAATAATAATGCATTAAGACTAACATGTAGTTGATTGATGATAAAGAGTTGTCATTGATATGGAGTGTCAAAATCAATGCATGAATATGTGTGTTAGAGAACAATATATTGGATTGACCCGCTATGAGTATGTTTCTTGGATTATTATGTAATTGTCACAACATTACTCATAGTGATTAATATGTATATGATCCTCAGACTTGAGATCATTATTATCCCAGCATCGTGAGTTGTATATTTTGATACAGTCAAACGTACACCGTAACAGGTTGTTCTATAAAGGCTGATGTTGGATATACCACAATCTATGTAGAGGGATATGGTTGATCAATAAAGGATAAGTCCCTCCTACA
Organism: Gossypium australe; assembly: GCA_005393395.2. Lineage (NCBI taxonomy): Eukaryota > Viridiplantae > Streptophyta > Magnoliopsida > Malvales > Malvaceae > Gossypium > Gossypium australe. The sequence goes on along the minus strand of CM016623.1, from coordinate 75,000,971 downwards.
TAATAGGAGTAATATCTTAGGCCACTTGATTGAGTGAGACTAGAAATGCATGGCTATGCTCAAATAAGTTGATATGAGATGTCATACTAATTTGTATATCATAGTCTACTCAAGATATCAAGAAACATGGGATGGACTATGCAAGTGTGACTATCCCATGACTTGTATCCGTTCCAGAGATAAAAGACTTAAGGATTAATGCATGAAAGGTTAATCACGAAAGGTTATGTCGAATCATGACTTCTTGTAACTTAGGTAGCAATGATGCATTGCTAGATGCCACTCATTGTCTGTGACAATAGAATCGTTCTAGTATTACTGCTAACGTTGCAAGAACCTACAGGGTCACACCCTATGGTTGAAATGAACGGAATAAATTATAGTTGGTATTGTGCTTGGTTGTCACATAAATTAAATTAATTAAAGAATTAATTTAATTGGGCAATCAAATATTGAACATATTATATGTACAAGGATGTTGTACACATAATGATAACATAATTTTATTAATATATGAATTTGATTCATATATAAATTTAAATAAATATAGTTTACCGGAATCCTTATTATAATTAATGTAATTATAATTTTCGGTTAAAAACTTTATTGTATTTATTTAATCTTGTAATACATTCAAGAGATACCAATTATAAAAGGCCCAATTAAGAGGATACCTATTATAAAAGGCCCAATGAGAAAGGCACCCATTATAAAAGGTATTAAAAGGAGACAAAACTCAACATGAAAACCCTAAGTGATTGCTTGTTAGGTCTAGTAGCCGTCAAGCAAATAAGCCTCCAAAATAGTTTTGGAGATTTCTTCCGTTCATAGTCAAACCGGGTGGATTACGTAGAGGCCGACATCGGAAAAGGTTGAGGCTTGATTCGACAGTAGATCAAAACTCTTGTTGCCAAGGCGTCGTTGTCTACTCAGATTGAAGTTTTGGTAATTCGAAACCTTTATTTCACCTCGATTCGTTCCTCACACATGGATCCATGATTTGGATCGCCGGATCTAATTTTATTCTGCTGCGCCATGGGGTATCGGCGAACCAACATCTCATGCCAAATCTCAATTCCATTTTTGGTGCCTTAAATCCCAGATTTCTAGTGCCAACATTTTGATACCCATATCTTTGACTTTCCAAAATATGGATGATTTCCAATACTGACACTTGAGTATGTTCTTCAGAAGTGAATTTTTGTTTTTACTTTTACCAATTCTAGTTTATGCAAATCTTTATATAGACGGACATATAACACATAACTGAAAATGGGTAAATTAACCGTTCAATACATAATTAAAAATGAGTAAACTCCATTTAATTATGTTTAAATTTCTATTTTATCTCCTAACTTTTAAAACTTATAAAATATCACTCAATTAGTCATTTTTATTTCCGTTAAGAGGATGAGTTGGCTGTGTAAAAATTGGTATAATAATAAATTTAGTCTTTAATTTTTACATATTGTGTTAAGTTGAACATGGCTTTTGAAAAAAGATAACCCTCAACATTACAAGTTATTTCAATTTAATGGTAAATATGAACAGCTTACCATTAAAAATCTAAAAGTTTTAATAATATATAGTTTTTTTTAAATATTTATGTAATTTTATTTATTATTTTGATTCTTTTAAAATTTGGACCAAATTGAGATAATACGTAAATGTTTAGGGTTATTTTTTAAAATAATGAGTAAATTGAAATAATATGAAAATTTTAAGGGCTAAATTTGTTATTATACAAATTTTTAAATTGCCACCTCACCCTCCGTCAAACATAAAATGAAAAAAGACAAACAAATTTGATTAGTTGGATAACCATTTTGAAAGTTTTAAAAATCGAGCGATTAAAAAAAAAACTTACATACTTGGTGACTGCAATGTAGTTTACCCATTAGAAATATATATATATATATATATATATATATATATATATTGAATAGTTTTTTTCAAATATAATCAATGTTAAAAAAACTTTTTTATTCAATTTACAATATTATAATTCACTGTATATAATCATTATATTTTCATTTCAAAATGTAAAAAAACAATTATCTTTGAAAAATTAAAAACTCTTACATACTCAAATAATTATTTGATCAAAATTTCTAAACTATTTTTGAATTAGATGCCTTATAAAAAGTTTTCAAAAAATTTATAATAAATCAACTATAAAAAATAACTTTGGATTTTGGAAGATCATTTAATTTTTTTTTATTGAATGATTGTAAAGAATAGTAAGAGTTGAACAGCTACAATTTTATTGTCTTTTCTTAGTAAATAAATTATGTCATGATTAAATTAAATCTATAAATTAAGATAATTATTAATATTTTTTTTTAAATTGAAAGGTAATTTTTTATTAAAAATAGAAGTAAACACAATAGAGATTCAATATAACATTCATTACCTAAGTTTAATCGATAACTCGAGGAAAAGAGGTCAAGATTAGGCATTTAAAGCATTATGTTCATAAATCTTTATGATTTATCTTCAGACACTTCAAAAGTACTTTTATTAAGTTACTATATGCATTTTCAATCATTTTTGAACTTCCTAAAATAGGATCAAACTGTGGTCATTCGAGGTTTGTTCGAACCTAAAACAATGAAAATTGGGCACCTTAAATGCTAAGGCAGAGGTATCGATACCTAAAGCTAAGTATCGTACCAAGCTGCCATTACTATTCATTTTAACATTCTGACTTCCTATGTGCCGATACCCATTTGTAGGTATCAAAACCTGAGAGCAAGGAAGGTAAAAACATGTCTAAAACCACTTCAAATCATACCACATTGATCTCCAATCATTCCCAAACGTTAACCGACATTTCTAAACCCTAAATACATCCAAATATCATGCAAACCAAGTATGCTCTATTAAGATTCATATAACTATCAAAAGAGTAAAATTTGTCTAGATGCCACCCACTATTATACCGTATACATATGTCGGTGTCCATGCCATTTCTTGTAATAAAAATATAATTTACATGCTCTTCAAGCTCTTGTTTGGTGATGAAATGTGACTGAGGTCGACAACTCCCAACAGGAACTTCAAAATGATCTTCTACCTATATGTTAGACAACAACGTGTTAAGCTATATTGTAGCTTAATAAGTACACAAAGAATTCAAGCTTACCCTAACATTATTTAACTTAAACATGTAAATACAAATAATATAACATAACAATTTACTTAAAACAATATTATAACTTTAGTTCTGGGCAGAAGCAAAGCCAATTTTTTCTTTTTCTGAGGGAGAGGAGGGGCGGAATTAAGTTGTATATTTTTACATTAGTAAAAATGCAAATTCACTATTTTAATAGTCTATATCTTTATCATTTTTAAAGGATTAAATTGATTTTTTATCATTTTGGAAGGCTAAAATGCAATTTTGCTATTATTAATATAAAATTTTATAAATTATAAAAGGTTTAAAAGGGTAATTTTTCCATTTTAGAGGGTCGGGGCCCCTGCCAGTCCCTTAGCTCCACCTCTAGTTGTGGGCAGCCTTACGTAGATTTATAAGTACCAAGACTATGATGTTGACCATGTAGGAGCATTTGAATTGCCACACACCATTCTTTCTCTCTTGAATAATTATTGACTTAAGCATCAAATGGTGTCTCGAAATACAAACTCTGATGCCGTCTAACATGTTTTCTACCTTGTAGACCCATTAAAGCATCAACTAGTCCTTTTCCAACCATTTGTGACAATAAACCTCAATAAATTTTATTAGTGGAATTTAAAAGCTTCATGGTTTCTTAAATAATTTTCCTATAATATTAACCTTATATCATTTGGATATGATGCTTGCAAATGAAGTCATGTCATTTAGTCACACCCCACAAACATTATGTTTGTCATTGAATCCACACGTGCATCAAAATTCCATCATTCAAAACAGAACTTCCAACTTAAATAGACTATTGAGCTATGTTCGCTCTCTGCTGCCATATAGTTTATTAGTCTTTTTTTTAAGATAAGGTTTGTTTATGCACTGATATGATAGTGTTGATTGAGAAGTTTAGTTGGTCTTATTTTGCGTATAAGTAACTTAAATTTGTAAGTTACAAGAAATGTAATTGTAGTAGTTGTGTTTGGTGAATTTTTTTGGATAAAAGTCGTAATGTTTGACAGAATTATTATTACAAAATATTGAACACTTTCTTCCTTTGTTCTTTTTTTATTTCTCTCAATTTGAAACACTAACAATTGGTAATCAAAGCTGCTATCTTTGAGGGCATGAGTTCTTTGTTTTGTGTTCTTTCTTAAAGAAAATTCTGCTTGAATTGCTATTCCTATGTCATCAGAAAGTTTCTCTCCACCTCCACCTCCACCTTCCATCTTTGTTGGAGAAAACTATCACATTTGGGTAGTAAAGATGAAGACTTACCTCTAGGCTTATGATCTTTGGGATGTTATTGAATCAAATAGGGAGCCATCACCTTTGAGAGCCAATCCTAGACTAGCTTAGGTTAAGCAGCACAATGAAGAGTGTGCCAAGAAGTATAATGTCATGTCTTGTTTGTAAAATGGTGTGCCTGATGTGATTTTCACTAGGATTATAGGTTGTAAAACTCCTAAACAAGCTTGGGGCAAGTTAAAAGAAGAGTTTCAGGGGTCAGAGAATACAAGGCAGCAACAACTTATAAATTTGAGGAGAGATTTTGAGAATCTGAAGATGAAAGACAGTGAAACTATCAAACAATATTCAGATAGAATCATGGTTATTGTTAATAGCATTAGACTACTTGGGGATGAATTAAGCAACAAGAGAATTGTGGAAAAGGTTATTACTACTCTCCCTGAGAAGTTTGAGTCTAAATCTCATCCTTTTAGGATTCAAGAGATTTGTCAACAATTTCACTACCTGAGATGATAAATGCACTCTATGCTCAAGAGCAAATGAGAACAAACAGGCAAGAAGAACATTCAAAGGGTGCATTTCAAGCTAAAAGTAAAGAAATTGCAAGGTCTTCTAATAGTAAAGGAAAGAATAATTGGAATGGCAAAAGGAAGAAACCAAGAAGATACAAAGATAGTGTAAGAGATGGTGGAAATAAGAAGTATCCACAATGTTCACATTGCAAAAAACTACTTATTTGGAGAAATATTGTTGGCTTAGGCTAGACATACAGTGTAGATCTTGTAAGCAGCTTGGTCACACGGAAAGATTTTGCAAGAATAAAAGGAAACAACAACAACAAATGTGCAAGCTTAAGCTGTTGATGGGAATTAAGCTTAGGAGGAGTTGATGTTCACTACATCTTGCTTTGCAACCAGTAGTAAAACTAAGAAGAACTGGTTGGTTGACAGCTGTAACACCCCAAACCCGGCCTAGAAGTTAGGCCCAAATCTGGCGTGTCACATGGAAGTGTTTTTCAAAACCATATTTTTTGTTGTTAAAACTTGTTTGAGAGTTAAAGCCTCTTTGTTAAAACTCAAAACACTTAAGCAATTGTTATCCACTTGAAAACGTAATTACTTTTAAAACCTTATCTGTTGCAGAAGCATATTTAAAATAAACAATTTACAAAAATGTGATGTTTAAAAATTGAGTTGCAGAAGCATTTTGAAAACATTGCGGAAACGTAGTGTTTTGAAGACAGTTATCATTTTGGAAATCGTATTCCACTTTTAGCAGTTAGAAAACATCATAAAGAAATATCACAAATAATAAGTTAAAAATAGAGAGGCCTTATTACAACCCAAATCAAAATATTTAAAAGTAAATAATCAAAACAGCAAGCATAAGCAGTGTGTGGTCTTCTCCGAGTCCCTCGCAACTCCGAACCATCTAAGGCTGAGGATTACCTACACAGTTAAAAACGGGGTGAGTTTATGAAAACTCAGTGTGTAATCCCCCTACTAGAGTAACAGTCAGTATACCGAAACAGAAACTGAAACAGTCTGGGCCAAAGCCCTTTAACAGTAACAGTACAGTCCAGTTTAAAGCATACGTGGGCCAAAGCCCACTACAATATCATTTGGGTCACAGCCCATAATAGAATCAAATGGGCCTAGCCCATTTCAGAATCAATTTTATATGCATAATGTGTGATGCATGCTAACCCATCCCATCTAACCCTGCACTTGCCTCCGTCCAACCCTGCACTACCTGCGGGGAATAAATCACCCACGCCATCCCTACACTCCCAATTTTAGCACCGGTTGTGGCATTAACCAAAATTGCAACAAAGCTGCTAGTATATATATATATATATATATATATATATATATATGGCTCTAAGCCTTCAGTAGCGGTATTATAATTGGCACAAAGCAATCAGTAGTTGTATTATGTTTGGCATATAGCCACCAGCGATGGTAATATAATCGGCACACAGCCTTGGGTAAATATGATTGGAAGAAAGTCATCGGTATATATCTTAGGCACATAGCCACGGGTAAATACAATTGGCACAAAGCCATAATCAAGATGGCACAGAGCCATGTTTAGGTTGGCACAGAGCCATAATCAGATTACGCGGCTTTAAGCCGTCCGTTGGTCCACAGTCGTCATGCGACCCGTGCGACCCTGTCAGAACTTCCTCCGCATCAATGTCCCAACCCCATGCAATATGCCGTGTATGTCATGCTCAATCATTACACGTATATGCAAAATGGCCATGCTCGATAACAGTCATTTACACACATATTAAAAACATATCAGTCATAAAACCACAGTCAAATTAGTTAACTCATAGTCTAAGTCAGTCATTTACCCACAAGGGCAAAATAGTCATCATACCCTATAAAGGTATTTCAGTAATCCTACCCTTCAAAGGTATTTCGGTAATTCTACCTTACAGGGGTAATTCAATAATTCTACCCTACAGGGGTATTTCAGTAATTTTGCAAACTGGAGGTATTTCAGTAATTTTACAAACTGAAGGTATTTCAGTAATTTTGCAAACCGGGGGTATTTTGGTAATTTCGCAAACCAGGGTATTTTGGTAATTTTGCAAACCAGGGGTATTTCGATAATTTTACAAACCAGAGGTATTTCGGTAATTTCATAAACTGGGGGTATTTCAGTAATTTTGCAAATCGGGGGTATTTCAGTAATTTTGCAACTCGAGGGTATTTTAGAAATTTTGCAAATCGGGGTACTTCGGTAATTTTGCAAGTTCGGGGTATTTCGGTAATTTATAAATTAGGGGTATTTCGGTAATTTCACAAACTGAGGGTATTTTGGTAATTTTGCAAATCGGGGGTATTTTGGTAATTTTGTAAATCGATGGTCTTTTGGTAATTTTACAAATCGAGAGTATTTTGGTAATTTTACAAATTAGGGGTATTTCAGTAATTTTATAAACCAAGGGTATTATTGTAATTTTGTAAACCAAGGGTATTTTAGTAATTTTATAAATCAAGGAATTCTAAACAGAGATAACGATGCAAATGGGACTAGGGCCCATTCTCGGCCCAAATGGACCCACAAGCTCGTGTGGCCCATTTAGCCCAAATCTAGCCACAGATATGAGATTTACATAGACTAGTCCAATATCTACTACACAATCATACAATTTATTCATATGGGCCCACGGGCCCAAGGCAGCCTAAACGCATGAGAACACTCGTGAGGGCCTCAACTATCGCGTCGAAGCTCCCACACGTGCGCTCGCACGCTCGTGTTGCTACCATCGCCATGTGACCGGCATTTCGGCATTTGCTGCTTTACAGCTAGAGTAGTGCGAAATACACACCTTATAGGACTCTAGAGTTAATATGCGCTCTGAACACTCCTATGCCCAAACGCCAACCAAGGTATGCTTACTCTCCTTATAGATTGCTCTATTTAAAGCCAACTTCTCGCCTACTCTTATGCTAGCTTCCCGATGTGGGATTTCACCTTCAACAGAGTTTAATTCAATCACAACCACCTGCCGTCCCAACTTAGCAAAATAAATATCCCTTTTTGATTGCACTGGGATTCGAACCCTTGCCCTCTCCTATGCTCCAGACGCTACATGTCACAACAACACAAGCTCCTTTTGTGTCTTAAAACATGCGCAACTAAATATAAGCCTATGGGCCAAAGTCTAAGTTCATTTTAAAAGGAAATCAAAATGAATTGCAAGCGCCAAGACTTGAACCCAAGCTCTCCCTTACACCCTTAATGACGCATTGCCACTAGACCACTCACTTCCTTGTGTCATTTTTTTCCACATTTTATTCTTAAAGCCTACTTACTTACTCCTAGGGTTTTATTCACCTAAAACCAAAATTTTTCCTAAAGCCCAGGTGTGAACCCGGGACTTCATGGAAGCCCTCTAACCTTCCAAAATCACTCACCTAATAGGTCCAACTTGCATTAGTGTCGTTCTCTTGTTCTCAAAAATTTTAAACGCTCCCATGCCCAAGGCCCAATAGGCCCAATTCTACTAGGCCCAAAAATTCAGGGCGTTACAACAGCGGCTATACAAACCACATAGCTTCATGTGAAAATATATTAAAGGTGATTGACAAAACCTACACTTTAAGGATCAGAGTAGGAAATGGGCAATTTATTGAAGCAAAAAGAAAATGAGATGTTTTAATTAGCATTCTGACAGGTACTAAAATAGTTTCTAATGTACTTTTAGTGCATGATGTTGATCAAAACTTGCTTAGTGTTGGTCAATTTCTAGAAAAGAACTCTTCAATTGCTTTTAAGAATAGAAATTACATGATCTATGATCCATTTGGTTGTGAACTTGTGTATGTTTCCATGAATGAAAGAAATTTTGTTTTAGATTGGAATTTAGTAGCCTCAGGTGGTTAGGCTAGCTTTGTTGATGAAACGCATTTGTGGAACAAAAGACTAGGGCATTGTTGGAAAATCGAGTTTGGAAAACGCAACTGAAAATAAATTTTGGAAAAACTCAGAGTTTTAAAAAAAATCCAAAACAATGACTTGGTTGTGATATCTAAAGTAATAAACACTTAATCAAAATTGTACCTTTTTGATTCGTCTAGTATGAACACTTTGACCTAGTAGTCTTCTCCACTATCCTCAAGCTCACGTCTGTCGAGTGTGGGTTCACTTCGAATAAAGAAAATTCACAAAAATTACCAGTGGGTTAATTTCGTAATTTCTCTAAACATTTAGGCCAAATCGTAAATAAAAAAAATATCTCTAAAAATTTTCTGAAATAATTTATTTAGATAATTTTCTCTCTACAACTCTCTTGAATTCAAGTGTGTCAAAAATAATGGCCCAAGGCTCTCTTTATATATGAAGAGTTTAGAGAGTTCAACTATGATTAAACTTAATCACTTTAATATTAAATTAATAAAATACTATTAAGATAAGTATTTAATTTAATTTAATTTAATATTAAATATAGTAAAATAATATTATTTTTTGAATAGTTAATCTGAAATCAAATCCTCTAGTAGAGTTCTAGTAAAAGTGTAATTCTTCCACTGCTCAACCACCAAAGAACCACCACCACCAACCATTTGTCGGCCATCAGAATGCCCTCGTCACAACCGTCAGCACCCTGAGTAGGTTTTGTTGCTGCCAATTCGGTTCGGGTTAGTGACAGCCCAACCGGTTCAGCCCAGCCACCGGTTGGATTGTCTGCCTGATTTCACATTCCAAGCCTAGTTCGACCAATTTTGGGGTCATGGTATCGGTTTTGGGCTCTCGGGCCCAATTTATGATTTCAAGTCCAATTTTCAAGTTCAATTACCAATTGGGCCTATTGTCTGACTTGAAAATTAATTTCTAAAAATATCATATTAATTTTGATTAATTTAATTTTACTTGATCAAAATTAATTTTCTAAAAAATCACTTAGATTTTCTAAATTAATTTTTCAAGAAAATTCTTTAATCAAATCTCTCGTTGAACAATTCTTACGACCATCCAATTTAATTCCACGTCGAATAAATCGACTCAATTAAATTATTTCCAAAGTCATAGAATTTACTTCTAATTCAAGTGTAGTCCGGTCAAGCTTTTGTTGACCTAACGGAAGGACCAATCAGACATATACAATTAGACTCTAGTAATTGCAATTATGTCAAGAAGTATCGTTCTGATAATTCACAATTACTTAATAATGGAGTCAGTCCATAAGAAGTACCATGATTGAAAATTCCTTATTGTATACTCTTTTACGAAAATAATTCATCCAACTACTTTGTCTAATGAACTCGTCATGTGTTTGTTTGTAACATCCCATACCCAGCCTAGACGTTATGATCAAATCCTTAGGAATTACATACGTTCATTTGAAAACCAGAAACTTAAAATTTGAAAATGTTTCGTAAAACAATACTTGATAATGATATTTTCGATTTTTAAGGAAAATACCTTATTCTGTTAGTTCATTTTAAATCTGGATAAACAATTTTAAGATCAATTAATTATGGAGCGCAAAACTAAAGTTAAACAGAGTTTTGAAAATTGTATTTTGGTTTTAAAAAAATTTCAGTGCATTGCAATTTGAAATAAAATATCCAAAACATGATAAAGCAGTTCAAAATAAAGAATAAAAATAACAGTCCCCAAAAAGTCCAAATAAAACAGTCCAGATGAAATTAATTCATAAACTTAACAAAATTAAGGAAACAACAGGTTGAACCGAGCTCTTGCTACACTGATCCGTCCTAAGTTTGTTGGTTACTTGAGAGAAAAACATACAGAAAGGGAGTTTATGAGCTTAGTGTGCAACAAATCTCAAACAAAAAATCAGTTGCATATAAATTAACAAATAGTATTTCAGATTTATGTTCATATACAAAATTAGATGCAAAATTAGATCCAACCCCATCTGCTACACACCATCTCCGTCCAATCCTACAAAGCAAATAGGGCATCAAGTACCCATCCAACCCTACACACCAATAAGTGAGTGTATGTCACTTTCCAAAAGTAGTCCAATCAAACTATCATATAATAATATGCGGTAAACCGCCAGATACATATATACATGACTAAGCCACCGGAATAGATATATGTGGTTTCAAACCACCAGATAAGGCGAATAATTGAACTGTCATACTTCCTCCGTCACATCATATTCCCACCCCCAATGCACATGCAAATACCAATCAGATATCAAATGCGTGTGTGACACACATGTTATACACGTCAGATATCAAATGCTTTGGCAAAAATAGCATCATGCTATACATACGACATACATGTTATACATATCATGCTTTCAGAAATCAAATTTAACAGAAACAAAGTGTTAGACCCCATGTTTTACAGTCTATTTACATAGTACGGACCCTATGAAAAGGTTATATACAAATCGCATATCAAGCAAGACCCTAGGGTAAAATTTCAAAAAATGGGCTCACACGTCCTTATGGCCTACTTGACTTAACTGGCCTATTTTGTGTGTCCCACACGGCTCAAATAGCCTAGACTTTGTGTCTCAAACGTTCTGTCACATGGTCATGTGACATCAACAGTAGCTTTTTTGGCATCGCACCGTCATTGTTTTTCAAGTTTTTCATTACACACCTAGTTAGTTTTCGATTAAATCAAATGGTGAGAATTCCAGTACGTAAACCAACACTTTAGAACATGAGATTTGACAACGATATTATAAAATTCTGAGTCTCTAACTCGGTCGCAACAACAAAAAAAATATTCCTAAACTAAAATTCAACCTAACAACATATCGATCACTTACTCTTGAACGAAACAACAGCCAAAACGAACTCCTCAGTTAGTCGAAGGGTTAACCGCTGTTAAATCTTCACCTAAAGAGAATTTCACATGGTTAAAACCATAGTCACACAATGAACAAAAATCATAACCCAAAACGTGACAATCCCTATAACCAAATTCGAAACTTAAAACCATAACCTTACCACACACGACACCTTGCAATCTAAAAGGAAATGTTAAAGTAAAATCCCCAAAAGTAGTGAAAAGCGTAACAAAAGAAGAAGAAATGACAAAAGGAAAATCTTGTGATCAAAAATTGAATTTAAAAGAAAAGGGAAAACAAAACAGAAACTTGCAGGAAAGAACAAAACTAAAGTGAAAGTGGAGGGAAGAGAGAGTGAATGGACGGTTTAAGGGAGAGAAATTTTAGGGGATTATGCAAAAAAATTGAAAAAAAGAATAAAAATAAAATAATAAAAAGAATAAAATCTTAACTATCCAAATCTTATCAGATTTCCAAATTTTGACCACGTAGCCTACACAAACAGATAATAGCAAAAATAATTTTCCTCCGCACGCACAAGATTCGAACATGAAACCCTTGGGTAAGCTGAAGCCTTGCCACTGAACCAGCAAACTCATTCAATAATTAGTTGCGTGAAAATAATACTTAACCTAGAAGTTAAAAGATAGGGAATTTAACCTAGAAGTTAAAAGATAGGGAATTGAACAAAAGTGAACAAAATTCAAAGGAAAAGGATTCGAAACTAGAACCTCTCATAAACTACTCACAACACCTAACCACTGAACCAAATTAAATCACTTTGATAAATTCTAATAATTCAAAAACTAGAAAATTTGAGGCGTTACAGTGTTACCATCATATGATATCCTTGATTCCTTTGATTTAAATCCGTTCACTCAATACAACCCTATTTTATCTCATTGTCACCATTGTGTCTTCTTAATGATTAATATGATCACTATCAACAAAATGGTTGTGATAAATTGCTCGTTCGAGAACGAGCAACTCGTGACCACATTCCATATTAATCAATCCACACAATGCCAAAAAGAGGATATCATTAACTCTTTAATTGAGCTATGAATTCCACTATTGCTAGTAAAGTAATGTCATACACAAGTCATGTCCCAACATACCAGCTATAGGCTCAATCATCTTTAGGGGATAAGCCTCCAATTATATCAAAGTACATGAGTGACATACATATGGTCAGTGACTAACTCGGGATTTAGGTAAATCACACCATGAATGTCACAGGTGAATTAATTCACAAACGGATTCAGAATTAATTCATCTTGGGTCCAGTCCAATGTATCATTCTGCCAATGTATACATCTATGTCTCTACCCATGGAGTCAACTACTCCGATAGCCAAGATTAGTCATCTCCTCAATTGGAATTGTAGACGACATGATAATCCTTCTCAGTATTTGAATCAAATGCTCACTTTGATTCTTTTACGATATTACAGACTCATTTAGATTATCTACAAAAGTAAGTTTCCTTTCTCACAATGTAAACGCTTTTACAATGCCACTTATCATCAGTTTGAACTTAGATAATCAATGAACTAATATTTGCTTGTCACAATTTCGGTATGCATGCAAAATATGAAAGATAGAAATACAAAAGATATAACAGTGAAATGTGAAATTTATTTATTCATCGTTCAAATACATAGAAAATAATTATATGTTTACTACAATATGGGCACATTTCCCTATAGGCATGCAAACTAAAAATCACTTTGTCATTTGTACAAAAATGGTCTTCTTGAAAACATGTCAAAAGTGCTTGAGCATAGTGAAGTATGTGGAGTGTATCAGTTGGGAAAGCAAAGTGGGTTTTCATTTCTGGCAAATAAAGCATGAAGAGTAATAGATAAGCTGCACCTTATCCATACTAATGTGTGTGGGCCTATGAAGACACTGTCTTTAAATAGAAGCAAGGACTTCATCTTGTTCATTGATGATAGTACAATATATTGTTATGTTTATTTCTTGAAGTTCAAGTCTAAAGTCACTTAAGTTTACCGGAAGTTTAAGGCTGTAGCGGAAAATCAATCAAGTTGGAAGTTGAAGATCATTAGATCAGATAATGGAACTCAGTATAAACCATAATATGTACATATTTTAATCCCACATTTGGCATACTTTTGGATGATTTATCCCCTGATTTGTTGAATTTGATACTCCTAATCCTTTAATTTCACGATTTATACTTAGGAGAACATAGAAGGATGAAAAGAACGAGAAACAGGTGAAAAACGAAGAAAATGGGCCAAAGTACGAAATTCACACGGCCTGGAGTTCACTACACGGACGTGCCTCTTTAGCAGACCCGAATACGGCCTGGGCTCGATTTACATGGGCGTGTGCCACGGGTGTGTCCCTGCCGTGACTTGTTTTAATTCCATTTGGATTAGGATACTTAGGGGCAAAGAAAGACATTCTGAAAGCCTATATAAACACCCTAAGTGTGACCTAAAAGGGAGGTGTCGGGGGAGGCCGAAGAGGCGAAGCTAGAGAGGGCCAAATTGTGGGATTTACTCGAAGATAGCCAGTTGATCCATCTCAAGAAGCTAGAATCATACTCAAGACAGAAGATCTTCCCTTCAATTTCCTTCAGGGGATTTTAGGGTTTTTCTTATGTTTTGTTTTATACTTTCTACTGAGATGTATTCTTTTATAAATATGAACTAAACCCCTCAAATACCTGAGGGGGATGAAACCTAAGACGGATCGTGTTATTGTTTTCTGAACTATATGATAAATACTTGATTTGTTCTTAATTATGTGTTCTTAATTCTTACTTTGATATTTCAAGATATTGATTCAAGTATTGATGTGCTTAGGCAGTGGAGCAAAAGTCCCTGTTTAAGAGTAGATCTAGCATAGTTAAGTGTAGTTGATCGCACTTCTAGAGATAGGACGACGAAAATCTATCGGATTAGGGTCAAACCTAATATGGGAGTCCATAGATCGAGTTAATGCAATTCTAGGGGTTTTAATTAGAAAGAGATTTTAATTAATCAACCTAGGGTTAGACGTTAGTAGCCTCGAGAGAGGTATTAGTATAAATTAGGGAATCCTATGGGTCAAGTCAAGTAAATAAATCGTCTGGTTCAGAGTTAAATAACAAGTGAAGTCTAGGTGGATTCTTCCTCCGGTATTGTCTTAATCAATTGGTTTTCCCAGAAGTATTTCCCTAATTCATTCTCTATGACTTAGCATCTTTAGCTTAGTAATTAGTTAGTTTTAGATTAAACAACAATTCCCTTAATTCTTAGGTTAAATAATAAAAAGATAGTAATTACTAATACTCTTTGTCCTTGAGGATACGATATTTTCGGTCTTGCAATAGTTATTCTACCAAACGATAGGTGCGCTTGCCTTATTCGTTGTCATAGTTAGTTTCTAGGCTTGATCATTCATTATATAAGACTTTCAGACACGATCAAGTTTTTGGCGCCATTGCCTGGGACTAAGATATTAGGAACACTTGATTTTTATTACTTTAGCCATTATTTTTATTTATTTCCAATTAATTTTTTTATTTTTATTTTCACTTTTCTAATTTTTTTTTTCTTTCCTTTTCCTCTGATAGGTTTTTCTAGTTTATGACTAGAAGGAACCTGTCAGGACCATTGATTTTTGACAGCGATTTAGAAGGTACCATTCGCAGAAATTGAAGAGAAATATGGCAAAGCTTACAATACATAGAAGAAGAGCAAGAGGACGATACCAATACTATCGTAGAGATGGCTCATAACAATCCGCTACCTCCTATGGTTGCCGTAAACCCGGTGAATCCTGCTCCTCGTACTATGTATGATTATGCTAAACCTAATTTAACAAGAACTAATTCAAGTATTGTTAGACCTGCTATTGCTGCAAATAATTTTGAACTGGAACCTAACACAATTCAGATGATACAACAATTTGTTCAGTTTGATGGTTTGCATGATGAAGATCCAAATAATCACTTGGCGAATTCCTAGAATTTTGTGATACTTTCAAAATAAATGGCATTTCTGATGATGCCATTCATCTTTGGTTGTTTCCCTTTTCATTGAGGAACAAAGCTAAACTGTGGTTGAACTCGTTACCACGAGGATCAATCATTACATGGGAATAGATGACCGAAAAATTTTTGTTAAAATATTTTCCACCGACTAAAACGGCTAAGTTGAGGAATGATATTTCTTCTTTTGTGCATATGGATTTAGAGACACTTTACAATGCATGGGAGAGATACAAGGATCTATTGAGAAGGTGCCCACACCATGGGTTACCCTTGTGGCTACAAGTCCAAACCTTTTACAACGGTGGGAACCCTTCAACCAGGCAGTTGATTGATTCAGCCGCCGGCGTAACCCTGAATAACAAAACACCTGAGGCTGCCTATGAATTCATTGAAGAGATGTCACTGAATAACTATCAGTGGCAAGTCACGAGGACAAAGCCAACAAAAGTCGCTAGTGTTTTCAACCTCGACGCAGTGACCATGCTATCAAACCAGGTAGAACTGTTAAGTAAGAAAATCAATGGTTTATGTGGTTCTTCGCAGGTACATCCAGTTATGCAGTGTGATATGAATGGAGGAGGGATGAACAACACAGAATATCTTCCTTACAACCGGAACGCTGAAAACGAGCAAGCTCACTATATGGGTAACAATTTTAGACCTCAAAATAACCCTTATAGTAACACTTACAATCCAGGTTGGAGGAACCACCCCAATTTTTCATGGGATGGTCAAGGAAATCAAAGACAACAACCCCTCCCAAGTTTCCAACAGCAACCCTACCCACAAGAAAAGAAGTCAAACCTTGAGGAGATGCTAACAAAATTTATAGCGGTGTCAGAAACCCGTTTCCAAAACACCAAGACAGCACTAAAAAATCAACAAGCATCGATTCAAGGGATCGAGAATCAATTAGGGCAACTTGCTAAGTAGTTCTCTGAACAATCACAAGGAAGCCTAGCAAGCAACACTGAGACTAACCCGAAGGAGCAACTTCAAGCAATAACCGCTCATGATAGTGAAGGGTTAGATGAACCCAAAGTAAGCCAAGAGAATGTAGTCGAGGAAGGTAAGGTCGAGGTAAGTCATAATAAGCCAAAACCGGTAAATAAAGAGTACCAACCTCGTGTGCCAAACCCCAATGCGATGAAGAAAGACAACACAGATGAACAATTCGGTAAATCCCTTAAACTCCTAAAGAAATTACATATTAACTTACCATTTCTTGAAGCTCTTTCGCAGATGCCAGATTCAAGGAAATTTTTAAAAGAGCTTTTAACAAAAAAACGGAAGTTAGACGACGAGTCACATGTGGAACTAAACGCAGTGTGCTCAGCAATTTTGCAAAATAAACTACCATGAAAATTAAAAGATCCAAGGAGTTTTACAATTCCATGTTTAATTGGTAGTTTATCTGTTGATAATGCTTTAGATGATTTAGGGGCAAGCATAAATGTTATGCCTTATAAAATGTTTAAACAGCTAGGTCTAGGGAAACCCAAACAAACTAGGATGAGCATTCAAATAGCTGATAAGAATATTAGAATTCCTAGGGGTATAATTGAAGATGTACTCGTGAAAATTGACAAGTTCATATTCCCAGTAGACTTTGTCGTTTTAGACATGGATGAGGACAATAATATTCCTTTAATTTTAGGAAGACCCTTTTTAGCAACTGCTAGAACTAAAGTTGATGTTGGTACAGGTGAACTCATACTTCGTGTAGGTGACGAGACAATCACTCTTCAGGCTCTTGACTCGGCTAGTACATCGAGTAATCAAGGTGAAAACATAAATTCTATTAATGACCATTCGGCTCAACCTTCTTTACAGAAAAACCACGGAACTACACAACTGAGCCAGATCCTAGACCTCATGCCAACAAGGAAGTAACTCATGAGGAACGAAAGCTTCAGATCGATGAACTAGACGAGTGGAAGACGCATTTCAAAGAGAAATTAGGAACAAACGAAGCAGAACCAAAGCAAAACCATGTCAAACTTAAGGATGAACCAAACCAATTTAAGATCGGAGATCAGGTATTATTGGACAAAACAGACCCTCGGATCGCCACTTCAGACCTTGATACAAATGAGGAAATCCCTTTTAAGATACTCAATGTCTTCCCATACGGAACAGTCAAGGTAAGTAATCCTATATTCGGCACTTTTAAAGTAAACGCTACTCGACTCGAACTATATACTGATAATAGAACTGATAACATGAGAAAGGATTTCCAACTCCTCAAACCACCTAAATTGGAATTGAAATAGTTACCAAATCACTTAGAATATGCATTCCCCGGGGATAATTCTACGCTACCAGTAATCATCTCTTCAGAACTAGAACCCAAAGAGAAAGACGAGTTGTTGCAGGTACTAAAGGAACATAAAAGAGCCATAGCTTGGAAAATTTCTGACATTAAAGGGATAAGTCCATCGTTTTGCACCCACAAAATTTTAATGAAAGATGAACATAAACCATGTGTGCAACCTCAAAGATGATTGAATCCCAACATGAAAGAAGTTGTTAAAGCGAAGGTTGTTCCAAAGAAAGGAGGCATCACTGTCGTAGCTAACGAAAAGAATGAATTGATTCCTACAAGAACGGTCACTGGTTGGAGAGTATGTATTAACTATAGGAAGTTGAACGACACCATGAGAAAGGATCACTTCCCTTTACCATTTATTGATCAGATGTTAGAAAGATTATCTGGGCATATGTACTACTACTTCCTAGACGGACTCTCTAGCTACTTCTAAATCCCAATAGCTCCTGAGGATCAAGAAAAGACAACGTTTACATGTCCATACGGTATGTTTGCTTATCGTAGAATGCCTTTTGGATTATGTAATGCTCCTGCTACTTTTCAGCGCTGCATGCTAGCCATCATTGATGAACTCGTGGAAGATATTATGGAGGTATTTATAGATGATTTTTCGGTATTTGGTAATTCTTTCCATCTTTGCCTTGAAAATTTAAAACGAGTTCTAATGAGATGTGAGGGAACAGACCTTGTGCTTAATTGGGAAAAGTGTCACTTTATGGTTCGAGAGGGGATTGTGTTAGGCCACAAAATTTCTAGTAAAGGGATTGAAGTTGCTAAAGCAAAAGTTGAAACCATAGAAAAATTACCTCCTCCTAGTTCAGTTAAGGCTATTTGAAGCTTTTTAGGACATGCTGGATTTTATAGAAGATTTATTAAGGATTTTTCGAAAATAGCTAAGCCTTTAACAAAACTACTAGAAAAAGATGTGCCTTTCGATTTCGATCAAGAATGTTTAGATGCATTTAATACCCTTAAAAATAAATTGATAAATGCTTCAATTATAATTGCACCTGATTGGAATTTGCCCTTTGAACTAATGTGTGATGCGAGTGACTTTGCAGTAGGTGCAGTTTTGGGATAGTGAAGAGACAAGCATTTTCAACTGATCTATTATGCTAGCAAAATATTGACTGCCGCACAAGAAAATTACACCACCACAGAAAAAGAATTGCTAGTCGTGGTTTTTGCATTTGATAAATTTAGACAATATTTGATGTTATCTAAAGTTGTCGTTTACACTGATCATTCAGCTCTTCGTTATCTTTTAACTAAATCTGATGCAAAACCTTGACTCATAAGATGGATTTTACTCCTATAGGAATTTGATTTGGAAATTCAAGATAAGAAAGGAGCTGAAAATCTTGCAGCAGATCATCTTTCTAGGCTTGAAAATCCACATATTGAAGAACTCGATGAAGATGAGATAAATGACTCGTTTCCTGAAGAACAACTATGTGCTATATCTAACTCCGAGGTACCTTGGTTTGCAGAAATTGCAAATTACTTAGCTGCTAACATCTTACCAAAAAGGTTAACACATCATCAAAAGAAGCGATTCTTTGCTGATGCGAAAAATTATTTTTTGGGAGGATCCTTTCCTTTTTCGTATATGTACAGATCAAGTAATTCGGAGATGTGTTACAAAGACAGAAGCAAGCAAAATCTTAGAACATTGCCATTCAGGACCTTCAGGAGGACATTACAGTGGGATCAGGACAGAGCATAAAACGCTCGAATCAGGTTTTTATTGGCCTACCTTGTTCAAAGACGCTAACAGGTATGTTGCTTCGTGTGATAGATGTCAGAGAACAAGTAACATCTCTAAATGCGATGAAATGCCTCAAACATACATGCTATCATGTGAATTTTTTGATGTATGGGGTATTGATTTTATGGGCCCAATCCCTAGCTCATTTGGGAATAAATACATCTTAGTAGCAGTGGACTATATGTCAAAATGGGTAGAAGCTCAAGCTTTACCTACTAATGATGCCAGAATGGTAGTGAGATTTCTTAAGAAACTCTTCTCTTGATTTGGAGCACCTAGAGCAATTATTAGTGATAGGGGTACTCATTTTTGTAATACTCAATTTGACAAAGTCTTAAAGAAATATGGAGTACACCAAAGAACAGCTACCCCTTATCACCCTCAAACCAGTGGACAAGTGGAAGTAGCAAATCGAGAACCTAAACGTATTCTCGAGAAAATAGTTGAATCAAACAGGAAAGATTAGGCATAAAAAGTAGATGATGCTTTATGGACCTATAGAACAGCGTTTAAAACACCCATAGGAACATCCCCATACAAACTTTTTGGGCTATAAAATTTTTAAATTTCGATCTTAAACCTACAGGTGAGAAGAGAATGATGCAGTTGAATGAGCTAGATGAATGGCGAGCTAATGCCTATGAGAACTCCCGTCTATATAAGGTGGCAATAAAGTGACGCCATGATGCTTGTTTAAAGCAACCGAAGCAATTCGAAGTAGGAGATTTAGTCCTGCTATACAATTCAAGGCTCAAATTGTTTCCTAGCAAGCTGAAATCAAGATGGTCAGGTCCATTCGTAATCAAAACTATTTTTCCCTACGGCACAATTGAGGTAACTCATCCGACTCGTGGCACATTCAAGGTAAATGGTCAGCGAATGAAAATTTATAATGGTGAAGATTTTAGGGATATGAGAGAAGAGCTTTGGCTCTGTGAACCTTCATTTAGGAATGAAAACAGTGTAAGTCTAGCTTAAGACTTTAAACGAGCGCTTCTCGGGAGGCAACCTGAGCACTAATATCACTAACATCCATATTTTTGGTTTTAGCATCTAACTACGAACTAACCATTTTAACAGACGCAAGATTTCTCATCCGCACGGCATAGCACACGGGCACGGCCGTGGCCGTATGGACACCACGGAGAGAAACATAGGCGTGGCAGAGGCCGTGCGAGTCAAGGAAGAAAAACTTTTCCCCAACATGGGATGCGACTGAAAAGCCACGGTCGTGCGATGTAACCGTGGTCGATTCTGAATAAATAACACAGGTGTGCGACACGCCTGTGCCTTAAGGCCGTGGTCAAAACTGTCAAAGTCACATGGCCGTGAGACACGCCCGTGTCTTGAAACCATGGTCGAGTCTATCAAATTAACACGAGAGTGGAGCCTATAACACGGGCGTGGAGAAGCGAACAAAGCTCGACACGGCTATGCGACACGGCTGTGCGGGACAACATGCCTACAGCACACGAGCATGGGCCGCAAACCAAACGCGCCAAAACCCCCAATTTTTGAAAAACACGGGTTACAAATGAGTAACACGGACGTGTGCCACGCCCGTGTAACCTATTTCCTATATAAACCCCTCACTATTCATCTTCTCTTCCCAAAATCTTTCTCCTCAAACCTTAGCCATTTCCCCTCTCTCCCCTACTAAATCCAACGACCACCATCAACCACCCCTCAATCTTACTCTCTCTCCTCCCCTTTCCCTTCTCTATCTCCCCCTTTCCCTCTCCACACACACCAGCAACCACAGTCCACGCCCGTGAAAACTCCAGCCCTGCAGGCTATGCTAGTGTACCACCGCCTTGACCGTGCGACCTCCTTCAACACATCCATCAGTTCCCCTTCTCCACCATTGATTATCTATTCATTTAAATTTTATTTAT
This sequence comes from Gossypium australe, assembly GCA_005393395.2. Taxonomy (NCBI): domain Eukaryota; kingdom Viridiplantae; phylum Streptophyta; class Magnoliopsida; order Malvales; family Malvaceae; genus Gossypium; species Gossypium australe. The sequence continues at coordinate 74,979,299 of CM016623.1, read as the reverse complement.
TTATTTTCTGTTTATATTTTCATGTTTTATTGAGTTTAATAGTTCATTATCTTAGTTTTACCAATATATCAAACTTACTTCGAATTTGAACTAATATTTACACTCTACAATAGGATTAGACTAGGATACAACACATGTCTGCGCTGGCAATAACACTTAAATTGTTGAATATATTTTATTTTGCAGAAACATAATGTCTTCTTCTCACGGCAAGAAAACCGCAGTCCCTGTTTCGAAAAAACGAAAGGGGCCTGGTTCATCATCGGCAAGAGCATCCACCGAAGTACGACACCCATTCTTACAGTTTCCTCTGAGAACCTAAGAAGAACTTTTCCAAATTCTACGAGCACGACCTATCAATACAGGCAGATGTATTGACTGGGCCGCCCTTGAGCAAGTACAACTTGCTGATGCTGTTCGAGCCCTACTGTTCACCGAACCTTGGGAGCAGTTCTTTGGTATTGTCGAACCTACATACCTCAAACTAACATTAGAGCTTTGCTCTACGTTTCATTTGCAGGAGGTGATGACATACCATGACAACCCAGGCACTACACAGTTCCGACTAGGAGGATTGGTTCGCGAAATGAGTGTTCTTGCATTCGGATTGGCTCTAGGTCTTTACACTGACCAATTCATATAAGAGGAAGACCTCTCCAAACTTCACCGCCACATCCACTATTCACCTTCCAAGTGTTGGCAGGCCTTAGCTCCGAGTTCAGCAACATACGATCCTAGTCGCTCCAAGGTGACCGCTCTTCCCCCATCATTGAGGTATCTCCATACCCTCCTCGCACATACATTAACAGGAAGGCGCGAGAGTACCGGTGTCATTAATACCCACGACGCCTATTTTCTGTGGAACAAGGCGCAAGGCTGCGTGTTCGACCTTGCCTACTTCATCGCTCTAGCCATCAAGCATCAGACGGAGCGGCATCATAAGGGGTCATTTCCATGGGACGTTATGTAACACGCCTCGCGAGGCACTTTGGTCTCCTCAACACCGCGGCACAATCATCCTCACTCACCTTGATGGGCCAGATGTCTCCACAGGGCATCCAGACGATGCTACACATGAGAATGATCCAGTGTCGCCGTGGGACCAATCCTCCCCAATATCGTCTAGCCCATACCATTGAGGAGGAGGATCCTGAGGGCATTACTGATGATGTTCCCCCACCACACGAGGTGCCACCACCGAGACATTACCCAGTTCATGCGACAACTTCTCTATCAGACATATCTGAGCGCCTGGCATGATTCGAGCAGCAATGTTTCCAACGTTTTGACCACACCGACACCACCCTCCACCAGATATGTCAACACCTTCACATTTCATCGTCGCCTCCACCTCGCGACCCTGCCAATGACGAGGACCTTTAAGTCCTTTTATTTTCTTTATTTTCATTTTTCTTTTCGTTTATCTTTATTTTTATTTTACTTTCTTTTATTATCAAACTTTTTACCTTTATTGTTTAAAACTTTTATTGGTATAGTTTAATTTTTTTTATCTCTGACTGTCTAACTCTCGAGTATCTATAACGACATAATACTCCATGAAAATTTAACTGATGACTTCGCAATTTAAAAAGATTCAATGTGCCAGTCAAGGAACGAACACATAACCAGAGTATTCTCCACCACCTTCATCTATGCCTAGTCATCATGTTCATTATTGATCATCTTCCAAGGATTTCATCCATAATTCAGGAAGTTTCACCTCTCTCCCTCTCTTATGACTTTCTTACTAATCATTATCTATCTTTGTACATTGAGGACAATGTATGTCTTAGGTGTGGGGGGTCAACTATTGCATTATTCTCAAATCCCTGAATTATGTCTTGTTTTTAAGTAATTTTCTCATATTACTATTAGAACGAAATTTCCTTTGATTCATGATTTTTATTGATATGTTTTGGATTAAGTCATTTGATAATTGTGTAGTGATGATTTAAACTTTAGGAGACTAGATAATCAAGCATGATGAGTCTATTTTCAAAAATTAAAATTTTGTTAGGTTGTCTACCTGAACCTAATTATTACCTTGAAGTTTGAAATTTACAAGGTTGATATAAAAAACCCTTAATTTTTGTAAGATTTTGAGCCTTTTAGAGCATATTCTTTTCTTGCTCACTTTATTAATTATGAGTGTGTCATCATTGATTTGTTATTCTAAAACTTGCTTCGATTATACATGTCAAGGCCACATCATTGATTTGATATACAAAGATGATAAACGCACTTAGGATTTAATCCACTTACTCCACTAAAAGCCTACCCTCACAATTAACCCCTAGTGAACCCCTTTGATCTTAACAAACCATTTATTAACTCACCCACTAATATTAACCCAAAACCCATATTGTATTTGTTATCACCATTTCTCTTAACTACCCTTATATTGAGATTTGATTTGATCAGTTGCCTAACTTCATTCTTTATTTCAATTGTTAAAATCTATTTACTTGATTTGTTCTTAAAAAAAAATTGAAGTATATTCATTATTGAGCTTATATGTTTAAATTCCACATCTTGAGAAGAAGCTCGTGTTATGAAATTTTAGTTGATGTAAGTGATAAACCGTAGTATATACATATTTTAATCCCACATTTAGCATACTTTTAGATGATTTATTCCCTGAATTATGGAATTTAGTGCTTTTAATCCTTTAATTTCATGTTTTATACTTAGAAGAGCACTGGAGAATGAAAAGAACGAGAAACGGGCCTAAAACGGAGTAAATGGGCCAAATTACGAAATTGACACAGCCTGGGCCCAAGACCACACGACCGTGCCTCCTTAACAGACCCGAACACGGCCTGGCCTCGACTCACATGGGCGTGTGCCATGGGCGTGTCCCTGACGTGACTTGTTTGAATTTCATTCGGATTTGGGTACTTAGAGGCAAAGAAAGCCATTCCAAAAGCCTATATAAACACCCTAGAGGCCAACCTTTAGGGTGCGTCCAGATAGGCCGAAGAGCCGAGCTAGAGAGGCTAGAATTGTGGAATTTACTCGAAGAAAGCCAGTTGATTCATCTCAAGAAGCCGGAGTTATACTCAAGACGGAGGATGAAACATAAGACGGATCCTGTTATTATTTTCTGAACTATATGATAAATACTTGATTTGTTCTTAATTATGTGTTCTTAATTCTTGCTTTGATATTTCAGGATATTGATTCAGGTATTGATGTGCTTAGGCAAAGAAGAAATAGACCCTGTCTAAGAGTAGATCTAGCATAATTAAGCGAAGTTGATCGCAACCCTAGAGATAGGATGACTAAAATCTGCCGGATTATGGTCAAACCTAATATGGGAGTCCATAGATCGAGTTAATGCAATTCTAGGGGCTTTAATTAGAAAAAGATTTCAATTAATCAACCTAGGGTTAGTCATTAGTAGCCTCGAGAGAGGTATTAATATAAATTAGGGAATCCTACGGATCAAGTCAAGTGAATAAATCGTCTAGGTGGATTCTTCCTCAGGTATTGTCTTAATCAATTGGTTTTTCCCAGAAGTATTTTCCCCAATTCCTTCTCTTTGTCTTAGCATCCTTAACTTAGTAGTTAGTTAATTTTAGATTAATTAATAATTCCCTTAATTCTTAGGCTAAATAATAAAAAGAAAGTTAGTATTAGTACTTTTGGTTCCTTTGGGTTCGACAATCCGGTCTTGCTGCTAAACTATACTACTGTTCAATAGGTGCGCTTGCCTCAATTCTAGGCTCGATCATTCTTTTATAAATTTTTAAGACTCTGACACACGATCAAGTTTTTGGCGCCGTTGCCGGGAAACTAAAATATTAAGAACGCTCAATTTTTATTATTTGAGCCATTTTTATTTTTGCAATTTATTTTTATTCTTATTTTTCTTTTAACTTTGCTAATTTTTCTTCTTTTATTTGTTCTTAGCAGATACCTCTAGTTTATGACTAGAAGGAACCTGACAGGACCCCTAATTTACGACAGTGGTATAGAAGGTACTGTTCACAGAAATCATAGAGAGATAAGGCAAAGCTTAAATTACATAGAAGAAGAGCAAGAGAAAGAAATTAATACCACTGAAGATATGGCCGAGAATAATCCGCTACCTCCAGAGGTGGTTGAAAATCATGCTCCTCGAACTATGTATGATTATGCTAAACCTAATTTAACAGGAACTGAATCGAGTATTGTTAGACCTACTATTGCTGCAAATAATTTTGAACTGAAACCTAACACTATTCAGATGATACAACAATTTGTTTAGTTTGATGGTTTGCAGGATGAAGATCCTAACAATCACTTGGCAAATTTCCTAGAATTTTGTGATACTTTCAAAATAAATGGCGTTTCTGATGATGCCATTCGTCTTCGATTATTTCCCTTTTCTTTGAGAAATAAAGCTAAACAGTGGTTGCATTCTCTTCCACGAGGATCAATCACTACATGGGAACAAATGACTGAAAAATTTTTATTAAAATATTTTCCGCCGGCTAAAACAGCCAAGTTAAGAATGATATCTCTTCTTTTGTGCAGATGGATTTAGAAACACTTTATGATGCATGGGAGAGATACAATGACCTATTGAGAAGGTGTCCACACCATGGATTACCCTTGTGGCTACAGGTCTAAACTTTTTACAACGGTGTGAACCCCTCAACGAGACAATTGATTGATTCAGCCACCGGCGGAACATTGAACAACAAAACACCTGAGGCTGCTAACGAATTCATTGAAGAGATGTCACTGAATAATTATCAGTGGCAAGTCACAAAGACAAAGCCAACAAAAGCAGCCAGTGTTTTCAACCTCGACGTAGTGACCATGCTATCAAATCAAGTAGAACTGTTAAATAAAAAGATTGATGGTTTATGTGGTTCTTTGCAGGTACATCCAGTTATGTAGTGGAATACGAATGGAGGAGGGATGAGCAATACAAAATATCCACCTTACAACCCGAGCGCTGAGAACGAGCAAGTTCACTATATGGGTAACAATTTTAGATCTCAAAATAACCCTTATAGTAATACTTATAATCCAGGTTGGAGGAACCACCCCAATTTTTCATGGGGTGGTCAAGGAAATCAGAGACAACAACCCCCTCCAAACTTCTAACAACAGCCCTACTCACAGGAAAAGAAGTCGAATCTTGAGGAGATGCTGACAAAATTCATCACGGTGTCAGAAACTCATTTTCCAAAACACCGAGACAACACTTAAAAATAAACAAGCATCGATTCAAGTGATCGAGAACCAATTAGGGCTCGCTAAGCTGATCTCTGAACGACCACAAGGAAGCTTGCCAAGCAACACTGAAACTAACCCAAAGGAGAAACTTCAAGCCATAACAGCTCAGGATAGTGTAGGGTTAAATGAGCCCAAATTAAGCCAAGAAAATTTGGTAGAGAAAGGTAAAGTCGAGGTAAGTCACGAGAAGCCAAAACCAATAATTAAAGAGTACCAGCCTCGTATACCATATCCTGATGCGATGAAGAAAGACAACACTGACGAACAATTTGGTAAATTTCTTAAACTCTTAAAGAAATTACATATTAACTTACCGTTTCTTGAAGCTCTTTCGCAGATGCCAGATTCAAGGAAATTTTTAAAAGAGCTGTTAACAAACAAGTGAAAGATAGACGAGGAATCGCATGTGCAACTAAACGCAATGTGCTCAGCAATGTTGCAAAATAAACTACCATGAAAATTAAAAGATCTAGGGAGTTTTACAATTCCATGCTTAATTGGTAGTTTATCTGTTGATAATGCTTTAGCTAATTTAGGGGCAAGCATAAACGTTATGCCTTATAAAATGTTTAAACAACTAGGTCTAGGGAAACCCAAACAAACTAGGATGAGCATTCAATTAGCTGATAAAACTATTAGAATTCCTAGGGGTATAATTGAAGATGTACTTGTGAAAATTGATAAGTTCGTATTCCCAGTAGACTTTGTTATCTTAGACATGGATGAGGACAATAGTATCCCCTTAACTTTAGGAAGACCCTTTTTAGCAACTGCCAGGACTAAAATTGATGTCGGCACAGGTGAACTCATACTTTGTGTAGGTGACGAAATAATCACTCTTCATGCTCTCGATTCGGCTAGGACATCGAGTAATCAAGGTGAGAACATAAATTCTATTAATGACCATATGATTAAACCTTCTTTTCAGTAAACACCGGGGAACTACACACCCGAGCCAGATCCTATACCTTGTACCAACACAAAAATAACTCACGAGGACCGATGACTTCAGATCGATAAGCTGGATGAGTGGAAGACACATTTTAAGGAGAAACTAGGAATACACAAAGCAGAACCAACACCATTCCATGGGACAAACAAATTCCAAATCGGAGATCAGGTATTGTTAGATAAAGCAGACCTTCGAATATCTCCGCCTGACCCTAATACAAACAAAGAAATCCCTTTTAAGGTAATCAAGGTTTTCCCATACGGAACAGTCGAGGTAAGTAATCCTATATTTGGCACCTTTAAAGTAAACGCTACTCGACTCGAATTATATATTGATAATAGAATTGATAGCATGAGAAAGGACTTCCAACTCCTCAAACCACCATGAATGTGCGAATGAAAGGTAAGTCTAGCTTAAGAATTTAAATGAGTGCTTCTCGAGAGGCAACCCAAGCACTAACCCCATTAATTTTACATTTTTATTTTTACTTTTATTTTTCCTTTTTTAGCACCTAACTACGAACTAACCAAAGTGCAGATTTCAATACCACACGGCCTTGCACATGGCCGTGGCCGTGGCCGTGTGGATACTACGATGTATGTACTGACATGGCAGAGATAGTACGAAACAGGACGTAAAATATCTTCAAGCCACGGACTCAAACCAAACACCACGACCGTGCAATGCGGCTGTGGCCGACACTGTTTTATCAACACGGGCATGGCGACCTGTACACAGGCATGGGAGAAACAAACAAAGTACAACACGGCCGTACGGCATAGTCGTGCGACTAGACACGCCCACGGTACACGGGCGTGGGGATGTACCAGTTTAGAAATCTCTATTTAAAACACCGCTCTCCTCTTCTCACCTACTCCCAATTCCTTTCTCTTCCACACTCCTTACATTCCCCTTCTTTTTCATTATCATTTTTCTTCATTCCCCCTAACTCTAGATCTAACAATATCCATGTCGAAGAAATGGAAGGATCCCAGCATAGTCCCCCTTTGTGAGACCGATCTACATAAGTTCATGGCGACTGCTTCATTAACTCGATAGGAAAAGAACCTTTGAGTCCAATTAACTTTTCTTTTTACTTCCCATTCTCCTTTATTCTCCTTTTCTTTATTTTTCTTTTACTTAGTTTAATCTATTTTATTTCGTTTTCTTTGATTTAGGTTCTAAGGCTGCTTGGGAATCACACACCACTGCCTTAGAAATCACACCCACATCGCTAACCATCTAACGATAAGGACTTTTCAGTCCATTAATCTTTTCTTTTAATTTTATTTTACTTTCTATTTATTTTATTTTTGTCTTTCTTTTCTTTAAATATATATTTATTATATATTGAATTACTCTTATTATTTCCTGGCTAATTCTCTACGAGCTTCCCAATTTCTTCATCTAGCGCAGAGATTGTCGGCGGCCACCACACCACGCCAATCCCAACTCAAGGAAGCCATCCAAATTCAGGAAGTTTCACCTCTCCTTTTCTCTTAAATTTCATATATATCTTTGTACATTAAGGGCAATATACATCTTAAGTGTGGAGGTGAATATTTATTTCAAGAAAATGCCTAACTTTCTTCATTATTCTCAAATCCCTGAATTATGCCTTGAATCATACCTTGTTCTTAAGTAATTTCCTCATATTATGATTAGAATGAATTTCTTTTGATTTATGATTTTTATTGATATGTTTTGGATTAAGTCATTGATAATTGTGCAGTGATGATTTTAACTTTAGGAGACTAGAGAATCAAGCATGATGAGTCTATTTTCAAAAAATTAAAATTTTATTAGGTTGTCTATCTGAATCTAATTATTACCTTGAAGTTTGAAATTTATAAGGTTGATATCAAAAACCCATAATTTTTGTGAGATCTTGAGCCTTTTAGAGCATACATTCTTTTCGTGCTCACTTTTTGATTATGAGTGTGTTAACATTGATTTGTTATTCTAGAACTTGCTTCGATTATACATATCGAGACCACATTAATTGATTTGATATACTGAGATGATAAAGGCACTTAGGATCTAACCCACTGACTCCACTGAAAAGCCTACCCTCACAATTAACCCTTAGTGAACCCTTTTGATCCTAACAACCCTTTTATTGACTCACCCACTAATATTACCTCAAAACCCATCTTGCATTTGTTATCACCATTCCTTGAGTCCCTTTTTGTCGGGATTTGATTTTGAACAGTTGCCTAACTATGTTCTATTTTTCAATTGTTAAAGTTCTTTCTTATTATTGTAATGATTTGTTCTTAAAAAAAATCAAAGTGTATTCATCATTAGTTCTATAATTAGGTGAGCTTATACGTTTAAATTCCACATCTTGAGAAGAAGCTCATGTTATGAGATTTTAGTTGATGTAATTATTTAGGAATAATTCATTTTTTCTAGTTAGGTAAATTGCCAATTCAATCTCGATTCTAACCCTCTTAATTCAACCTTTATCCACACCTTTAACTTAAGCCTCGTTACAACCCTGTTAAAGACCTTTTGATTTGTGTATCATCTCATTTTACAGTGGTGGAGATTTGATTTTCAGGAAAGTCTATGGGATTAACTTTTCGTGTTTGACTTTTGAGTGCTTAATTTTGAACCTTAAACACTTTGAATGATTTGAGTGAATCTTTAGTGAGGATGTCAACTCTTGTCGATTTTGAATTGAAGGTAATTATTTAGGTAAGGGGAAACACATATGTTTTTATGCTACAAAAACTATGACTTTGATTGTTTGAATCTTTAGGATCCTTCTATTTAAACTATCAATGTATGAATTATCTTTGAATTATGATGAAACACTATTGATGAATGTTATGAATCAAGGAAGTTCATTTTAATTGTGAGTTGAGAATTTTTCTTGAGGACAAGCAAATGCTTAAGTGTGGGGGTATTTGATAAACCGTAGTATATACATATTTTAGTCCCACATTTAGCATACTTTTGGATGATTTATTCCCTTAATTGTGGAATTTGGGGCTCTTAATCCTTTAATTTCATGTTTTATACTTAGGAGAGCACCGGAGGATGAAGAGAACAAGAAACGGGCCTAAAACGGAGTGAATGGTACAAATTACAAAATTGACACGGCCTGGGCCCAAGACCACACGGCCGTGCCTCCTTAACAGGCCTGAACACGGCCTAGCCTCGACTCACATGGGCGTGTGCCATAGTTGTGTCCCTGACGTGACTTGCTTGAATTTCATTCGGATTAGGGTACTTAGAGGCAAAGAAAGCCATTCCAAAAGCCTATATAAACACCCTAGAGGCCAACCTTTAGGGCGCATCCAGTTAGGCCGAAGAGTCGAGCTAGAGAGGCCAGAATTTTGGAATTTACTCTAAAAAATCCAGTTGATTCATCTTAAGAAGCCGGAGTTATCCTCAAGACGGAGGATCTTCCCTTCAATCTCCTTCAGGGGGTTTTAGGGTTTTTCTTATGTTTTGTTTTCTATTTTCTTCTGAGATGTTTTCTTTTATTATTATGAACTAAACCCTCAAATACCTGAGGGGGATGAAACCTAAGACGAATCTTGTTATTGTTTTCTGAATTATATGATAAATACTTGATTTGTTCTTAATTATGTGTTCTTAATTCTTGCTTTGATATTTCAGGATATTAATTCAAGTATTGATGTGCTTAGGCAGAGGAGGAATAGAACCTGTCTAATAGTGTAACATCCGGGATTTAGGGGTCTTGCATTTTACTTCATATCTATGTGTTGGTATGCTTTGTATGACTGTTTGAGTGTGTCTGGGGCTTCGGGAAACCTTGAGGTTAAGCCGGAGCCTTAGTGAAATTTTTGGTTCTAAGTTGTTAGGGGAGAGCTAGTGGAGCCAGGCTTTAAAGGATTAAACTTTGAGGTTGTTGACATAAGTGAAGAGGTGGTGTAGTGGCAGGGAGGCGTCACTTTGGGGAGGTTGGAGGTTGCGTCAGAAGGGAGCTACAAGGGGGAAGGAGTTCGAGCTGCATGGATAGCATTTTTGGAGTTTATTTTGCGCTTGGAGAGGTAAGTGATGGATTCGGCAAGGGCACTTAAGGGGAGGTTTGAAAGGGTCAAAATTTTATGAATGGGTGGTGGAGAGTGATCAAGGGAGGTTGAAACATTCAAACTTGTTTGAATGGCAGGGTGTGAGTGAATTGATGAGGAAATTAAGGGAGTGGGAGAGGAGATGAAGCGGTTGGCCGAATATGGGGTTCTAGGGGGTGTTTCAATTTAGGAGTGTGGGTGCCAAAATTTGGAGAGGCTAGTTAGGAGTGGTGAGCTCTCTTTTGTCATTAGGATGCCAATCATTTTTCTTTGAGGTGCCGAATTCTCTCAACCATTTCTCCTTTTCAGCACAGTGTGTGTAGGGCCGAAAGTTAGAAGGCACTCTTTTCCTTTCTTTTCTTTTCTTTCGAGCATTTCCTCTCTTGTCGAATTCTTTTAGCATCCATTTCTTTTCTTCTGATCTTCTTTCATTCTCTAAAGCTGAATCCTCTACCATTCTTCTCTCAATTTTCCACCTTCACTTAGTTGCTTCATAAACCGAACCTTAACCCTCTCACCCTCTCTTTTACATTTTGGTAACCTGAAGTGATTACTTCACCCTCAAAAGCCGAAACCATCCTATTCTTCTTGTGGTCGAATAAGCTTCCCATTGGCTGAACCATAGCCGAACCTTCTAATCATCTCCATTCTTTCTTTTTCTTCTTCTATTTGTTGTTCCCCAAGCCTCATCCCTTGGCCAAATCTGTCAAAACCGAATCCCCCTCTCTCGTGTGGTGACTCTCTTCATTTGGTAATCTTTAGAGGAAGGGTCGTCACTCATCTTCTACCAAGTCTTTCAATCAGTTTCTAGTGGTAGTGGTAAGGGGTTCTCTTCTCTATGAACCTTTCTCTTTCTCTCTTTGCTTTGCCGAAACCAAAAGCCTAACTCTGTTTCTTATGTGTGGTCAAATCTATGAAGGGCTTGACTTCGGGTCTTTTTGAGTTTAGCCAACGTGAAGGGTATTGAGGATCTTTCGGGGTTCGGTCAACCAGAGTAAGTGAGTTACAATATTCGTTTGGCTGAAGGCCACTTCTTTTGTACCATAAGTCATTAGGCCGAATCTAATATGGGTTATGTAGGGGCTTCGGCGATCTTTTAGTTCAAGTGTAGACCCTCCGGGTTCTGTCAATTTTGGTAAGGGGTATTCGATTAAAGTATTTATTTAGTTTCATTATTATCTGAATCAACGTCGTAACCAAGTCTTTTGACCAAGATCGTATTTTATGGATTCGAGAACCGATCAAGTGAAAGAAGGGGTTGGACACGTAGTCCCTACCCCTAAGTTCTAGAGACGAGCAGTTTCAGCGGTTTGAGATTGGCTGCCGGGTTGTGGGCCAGCATCTGAAAAAGACAAGTAGATCGCTGTGATCTCTTCGAGTGAGGACGTTAGGGAGATCGATAGTTTAGTTCTCCAAGTTTGCAGGTGTGTAATTATCACACTAATCCTTTAATTTTATAAATATATGTGTTGTGCTTGGAAGCCGGAAATAGCGGCAGTGGAGGGTGATTTGCCTATGTTGGGTAATCAGTAAACCAGGTTAGTATACTATTTACATTAATAATTGTGGGTAAGCTGTTGTGGACATATGTGAGTATGAAATATGTATATTTATGTCTATCATGTTGCCTATCTGTCGTATTATGTTATATGTGCATGGGTTCTGGGATATAAATGTTAAAAGGGGAAGTGTATATATATGTGGGTGACTTTGTCACGATTAATGATGGCCCCGAGCCTCATTGTGGGAATTGTGATTTAATCACGTGGATTCAGTGGCTAGACCACTTATGTGGACTTCGAGCAGTGTGTCTGTCAGCATGACTGCTGAAGAGGTGTGTAGCGGATGGAGGGTTGATTGTAGAAATCCCCAGGTGTGTATGAGGATGGATGTACGGAGTGGTGTGTAGAGGATGGACATTAGGTTGGGTTGGGCCATCATGTTGAACATTTGTGCATAGTATGATGTCTTGATGATGATTTTGGGCCAAGCCCACTTGTGGAATGTGGCAGTATAATTGCACACTGAGTCTGGTGACTCACCCTGTTTTCCTTAACACTTCGCAGGTAGCTCATGACTCTTTGGACTGGGCTGGAAAGGACTCGATGTGGCCATGCGGGAGTTGATTTAGTAAACTTTATTTTAAACTATTATTTGAAATTTTCTTTTGGGATATTTTCAGTATGTAATAAGGCCACGCTAGACTTGGTAAATTTCAGATTTATAAGTTAAATTCATTATTTAATATTTATCTAGAAATGACTATATTAAAATTTTTGACATGGGATTTAAAATAGAGCTTTCAAAACTTGGGTAATATAAAAACAACCGTTTTTCTTGTATCAATAAGGGTGATAAGCATAATCTAACTCAACTCTGGAATTTTTCCTTCAACTTCAAATCACTGATTTCGAAACCGCCCCTCAAGTGGAAAGTTTTTATAACTTACGACATTTTCTGACATTAGAATTGAAAATTCATTTTTACCCCTTTTTCCTGATAACATGCCAGATCCGGTCGTGGTGTTTGGGCCGGGTTTGGGGTGTTACAAATAGTAGATCTAGTATAATTAAGCGAAGTTGATCGCAACCCTAAAGATAATATGACTAAAATCTGCCGGATTAAGTTCAAACCTAATATGGGAGTCCATAGATCGAGTTAATATAATTCTAAAGGCTTTAATTAGAAAGAGATTTCAACTAATCAACCTAGAGTTAGACGTTAGTAGCCTTGAGAGAGGTATTAATATAAATTAGGGAATCCTATGATCAAGTCAAGTGAATAAATCGTCTGGTTCAGAGTTAAATAACAAGTGAAGTCTAGGTGGATTCTGATAAACTGTAAAAGTAACACATTTTAGGCCCACATTTAGCATGCTTTTGGATGATTTAAGCCTTGAATTGTGTAATTTGGTGCTCTTAATCCTTTGTTTTCATGTTTTATACCCAGGAGAGCACCAAAGGATGAAAAGAACGAGAAACGGGCCCAAAATGGAGTAAATGGGCCATATCACGAAATCCACACTGCCTGGGCCCAAGACCACATGGCCCTGCCTCATTCAATAGCCTCGAATACGACCTGACCACGACTTACACGGGCATGTGCCACTGGCGTGTGCCACGGGCGTGTCCCTGCCATGGCTAAGAGAAATTTCACTCGGATTAGGATACTTAGGGGCGAAGAAACACATTCAAAGCCTATATAAACACCCTAAGTATAACCTAAAAGGGGGGAACCCAAGGCTTTAGTCAAGGGGCGTCTAGTTAGGCCAAAGAGGGCAGATTTGTGGGGATTTACTCGAAGATAGCCAGTTGATTCATCTCAAGAAGCCGAAATCATACTCAAGACGAAGGATTTCTCCTTCAATTCCTTCAGGGGGTTTTAGGAATTTCTTATGTTTTGTTTTATCTTTTCTTCTAAGATGTTTTCTTTTATTATTATGAACTAAACCCTTAGATACCTGAGGGGGATGAAACCTAAGATAAATCTTGTTATCGTTTGCTGAGCTATATGATAAATATTTGACTTGTTCTTAATTATGTGTTTTTAATTCTTGTGTTGATATTTTTGGGATATTAATTCAAGTATGATGTGCTTAGGTGGAGGAGCAAAAGTCCCTGCCTAAGAGTAGATCTAGCATAATTAAGCGGAGTTGATCGCACGCCTAGAGATAGGGTGACGAGATTTTGTCGGATTAGGGTGAAACCTAATATGGGAGTCCATAGATCGAGTTAATGCAATTCTAGGGGTTTTAATTAGAAAGAGATTTCAATTAATCAACCTAGGGTTAGACGTTAGTCACCTCGAGAGAGGGATTAATATAACTTAGGGAATCTTACGGATCAAGTCAAATGAATAAATTGTCTGGTTCAAAGTTAGGTAACAAGTAAAGTCTAGGTGGATTCTTCCTTGGGAATCGTCTTAATGAATTGGTTTTTCCTCAAAGTTAATTTCCCAATTTCATTCTTCTTTATCTTAGAGTCTTTAATTTAGTTGTTAGTTAATTTTAGATTAGATAAAAATTCATTTAATTCTTAGGCTAAATAATAAAAAGAGAGTTAGTATTAGTACTTTTGGTTCCTTTGGGTTCGACAATCCGGTCTTGCCTCACATCGTTGTCATAGTTAGTTTCCAGGTTCGATCATTCTTTATATAAAATTTAATACTTTGACATAGCATAAAACAACGATCAAGTTTTTGGTGCCGTTGCCGAGGAACTAAAATATTAAAAAAGCTCAATTTTTATTACTTTAGCCATTTTTATTTGTTGCAATTTATTTTATTTTTAACTTTGCTAAATTTTCTTTCTTTTGTTCCTTTCAGGTACCTCTAGTTTATGACTAGAAGGAACTCGACAGGACCCCTACTTTACGACAGTGATATTGAAGGTACCGTTCGCAGGAATCGCAGAGAAATAAGGCGAAGCTTAAACTACATAGAAGAAGAGCAAGAAGCCGAAATCAATACCACCGAAGATATGGCTGAGAATAATCTGCTACCTCTAGAGATGGCCGAAAATCATGCTCCTCGAACTATGTATGATTATGCTAAACCTAGTTTAACAGGAACTGAGTCAAGTATTGTTAGGCCTACTATTGCTACAAATAATTTTGAACTGAAACCTAACACTATAAAGATGATACAACAGTTTGTTTAGTTTGATGGTTTGTAGGATGAGGATCCTAACACACACCAAGCGAATTTTCTAGAATTCTGTGATACCTTCAAGATAAATGGCATTTCTGATGATGCTATCTGTCTTCGGTTATTTCCTTTTCTTTGAGAAATAAAGCCAAACAGTGGTTGCATTCCCTTCCACGAGGGTTAATCACTACATGGGATCAAATGACCGAGAAATTTTTATTAAAATATTTTCTGTCGGCCAAAATGGCCAAGTTAAGGAATGATATCTTTTCTTTTCTGTAGATGGATTTAGAGACACTTCACTATGCATGGGAAAGATACAAAGATTTGTTGAGGAGGTGCCCACACCACGGATTACTTTTGTGGCTACAGGTCCAAACTTTCTATAACGGTGTGAACCCTTCAACAAGGCAATTAATCGATTCAGCCGCCGACGGAACTCTGAATAACAAAACTCCTGAAGCAGCCTACGAGCTTATAGAGGAAATGTCATTGAATAACTATCAGTGGCAAGTCACAAGGACAAGGCCAACAAAAGCAGCTAGAGTTTTCAACCTCGACGTAGTAACCATGCTATCAAATCAGGTAGAGATGTTACATAAAAAATTTGATGGTTTATATGGTTCTTCGCAGGCACATCCAGTTATGCAGTGCGACGCAAGTAGAGGAGTGGCGAATCCTGAGTACCCACCCTACGGACAGGGCATGGAGAGCGAACAAATGAACTATATGGGTAACAATTTCTGATCTAACAATAACCCTTATAGTAATACTTATAATCTAGGTTGGAAGAACCACCCCAATTTCTCATGGGATGGTCAAGGAAATCAAAGGCAACAAACATCCCAAAACTTTCAACAACAGCCCTACCCACAGGAAAACAAGTCGAACCTCGAGGAGATGCTGACAAAATTCATAGCAGCCACAGAAACACGTTTCCAAAATCAACAAGCATCGATTCAAAGGATCGAGAATCAGTTAGGGCAACTTGCTAAGCAGATCTCTGAAAGACCACAAAGAAGCCTACCAAGCAACACCGAGACTAACCCAAAGGAGCAAATTCAAGCCATAATAGCTCATGATAGTGAAGGGTTAGACGAGCCCAATTTAAGGCAAAAGAATGTGGTAGAAGAAGTTAAGGTTGAGGTAAACCCAAAACCGGTAATCAAAGAGTACCAACCTCGCATACCATATCCCGAAGCGATAACGAAAGACGACACAGAGGAACAGTTCGGTAAGTTTCTTAAACTCTTAAAGAAATTACATATTAACTTACCATTTCTTGAAGCTCTTTTGCAGATGCCAGATTCTAGGAAAGTTTTAAAGAAGCTACTGACAAATAAGCGAAAGATAGACAAGGAATCACATGTGGAACTGAATACAGTGTGCTCAGTAATGTTGCAAAATAAACTACCACGAAAATTAAAAGATCCAGGGAGTTTTACAATTCCATGCTTAATTACTAGTTTATCTATTGATAATGCGTTAGCTGACCTAGGGGCAAGCATAAATGTCATGCCTTATAAAATGTTTAAACAACTAGGTCTAGGGAAGCCCAAACAAACTAGGATGAGCATTCAACTAGCTGATAAAACTATTAGAATTCCTAGGGGTATAATTGAAGATGTACTAGTGAAAATCAATAAATTCGGATTCCCAGTAAAATTTGTCTTTTTAGACATGGATGAGCACAACACGATTCCCCTAATTTTAGGAAGACCATTTTTAGCAATTGCCAGGACTAAAATTGATGTCGACGCAGGTGAACTCATACTCTGTGTAGGTGACGAGACAATCACTCTTCAAGCTCTCGATTCAGCTAGGACATTGAATAATCAAGGTGAGAAAGTAAATGTTATAGATAACCATTCGGTTAACCCTTCTTTTCAGGATTCACCACAAAAGAACACAAATGAACCTGATCCTAGATCCAGTGCCAACAAGGAAATAACTCATGAGGAACAGGGGATTCAAATCGATGAACTAGAAGAGTGAAAGACACATCTCAAAGAAAAACTAGGGATACATGAAGCAAAACCAAAGCCACTCTACGAGACAGACAAGTTCAAAATTGGAGATCAAGTATTGATAGAAAAAGCAGAGCCACGAATACCTCCTCCTGATCCTAACACAAACAAAGAAATCCCTTTTAAGGTAATCTACGTTTTCCCATACCGAACAGTCGAGGTAAGTAATCCTATTTTTGGCACTTTGAAAATAAACGCCACTCGTCTTACACTCTACCATGATAATGGAACTGCTAGCATGAGGAAGGACTTTCAACTCCTCAAACCACCATGAATATGCGAATAATAGGTAAGTCTAGCTTAAGACTATAAACGAGCGCTTCTCGGGAGGCAACCCGAGCACTAACTCTATTAAATTTTACATTCCTTTAATTTTTTTTATTTTTTATTTTTTTATTTCTACTCCTGCATCTAATTATAAACTAACCAAAAGTGCAGATTTTCAAGCCACACGGCCTTACACACGACCGTGGCCATGGCCGTGTGGATGCACCGAATCTCCGTACTGATATGGCAAAGATGGTACGAGTCAAAACAAATCATATCTTTGAGTCACGGACTCCAACTACCACGCCACAGCCGTGCGATGCAGCCGTGGCAGACACTGTTAGATCATACAAGGGCGTGGAGACCTGAACATGGGCGTGGGAGAAGCGAACAAAGCAAAACACGGCCGTGCGATACGGCCATGTGACGCCACACACCCATGGTACACAGGCGTGGGGAGGCACCAAACCCCAAATTTCTATTTAAACCACCCACCCCTCCCCTCCCATACCACTTTATTTTCCTTCTCCTTCTCAAACCCTTTCATACTCCTCTTCTCTAATATTTTCCCCAACCATCGAGCCACACCACAACTATGTTGAAGAAGCGGAAGGATCCAAACACAATCCCCCGTGGGAGACAAATATACATAAGTTCATGTTGGCCGCTTGATCGCTAGAATCAGAGTCTTTAAAATTTATAAAGAGAATGATCAAACCTGGAAACTAACTCTGATAACGATTGAAGGCAAATGTACCTATCGAACAGTAGTATAGCTTAGGCAAGACCGGATTATCGAACCCAAAGGAACTAAAAGTACTAATACTAACTTTCTTTTTATTATTTAACCGAAAATTAAGTGAAGTTGCTTTAATATAATCTAAACTAATTACTAAACCAAAGACACAAAGACAAAAAGGACGAATTGGGAAAATAACTTAAGGAAAAACTCAGTTGATTAAGACGATACCCTCAGAAAGAATCCACCTAGACTTCACTTGTTATTTAACCCTAAACCATACGATTTATTCACTTAGCTTGATCCGTAAGACTCCCTAACGTATATTAAACCCATTCTCGAAGCGAATAACATCTAACCCTAGGTTAATTAACGGAAATCTCTTTCTCGAATAATAACCCCCTAAAATAGCAGTAAATCGATCTATGGACTCCCATATTAGGTTTCACCGTAATCCGGCAAAATCTCGTCACCTTATCTCTAGGCGTGCGATCAACTCCGTTTAATTATGCTAGATCTACTCTTAAGCAGGGTCTATTCCTCTTCCACCTAAGGACATCAAATATGGATTAAGCTTGCATAATTAAGAACAAACTAAGTATTTATCATATAATTCAAAAATTAATAACAAGATTCATCTAGGTTTCATGTAACACCCCAAACCCGTCCCATACACCACGACTGGATCTGGCATGTCACTAAGTAGACTTTGTAAACACGGTGCGATCTTGAAAAAAACCTTTTGCAAAAAATTCGAGTTTAGCGTTTGTTTAGTAAACCTAGTAGCTTTATGTTAAACGAGTTGTGTATTTGCCAAATTCCTCAAAAACAATTGACCATTCAAACTCGTGTTGTCTGTTTAAGTTAGGAAAACTTTGTTACCAAAACGGTGAATTACTTAATAGGTAGTCGCAAGAAAACTTTGTTGTCATTGTGTTTTTTTTAAAACATATAGTTATTACGTTTGGTTGTTTAACTCGAGTGTCTAAAACTTAATAAAAATCCCAAATTTAGAACCCATCAATCAGTGGCCTTATTACAACGTAGAATACCAAACCAGTTATTAAAGATAAATAAATAAAGTCTTTACTGAAATGCGAAAACCATGCATGGCCACCTCCTGCTCATCTCCAACCCGGTCCACTGCACTACGTGCTACCTGAAAATGTTAAAGAATTGGGTGAGTCATAGAACTCAGTGTGCAACACTCACGCACCATAGATTTGGGCCTTAGCCCTGCAGAACAGAGTAGCAAATAATGCACATACAGATGGTAATGCAAAACCCAATCCCAGCCTAAGTTTCCATCCGCTACACACCCCCATACCAGCCGATCACACCAATGGGGATTTCTACAATCAACCCTCACCGATACACACCATCGATGGCAGTCATGCTGCTCATCACCAGAATTGTGACATAGTCACCAGAATAGATCGTGGCAGAGCCACTACAACAGATCGTGGCAGAGCCACTGTAGCACTTCCCCTTTCATCACATATTCCCAACCCCATGCAACATAAGATACAGATGTTTGAATGTAACAGATTACAACAAGCGTGTACAGAATACCCATAACATGGATCGAATTATTTCATCATAACCTCTTACTTTATCAGAACAGAAGTCACTAACCTGATGTTTTGCTTACACCCTCCACAGGTGTCACAATAGCCTTACCGAACTTTCGGTATTTAACAGAATATGATAATCATATTAACATAGCATTAAAGATGGTGTGAGTAGTTACACACCTGATTACGTGCAAAACTAAGCTATCTACGACGCTGCTATCACTAGTTGAAATCACGGCGATCTACCTACTACTCTGCTCAGAAGCTGGCCCACAACCTGGTGGCCAATCACGAACTGCAGACACTGCTCTCCTCTTGAACTTAGGGATCGAACCCGGAGGTTTACTTCCCTCCACAATCTGCGTATTTCTTGCATCCATCAAAAGCCTCGGTCAAAAACCCACTACGAAAGATACGATTGAGTATCCCTAAACAAGATTAAAACGACAGGTAAACGCTAAACCGATTACAAGAACCACTAGAAGGAATCTCCTTACCTAACTTGACAAAAGCCGAAGCTTTTGGCTTGATTCACCAGTCAAGCAAATCCTGAATACCTACAAACCGAACTCGACACCACTTCCACCTATAATCGACCAATCATCCAAGCATCAGGCCAAATAGCCATTCAGCTTTGGCTTCCCTAAAACCGAAAGAGATAACGAAATAGGAGAACACTACCTAACTTAACCCCTCTGAGGATTCGGCACCCACTAACAAGGCAGAGAGAATTCGGCAGACTCTGAGATGATGATTCGGCCAAACCACAGAATAGAGGAGAAATGGATGCAAACCGAAAATAAAACAAAAGAACCCTATTGGAGGCTTAGGAGTTTCGGTTTTCTGAGAAAATATAATGAAGAAAAGAGAAGACGTAAAAGAAATAGAAGGAAATGAGAAGGTGATATGAATGGTGGAAAGAAATAAGAGTTTCGGCAAGGGCTTAGATAGATTCGGCTTTTAGTGAGCAGAGAAGGAACAACACTAGACAATAGAGATCAAAAAGATTCGACTAGAAAGGAGTTTCAAACAGGAAAAGAAAAGATGAAAAGAGAGGGAGAAATAATGATTTCAGCTTTTGGGAGTGAGAAAAAAAAGGAAGAATGAAAGAGATGTGCACCCTTGGTCTTCTAGTTTTGGCTAGAGGTCAGAAGAAGAGAAGAGTGGAAACTGTTTAGGTGATTTCGGCAAGAAAGAAAATAAGACGAGAACTAAAAATGTGAAGTACATACCATAATACCGAAAAACCACTACACACTAGCAACCTAAACACAAAATTTCGGCACCCTCACCCCATGCAAAAACAAAACCAATTTCTCCCCTTACTAGGACTTTGAAATTCGGCCAACACCTCCAAAAGCCATCAACTCCCCTTTTTGCTCCTACTTTTCCTCCCATCCACTCATTTGAATTAGAAGACCAATTCAAATTTCTGCCAATACCTCCTAGCCACTTATTTTAAATTCCAAGTCTCCATCCACCAACCACCCTGAAGAGTCCCAATGGAAGCCACCTCCTCAGCCTCCTGACGCAAAAAGAGACTCCCAAAAGCTGCCAATGTGCCTTGAACCCTGGACCTCCCTCCTACATGTGGCGTGATTCCCTTGCATGCTGTGTGGCGTTCCCTTGCCACTCTTCCACTGCACTCCTTTGTATCGCCAAACGCGAACTAAAATCCCTTAAGTCCTACCCTATTCTGCTATCCCCTTATAGGTACCCAAAACTAAAATTTCACCCAGGCTTCGGCTTAACCCCAAGCCTTCCTGGGGCCCCCTAAGACAACCAAACAACAAGCATAACATATCGATAAGCAGGAAACATACAAGATGAACAGCCCCCAAATCCCGGATGTTACAGTTCTACCCCTTTAAAATAATTTCGACCTCGAAATTACCTGCTCAAAAGAGGTGCGGGTACTGCTGTCGCATCACATCCTCTGGTTCCCATGTCGCTTCCTCTGAACCATGATTTCGCCATAACATCTTTACCAACGGAACGGACTTCCTCCGCAATACCTTGACGCCCCGATTCAAGATCTGCACTGGTTCCTCCTCAAAAGATAAGTCTGGACTTACCTCAATTTCCTCTACTGGCACAACATGAGACGGATCCGAACGATAGCGTCTAAGCATGGAAATATGAAATACGTCATGGATCTGACTCAACTCTGAAGGTAACTCGAGCTGATAGGCTACCGGTCCCACTCGCTTCAACACCCGATAAAGCCGGATAAACCTGGGACTCAACTTGCCTTTCCGACCAAATCTTAGCACTTTCTTCCATGGCGACACCTTTAAGAAAACCTTGTCACCTACCACAAATTCTATATCTCTCCGCTTCAGATCAGCATAGGACTTCTATTTGTCTGAAGTTTTTTTCAATCGAGCTCGAATCAACTTAACCTTGTTCTCTGTTTCAGCAACCAACTCGGGACCCAACAACTGACGCTCACTCAACTCTGTCCAACACGTAGGTGTACGACACTTCCGACCATACAATGCCTCATAAGGCGCCATCTGAATACTCGACTGATAGCTGTTGTTTATACACGAATTCTGCCAACGGTAGAAATTCCTCCCAACTACCCCTGAAGTCCAGAACACAGCCCCTCAACATATCCTCCAAAATCTGAATTACTCTCTCTGACTGTCCATCAAACTGTGGATGAAACGCTATACTGAAGTCCAACTTAGTACCCAAAGCTTGATGCAATGCCTTCCAGAACCTTGAAGTGAATCTAGGATCCCTGTCTGAGATGATAGACACTGGTACCCCATGCAACCTTACAACCTCCACCACATACAGCTTAGCCAACCTTTGCAGAGAATAATCAACCCGGACTGGTATGAAATGAGTAGACTTCGTCAAACGGTCAACAATCACCCAAACCGAATCCTTCTTAGTAGGCGTAAGAGGTATCCCACTAACAAAATCCATCGTGATCCGTTCCCACTCCCACTGCGAAATCTTCACCGGTTGCAACAACCCTGAAGGCAACTGATGCTCTGCCTTTACCTGCTGACACGTCAAACACTTGCTCACAAACTCAGTTACTTCTCGCTTCAATCTCGGCCACCAAAACTGTTCCCGCAAATCCTAGTACATCTTGCTACCTCCAGGATACATAGCGTATGGACTGTTGTGTGCTTCCTGAAGTATCATCTGCCTCAACTCCACATCTTTCGCCATGCAGACCTTCCCACGAAAACACAAAACTCCATCATTGCTCAAACTATAATCCTCCAAACCTCTATCTTGTACCTGTAGGAGTCGAGCGCTCCAGACATCATCTAACAACTGTTTCTCTTTAACCTGATTCACCCATGTCGGCTTCACTTGCAGCTCCGCTAATAAACTTTCGTCATCATACAAACTAAGGTGGGCAAACATTGCTCTTAATTCAGATATTACCTTACGGCTCAACGCGTCTGCCACCACGTTAGCCTTACCGGGATGGTACTCAATCGAGCATTCATAGTCCTTTAATAGCTCGATCCACCTTTTCTGTCTTAGATTCAACTCCTTTTGGGTAAGGAGGTATTTCAGACTCTTGTGACCCGTGTAGACAATAGACTTCTCCCCATACAAGTAATGTCTCCAAATTTTCAGAGCAAAAACCGCTGAAGCTAGCTCCAAATCATGTGTCGGATAATTCACTTCATGAGGTCTCAACTGTCGAGAAGCATACGCTACCACCTTCCCCTCTTGCATCAACACACATCCTAACCCTGTATGTGATGCATCACAATAAATAATAAACTCCTTCCCTGCCTCAGGCTGAATCAAAATCGAAGCTTCTGTCAGAATCCTCTTTAACTTCTCAAAACTTTCTTGCTGCTTGTCTGACCAAACAAACGGAACCCCTTTCCTTAAAAACTTGGTTAACGGTGCCGCAATTAGAGAGAACCCCTCCACAAATATTCGGTAATACCAGCTAAACCAAGAAAACTCCGAACCTCCGCCACAGATTTAGGTGGTTTCCAGTTCAACACAGTTTCAACCTTCCGAGGGTCCACCCTGATCCCCTCAGCTGACACCACATGACCCAAAAAGGTAACTTCCCTTAGCCAAAACTCGCACTTACTAAACTTTGCGAACAACAGCTTCTCCCTCAGAATTTGCAAAACCACTCGAAGATGCGAGTCATGCTCCTTCTCGAACTTCAAGTACACCAGAATGCCGTCTATAAACACCACGACGAACCAGAATGCGAGTCATGCGAGTCATGCTCCTCCTCGAGTCATATCCATAAACGTTGCTGGCGTATTGGTTAGTCCAAACGGCATCACCAAAAATTCGTAATGACCATAGCGAGTGCGAAACGCCGTCTTATGAATATCCGCCTCCTTGACCTTAAGCTGGTGATACCCCGACCTCAAATCTATCTTGGAGAAGACCGAAGCCCCTTTGAGCTGGTCAAGCAAGTCATCTATCCTTGGCAACGGGTACTTGTTCTTGATCGTCAACTTATTCAACTGACGGTAATCAATACACATTCACATTGATCCATCCTTCTTCTTAACAAAAAGCACGAGTGCTCCCCAACGCGATACACTTGGCCGGATAAAACCCCGGTCCAGCAACTCCTAAATCTGCATTTTTAGCTCCACTAACTCTTTCGGCGCCATCCTATACGGAGCAATAGACACTGGCGCTGTTCCTGGTAGAAGGTCAATACCAAACTCCACCTCACGATCTGGAGGCAATCCTGGAAGCTCCTCTGGAAACACATCGGTAAATTCTATCACCGTTCGAACATCCCCCACAACTGATTCCTTGGCCTCCAAAGCACAAACATGAACCATGAATGCCTTACATCCCTTTCTCACCATTCTCTCGGCCTTCAACACAGATACCACATTGGATAGATAATCCATTCTCTCACCTATCACCACCACCTCTAAACCCTCTACGATTCTCAACACCATACGCTTGGCTGCACAGTCCAAATTTGCTTGATACTTCACTAGCCAATCCATTCCTAGGATCAAATCGAACTCTCTGAACGGCAGTTCCATCAGATCAGCCCGAAAAACTACCCCTTGAACCTCCAGGGGTACATCCTTATACAGTTCGTTCACTACTACAGTTTGTCCTAGAGGGCTCACTACAGTCATCTCCCTAGAAGAAGTCTAATAGAGTAAGTTCAAAGTCCCAGCTATAGCACTAGTGACATAAGAGTGCATCGAACCAATATCAATCAAGGCAGTATAAGGCGAACCATAAATTAGAAACGTACCGGTTATGACATCTGGTGCGTCGCCCTCCTCTCGACGCCTAGCTACATAGACCAACCCAGGCTGTCTTGCATCAGTGTTACTAGGACCCCTACCAGGTGCTCCACGGCCCCGACCAAAACCATTACCTCCTCTGGCTGGGCCACGACCCCTCGGTAGTGGCTGACCACCTCTCCTGACCTGATCATAATCTTGCCCCGTTGGCTGTGTCTGATCCACCTGTGGACAATCCTTAATCATATGCTCCATAGACCCACACCTGAAACATCCTCTGGTTCTTTTTCTGCACTCCCCAAAATGCACCTTCCCACACAAAGCACATGGTTGATGCTGACCCCCTGCAACAGATGTCGGAGCACGAACCGGACCACTAGACCTAAGCCTTTTCTGAAAACCCCCAGATGAACTTGACGACCCAAAACTCCTCTTATTCCTACCCCGATCCTTATCCCTATCCTGTCTTTCGGTCTGCATCACCTCCTCAGCTATCTTAACTTTCTCAACCAAAACAGCAAAGTCTCTCTCCCGCTGCGGCGCTATCAACACCCTTAACTCATTCCGCAGTCCATCCTCGAACCGTACACAACGTTCATAGTCAGTCGCTACCATACCCCGAGCGTAACGGCTCAAACGCAGAAACTCTGCCTCGTATTTAGCCACGGTTTTGCTCCCTTGCACCAAATTCAAAAATGCCTTCCTCTGGGCATCCAATAGCTGGCCCCAACGTACTTCCCCTGAAATGACACCTTGAAGAAATCCCAGTCAATCCGGTCCGCTGGAGTACCCTCTTTCACCGTGAGCCACCACTAATAGGCCTCGTCCCGGAGAAGAGATACCACCCCTTTTAACTTCTCCTCCACCGTGAAGTCGAGATCATCCATTATACGCTCGCTTGCCTCTAACCAATACTCAGCTGTATTAGGAGCTACACCAGAAACGCCCCTGAACATCTCTGCTCCATTGGCTCGTAGCCGTTCAGACACCGATTTCCGAGCCCCAGCACTCAAACCTGCTCCGGCAACTCTCTCCAAAACCAGTAGCATTGCTTGAGACACCACATCGTCTCCACCTGTTTGGTCCCGATACTCTGCTTCTGCCGCTGGCGGTAATGGCACTTCATTCTCTGACCCATGACCAGACCCTACTGGTTCCAACACTGCCATCCTGCCTCTACCGTGTCCACGCACATTACGTCCACGTCCTCTACTACTCATCTCTACCGTATCGTCTTAATCTAATTCAGAAATTTTATGCATTAGCAACTCTTTTCACTTGTTTATTAAAGAGAAATTTTATGAAATATAATTACGAGTAGTTTCCACGATTCGCACACACCCTAAAAGTCTCCATTTCTACAGTGTAGTTCCTTAGTTCTAACATCCATGGCAATATATCCACACACATACAATTCAAACTTAATCAGAAACTTACCTGGCGGACTTGGGCCGGAGACGCAGGAGCCATGCAGAAAAAATCATGTATTTCATTTTACTACGTTTTAAAAACCATTTTTAGAAAAAATTTTGAACCCAAAACCAAAAGTTGAGCTTTTGAACCGGGCTCTGATACTAAATTGTAACACCCCAAACCTGGTCCATATACCACAACCGGATCTGGTATGTCACTAAGTAGACTTTGTAAACACGGTGCGATCTTGAAAAAAACTTTTGCGAAAAATTCGAGTTAAGCGTTTCTTTAGTAAACTTAGTAGCTTTATGTTAACCGAGTTGTGTATTTGCCAAATTCCTCAAAAATAATTGACCATTCAAACCTGTGTTGTCCGTTTAAGTTAGGAAAATTTTGTTGCCAAAACGGTGAATTACTTAATAGGTAGTCGCAAGAAAACTTTGTTGTCTTTGTGTTTTTTTTAAAACATATAGTTATTACGTTTGGTTGTTTAACTCGAGTGTCTAAAACTTAATAAAAATCCCAAATTTAGAATCCATCAATCAGTGGCCTTATTACAACGTAGAATACCAAACCAGTTATTAAAGATAAATAAATAAAGTCTTTACTGAAATGCGAAAACCATGCATGGCCACCTCGTGCTCATCTCCAACCCAGTCCACTACACTACGTGCTACCTGAAAATGTTAAAGAATTGGGTGAGTCATAGAACTCAATGTGAAACACTCACGCACCATAGATTTGGGCCTTAGCCCTGTAGAACAGAGTAGCAAATAATGCACATACAGATGGTAATGCAAAACCCAATCCCGGCCTAAGTTTCCATCCGCTACACACCCCCATACCAGCCTATCACACCAATAGGGATTTCTACAATCAACCCTCACCGCTGCACACCATCAATGGCAGTCATGCTACTCATCACCAGAATCGTGACATAGTCACTACAACAGATCGTGGCAGAGCTACTACAGCACTTCCCCTTTCATCACATATTCCCAACCCCATGCAACATAAGGTACAGATGTTTGAATGTAACAGATTACAACAAGCGTGTACAGAATACCCATAACATGGATCGAATTATTTCATCATAACCTCTTACTTTATCAGAACAGAAGTCACTAACCTGATGTTTTGCTTACACCCTCCACAGGTGTCACAATAGCCTTACCGAACTTTCGGTATTTAACAGAATATGATAATCATATTAACATAGCATTAAAGATGGTGTGAGTAGTTACACACCTGATTACGTGCAAAACTAAGCTATCTACGACGCTGCTATCACTAGCTGAAATCACGGCGATCTGCCTACTACTCTGCTCGGAAGCTAGTCCACAACCCGGTGGCCAATCACGAATCGCAGACACTGCTCTCCTCTTGAACTTAGGGATCAAACCCGGAGGTTTACTTCCCTCCCCAATCTGCGTATTTCTTGCATCCATCAAAAGCCTCGGTCAAAAACCCACTACGAAAGATACGATTGAGTATCCCCAAACAAGATTAAAATGACAGGTAAATGCTAAATCGATTACTAGAACCACTAGAAGGAATCTCCTTACCTAACTTGACAAAAGCCGAAGCTTTTGGCTTGATTCACCAGTCAAGTGAATCCCGAAGATTTGCAAACCAAACTCGACACCACTTCCACCTATAATCGGCCAATCATCCAAGCATCAGGCCAACTAGCCATTCGGCTTTGGCTTCCCTAAAACCGAAAGAGATAACGAAATAGGAGAACACTACCTACCTTAACCCCTCTGAGGATTCGGCACCCCCTAACAAGGCAGAGGGAATTCGGCGGACTCTGAGATGATGATTCGGCCAAACCACAGAATAGAGGAGAAATGGATGCAAACCGAAAATAAAACAAAAGAACCCTATTGGAGGCTTAGGAGTTTCGGTTTTCTAAGAAAGTATAATGAAGAAAAGAGAAGACGGAAAAGAAATAGAAGGAAATGAGAATGTGATACGAATGGTGGAAAGAAATAAGAGTTTCGGCAAAGGCTTAGGTAGATTCGGCTTTTATTGAACAGAGAATGAACAACACCAGACAATGGAGATCAAAAAGATTCAGCTAGAAAGGAGTTTCAAACAGGAAAAGAAAAGATGAAAAGAGAGGGAGAAATGATGATTTCGACTTTTGGGAGTGAGAAGAAAAAAGAAGAATAAAAGAGATGTGCACCATTGGTCTTCTAGTTTTGGTTAGAGGTCAAAAGTAGAGAAGAGTGGAAACTGCTTAGGTGATTTTGGCAAGAAAGAAAATAAGAGGAAAACTAAAAACGTGAAGCACACACCATAATGCCGAAAAACCACTACACACTAGCAACCTAAACACAAAATTTCGGCACCCTCACCCCATGCCAAAACAAAACCGATTTCTCCCCTTACTAGGACTTTGAAATTCGGCCAACACCTTCAAAAGCCATCAACTCCCCTTTTTGCTCCTACTTTTCCTCCCATCCACTCATTTGAATTAGAAGACCAATTCAAATTTCTGCCAATACCTCCTAGCCACTTATTTTAAATTCCAAGTCTCCATCTACCAACCACCCTGAAGAGTCCCAATGGAAGCCACCTCCTCAACCTCCTGACGCAAAAAGAGACTCCCAAAAGCTGCCAATGTGCCTTGAACCCTGGACCTCCCTCCTACCTGTGGCGTGATTCCCTTGCATGCTGTGTGGCGTTCCCTTGCCACTCTTCCACTACACTTCTTTGTATCTCCAAACGCGAACTAAAATCCCTTAAGTCCTACCCTATTCTGCTATCCCCTCAAAGGTACCCAAAACTAAAATTTCACCCAGGCTTTGGCTTAACCCCAAGCCTTCTCGGAGCCCTCAAAGACAACCAAACAACAAGCATAACATATCGATAAGAAGAAAACATACAAGATGCACAGCCCCCAAATCCCGGATGTTACATTTCATCCCCTCATAATAAATAAAGAAAACATCTCAAGAGAAAAGATAAAACAAAACATAAGAAATCCCTAAAACTCCCTGAAAGAATTAAAGGAGAAATCCGCCGTCTTGAGTAGAATTACGGCTTCTTGGGATGGATCAACTGGCTATCTTCGAGTGATTCCCACAAATCTGACTTTTCCGACTTGGCTCCTTGGCCTAGCTAACCGCCTCCTTCAAGGATGAACTTAGGATGTTATATACAGGCTCTTAGAATGCGATTCTTTCTCCGTAAGTATCCTTTTCCGACTAAAATTATTCATTGCCACGACAAGGACACGGCCTTGTCACACGCCTGTGTGACGATTCTTTGAGTCGTGTTCGGATTTCTTAATTGAGGCACGGCCGTGTGGGCTTTGGGCCAGGCCGTGTGGATTTCGTGATATGGCCCATTTACTCCGTTTTGGGCCCGTTTTATGTTCTTTTCATCCTCGGGTGCTTTCCTGGATATAAGACATGAAAAGAAAGGATTAAGAGTACCTTTTTTCATAAATCGAGCGATAAATCATCCAAAAGCAAGCTAAATGTGGGATTAAAATATGTTATAATTACGGTTTATCAAATACCCCCACACTTAAGCTTTTGCTTGTCCTCAAGCAAAATTCTTAACTTACAATTAAAACAAACTTTCCATGATTCATAATTCTTATCAACAATGCCTCATCATAATTTATAGATAATTTATACAAGGATAATTCAACTCAAAGAGTCTTAAAGATTCAAACAAGATAAGTCATACATTTGTATCGCGAAAATGTAGGTGTTTCCCCTTATCTAAATAATTACCTTTAGTTCAAAGTCGACAAGGATTGATATCCTCACAAATGATTCACTCAAATCACTCTTAAGTGTTTAAGGTTCAGGAAAAATAATCACTCATAAGTCGAACCTAAAAAGTTAATCCCATAAGCTTGCCTGAAAATTAAATCTCCACCACTTTAAAATGAGATGATAAACAAATTAAGAGGTCTTTGTCAGGGTTGTAACGGGGCTAGGGTTAAAGGTGTGGATAAAGGTTGAAATTAGAAGGTTAGAATCGAGATTGAATTGACAAGTACCTACCCAAAAATTATCGAAATAATTATATCAACTGAAAAGTGATAAACCAACTAATACGAGCTTTTTCTTTTTTGATAATTTGATTTTAACTGTATAAGCTCTCTACTAATACTGAATATGCTTCGTTTTTTTTTTAAGAATAAGCTAATAATAAATGATAAATTGAACTAATAATATAATCAGGTAACTAATCAAATCAAATCTCGATATAAGGGTAGTCAAAAGGAATGGTGATAACAAATACAAAGGGGTTTTGGGTTAATATTAGCTGGTGAGTCAATAAAAAGGGTTGTTAGAATCAACGGGGTTCACTAAGGGTTAGTTGTGGAGGTAGGCTGTAACACCCCAAACCCGGCCCAAACACCACGACCGGATCTGGTATGTCACATGAAAAGATTTCTATAAAACTTTATGATCTTCTGAAAAATGTTAAAATCTCTTTTGGAAACTTCAAGTTCAGTAGTTCGTTTGAAAACTCAGTGTTCTTTTTACAAAAGCTGTAATTAGCCCATTTCATTGCGTTTAGGTGACGTTTGAAAAACACTTGATGTTGCATTAAGTTAACTTAAGATTTGTTGTTTAGTAAAGGTTATGAAATAGTTGGTTAAGTTGTGAGAAAACTTCCACTCACATTTTAAAAAGAATACGTCCTACCAATTAATGCATTGATTAGTGATTATAGTTCGAACCAGAAATAAACCCAAATAGTTAATGGCCTTATTACATAACAAAATCCCCAAATTAGAAAATGATAATAAAGGAAAAGTTTAGTTTAATAAAAACCGTGCATGGCCACCTCGAAATCCACTCCAGCCTAAATCCACTGAACTAAGAATCACCTGCAAAAGTTAAGCAGAAGGGGTGAGTCATGAAGACTCAGTGTGCAATTACCCCACATATCATAACTGGGCCTAAGCCCCCATATATCAATCGACCAAAGCCCATCACTATAGCATATCAGATAAGCAATACGATAAACCCAGCCCATCCTAGTGATCCATCCTCTACACTCCACTCCATATCCAACCTCAGCACACCTGCGGGGATTTCTACAATCAACCCTCCATCCGCTACACTCCTCTTTGGCAGTCATGTAACATCCCCAAACCCGGCCCATTCACTACGACCGAATCTGGTTATGTTATGGGAAAAACTTATTGAAGAAAACAGGTTGCCATTTAACTTTTTGTCTAAACTCCTTTAGAGTAGGTTTTACTTGCAGAAATCTTGGGCATGTTTGTTTGCAAACCGTTAGGTTACTTTGCAATCTCGGGGTTTCGTCTTTAAAACTCTTAGTTGTCAATTTCCTTAGGTTGGAAAACGTTTAAAACATCAGACTCAAGTGATTTAAGCTTAGTTCATAAAAGTAACATTATTCCCAAATCTCTTTAGACATAAATTACCAAAAGAAAACCAAATAACTTAAGAGGCTCTTATTACAACATAATGATTCCAAGTACTTGGTAATAAAGTGCATAAAGAAAATATTAAAACGTCCTTTGCATGGGCCACCTTGTATCCACTCCAACCCGGTCCGATCATCCTTTCACCTGCGATGTTGGATAAGAGATTGGGTGAGTCACAATGACTCAGTGTGCCATTAAACCATCGAAATCCACCTACATGCTAACCACATAACATCCCAATTATCAAATGCAACATGTAAGTATAATCATTTAGACATTACCACAATCTGGGCTTGGCCCACCTTCAATCCACTCTCAAGTACTGGCTAGGCCCTTTCCACGTATGTTCCCAAAACATACCTATCCACATGTCATATTGGGCTTGGCCCATTTCCATATTATTACAAAAATAATGCAACATGATTCCTAACCCAACCTAGGGTCCATCCGCTACACACCCCCTTATCCAGCCTACCACACACCAGGGGACTATCAAGTCACCCTCTCCTTTTCCCTCCAAAAAGGCAACCAATGCCATCCACGGTGTAGCACGTAGCTAACATCAAACCATGATGGGGCACACAGCACCCATCAGCCACGATATGGCATAGAGCCGATATCAATCAAGGTAACCACGCGAACTAAATCGCAAAGATCCACAACGCGACCTCAGTCAGCGCCAATCCACGATGTAGCACGAAGCTGACATCAACCACGTACTCGAAGTACACCCGTACCTTCTTTCAAAACCCGCCCATGCACATGTAACATAAAATGATGATAAGGGGGTGCATGAACATATTAAACACAATCATAGGCATACTCACACAATAAAATCAGTGATCACATAATTACAAACTTTGCTACTAACCTGATCATCTTCATACCCCTTAAGGGTACCATTTTCACATTTAACTGCACATATTAGCATCATACAACATAAGCAGATATACTCAAATCCCGGAAACAATGGTTAACTACACACCTTAAAACCCGGAGCTCTAAACCCTCGATCCCGACGCTATCGACTAGCGAGACTACCGCTATCTGCCTATAGCTATCTCCTGCCGCTGGCCCACACCCCGGTGGCCAATCTCGAACTGCTGAAATCGCTCTTTTCTTGAACTTCGGAATAGGGACCTTCCCTTGCCCACTCTGACTCCACTTGATCAAATTCTGAACTCCCTTGCAGCACTTGATGAATCTGACCTAAGGGTCCCTTCTTACAGCTCCTTCTTGTTGGCTCTTACCAGAAAGAATTACCACCCTAAGACCACAAGAACACTCGGCCAACCACCACTAGAACAAGGAGGAGGGTTTCGGCAAAAGTTTGAGGAGAGATTCGACTCAAGGAGAAATGGAGAGAAACAAGTAGAAAATTTAGCTAAGTGACCTTAAAGATTCGGCCAAGGTGCATAGGTGAGGAGGAGGGGCGTTTTTAGTGTTGGTAGAGTAGGGAAGTAAATGGATGAAGGCTTAAGAAGATGGAAATTCAGCAAAGGGACCAAAGGAAGAACAACTTTCGGTTTTGGGGTTGCTAAGAACTAAAATGGAGAGGGTTTGCTTAGGCTTACATTCGGCAAGGAAGAAAGCAAATGGTGAATGAATAAAGAGCACCTTCCCCCCTATTTATACTAGAAGGCCAAGCTCCAACCCCCAAAAATAATCCTCAAAACTCTCCTAAAATACCTCCCTTCCATCCATTCAAAAAGTTTGAATGAGTCAAACTTTTACCTAGCCAAATTTAAAAAAAAGATGACCAAGTCTTCCTCCACCTTTTTAGCATCCAAAAACCGTCCACCACCCCACCAAGATGACGCAAAAACAATGCCTATCTGCTGCTCTTGTGAATCGAACATGAGACCCTTCCCCCTGCAAATGGCGTCACCTTCCAAGCTCTAAAGTGGCGCCTTCCTACCACTTTGCCAAGCCTATCTTTGTGCCATATTTCCACCAAAAATTCTCTTAAGGCCCCCTCTATCCAAGCTCCCCCTTTTAACCCCTAAAACTAAAAATTTTCTAAGGCAACCTACCACCACCTAGGGTTCTCAGGACCTCTAAAACTTACCCAACCACACACTGAAGTGTGCCAACACTTGAGCTAAGCACCAAAAATCTAGCCCCTAAAACCAGGGTGTTACAATTCTACCCTCCTTAAAATAATTTCGTCCTCGAAATTACTTGTCTAAATTAACAGTCCAATTCCTCCCGCTACGCTATGGCTGCGCACTCTGATCTTAAAGAGCTAACATACTTCCCAATCATAGTCTCTAAGTTCGCACTCAAAATTCAAAGCAACTCAGAAAAGAGCTATTCCCACAAGCAAGCAAAGCAATTAAAGCATGCACCAAAGCAGAGGAGCTTACCCGATATCACCTCCTTGGTTGATTCTGACTGGAACCATTCCCTCTATGGCTTGAACCATGACCCCTCGTTGCTCGAGGACAGTTCTTAACCAGATGTGCCTTAGATCCGCACCGAAAGCATGTTTTACTATTCCCCCAACACTCTCCTGTGTGAGGTCTTCCACATCGAGCACAGAGACAATTCCGATTCTCAGCAACTGGCACGGGTGTATGTACCGTATTCCCAACTCTTGGTCTTTTCTGAGCATCTCCAAACGATGCTGACCATCCAACACTTCTCTTATTCTCGTTCCTATTCTTTCCTCGGTTTTCCCTTACCGTCCTCTTAACTTCTTCGGCTATACGAGCTTTCTCCACTAGCACCGCGAAGTCTCTTTCCCTCTGCGGAGCGATCAGCACTCGAAGTTCATCTCGCAATCCGTCTTCAAACCGGACGCACCTCTCATAGTCAGTGGCCACAATTCCCTTAGCATACTGACTTAGCCGTACAAATTCTGCTTCGTATTCCGCTATCGACTTATTTCCTTGCACCAGATTTAGAAACGCATTCCTTTGCGCATCTAAGTAGCTTGCTCCAACGTATTTTCCTTCAAACTTTTCCTTAAAGTAATCCCAATCCAATCGATCTGCCGGTACACCTTGTTTGACAGTGAGCCACCATCGATAAGCCTCGTCCCGAAGTAGCGAAACAGCACCTTTCAACTTTTCCTCTGGGGCACAATCCAAGTCGTCCATAATTCTCTCGACTCCTTCTAGCCAATACTCCGCTACGTTCGGAGCCGTTCCCGACACTCCTCTAAAAACTTCAGCCCCGTTCGACCTAAGTCTCACGGACACTGACTTCCGAGCTCCATTTCCCCTACTAGCTCTTGCCACTTGCTGAAGCACGCGTAACATAGCCTGTGACACTGCGTCCTCTTCACTTATCGAATCTTGTTCCTCTACATCCACTGCTGGCGGCACTTCGCTTTCTGACCCATAGCCAGACCCTACTGGTTCCGAAGCTGTCATTCTACCTCTACCGCGTCCCCTAGAACTCATCTCTAGCGCTTCGATTTAATCTGTTTAGAAAGTTTTATGGATTAGAAATTATTGTTTCACTGTTTTATCCACGAGCAATTTTATGCAATGAAGGTTCCGAGAGTAGTTCTTTCGAGCAATCAAGTTTCCTTTTCCTACCCAAGGGTAATTTCGTCATTTTTCCTAAAGAGGTATTTCGGTAATAACTCAGGGTCAATTTTGAAAATAGTTTTTCCAACTTAGAGATTTTTCAAAATTTGCAAATCTCAAGAGTCATCTTGAAAATTTTGTTTCTCAAACAAAGTGTGTTGCAAAAATTTCAGAAAGTATGGTCATTTTCGTAATTTTGGAAATCATGGGCATTTTCGAAAATTCTCAAAATCGAGATATCACAACATTTTACAAAATAGAATTTTCTGATATTTAATAAAGTAGGAATATTTCAGTAGAAGTTGAGAGAAATTTGAAAATTTAGAAACCAAGGGCATTTCGGTAATTTTGTCAACCAGGGGTATTTCCGTAAATTTCCACAAATCAGAGTATCCTAATATTTTGAAAACTCGGATTTTAGTATTTTGCAAGGTAAAGAGCATTTAATCAAAATTTGAGGGTAGTACAGTAATTTTGCAATACAGGGGCGTTTTGGTAATTTTGCCACTAAGGGCATTTTGGTAATTTTTGTAAATCGAAAGAAAAACGTCCTTCAAAATCAGATTTAAGGTTTCACAAACCAGAGGGGTAAATTTGAAAATTTAAAAACAGGGAATTTAGAAAACAGCAAGGCTAATTCCCTTTCGGGTTTTAATAACCGGTTTAGCCTATGAACAAGTCCTCTTGGTTAAGGTGAACCGTAGCTACGCACCAGGTAGGATTCGAGTAAAGAGGAGGTGAGTCGCTAGGACTGCTTAAATACCAAGCTCTTACTGAATGCCACTCCTAGACATGCGTACAGTGGTTACCACACCTTAACTCGGCAACTTACTTCACAGGTTTGTTTAATAACCTTAAGCTTTTTGCATATGTTTGAGTAAACTAATCCTAGGGTCCAATAGCCTTAATATTCTAATCTACGAGCCCAATCTAAGCCCATAATAGATCACACCAATAAATCATTTTAAAAGCTAGAAGTACTTACCTGGTGGATTTCGGGTCGGAGGTACAGGTGCCATGCCAGTATAACCTGAAAACTTTTTATAAAAGCCCATTTTTCAAAAAGTCCATTTTGAAAACTGTTTCGGGCCCAAAAACCCTCAAAGTCGAGTTTTGAACTTGGCTCTGATACCAAACTGTAACATCCCCAAACCCGGCCCATTCACTACGACCGAATCTGGTTATGTTATGGGAAAAACTTATTGAAGAAAACAGGTTGCCATTTAACTTTTTGTCTAAACTCCTTTAGAGTAGGTTTTACTTGCAGAAATCTTGGGCATGTTTGTTTGCAAACCGTTAGGTTACTTTGCAATCTCGGGGTTTCGTCTTTAAAACTCTTAGTTGTCAATTTCCTTAGGTTGGAAAACGTTTAAAACATCAGACTCAAGTGATTTAAGCTTAGTTCATAAAAGTAACATTATTCCCAAATCTCTTTAGACATAAATTACCAAAAGAAAACCAAATAACTTAAGAGGCTCTTATTACAACATAATGATTCCAAGTACTTGGTAATAAAATGCATAAAGAAAATATTAAAACGTCCTTTGCATGGGCCACCTTGTATCCACTCCAACCCGGTCCGATCATCCTTTCACCTGCGATGTTGGATAAGAGATTGGGTGAGTCACAATGACTCAGTGTGCCATTAAACCATCGAAATCCACCCACATGCTAACCACATAACATCCCATTATCAAATGCAACATGTAAGTATAATCATTTAGACATTACCACAATCTGGGCTTGGCCCACCTTCAATCCACTCTCAAGTACTGGCTAGGCCCTTTCCATGTATGTTCCCAAAACATACCTATCCACATGTCATATTGGGCTTGGCCCATTTCCATATTATTACAAAAATAATGCAACATGATTCCTAACCCAACTTAGGGTCCATCCGCTACACACCCCCTTATCCAGCCTACCACACACCAGGGGACTATCGAGTCACCCTCTCCTTTTCCCTCCAAAAAGGCAACCAATGCCATCCACGATGTAGCACGTAGCTAACATCAAACCATGATGGGGCACACAGCACCCATCAGCCACGATATGGCATAGAGCCGATATCAATCAAGGTAACCACGCGAACTAAATCGCAAAGATCCACAACGCGACCTCAGTCAGCGCCAATCCACGATGTAGCACGAAGCTGACATCAACCACGTACTCGAAGTACACCCGTACCTTCTTTCAAAACCCGCCCATGCACATGTAACATAAAATGATGATAAGGTGGTGCATGAACATATTAAACACAATCATAGGCATACTCACATAATAAAATCAGTGATCACATAATTACAAACTTTACTACTAACCTGATCATCTTCATACCCCTTAAGGGTACCATTTTCACATTTAACTGCACATATTAGCATTATACAACATAAGCAGATATACTCAAATCCCGGAAACAATGGTTAACTACACACCTTAAAACCCGGAGCTCTAAACCCTCGATCCCGACGCTATCGACTAGCGAGACTACCGCTATCTGCCTATAGCTATCTCCTGCCGCTGGCCCACACCCCGGTGGCCAATCCCGAACTGCTGAAACCGCTCTTTTCTTGAACTTCGGAATAGGGACCTTCCCTTGCCCACTCTGACTCCACTTGATCAAATTCTGAACTCCCTTGCAGCACTTGATGAATCCGACCTAAGGGTCCCTTCTTACCGCTCCTTCTTGTTGGCTCTTACCAGAAAGAATTACCACCCTAAGACCACAAGAACACTCGGCCAACCACCACTAGAACAAGGAGGAGGGTTTCGGCAAAAGTTTGAGGAGAGATTCGACTCAAGGAGAAATGGAGAGAAACAAGTAGAAAATTTAGCTAAGTGACCTTAAAGATTCGGCCAAGGTGCATAGGTGAGGAGGAGGAGCGTTTTTAGTGTTGGTAGAGTAGGGAAGTAAATGGATGAAGGCTTAAGAAGATGGAAATTCAGCAAAGGGACCAAAGGAAGAACAACTTCCGGTTTTGGGCTTGCTAAGAACTAAAATGGAGAGTGTTTGCTTAGGCTTACATTCGGCAAGGAAGAAGGCAAATGGTGAATGAATAAAGAGCACCTTCCCCCCTATTTATACTAGAAGGCCAAGCTCCAACCCCCAAAAATAATCCTCAAAACTCTCCTAAAATACCTCCCTTCCATCCATTCAAAAAGTTTGAATGAGTCAAACTTTTACCTAGCCAAATTTAAAAAAAAAAGATGACCAGGTCTTCCTCCACCTTTTTAGCATCCAAAAACCGTCCACCACCCCACCAAGATGACGCAAAAACAATGCCTATCTGCTGCTCTTGCGAATCGAACATGAGACCCTTCCCCCTGCAAATGGCGTCACCTTCCAAGCTCTAAAGTGGCGCCTTCCTACCACTTTGCCAAGCCTATCTTTGTGCCATATTTCCACCAAAAATTCTCTTAAGGCCCCCTCTATCCAAGCTCCCCCTTTTAGCCCCTAAAACTAAAAATTTTCTAAGGCAACCTACCACCACCTAGGGTTCTCAGGACCCCTAAAACTTACCCAACCACACACTGAAGTGTGCCAACACTTGAGCTAAGCACCAAAAATCTAGCCCCTAAAACCAGGGTGTTACAAGTCATGCTG
Source organism: Gossypium australe (assembly GCA_005393395.2). NCBI lineage: Eukaryota > Viridiplantae > Streptophyta > Magnoliopsida > Malvales > Malvaceae > Gossypium > Gossypium australe. The sequence goes on along the minus strand of CM016623.1, from coordinate 74,940,609 downwards.
CTCAAAGTCGATACAAGGTGGCCTAGCCACCGAATCAATGTGACCAAGCCACCGATATACAAATATGGCATCGAGCCATCAGAATAGTGTGACAAAGTCACCGATATACACTTCCCCTTAATGTCATCAACATTTCCCAAATCCCATGCACATGAAATCATAGTGAAATGAATACATCATATAACAGCATACATAGAATGTTTAAAGCACAGGCATATTCATGCTAACGTTAATATTTATAAGGCATAATCGAAGAACAACTAACCTGGTATTTCGTTTTTACCCTCCAAGGGTAACTCAATAGCCATTACTGAATTTTAGGCTTTCAAGCATCACATATACTTTTTATTACTATATCAAACAAAAGAAGGTGTAGAAATTACACACCTGTAAATGCAAAGGACAAGACTCTCGATATCATCGATACTCTCAGAAGAAGAAACAATCGCAATCTGCCTATCCCAAGCAGATGTCGGTTCCCTACCACAACCCGGCGGAAAGTCTCGCACCGCTGATACTGTATGTTTTTTAAACTTAGGGGCAGGGACTACGAGTCCAACCCCCTCCTTCACTTGGCTGGCATTCATATCCATGAAAGGATCTTGATCAGGAAACTAGGTTAAGGCAATGAAAAAAAATAGAAAGAATAGGCACCTAAATCGAAGAAGTTCCTTACCTTGATTAACAGAAACCGAATGCTAGAATGCTTGGCCTAAGAAACCAATTGAGTCCCAAATAATCACCATGTTAAAAACTGATTCTCAAAAATGGAATAATGGAAGTGGCCTTTCGGCCAAATAAATCGATAAAGAACCCCTTACTACCCATTCGGTCAACCACCAAACTTACCAGCGACTTCCCCAAATGCAGGCTAACGAATAAGAGAAGATGAGGGTGAGTCTCTCTACATTCGGCCAAAGTCCCAAAGGCAACGAGTTAGAATCTTCGATTTAACCACCCAATGAGAGGAGGAAAAGAACAAATAGAAACAAAAGAGAAGGAAGGCTCCTTACCGAAAGCAAAAGTATGTCGATTGAAGAGACTAGATTCGGCTATTTGGAAACATAATGGAAGGGTGCCTACACTTGACACAAAAAGGGAATTCGGCTTCCACAAATTATGAAATTAAGAAGAGAAGAGAGAAAATAAAAGCAAAGAATAAGGTTCAGCTATGAAGGAACAAATGAAAATGGTGGAAAAGAAATGAAGCTACCAAATTCGGTTGAAGGGAAAAGATGAAAGGAGAAGGAATGATCAAAATGGACTTGATCAGCTCAAATAGAAAATGGTGCGAAAAGAAAAAGAAGCAAGTAGCAAATGGTCCAGGGAGATTCGGCTATGAAGTGTAACAACTAGCAAACGGAAGAAAAGAAATAAAGAAAACACAATCACCAATGTGATATTCGGTTATCACCCAAGAACAAGAAGGAGAAGAAATAAAACTAAAAGATGTTTCGGTTTTGGTAGAAGAGAAATGAAAAATGCAAAAGAGGTGCAAAAGCTTATAAAGTGATTTTCGGTTCACTCTACTCTCAAAATGGCATCTTGAAAAATCGGCACTTCCCTACACTAGTGACCGAAAATGCACACTAAACTCCCTAAGAACCAAAAGAGATTCGGCCCCCCACCTACCAAGCTAAACTGTCCACACACACACCCCACACCTTCCCAAATTTGGTCACACTCTCCCTCTCACCACATCCCCCGATTTTCTCCACCTTTCACTCTCCACTCCTCATTTTAAATGCTTGACCAATTCTTACTCCTCCAACCCCTCTCCTCCTTCCATTTCAAACGTGTTGACCCATTCCACAACTAACCTGGAGAGTCTTGGCCGAATCTACCACCTCTCATCCTGACGCTAAAAAGAAACTCCAAAATGCAAGCTGTGCGACTCGAACCTGCTCCCTACTCCTCCAAGTTGCCCTTGAGGCGTCATCCCCCCTTGCTTCCTAGGAGTCACTTACCAGTCTTCCACACCCCTTTGTGTGTCATCAAACACACACAAATATATATAAGACCTACCCCCACAAGCTTCCCCCTAAAGTGCCCTAAAACTAAAATTTACCCAAGGCTCCGGCTCGAACCCGAGCCTTCTTAATACCCCCAAACACATTCAAATAGTAAGCAAAACAAGCCAAACATACAGAAACATGAAATGCAGAACCCCCTAACTTGGGATGTTACATAGGCTTTTTAGTGGAGTGAGTGGGTTAAAACCTAAGTGCCTTTATCATCTCAATATATCAAATCATAGATGTGGACTCAACATGTATAAACGAGGCAAGTTCTAGAATAACAGTTCAAAGTTGACACACTCATAATCAAAAGGTGAGCATGAAAAAGAATATATGCTCTATAAGGTTCAAAATCTCACAAAAATTGTGGGTGTTTTTGACATCAACCTTGTAAATTTCAAAGTTCAAGATAATATTCAGATTCAGCTCAACAAACTAGCAAAGATTTTAATTCTAAAAAATAGACTTATCATGCTTGATTCTCTAATATTCTTCTAATTTAATCATCAATGCACAATTAAGTATGACTTAATTTAAAACATATTAATAAAAATCATAAATCATTAGAAATTTCATCCTAATTAGTCATATTAAAAATTTACTTAAAGACAAGGCTAAATTCAGGGATTTGAGAATAATGTAAAAAGTTAGGCCAAATATGAGAATAATGCAAAAAGTTAGGCACTTTCTTCAAATAAATATTCACCCCCCACACTTAAGATGTACATTTGCCTCAATGTACAAAGATAGATAATGGCAATTAATATATAATCAAAAGAGAGGGGATAAAGTGATACTTCCTGAATTTATGGATGATCTCCTTGGGTGGCAGAGGTCGTGGTTATGGTTCACTTATGTAGTAGTGAATCATTCCTAGTGATTTGTTCGTTTCTATGGAGTGTTCATTTGATACAGCAAAGACACCGGTTAGAAATCTCAGGGGCGTATAAATATATGTTAGGAATACTCGAAGGTTAGATGTTTGTTCTAATCATAATGAAAGTTTGTAATGTATATAAAAAAAATTTCAAACTAATAGAAGAAAAATTAAAATAAATACAAAATAAGGAAAATAGAAAAGTTCAAAGTTCAAAGCTTAAAATAAGAAAAGAAAAACTAGATAAATAAAAGGACTCAGAGGTCCTCATCATCGGTCGGGTCCTGTGGTGGTGCTGGTGATGAGATATGGAGGTGATTGCATATCTGTTGGAGGGTGCCCTCTATCCCATCAAAACGTCTAGTGTTTTCAACAAAATACTGCTCGAACTAGTCGAGGCATGCAGAGATATCCGCCAATGAGGTTGCTGCGTGGGATGGCCGCTGGCTCGAAATTGGTGCCTCATGTGATGATGTGGGACATCATCAGTAATGTCCTCGGGCTCCCCCTCATCTGTGGGTGTCACTAATCGGTATTGAGGGGGGTCGGTCCCTTGACGATGTTTAATCATCCTCATGTGTAGCATCGTCTGGATGCCCTGAGGTACCATATGCCCAATCATCGTGAGGGAGGATCTCTGGGCGTCGGTGTTAAGAAGGCCGAAGTGTCGAGCCAACCGTGTTATATATGTGCCCATCGATAGAATTCCTTTCATGTGCGCCTCTATTTGAAGTTGCATTACACCGGCGATAAAGTATGCCAGGTCGAAAACGTGCCCTTTTGACATGCACGATAGGTAGTATACATCGTGTCGATTTACCACGCCGGTGCTCTCACGACGACCTGTAATGGTGTGAGCGAGAATGGCGTAGATGTACCTCAAATATGGGGCGAGAGCTGTCGCTTTGGAGCGACTGGGGTCGTAGATGCCAGTGATGGGTTGTAAGCTGCGCCAGCAGGAGAGTGGAGTGTAGTGGAGCTGTCGATTTAACTCAGAGAGTGGGTTTACTTCTATAAATTCCTGCGTATAGAGTCCGAGTGCTGAGCCGAATTGCGGTACGCTCAGTCGACATACCGTGCCCCTTAAACGGAATTGGACTGTACCTGGGTCGTCGAACTGTGCCATCACTGTCTGCAAGGTGAAAGTGGCGCAGAACTCTAGTGTGAGCTCCAAGTATGTGGGCTCGATGATTGAGAAAAACTATTCCCACGAGTCTGTCGAGAGGAGGGCTCGAATCTCAGTTGTGAGCCCGATTTGTTCCAGCGCGTCCCAATCGATGCACTTACCGGTGCCGAGGGGTCTATCTCGGATTGTCTTGTAACGCTCTTCCTAAGCTTCATGAGATTATCGGAGGAATTAGTGTCGTAGCTCGGAAGAAGCACTTGCTGAGGATGATCCGGGCCTCTTTCTTTCTTCGAGCTCGGGACTGCTGTTTTCTTTCCTCGAGATGACAACATTGTACCTGAAACCAGTAATCAAATATAAAGCAAGTTCTTTTGACCAAGCCTCAACAAAAATATAGCAAGAATATTCCACGCTTAAATCAAATGAAAGAAAAATTTGAGAAGTTGGAATACTAAAACTAGCTTAAGCATGTCAATCATCAGAATTTATTTTGACAGCAGTGATTATTTCAAACAAAGAAATGTATCGATCATATTAGTTCTAAAATGTAATAATTTTTTCCTAAATATTTAAAATTAAACAGAAACTAAATCATGAAAATGAAACAATGGTTAGAGCATGATAGAAGTGAATTAATGAAGAGTGACCAGTAATGTTTTGGGATGGGGCGACGTAAATGGACAGTGCACGGTTGTGGAGTGGTGGCGCACGGTGGTGTCACAATTTTTTCTATAGATGCACGGCTGTGGCGTGGGCATGGGCTGCTGCAGCACGGTGGTGGTGAGGGCGTGTTGTTCTTGATGTTTTGGGGCTTAGTTGTAAGCTAGGTGTAAGCCTGATTGGTAGGAAAATTTTAGTTTTTAGGCTTAGGGGAGAGGAGCTGAAGAAGCTGGGGTTTATAAGTATTCTTTGGTGAGTGTTAGCACAAGAAAGGAGCTGGTGGAGTGGCAAGCTAGGCGCCACTTGGAGCTTGGATTGGCGTCACTTGCAGAGGGAAGAGGTCCTGTGTTCAAGCTGCAGAATGCTCACATTTTGCTTCCATTTTGACGGCATGGAGGAGGAGAAGTTGTTGGCAGTTCAAACTCTGCCATAGACCAAGTCAACCCACTTGAATGGTGGGTGGAGAGTGAATCAAGGGAGTGGACTAATTCAAAGTAATTTGAATTAGTGGCTTGGAGTGGTTGTAGGTGATGGCCGAATGTTGGAGAGATTTGGGGGGGAGTGGTCGGTTTGGTAGGTGAGTTGAGGGAGTGCCGAAATTCACTTAGGAATTTTGTGCATTTTCGGTCATTGAGTGTCAAACTAAGTTCTCCTTTTTGGTCTTTTGGTTAGCCGAAATTTCAAGAAAACTCTCTCATCTTTGCTTCTTGAAACCGAAACCCCAAAGCAACTCTACTTGCCGAAATTGTTTGTTCCTCTCTTGGTAGCCGAATGTCCTCTTCCATCTTTCTTTCTTTGTCATTTGTGTAAGCTGAAATTGGTATTCTCTCCTTCTCATATTTTTCTTTCTTTCTTGAACCTTGATAGACGAAACTCTATTCTTCAAAACACTTCTCCATTTCTTTTTTCCCATTTCTTTTGTACCGAAACCATATCACCTTGCTTCTCAAACTTTCTTTTTCTTCTCTCAATACCCTCTTGCCGAAACTCTAATCCCATTTCACATTTTTTTCTCTCTCTTTTTCACTCAAAGCCGAATATAAGTGTGTTAAACACCTAAGGCCGAATTCTCTTTTCCTTCTTGTTTAAAGTGTTAGCCGAATCTCTCCTCTCTCCTAGTGGTTTTCTTGGCCGAATAGTGGTGTGGTGTGGATCTTTCCTAGTCTTGGTGCCAATCGGGTTTAAAGGAAGGTAAGTGCTTGGCCAAATGTCCATTTCTCCCCTCTCTTGTTCTTGTCGATTCTGGTTTGGTTAAGTGCCGATTTTGGCATGTGTTGGAAGAAGTTAATCTCTTGTGTTGTAATCGATTTCAATATAGGGCCTTTGGATTTTGGTGGCGATCAAGTGAAGCAGTCATCGTTGGTTGATCGTTTGGTAAGTAGTGGTAAGAGGTTAGTTCTTTTGGTCTATTCTTTTAGTTTCATTTAGCCAAGTCTTCAAGGGATTAACAGTTTTCTATTAGGGTGTGGCCGATTGTCTGAAGGAACCATTGGTTGGTTCGGGTTTTGGTAGGAAACCAAACCATTTGCAAGGTAAGGGTTTAAGTGTTAACCCTCTTAAGCTATCTATGTTGGCCGAATGGTATAAGTGGCTAATCTCTTGTTTGGCCGATTATAGGAGCAAGGTATTCGAGGGTCTTAGATCGGTTCGTTGGGTTTAAAGCTGGTGGTTTTAACAGGTGTGTAAACTAACACACTTTTTGCTTAGTAATCTGCTTAATAATCCTGATTGTTCGTAAAGCGAAACAGTACGGTGATTGATATGATACCCTAAGGGGGTATGTGCACGGATTCGGGTAAGTCCGTTTCATTATGAGCTTTGTGAGTGATATATGATATCATGATCTATGATGTATGCGTTATGAGATGCACTATGAAACATGTTTAGCATGATTTGCATGATTTGCACGATTGCATCAGTATGACATGATATTGGGTGATATGAGAGGAGGGGGAAAATGATATCCGTGTCTTTGGGACACTAGAGGTTTGGCACCTCCAGTGGTTTGGTACCACAGATGATATTTGTGTCTTTGGGACACCAGAGGTTTGGCACCTCATAGCGTCTCGTCCCAGTGGCTTAGCACCACAGTGGGTTGGCCTCACGGTTAATATTATGGGATTTACGCCAGTGATTTGGTATCACACGATGGGTTGGCCCCATCATTTGATTCGTGACTGCGGTCACCAGTGATTTGGTATCACACTTGTGTCTTTGGGACACCAGAGGTTTGGCACCTCATAGCGACTTGTCCCTGTGGTTTAACACCACAGTGGGTGGGCCCCACTTTTGAGATACGGGATTGTCGCCAGTGATTTGGTATCACACGTGGGTTGGCCCCACAGATGGATTATTCGTGACCTTGGGTCACCAGTGGTTTGGCACCACATTGATGGATATCGTGACTTTGGGTCACCAGTGGTTTGGCACCACCAGTGGTCTGGTACCACACGGGGTAGACAAGGTGTTATGGATGGTTAGGATCGAGTGCATTAATTGTATTGCTTTGTTATGATATGTGTTAGTATGTTGCATTTATCGGGAGGGGGATTTATGCACTGAGTCTTGCGACTCACCTTCTCCTTTATCATTTCAGGTGATACTTAGATTGCGGACATGGAGCCGGGGTGGACTCGAGGTGACCATGCCATGAATAAAAGTCGGATTTGCACTGATTTTAAAACTTGGTACTTTATTGACTTATTTTCATTTGGTGTATTTGGATTGTAAAAGGTCTTTTAAACTTATGTTTTTATTATTTATATGCTTAGATTTGATTTCAAATATGCCTTAACAAATTATTGGGTTAAAATTTGCTAAAACATAGTAAGATAAGGTTTTCAAACTACAAAGCGAAATGTTTTAATTTTACCATCGGGTATCACGCTGTAATTTAAAATGAATGAAACTCAAATGTTTTCCAACTTGAGATTATTTTCCACACTAATCCAAAAATGTTTTTAAGCAACACAAAGGAATTTGTCTTACTTGCATTTTTAATTAAGATTTCAAAATTCCCAGTTTTTAAACAATCTTGCTCAAGATCTCTACAAATACAAAATCTATCAAAGAGTTTTCATCAAACTTTTAACCGAAAACTTAAACCTCTCGAATACATTTTTCCCGTAACGTACCGGATTCGGTCGTGGTGTATTGACCGGGTTTGGGGTGTTACAATTGTGGTATCAGAGCCAAGTTCAAAGGCTCGGCTGTGGGCCTGAGGCCCAAAATATTTTAAAGTTTGTTTTAAGTGTTTTTGTTTTGAAATATATGGTTTGAAAGGCATGGCACCGAGTCTCCGGCACCAATCCGCCCAGGTAAGTACCCCTTACTATTGCTTGTGATTTTGATGTTACTGTGATGTGATTGGATGACTAGCAATAGTGGATTACTTTAGAGAAACTGAAACTGATAGGACTCTGTGGCCTTACGAAAACAAAACTTCTTTAATAAGCAATATTCATAAGACTTTGCTTTTAAACAGTGGAATAATTACTGATGCATAAAACTCTTAAATCAGATAAGTCGAGATTTTAGTCATGAGCGCTAGAGGTGGACGTGGTCGTGGACGTGGTCGAGGCAGGATGACAGTTTCTAAACCCGTAGGATCTGGTCAGGGGTCAGAGAATGAGATACCGGTACAGCCACCAGCTGGAGGTGGTGAGTTTCAGGATCAGACTGGGGAGGATGCAGTGTCGCAGGCGATGCTGTGAGTTTTGGAAAGGGCATCTAGAGTAGGTGGAGGCGCAGGAGCTAGGAAATCTGTGCCTGAGCGACTCCGGGCAAACGGGGCTGAGGTATTTCGAGGTGTTTCTGGTGTTGCTCCCAGCACGGCTGAGTATTGGCTGACAGAGCGGGTTATGGATGATTTGGACTTGACTGCTGAGGAGAAGCTGAAGGGCATAGTATCGCTTCTTCGGGATGAGTCATACCAGTGGTGGCTCACGGTTCGGGACAGTGCTGCAGCAGAGGATCTTACTTGGGATTATTTTAAGGCTGCTTATCAGAAAAAGTACATTGGAGCTAGCTACATCGACACGCAGCGAAAAGCATTTCTGAGGCTAGTTCAGGGGAGTAAGTCTGTGTCGGAGTATGAGGCGGAGTTCTTGAGGCTGAGTCGGTATGCTAGGGGTATTGTGGCTACTGAACACGAGAGGTGTGTTCATTTCGAGGATGGTTTGAGAGATGAATTGAGGTTGCTGATTGCTCCCCAGCAGGAGCGTGAATTTGCTGTCCTGGTAGAGAAGGCTAAGGTAGCCGAGGGAGTTAAAGAGTCTGTAAGGCAAGGCATGGATAGGAACAGGCATAAGAGGAGTTTTGGATCTTCTGGGTCGTCAGGTAATCCTCAGAAAAGGGCTAGACAGAGTGGGCTGAATCAGTCTGGTAGGTCTGTTGCTGCTAATCAGGGACCGCCGCAGTGTAACCGTTGTAGGAAATCTCATTGGGGAGGTTGCTGGACCGGTGGAAAAGGATGTTTCGAGTGTGGCTCTTTGGATCACTGTGTGAGGGACTGTCCGCGTAAGTTGGCTAGGATTCAGTCCGAGGGTCAGGGCCGTACTCAGTTCAGGAATAATGGACCGCCACCGCAGAGGGGTCGTGGTAATGGCAGAGGAGGTAATGGTCCTGGTCGGGGCCGTGGAGCACCGGGCAGAGGTGCGGGTAGTTATGAGGCAAGACAGCCTGGGTTAGTGTATGCAGCGAGGCGCCGAGAGGAGGGCGACGCACCGGACGTCATAACCGGTACGTTTTTGATCTTTGGTTCTCCATTTACTGCTTTAATTGATGTGGGTTCGACGCATTCATACGTTGCTAGTAGTATAGTAGAGACTATGGATTTAGACTTTGAAACTACTTCTAGGCAGATGACAGTAATTAGCCCTCTAGGTCACTCTGTAGTTGTAGATAAGCTGTATAGAGATGTACCCCTAGAACTCCAAGGGGTAGTGCTTGTGGCTGATCTGATGGAACTGCCGTTTGGGGAGTTCGATCTGATTCTTGGGATGGACTAGTTGGTTAAGTACCAGGCGAGGTTGGATTGCGCGTCTAAGCGCATGGTTCTAAAGACGGCTGAGAGTGATGAGGTGGTCATGATAGGTAATAGGAGAAATTACTTATCCAATGTGGTATCTGCTCTGAAGGCTGAGAAGATGGTCAGAAAGGGCTGTGAAGCGTATGTGGTTCATGTTTATGCCGTGGAGGCTAAAGAGTCTGCTGTAGAGAAGGTCCGGACAGTTAAGGATTTTGTTGATGTGTTTCTAGAAGAGCTTCCGGGTTTGCCACCGGATCGTGAGGTGGAGTTCGGGATAGATTTGTTACCCGGAATTGCGCGAGTGTCTATTGCTCCATATAGGATGGCGCCAAAGGAGTTAGTGGAGCTTAAGGCTCAGATCCAGGAGTTGTTGGATCGAGGTTTTATCAGGCCAAGTGTTTCACCTTGGGGAGCGCCGGTACTCTTTGTTAAGAAGAAAGATGGTACGATGCGGATGTGTATAGACTACCGCCAGTTGAATAAGCTGACGATTAAAAACAAGTATCCGTTGCCACGGATAGATGACTTGTTTGATCAGCTGAAGGGTGTTTCGGTATTCTCGAAGATTGATTTGAGGTCTGGGTATCACCAGTTAAAGGTGAAGGAGGCGGATATCCACAAGACGTCGTTTCGTACTCGGTATGGGCACTACGAATTTCTGGTAATGCCGTTTGGGTTGACTAACGCGCCGGCAGCATTCATGGATATGATGAATAGGGTGTTCCAGCAGTTTTTGGATCAGTTCGTCGTGGTTTTCATAGACGACATTCTGGTATACTCAAGGATAGAAGAGGAGCATGATACGCATTTGCGAGTGGTGCTACAGATTTTGAGGGAGAAGCAGCTTTATGCTAAGTTTAGTAAGTGCGAGTTCTGGCTTGGGGAAGTGACTTTCTTGGTTCATGTAGTGTCAGCTGAGGGAATTAGAGTGGATCCTCGGAAGATTGAGGTAGTTTTGGATTGGAAGCCGCCTAAGTCAGTGGCTGAGATTCGGAGTTTTCTGGGTTTGGCAGGATACTACCGAAGGTTTGTAGAGGGTTTCTTGTTGATCGCAGCGCTGATGACTAAGTTGTTAAGGAAAGGGATTCCATTTGTTTGGACTGAGAAACAGCAGGAGAGTTTCGATAAGCTAAAGAAGATTTTGACTGAAGCTCCAGTTTTGATTCAACCTGAGGCAGGAAAGGAATTCACAGTATATTGCGATGCATCACATACGGGCTTGGGTTGTGTGCTGATGCAAGAAGGTAAGGTTGTGGCTTACGCATCTCGGCAGCTGAGGCAACATGAGGTTAATTATCCGACGCACGACTTGGAGTTAGCGGCTATAGTCTTCGCTTTGAAGATTTGGAGGCACTACTTGTACGGAGAGAGATCGATAGTCTATACAGATCATAAGAGTCTGAAGTACCTTTTGACTCAGAAGGATTTGAATTTGAGGCAGTGCAGATGGATTGAGTTGCTAAAGGACTACGACTGTTCGATTGAGTATCACCCGGGCAAGGCTAACGTGGTGGCAGACGCGCTGAGCCGTAAGGTTGTTTCAGACTTAAGAGCGATGTTTGCCCATTTGAGTTTGTATGACGACGGAAGTATTCTGGCAGAGTTACAGGTTAAGCCTACTTGGGTTGAGCAGATCAAGGAAAAACAGTTAGAGGATGAGGTTCTGAGTGCGCAGAGGTTGCAGGTGCAGAATGGTGGTTTGGAGGGTTATAGTTTGTCCAGTGATGGAGTGCTGTGTTTCCAAGGGAGAGCTTGTATGCCGAAGGACGTTGAGTTGAGGCGGATGATTCTTCAGGACGCACATAGCAGCCCATATGCTATGCATCCTGGAGGTAGCAAGATGTATAGGGATCTGAGAGAGCAGTTTTGGTGGCCGGGTCTGAAGAGAGAAGTGACAGAATTTGTAGGGAAGTGTCTGACATGTCAACAGGTCAAGGCTGAGCATCAGTTGCCGTCAGGGTTGCTTCAGCCAGTGAAGATTCCTCAGTGGAAGTGGGAAAGGATAACTATGGATTTCGTCAGTGGATTACTACTTACGCCAAGCAAGAAAGATTCAGTTTGGGTAGTTGTGGATCGTCTGACTAAATCAGCTCACTTCATTCTGGTGAGGGTTGATTACTCACTTCAGAGATTGGCGAAGCTGTATGTGTCAGAGATAGTGAGGCTACACGGTGTACCAGTGTCGATCATCTCAGATAGGGATCCCAGGTTTACGTCAAGGTTTTAGAAAGCATTGCATCAGGCTCTGGGTACGCGTTTGGATTTCAGCACGGCTTTTCACCCGCAGTCTGACGAGCAGTCGGAAAGGGTTATACAGATCTTAGAGGATATGCTAAGAGGTTGTGTTCTGGACTTCAGAGGTAGTTGGGAGGAGTTTCTGCCATTAGCTGAGTTCGCCTACAACAATAGTTACCAAGCAAGCATCAAGATGGCACCATATGAGGCATTGTACGGTAGGAAGTGTCGCTCACCTACATGTTGGACGGAGATGGGTGAACGTCAGTTGTTAGGACCAGAGTTGGTTGCAGAGACCGAAGACAAGGTTAAGTTGATTCAGGCTCGATTGAAGGAAGCTTCGGACCGGCAGAAGTCTTATGCCAATCTTAAGCGAAGCGATATAGAGTTTGCTGTGGGGGATCAGGTTTTTCTGAAGGTCTCGCCATGGAAGAAAGTGTTGAGGTTCGGAAGGAAAGGCAAGTTAAGTCCAAGGTTTATTGGGCCGTATAAGGTACTAAGACGAGTGGGACCAGTAGCTTACCAGCTTGAGTTGCCAGCGGAGTTGAGTCAGATTCACGACGTATTTCACGTTTCGATGCTTAGGCGATATCGTTCAGATCCATCACATGTCGTAGCAGTGGAAGAGATCGAGATAAATCCAGATTTGACCATGGAGGAAGAACCAGTGCAGATTCTAGATCGGGATGTGAAGGTTCTGCGTAGGAAGTCTGTGCCTTTGGTAAAGGTACTATGGCGGAATCATGGCGTGGAAGAAGCTACGTGGGAACCCGAGGATATGATGAGACAGCAATACCCTCAACTCTTCTGATCAGGTAATTTCGAGGTCGAAATTATTTTAAGGGGGTAGAACTGTAATATCCCGGGTTAGGGGTTATTTTGTTATGGCTTTGTTTGCATGTGTTTGGTTTGCTATGTTGTTGTTCTTGATGTTTTGGGGCTTAGTTGTAAGCTAGGTGTAAGCCTGAGTGGTAGGAAAATTTTAGTTTTTAGGCTTAGGGGAGAGGAGCTGAAGAAGCTGGGGTTTATAAGTATTCTTTGGTGAGTGTTAGCACAAGAAAGGAGCTGGTGGAGTGGCAAGCTAGGCGCCACTTGGAGCTTGGATTGGCGTCACTTGCAGGGGGAAGAGGTCCTGTGTTCAAGCTGCAGAATGCTCACATTTTGCTTCCATTTTGACGGCATGGAGGAGGAGAAGTTGTTGGCAGTTCAAACTCTGCCATAGACCAAGTCAACCCACTTGAATGGTGGGTGGAGAGTGAATCAAGGGAGTGGACTAATTCAAAGTAATTTGAATTAGTGGCTTGGAGTGGTTGTAGGTGATGGCCGAATGTTGGAGAGATTTGGGGGGGAGTGGTCGGTTTGGTAGATGAGTTGAGGGAGTGCCGAAATTCACTTAGGAATTTTGTGCATTTTCGGTCATTGAGTGTCAAACTAAGTTCTCCTTTTTGGTTTTTTGGTTAGCCGAAATTTCAAGAAAACTCTCTCATCTTTGCTTCTTGAAACCGAAACCCCAAAGCAACTTTACTTGCCGAAATTATTTGTTCCTCTCTTGGTAGCCGAATGTCCTCTTCCATCTTTCTTTCTTTGTCATTTGTGTAAGCCAAAATTGGTATTCTTTCCTTCTCATATTTTTCTTTCTTTCTTGAACCTTGATAGACGAAACTCTATTCTTCAAAACACTTCTCCATTTCTTTCTTCCCATTTCTTTTGTACCGAAACGATATCACCTTGCTTCTCAAACTTTCTTTTTCTTCTCTCAATACCCTCTTGCCGAAACTCTAATCCCATTTCACATTTTTTTTCTCTCTCTTTTTCACTCAAAGCCGAATATAAGTGTGTTAAACACCTAAGGCCGAATTCTCTTTTCCTTCTTGTTTAAAGTGTTAGCCGAATCTCTCCTCTCTCCTAGTGGTTTTCTTGGCCGAATAGTGGTGTGGTGTGGATCTTTCCTAGTCTTGGTGCCAATCGGGTTTAAAGGAAGGTAAGTGCTTGGCTGAATGTCCATTTCTCCCCTCTCTTGTTCTTGTCGATTCTGGTTTGGTTAAGTGCCGATTTTGGCATGTGTTGGAAGAAGTTAATCTCTTGTGTTGTAATCGATTTCAATATAGGGCCTTTGGATTTTGGTGGCGATCAAGTGAAGCAGTCATCGTTGGTTGATCGTTTGGTAAGTAGTGGTAAGAGGTTAGTTCTTTTGGTCTATTCTTTTAGGTTCATTTAGCCAAGTCTTCAAGGGATTAACTGTTTTCTATTAGGGTGTGGCCGATTGTCTGAAGGAACCATTGGTTGGTTCGGGTTTTGGTAGGAAACCAAACCATTTGCAAGGTAAGGGTTTAAGTGTTAACCCTCTTAAGCTATCTATGTTGGCCGAATGGTATAAGTGGCTAATCTGTTGTTTGGCCGATTATAGGAGCAAGGTATTCGAGGGTCTTAGAACGGTTCGTTGGGTTTAAAGCTGGTGGTTTTAACAGGTGTGTAAACTAACACACTTTTTGCTTAGTAATAGCTTAATAATCCTGATTGTTCGTAAAGCGAAACAGTACGGTGATTGATATGATACCCTAAGGGGGTATGTGCACGGATTCGGGTAAGTCTGTTTCATTATGAGCTTTGTGAGTGATATATGATATCATGATCTATGATGTATGCGTTATGAGATGCACTATGAAACATGTTTAGCATGATTTGCATGATTTGCACGATTGCATCAGTATGACATGATATTGGGTGATATGAGAGGAGGGGGAAAATGATATCCGTGTCTTTGGGACACCAGAGGTTTGGCACCTCCAGTGGTTTGGTACCACAGATGATATTTGTGTCTTTGGGACACTAGAGGTTTGGCACCTCATAGCGTCTCGTCCCAGTGGCTTAGCACCACAGTGGGTTGGCCCCACGGTTGATATTATGGGATTTACGCCAGTGATTTGGTATCACACGATGGGTTGGCCCCATTATTTGATTCGTGACTGTGGTCACCATTGATTTGGTATCACACTTGTGTCTTTGGGACACCAGAGGTTTGGCACCTCATAGCGACTTGTCCCTGTGGTTTAACACCACAGTGGGTGGGCCCCACTTTTGAGATACGGGATTGTCGCCAGTGATTTGGTATCACACGTGGGTTGGCCCCACAAATGGATTATTCGTGACCTTGGGTCACCAGTGGTTTGGCACCACATTGATGGATATCGTGACTTTGGGTCACCAGTGGTTTGGCACCACCAGTGGTTTGGTACCACACGGGGTAGACAAGGTGTTATGGATGGTTAGGATCGGGTGCATTAATTGTATTGCTTTGTTATGATGTGTGTTAGTATGTTGCATTTATCGGGAGGGGGATTTATGCACTGAGTCTTGCGACTCACCTTCTCCTTTATCATTTCAGGTGATACTTAGATTGCGGACATGGAGCCGGGGTGGACTCGAGGTGACCATGCCATGAATAAAAGTCTTATTTGCACTGATTTTAAAACTTGGTACTTTATTGACTTATTTTCATTTGGTTTATTTGGATTGTAAAAGGTCTTTTAGACTTATGTTTTTATTATTTATATGCTTAGATTTGATTTCAAATATGCCTTAACAAATTATTGGGTTAAAATTTGCTAAAACATAGTAAGATAAGGTTTTCAAACTACAAAGCGAAACGTTTTAATTTTACCATCGGGTATCACGCTGTAATTTAAAATGAATGAAACTCAAAAGTTTTCCAACTTGAGATTATTTTCCACACTAATCCAAAAATGTTTTTAAGCAACACAAAGGAATTTCCCAGATTTCTAAATGGGATAAATTTGTCTTACTTGCATTTTTAATTAAGATTTCAAAATTCCCAGTTTTTAAACAATCTTGCTCAAGATCTCTACAAATACAAAATCTATCAAAGAGTTTTCATCAAACTTTTAACCGAAAACTTAAACCTCTCGAATACATTTTTCCCGTAACGTACCGGATTCGGTCGTGGTGTATTGACCGGGTTTGGGGTGTTACAATTTGGTGAGTTCCCCAACTAACTCAGTGAGTTCCCCAACTTGGTTCTTGGTCTCTTTAACTGATGTTTATTGATCTTTAAGTGTTTTCTCAGTATCTTGGAGACGGTTTTCTGTACTTGCCATGAACTTCGTTAGCATCTCTTCGAGGTTTGGCTTTTTCTCTTGCAGATATGGCTGATTTTGGAAATTTTGAAGAGGTTGTTGCCTTTGATTTCCTTGATTTCCTTGACCTCCCTATGAAAAATTTGGGTGGTTCCTCGAACCTGGATTGTAAGTATTACCATAAGGATTATTATTAGATTTGAAATTATTACCTATATAGTTCATCTGTTCGCTATCTGCACCTGGTTGGTAGGGTGGGTACTCAGCATACGCCACAGTTCCACTTGTATCGCACTGCATGACTGGATTTGCCTGCGAAAAACACAAACTATCAATATTTTTATTCATCATCTCTACCTGTGTTGATAGCATGGTTATCGCATCGATGTTGTAAACTCCGGCTGATTTTGTTAGTTTCGTCCTTGTAACTTGCCACTGATAATTATTTAATGACATCTCTTCAATGAACTCGTAGGCTGCTTCAGGAGTTCTGTTGTTCAGGGTTCCACCGGCGGCTGAATCGATTAGTTGTCTCGTTGAGGGTTTTACACCATTATAGAATGTTTGGACTTGTAGCCACAAGGGTAGACCATGGTGTGGACACCTTCTCAAGAGATCCTTGTATCTCTCCCATGCATCGTATAATGTCTCTAAGTCCATCTGCACAAAAGAAGAGATATCATTTCGTAATTTGGTCGTTTTGGCTGGTGGGAAATATTTCAATAAAAACTTCTCGGTCGTTTGCTCCCATGTGGTGATTGACCCTCGTGGTAACGAGTTTAACCACTATTTGGCTTTATTCCTTAATGAAAAAGGGAATAATCGAAGACGTATGGCATCATCAGAAACGCCATTTATTTTGAAGGTATCACAGAACTCTAAGAAATTAGCTATATGAGTATTTGGATCTTCGTCCTGCAAACCATCAAATTGAACAAATTGTTGAATCATTTGTATTGTGTTAGGCTTTAATTCAAAATTATTAGCAGCTATAGCAGGCCTAACAATACTCAATTCTGCTCCTGTTAAATGCGGTTTAGCATAATCAAACATAGTACGTGGAGAATTGTTTTCCCCCACATCATGTGGTTGTGGGTTATTCTCGTCCATCCCTTCAGTAGGATTGGATATGCCCTCTTCCTGATTTTCCTCTATGTAATTTAGGGCTCGCCTAGTTTCTCTGCGATTCCTTCGAGCGGTAGCTTCAATATCACTGTCGTATACTAAAGGTCCTCTTGCGTTCCTTCTAGTCATAAACTAGAGGTACCTGCAAGAAAAAAAAACGAAAATTTAGCTAAAATTTAGATTATTAAAAAAAAGTAAATAGCAAAAATTAAAAATAATGGCTAAAGTAATAAAAATAGAGTTTTCTTAATATTTTAGTTCCCGGCAACGGCGCCAAAAAACTTGATCGCTAGAATCAGAGTCTTTAAAATTTATAAAGAGAATGATCAAACCTGGAAACTAACTCTGACAACGATTGAAGGCAAGTGTACCTATCGAACAGTAGTATAGCTTAGGCAAGACCGGATTATCGAACCCAAATGAACTAAAAGTACTAATACTAACTTTATTTTTATTATTTAACCTAAAAATAAGTGAAGTTGCTTTAATATAATCTAAACTAATTACTAAACCAAAGACACAAAGACAAAAAGGACGAATTGGGAAAATAACTTTAGGAAAAACTTAGTTGATTAAGACGATACCCTCAGAAAGAATCCACCTAGACTTCACTTGTTATTTAACCCTGAACCATACGATTTATTTACTTTGCTTGATTCGTAAGACTCCCTAACGTATATTAAACCCTCTCTCGAAGCGAATAACATCTAACCCTAGATTAATTAACGGAAATCTCTTTCTCGAATAATAACACCCTAGAATAGCAGTAAATCGATCTATGGACTCCCATATTAGGTTTCACCCTAATCTGGCAAAATCTCGTCACCCTATCTCTAGGTGTGCGATCAACTCCGCTTAATTATGCTAGATCTACTCTTAAGCAGGGTCTATTCCTCCTCCACCTAAGCACATCAAATTTGGATTAAGCTTGCATAATTAAGATCAAACTAAGTATTTATCATATAATTCAGAAATTAATAACAAGATTCATCTAGGTTTCATCCTATTCAGGTATCTGAAGGATTTAGTTCATAACAAATAAAGAAAACATCTTAAGAGAAAAGATAAAACAAAACATAAGAAATCCCTAAAACTCCATGAAGGAATTGAAGGAGAAATCCACCGTCTTGGGTAGAATTTCAGCTTCTTGGGATGGATCAACTAGCTATCTTCGAGTGATTCCCACAAATCTGACCTTTCCGACTTGACTCCTTGGCCTAGCTAACCGCCTCCTTCAAGGATGAACTTAGGGGGTATATATAGGCTCTTGGAATGCGATTCTTTCTCCCTAAGTATCCTTTTCCAACTAAAATTATTCATTGCCACGACAGGGACACGGCCATGTCACACGCCTGTGTGATGAATCTTTGAGCCGTGTTCAGATTTCTTAATTGAGGCACGGCCGTGTAAATCGGGGGTGAGGCCGTGTTCTAGAAGCTCGAGAAGGCACGGTCGTGTGGGCTTTGGGCTAGGCCGTGTGGATTTCGTGATATGGCCCATTTACTCCGTTTTGGACCCGTTTTATGTTCTTTTCATCCTCGGGTGCTTTCCTCGGTATAAGACATGAAAAGAAAGGATTAAGAGCACCTTTTTACATAAATCGATGGATAAATCATCCAAAAGCAAGCTAATGTGGGATTAAAATATGTTATAATTACGGTTTATCACCGCTTCATCCACTCGACAAGCCAAGGGTCTTTGAGACCATTTAACTTATATTTTTATTTTCTCTTCTTCTTTATTTTCCTTCTCTTTGACTATCTTATGCTTAATTTTGTTTATTTTATTTTAGTTTTGTGGTTGTAGGTTCTAAAGGCTATTTGGGAATCACGCCACTTCGGCCACCGCCACCCTAATCTAGCCTTAGAAGTCACACCCACCTCGCAACCCATCTAACAATAAGGACTCTTCGGTCCATTCATCTTTTACTTTAATTTTATTTTACTTTCTATTTTCTTGCTCTTTATCTTTCTTGTCTTTAAATATATCTTTAGTATATTTTGAATTATTATTATTATTTCCAGGCTAATTCTCTACGAGCTTCTCAATTTATTCATCTAGCGCAGAGCTTGGTAGCAGCCACCATTTCTCGGGACTCCCAACTCAAGGAAACCAACCAAATTCAGGAAGTTTCACCTCTCCCTTTCTCTTAAATTTCATATACATCTTTGTACATTGAGGGCAATGTACATCTTAAGTGTGGGGGTGAATATTTATTTCGAGAAAGTGCCTAACTTTCTGCATTATTCTCAAATCCCTGAATGATGTCTTGTCTTAAAGTAATTTCCTCATATTATGATTAGAATGAAATTCCCTGATTTATGGTTTTTATTGATATGTTTTGGATTAAGTCATCGATAATTGTGCATTGATGATTAAATTTAAGATACTAGAGAATCAAGCATAATAAGTCTATTTTTCAGAAATTTAAAATTTGTTAGGTTGTCTACTTGAATCTAATTATTACCTTGAAGTTTGAAATTTATGAGGTTGATATCAAATACCCATAATTTTTGTGAGATTTTGAGCCTTATAGAGCATATATTCTTTTTCTTGATCACTTTATTGATTATGAGTGTGTCAATATTGATTTGTTATTCTAGAACTTGCACCGTTTATACATGTCGAGACCACACCTTTGATTTGAGATACAGAGATGATAAAGGCGCCTAGGTTTTAACCCACTCACTCCACTAAAAGCCTACCTTCACAATCAACCCCTAGTGAACCCCGTTTAATCCTAACAACCCTTTTTATTAACTCACCTACTAATATTAACTCAAAACCCTTTGTATTTGTTATCACCATTCCTTGACTACCCTTTCTGTCGAGATTTGATTTGATCGGTTACCTAATTATTTTATTTCAGTAGTTGAATTTATCTTTTATTATGTATTTGACTTGTTCTTAAAACAAATCGAAGAATATTCACTATTAGTTTTGTGATTAAGCGAGCTTATACGTTAAATTCCAATTATTGAAGAAGAAGCTCATATCAGAATATTATTTATGTAATTATTATCAGTTTGATATCTCTAGTTAGGTGATTTGACAAGTCAATCTCGATTCTAACCCGCTAATTCAGCCTTTATCCACACCTTTAACCCAAGCCCCGTTACAACCTTGTTAAAGACCTTTTGATTTGTGTATCATCTCATATTATAGTGGTGGAGATTTGATTTTCATGCAAGCCTATGGGATTAACTCTTCACGTTTTTGAGTGCTTAATTTTAAACCTTAAACACTTTGAGTGATTTGAGTGAATCTTTAGTGAGGATGTAAACTCTTGTCAATTTTGAATCAAAGGTAATTAATTAGGTAAGGGGAAACACCTAACGTTTTAGGGCTATAAATGTATGACTTTGATTGTTTGAATCTTTAGGACTCTTTGAGTTAAGTTATCAATGTATAAAGTATCTTTGAATTATGATAAAACATTATTGATGAATATTATGAATCAAGGAAGTTTGTTTTAATTTTAAGTTGAGAATTTTGCTTGAGAACAAGCAAAAGCTTAAGTGTGGGGGTATTTGATAAACCGTAAAAGTAACATATTTTAGGCCCACATTTAGCATGCTTTTGGATGATTTAAGCCTTGAATTGTGTAATTTGGTGCTCTTAATCCTTTGTTTTCATGTTTTATACCCAGGAGAGCACCAAAGGATGAAAAGAACGAGAAACGAGCCCAAAATGGAGTAAATGGGCCATATCATGAAATCCACACGGCCTGGGCCAAAGACCACACGGTCGTGCCTCATTCAACAGCCTCGAACACGGCCTGACCACGACTTACACGGGCGTGTGCCACGGGCGTGTCCCTGCCGTGACTAAGAGAAATTTCACTCGGATTAGGATACTTAGGGGCGAAAAAACACATTCAGAAGCCTATATAAACACCCTAAGTATAACCTAAAAGGGGGGAACCCAAGGCTTTAGTCAAGGGGCGTCCAGCTAGGCCAAAGAGGGCAGATTTGTGGGGATTTACTCGAAGATAGCCAGTTGATTCATCTCAAGAAGTCGAAATCATACTCAAGATGAAGGATTTCTCCTTCAATTCCTTTAGGGGGTTTTAGGGATTTCTTATGTTTTGTTTTATGTTTTGTTTTATCTTTTCTTCTGAGATATTTTCTTTTGTTATTATGAACTAAACCCTTAGATACCTGAGGGGGATGAAACCTAAGATGAATCTTGTTATCGTTTACTGAGCTATATAATAAATATTTGACTTGTTCTTAATTATGTGTTCTTAATTCTTGTATTGATATTTTCGGGATATTAATTCAAGTATGATGTGCTTAGGTGGAGGAGCAAAAGTCCCTGCCTAAGAGTAGATCTAGCATAATTAAGCGGAGTTGATCGCACGCCTAGAGATAGGGTGACGAGATTTTTTCGAATTAAGGTGAAACCTAATATGGGAGTCCATAGATCGAGTTAATGCAATTCTAGGGGTTTTAATTAGAAAGAGATTTCAATTAATCAACCTAGGGTTAAACGTTAGTCGCCTCGAGAGAGGGATTAATATAACTTAGGGAATCTTATCGATCAAGTCAAATGAATAAATCATCTGGTTCAGAGTTAGGTAACAAGTGAAGTCTAGGTGGATTCTTCCTTGGGTATCGTCTTAATCAATTGGTTTTTCCTCAAAGTTATTTTCTCAATTTCATTCTTCTTTATCTTAGAGTCTTTAATTTAGTTGTTAGTTAATTTTAGATTAGATAAAAATTCATTTAATTCTTAGGCTAAATAATAAAAAGAGAGTTAGTATTAGTACTTTTGGTTCCTTTGGGTTCGACAATCCGGTCTTGCCTTAACTATACTATTGTTCGGTAGGTGCGCTTGCCTCACATCGTTGTCATAGTTAGTTTCCAGGTTAGATCATTCTTTATATAAATTTTAAGACTTTGACATCGCATAAAACAATGATCAGATTCTTCCTCGGGTATTGTCTTAATCAATTGGTTTTTCCCACAAGTATTTTCCCCAATTCCTTCTCTTTTTCTTAGCATCCTTAGCTTAGTAGTTAGTTAATTTTACATTAATTAATAATTCCCTTAATTCTTAGGACAAATAATAAAAAGAAAGTTAGTATTAGTACTTTTAGTTCCTTTGGGTTCGACAATCCGGTCTTGCCACTAAACTATACTACTGTTCGATAGGTGCGCTTGCCTCAATCGTTGTCATAGTTAATTTCTAGGCTCGATCATTCTTTTTATAAATTTTTAAGACTCTGACACACGATCAGTAAGTATTCGAGTCTTAGTTCATCTTTCTAAGTTAGGTAATTTGTCAATTCAACCTCGATTCTAACCCTTTAATTCAGCCTTTATCCACACCTTTAACCCAAGCCCCATTACAACCCTTTAAAGACCTTCTGATCTGTGTATCATTTCATTCTATAGTGGTGGAAATTTGATTTTCATGCAAGCCTATTGGATTAACTTTTCATGTTCGACTGTTGAGTGCTTAATTTTGAACCTTAAACACTTTGAGTGATTTGAGTGAATCTTTAGTGAGGATGTCAACCCTCGTCTATTTTGAGATAAAGGTAGTTATTTAGGTAAGGGGAAACACCTATGTTTTCGTATCATAAAAACTATGACTTTGATTATTTGAATTTTTAGAACCCTTTTGGTTAAACTATCAATGTATAAATTACCTATGAATTATGATGAAACACTATTGATGAATATTATGAATTGAGAAAGTTCATTTTAATTGTGAGTTGAGAATTTTTCTTGAGGACAAGCAAATGCTTAAGTATGGGGGTATTTGATAAACCATAATATGTACATATTTTAATCCCACATTTGGCATACTTTTGGATGATTTATCCCCTGATTTGTGGAATTTGATGCTCCTAATCCTTTAATTTCATGTTTTATACTTAGAAGAGCATAGGAGGATGAAAAGAACGAGAAATGGGCCAAAAACAGAGAAAATGGGCCAAAGTACGAAATTCACACGGCCTGGAGTTTGCCACACGGTCGTGCCTCTTTAGCAGACCCAAACACGGCCTGGGCTCGATTTACACGGGCGTGTCCCTGCTGTGACCTGTTTTAATTCCATTCGGATTAGGATACTTAGGGACAAAGAAAGACATTCCGAAAGCTTATATAAACACCCTAAGTGTGACCTAAAAGGGGGGTGTCGGGGGAGGCCGAAGAGGCAAAGCCAGAGAGGGCCGAATTGTGGGATTTAGTCGAAGACAGCCAGTTGATCCATCTCAAGAAGCCAGAATCATACTCAAGACGAAAGATCTTCCCTTCAATTTCCTTCAGGGGGTTTTAGGGTTTTTCTTATGTTTTGTTTTATACTTTCTTCTGAGATGTATTCTTTTATAAATATGAACTAAACTCCTCAAATACCTGAGGGGGATGAAACCTAAGACAGATCTTGTTATTGTTTTCTGAACTATATGATAAATACTTGATTTGTTCTTAATTATGTGTTCTTAATTCTTTCTTTGATATTTGAGGATATTGTTTCAAGTATTGATGTGCTTAGGCAGTGGAGCAAAAGTCCCTGTTTAAGAGTAGATCTAACATAGTTAAGCGGAGTTGATCGCACTCCTAGAGATAGGACGACGAAAATCTGCCAGATTAGGGTCAAACCTAATATGGGAGTCCATGGATCGAGTTAATGCAATTCTAGGGGCTTTAATTAGAAAGAGATTTCAATTAATCAACCTAGGGTTAGACGTTAGTAGCCTCGAGAGAGGTATTAATATAAATTAGGGAATCCTGCGGATCAAGTCAAGTGAATAAACCATCTGGTTCAGAGTTAAATAACAACTGAAGTCTAGGTGGATTCTTCCTCGGGTATTGTCTTAATCAATTGGTTTTCCTAAAAGTATTTCCCCAATTCATTCTCTGTGACTTAGCATCTTTAGCTTAGTAATTAGTTAGTTTTAGATTAAACAACAACTCCCTTAATTCTTAGGCTAAATAATAAAAAGATAGTAATTACTAATACTCTTGGTCCTTGAGGATACGATATTTCCGGTCTTGCCATAGTTATACTACCAAACGATAGGTGCGCTTGCCTTATTCATTGTCATAGTTAGTTTCTAGGCTCGATCATTCATTATATAAGACTTTTAGACACGATCAATTTGACAAGTTTGAAAAGTTTTGTGAAGAAGCTGGTATTAAGTAACAATTGACCAACACTTGTAGTCCTCAACAGAATGAGGTCAGTGAGAGAAAGAACAAAATTGTTGTGGACATGGTCAGATGTCTTTTGTTTGAAAGGAACATGCTTAAAAATCTTTGGGTAGAAGTTGTATATACCTCTGTGTATTTACTTAATAGGTTACTAACTAAAGTTATGATAGGAAAAACACCTTTTGAAGCTTGGTTTGGATTCAAGCCTTCTGTGTCGCACTTAAAAGCTTTTGGACGCATATGTTATACTTTTATTCCAAAATTGAAAAGATATAAACTGGAAAAGAAATCTCAACTTGGAATGTTTGTTGGGTATAGCAACAATAATAAGGGATATAGAATTTTTTATCCTTTAACCGATAAAGTGTTTGTAAGCAGAAATGTTAAGTTCAGTGAGCATGCAGCTTTGAATTAGGATAAACCTAAAGCTGAGCCTTTTAAGGAAGGTTAGTTTGATTCAAATTTCTTACCTGATCAAGTGGCGGTTCAAGAAAATGAAGAATTAGATAATGAGTAACTTGTAAGAGGCACTCGACCAATCTCTGATGTTTATGAAAAATGTGATATTGCTGTTATGGAGCCTGTAAATTATGAGAAGCTACAAAAACCCAAGGTTGGAAAGAAGCCATGGAAGCTGAAATGTCAATGATCTATAAAAATTAAACTTGAGAGTTTGTTGATAGGACAACACATAAAAAAGTTATAGGATCCAAATGGGTTCAAACCAAATTGAAAGTTGATGGTTCTATTAACATATTAAAAGCAAGGCTAGTGGTACAGGGGTTAATCAACAGTTTGGTGTGGATTCTTCTAAAACTTTTACACCAGTAGCAAGGTTAGACACCATTAGATTGTTACTAGCTTTGGAAGCTCAAACGGAATGGAAGATACATCAACTTGATGTTAAATCAGCTTTTTAGAATGTTTTTTTTAAGGGAGAAATTTATGTTAAGCAACCACAAGGATTCATTGTTAAAAGAAATGAACCAAAGGTGTATTGACTCAAAAAGGCCTTATATGGCCTAAAGCAAACACCAAGAGCCCGGTATGAAAAAATACACAATCAATTTTTGAATTTGGGGTTTGAAAGAAGCCTAAGTGAGCCTACCTTGTATATGAAGAAGTTAAAAAAAGAAACCCTGTTGATAGTGTCCTTGTATATTGATGATCTATTGGTCACTAGGAGTAGTGAAAAATTGTTGTTTGAGTTTAAGAAACAAATAGAAAGTGTGTTTGAAATATCAGATTTCGATGAAATGGAATACTTTCTTGGCATGGAGGTTCTACAATAACAGCAAGGAATTTTCATAAGTTAACAAAGCTTTTCATTGAAGATCTTGAAGAAGTTTTGTATAGAAAATTGTAAGCTTTCTAGTACACCTGTTGCTCAAAGTGAGAAGCTTAGCAGCAAAAATTTTTTTGAAAGAGTCAATGAGAATAGTTATAGAATTCTTATTGGATGATTGCTATATATTACAACAACCAGACTAGATATCATGTTTGCTGTGAGTTCATTATCAAGGTTTATGCATTGTTACAATGTTTCACATTTTAAGGTAGCTAAGAGGGTGCTAAGGTACATAAAAAGGAGCTAAAGAGTTTGGTTCAAGAAGGCTAAGAAAGTGAGATTTGTTGGATTTACAGAGAGTGATTGGACTGGTTCAGTTGATGATATAAAGAGTACTTCTAGCTATTTCTTTACAATTGGATCTGGTGTTGTCTCATGGAGCTCAAGGAAGTAAGAAACAGCTGATTAGACTACTATAGAA
Source organism: Gossypium australe (assembly GCA_005393395.2). NCBI lineage: Eukaryota > Viridiplantae > Streptophyta > Magnoliopsida > Malvales > Malvaceae > Gossypium > Gossypium australe. Next base: position 74,914,513 of record CM016623.1, on the reverse strand, counting down.
GTAGAATATGTTGCAACTGCAACTGCTGTTAATTAGGTTATCTGCTAAGGAAGTTATTGCATTATTTGAATTAGATTCAAAAGGAAGCAACATAGATATATTGTGATAATCAATATGTTGTTGCAATTACAAAGAACCCTGTTTTTCATGGAAAGATAAAGCATTTCAAGATTAAATACTATTTGTGAGAGAAGTGGAGCAAAAGAATGAAGTGAAACTGGTTCATTGTAGTTCAGAGAATTAGTTCACAGATATTTTGACTAAGTCTCTTGGTATGATCAGATTTGAGAGCCTAAAGGAGCAAATTGGTGTTTGCAACATAAAAACCAAGGAGTTTTGAGCTATGTGGCTATCTTTGTTGCCATATAGTTTCTTAGTTTTTCTTTTTTTTAAGATAATGTTTGTTTATGCACTGACATGATAGTGCTGATTGACAAGTTTAGTTGATCTTATTTTGTGTACAAGTAACTTAAATTTGTAAGTTACAAGAAATGTACTTGTAGTAGTTGTGTTTGGTGAATTTTTTTTGGATTAAAGTTGTAATGTTTGATAGAATTATTATTAGAAAATATTCAACTCTTTCTTCATTTGTTCTTTTTTGTTTTCTCTCAATTTGAAACACTAACATAGACTCGAGTAGTTATATATAATGTCGGTAAGTAATTTCTGTTTGATTTATATCTTGTTTGAAATACCATGTAAACGGTATGTAATTTATGTATTTGAGTTATATTTTGTTCAAAATTTTCTATGCTAAAATTGATTAAAAAATTAGATACATGTAGATGAATGTCATAGGCCGTGGAATACATCTTATGTTTAGAAAATAGGTAAATTATTTTATTTGTTTATACAAATTAGATATTAGATTGGAAACTTATTCATATTTAAAAATGATTTATTTGATTTTTTTATAGGATTAAATGTAAAATTGGTACTCGAACTTATCTACTTCTCCCAAATTGGTACTTATAATTTTTTTGTCCCAGATTGGTACACGAACTTTTTTTCCGCCAACTAAATCGGTACCTGAGCCTAACGCCGTTAAGTTTAGGACAACTAGCGGTATAAGATTGTGGCACGTGGCATAAATGACATCATGATGATGTCACATTAGAAAATATTAAAAAAAAAAAATTCTTTTGTACTTTTATCCCCCAATTTTCCTCTTTTCATTTTTTTATTTCATATATTCTCCTTTCTATCTTCTCTTCTTTTTCTTCTCATTCTTCCTCTTCTTATAACCTTAGTTGCTAGCTCCAAGAGTCACCGCCATCCATGGCTTTCTTCAACTGATCCAACCATCAAAACACTTCTCTCTTCCTCGCTTTCTCAAAATCTTGCATTGTATTTCCAAGAAAATCTCTTTAAAGCCAAAAAAAAAAAAAAAAAAACAAAGCTTGATCCTTGAACTTTTGAAAACCCTAAACCTACTGATGAAAGGTTAAGGAGGCTTCTGTGAGGTTGAGAGCGAGTTGAGCAGACAAAGGAAGCAATAGCAACGCCGATACCAAGGCAACAATAGAGAATCAGTGCCCCTATTGTTCATTGGATCCATAGGATTTTTAGGGTTTTCTAAATTCTTGTATTTTATTTATTCTGAGTTCTTGTTCTCTTTCTAAGTTGTAAATTTTTTATTTCCAAGTAATTTTAAATTCTTGTAATTTTTAGGTTCTTGCTATCATATTAGGTTGTTAATTTTTTTTATTTGAAATGCTTCTGGGTTGAAAATGTTAGGGTTTGAATTTTTTTCTATTTGAATGTGTTGGGATCTTTATTTGATTTTAGGGTTTGATTTTTCTCCTATCCTCATTTGTTCATCTCTTATGCATCTTTGATCTTCCTTTATCTGTCTCATATTTTGTTTCTGGGTTTGAATATAGCTCTTTCTTGGTCATGCTCAATTTCTCAACTAAAATCAAATTGAGATTTAGACTTGGAGCAGGGTGAGCGAAATGCTATGAACATTAAGGGATTTATGCAACAATTAGGGAAACAATTGAGGAAGGTGAAGAGAAACCGGGACTAAAGGAAGAAGTAGTGTAACGGCCTAATTTTGACCCTAATCGGAATAGTGGTTTTGGGACCACAAATCTGAGTCCAAAAAAATATTTTAAAATTAATTACATATTTATTATGTGTGAATTTCCTTGTGTTAAATTTTCGTGTTTTAATTTTGTCATTTGAGTGTCTAATTTAATAAAAGGACTTAATCGCGTAAAACGAAAATTTGATGCTTAGTTGTGAAAGTACCTAATTATTATTGTCTTTTTAATATGGAGGATTTGCATTATAATTAGTCCCTTTTATATATAGTGGACGGCATGTGTGATTATAAATGACTTTATTATATGTATTTATATTATAAAAGTTATAATTATTAATTATATATTATATTAATATAATAATACATAAAATAAAAGAGAAAGTCATTCATTCTTTTATGTTTTGTGACCGAAACAAAGAAAATAAGAAAGAAAGAAAACCATATTAGGTTCGGCCTTGATGTTTTTTGATTAAGGTAAGAGTTTTGTTCGGTTTTTGATAATTTTTACATTTTTGAGATCGTTGCTTTGAGTACTTTTCGACCCATGTCTTAATTTTTGATTTTGATTATGATTTTGTGTTTTGCCATTGATGATACCTTGTGGTTTTTGTTGTTTGATGATGAAATAAGAAATATATGTGTTTGATTAACAAGTTTTATCTTTGAATTTTTGATGAATTTGAATAATTTGGACTAAATTGCAAAAATAAATTTTAGAGGGACTAAAATGTGAAATAAATGAAATTTATGGACTTTTATGAACATAGGTAATATTTGGCCAAGCATGGGTAATGTGAAATTTTGTGTATTTTGTGTTTTGTGCAAAAAGGACTAAATTGTAAAAAATGTGAAATGTTAGGGGCAAAATTATAATTTTCGCATTTATGTGTTTTTAGACTAAATTGAATGGAATGGTTTTTAAATAAGCTTAATTTGAATATGTTTAGATCAAGAACCAAATAAATCAGATCTGGAACGGGGAAAAAAGAAAGTAGTCGATTAGTCGATTTTACCGACCGATGACGTCCGAGGTAAGTCCTTAAGCAATAAAACATTGTAAATTATGTACGTAACTTAGTATATGCTGATTTGGTAATTTTGTAACTATAATGTTGAGTAGCCGAATGTGATTATACCTAGAATTTGATATGATCAAGTTTAGTTCAGTTGAGATATGATGCTTGGAAGTTCATACAAGAATTTTGAAATGCATATAAGTTCGATATATAAATGTGTGTGAGACAACTTTATAGTACCGTTATTCAGGCCATGGGCCTAGCAAGCCTTGTGCTGGTGAACTTAATCGGGCTTCGTGCCTAGCAGGCTTATTGCCGGTGAATAAATATCAGACTGTGGGTCTAGCAGGCTTTGTGCCGGTGGATAATATCAGGCTTTATGCCTAGCAGGCTTTATGTCAGTGATTTATTATAAGTGTATGCTTCAATAGATTTTTACCGATGTGGAATTTATAAACGGCAAATGAGCTCAACGTTCAGGTATGTGTAAATCTAATGGTTGTGAGAGATAAGGTAAATTAGTAAATTGCTATTTGATACTAGTTATATGTGATACAATTGAGGAATATATGTAAATTTTAGTAAGTGTATTCGGCCTTATAAATGAATAGTATGACATTATGGAATTGATTTTAGATATTAGCATAGATGAGTCTTTTATATTCGGCCAAATTGGTAAATGCATATGTGATGTATATTGAGCAAGAAAGTTGACAAAATGCTCTTGTATGTGTGAAAATAAGGTAAGTCAGTTGTTGAATTGATTATATAAATGCTAAAGTTACAAATGTGGAAAATGTGAATATATATGTGATTGTGTATATGCGGCCAAATGGGATATATGTGATTTTAATAGTAAGATTTATATAATTGCATGTGCATTTGTATAATTAGCCATTGATACGCGATTGAAAGATTTAAATGATAACCTTGTATTTGAGAACATGTATATTCGGTTTTGTTAACTTTGTGTTAATATATAATAGTTGGTATATATATATATATATTTGCTTATGACTTACTAAGCTTAAATAGCTTACTCCGTGTGTATTCTTGTTTACTTCTGTTCATAGATTTGGATATACGTTATGAGCTCGAGGATCGTCAGCAAGACTACTCACACTATCGACAGTTTCTTCGGTATTTTACTAAGTGATTTTGGTTTATGGCATGTATAGCATAGATGAAGTATTTGAGTTTGATTTTTGGGACTTGTATATATGTATAGCCATGTGAAAATGGCTTAATCATTATGTTTAGATTCGGTTAAATGAGTTCATTGTTTAAGTGTTTAATGTGTTTGGTTTTATCATTTCGACCATGGCTTATTTATATGCGGTATATGGTTGCTATGTTTAGTTAAATATTGCGGTAGAGGTATATATATATATATATATATATATATAAATATGTATGGTATGTTTGGATTTGGTATTTAAGTGAGTTTGGTTAGGTCTTATAAAATGAACTATGTATATAAAGGTTAGAAGATATTTATATGTCCGAATGTGTATGGATTGGATGATTATAAGTCTGAATCTGTATAGGTTATATTGATTAGGTTTGAATTGGCAATGTATGTATATATATCATGCTTGAATGATTGGCTAAATAGGTACGATTGGTAATAAATAAATAATGAATATGCCATATGATTGTTTTGGTTAATAAGTAAAGTGAATATGCTAATAAGGCTAAGGATATAATAATAACTGATAAGCATGACATTCGGTTTATAACACATATTAATTATCCGATTGTAGATTAACTTAGTTTGTGGTATGAATGAAAAATTTTGGTACAATTTAATATATATAAATTGACATGCGAATAATATGTGATTTTAGCTGTTATTTGTGTTCAAATTGGATTATGTTAACAAGGTCATATGCACATGTATTGAATTAACATGATTGGAAATCATCTCATGTAAAAAAATTGTTTTGATTTATATACGATATATGTCATATAATGATATATGTTGGGATATGTTTTAAATGTATAAATGTAGTGAGATGCTAAGAATATTATTAATGGAATGAGTGACTAAACATGTAGTTTATTTGATTAATGATATGTATTAAAATGATTAAGTATAAGATGAGTTTGATATTTGTTAATAAATGAAATTGAAATAATGAATGTCCTATTGTTTGGTAAGTATAAGATGATAGATATGTTTGAATTTATAAAGATTAGTATGGTTTGATTTAAATAGAAAATGTGCAATCTCATCTGTTTGGATGATTTAATACATAAACGCTAGCTTTAATTTGAATGTTAAGTATGTGACTTTGATCTGAATGTAAAGTATGTGAATATAATATGTTATGTATTGATTATTTTTTACTCTTGAATGTACATGATATGTTTATAAAAAAATACCTATTCTGCGTGATGTCTTATTCGGTAATGCCTCGTAACCCTAATTCGACGATGAATACGGGCTAGGGGTGTTACATTTGATTGGTATCAGAGCTATGGTTTAGTCGGTTCTAGGACTACCATAGCATATGTGAGTCTAGCTATACATGCCATATTAAATCTGCGATAGTGTAATATCTCCCGGCTCTAACAAAGAACTTTTTGATGAGATAAATAAGATTTCCAACTGAGCTAATTTAGATGGTACAGAAGTAAATATTCAAATAATTATGTGGAGATGTGTTGATGATGAGTTGAGACTCATAAAGGTAAGAATCAAATTGTGTGACATGTTGTTATTGATAAATGTGGTACTTATATGAGCATATGAGATATGATATTTGAGTTATGATTACTATCTGAGATGCTCTGATTCTAAAATGGTGATTTGAGTTGGCATATGAACAATGTGTTAATAATAAAAGGTGATTAAAAGAAAAGGTATATTAAATGATTTGAGAATGTGAAATTAGTAATGAACTCACTATTTGTGATAGTATGTATTATGTGCAATTATGTGAGAGTTAAATTTGAGGCTCTACTACCCTCACCCCCTTGTCAGAAAAATGTTACAATTTTATTATAAGAGTTGGAATGAATAAGCTCACTAATGTGAAGTTTTAGAAAATTCGTGTTTGAAAGATTAGTAATGTGGTCAGAAAAGAGAATGAATCAGCAAATGAAGACAGGACTAAAAGAGATATTGGGCAGTTCTGAAGACTATTCAGATTTTGCAAAGTCATTGTTAAATAAGAAGTTAACTCTGATTAAATGACTTATTCAGGTATGTTATCTAAATAAAGTATTAACTAAAAGCTTTCCTGAATTGATTTCTATTAGTGATGGGATAATATGAAAATGGCTGATGATAGAATTAGACAGTGGATTGATGTTTGAATTGTATTGATGGTTGAATGCAATGGTTATAGTCGGGCAGTTATTATGATTCCATTTGGACATTCTACGTGTACATTTATCCTCAGAAGTATATGTGACTGTTTGATGTCAAAAAGAAAGTTTTATCGTATAAGAACATTAGTTAAACATATTAATAGACGAAAATATCATTGATCTATATGGGTTATATTCGACATTGTTATGTCTTCCTTTGATAATTTATTCTATGGTGTGGATATGAAAGTCGACAGTAAAATCTGTATGAGGCTAATATTCTGTTTCTATTGGTTATTGCTCTGTTGAATATAAGTGAAGATTATATTACTTCTGTTACTATGGATTTCAGTATTTATGAGTGACATTGTTCTTTCTGAACATTTCTAGGATATCATTGGAACTAATATCATTCTATATGATTTGTAAATTTTCAGATATCATGTGTAACTTTAAATGTTGAAATTTTGCTAGTGCGGTATTTTTATGATTCCATGTGATTATCTGCAAGAGATATCTATCTGACAGAGATGACTATGTCTATTACGATTATAATTTCTGGCTTGAAAAGTGAGAGTACAGTGGTACCATTCTCAGAGTTATAGAAGATGTGTTTTCTACAATGGTTGCTATTTAAATCATATTTGATTCCTTTTTGTATTCAAATGCTTCATTAACAGCTGAGATAATATTCATTATAGGATTGAGACATTGTTCCTAGTAAGGCTCAATGATTTCTATTCGGATAAAGTGATTTTAGTATAATTCAGAGTTTCGATGATTAATATATGAGACAACTTTATTATAAACTCTTTTCTAGTTCTCGTGAAAGTTCGACAGTGATAAAAGTGAAAATGATAGAAGATCAAGACTAATTTGTATAAAGATATGCCTGGGGTCATCCTTCTAATGAGAAGAAAGATTTCTTTGAAAAAACCGATTCAGTAGTTAATATGATTAGAATTATTTGATTGAAAAGTTAATTAGGATGTATGTGTTTGAATCTATCTATGAATTGGAAACAAACTTTGAATGTACATGTATGAATTGAAGGATAGTTTGAAAGAAGAATTTGTATTCTTAAAGACTCTGATGTATGTTTTCCGAACGAGGTACGGATACTATGAGTTTCTGGTTATGCCTTTCGGACTTACTAATGCACCTACTATTTTCATGGATTTGATGAATCGAATCTTCAGATAGTATCTTGATCGGTTTGTGGTATTATTTATAAATGACATTTTGATCTGTTCCCGTGATGAAATCGAGCATGCCGAACATCTGAGATTTGTGTTATAGACTTTGCGAGATAAATAGTTGTATGCGAAATTCAGTAAATGTGAGTTCTGGTTACGCGAAGTCCGTTTTCTAGGTTATGTTGTATCCGCATCGGGTATTCAGGTTGACCCGAGTAAAATTTCGGCTATACTTGATTGGAAACCTTCGAAAAATGTCTCTGAAGTTCAAAGTTTTCTGGGACTTGCTGGTTACTATAGACGATTTGTGAAAGGTTTTTCTATGATAGCTATTACAGAAAGATGTTAAGTTCGAGTGGTCGGAAAAGTGTCAGAAAAGTTTTGATCAGTTGAAAGCTCTTTTGACCGGAGCTCCAATGTTAGTTCAGCCTGAATCGGGTAAAGAATTTGTTATTTATAGTGATGCATCTTTGAATGGTTTGGGTTGTGTTTTGATGCAGGAAGGCAAAGTTATAGCTTATATCTCGATACAGCTAAAGCCACACGAAAAGAACTATCCGACACATGATTTGGAGTTAGCAGCTATTGTGTTCGCATTAAAGATTTGGCATCACTATCTGTTCGGTGAGAAATGTCATGTTTGTTCTGATCATAAAAGTCTGAAGTATTTAATGATTCTGAAATATCTGAGTTTGAGCCAACGTCGATGATTAGAGTTGTTAAAAGACCACGAGCTAGTGATTGAATATCATCCAGGAAAGGTTGATGTTGTTGCTGATGCTTTGATTAGAAAATCATTATTTACTTTGTGTGGAATAAATGCGTATATGGTGATGTCTGATGATGGCTAGATAATAGCCGAATTAAAAGTAAGACTGTTATTTGTTCAACAAATTTGTGATACTCAGAAAGTTGATAATGAATTGTTAGCAAAGCGAGCTCAGTGTGAAACGATTATTAAATCTGAATTCCGAGTTGATAAAAATAATTGTTTGAGATTCAGAAACCGAGTATGTGTTCAGAGAAATTCAGAGTTAATTTAGATGATTTTGAACGAAGCTTACAATAGTCGGTTATCTGTTCATCCGGGTAATATGAATATGTATAATGATTTGAAACAGTTCTATTGGTGGTCTAGTATAAAACGAGACATATCTGACTTTGTTTCGAAATGCTTAGTCTGTTAGTAAGTAAAAGCCAAGCATCAGGTACCTTTTGGGTTACTTCAGCCGATTATGATACCCGGATGGAAATGGGATAGGGTCATGATAGATTTTGTATCTAATTTACCATTGACACTGAGCAAGAAAGATGTAATCTGGGTTATTGTGGATAGTATGATTAAATTTGATTTACCTTTGATTGAATTTGCTCATAATAGTAGCTTTCAATTCAGTATCAAAATGGCACCCTACGAGGCTTTGTACAGTCGTAAATGTCGTACACCATTGTATTGGACCGAGCTTAGTGAAAGTAAGATACACGGGGTTGACTTGATCAAAGAAACAGAACAGAAAGTGATAGTGATCTGTGATACCTTGAAAGCTGCATCAGATCATCAAAAGTCATATGCATATTTGAAATGTAAAGATAATTAATTTCTGATCGGAGATCAAGTGTTTCTGGAAGTTTCACCGTAGAAGAAAATACTTAGATTCGGTCGTAAAGGTAAGTTGAGTCCGAGATTCATTGGGCCGCATAAGATCAAAGAGCGTTATCCAAATCTATTCACTGGTAAGATTTTCGAGGACAAAAATCCCTAAGGGAGGAGAGTTGTAACAGCCCAATTTTGACCCTAATCGGAATAGTGGTTTCGAGACCACAAATCTGAGTCCAAAAAAATATTTTAAAATTAATTTCAGTATTTATTATGTGTGAATTTCCTTGTGTTAAATTTTCGTGTTTTAATTTTGTCATTTGAGTGTCTAATTTAATAAAAGGACTTAATCGCGTAAAACGAAAATTTGATGCTTAGTTGTGAAAGTACCTAATTATTATTGTCTTTTTAATATGGAGGATTTGCATTATAATTAGTCCCTTTTATATATAGTGGACGGCATGTGTGATTATAAATGACTTTATTATATGTATTTATATATTATAAAAGTTATAATTATTAATTATATATATATATTAATATTAATATATAATAATACATAAAATAAAAGAAAAGTCATTCATTCGTTTATGTTTTGTGACTGAAACAAAGAAAATAAGAAAGAAAGAAAACCATATTAGGTTCGGCCTTGATGTTTTTTGATTAAGGTAAGGGTTTTGTTCGGTTTTTGATAATTTTTACATTTTTGAGATCGTTGCTTTGAGTACTTTCCGACCCATGTCTTAATTTTTGATTTTGATTATGATTTTGTGTTTTGCCATTGATGATACCTTGTGGTTTCTGTTGTTTGATGATGAAATAAGAAATATATGTGTTTGATTAACAAGTTTTGTCTTTGAATTTTTGATGAATTTGAATACTTTGGACTAAATTGCAAAAATAAATTTTAGAGGGACTAAAATGTGAAATAAATGAAATTTATGGACTTTTATGAACATAGGTAATATTCGGCCAAGCATGAGTAATGTGAAATTTTGTGTATTTTGTGTTTTGTGCAAAAAGGACTAAATTGTAAAAAGTGTGAAATGTTAGGGGCAAAATTATAATTTTCCTCTTTATGTGTTTTTAGACTAAATTGAATGGAATGGTGTTTAAATAAGCTTAATTTGAATATGTTTAGATCAACAACCAAATAAATCAGATCTGGAACGGGGAAAAAAAAAAGTAGTCAATTAGTCGATTTAACCGACCGATGACGTCCGAGGTAAGTCCTTAAGCAATAAAACATTGTAAATTATGTACGTAACTTAGTATACGCTGATTTGGTAATTTTGTAACTATAATGTTGAGTAGCCGAATGTGATTATACCTAGAATTTGATATGATCAAGTTTAGTTCAGTTGAGATATGATGTTTGGAAGTTCATACAAGAATTTTGAAATGCATATAAGTTCGATATATAAATGTGTGTGAGACAACTTTATAGTACCGTTATTCAGGCCGTGGGCCTAGCAAGCCTTGTGCTGGTGAACTTAATCGGGCTTCGTGCCTAGCAGGCTTATTGCCGGTGAATAAATATCAGACCGTGGGTCTAGCAGGCTTTGTGCCGGTGGATAATATCAGGCTTTATGCCTAGCAGGCTTTATGCCGGTGATTTATTATAAGTGTATGCTTCAATAGATTTTTAACGGTGTGGAATTTATATACGGCAAATGAGCTCAACGTTCAGGTATGTGTAAATCTAATGGTTGTGAGAGATAAGGTAAATTAGTAAATTGCTATTTGATACTAGTTATATGTGATACAATTGAGGAATATATGTAAATTTTAGTAAGTGTATTCGGCCTTATAAATGAATAGTATGACATTATGGAATTGATTTTAGATATTAGCATAGATGAGTCTTTTATATTCGGCCAAATTGGTAAATGCATATGTGATGTATATTGAGCAAGAAAGTTGACAAAATGCTCTTGTATGTGTGAAAATAAGGTAAGTCAGTTGTTGAATTGATTATATAAATGCTAAAGTTACAAATGTGGAAAATGTGAATATATATGTGATTGTGTATGCGGCCAAATGGGATATATGTGATTTTAATAGTAAGATTTATATAATTGCATGTGCATTTGTATAATTAGCCATTGATACGCGATTGAAAGATTTAAATGATAACCTTGTATTTGAGAACATGTATATTCGGTTTTGTTAACTTTGTGTTAATATATAATAGTTGGTATATATATATATATTGCTTATGACTTACTAAGCTTAAATAGCTTACTCCGTGTGTATTCTTGTTTACTTCTGTTCATAGATTTGGATATACATTATGAGCTCGAGGATCGTCAGCAAGACTACTCACACTATCGACAGTTTCTTCGGTATTTTACTAAGTGATTTTGGTTTATGGCATGTAGCATAGATGAAGTATTTGAGTTTGATTTTTGGGACTTGTATATATGTATAGCCATGAAAATGGCTTAATCATTATGTTTAGATTCGGTTAAATGAGTTCATTGTTTAAGTGTTTAATGTGTTTGGTTTTATCATTTTCGACCATGGCTTATTTATATGCGGTATATGGTTGCTATGTTTAGTTAAATATTGCGGTAGAGGTATATATATATATATATATATATCTATATATAAATATAATGTATGGTATGTTTGGATTTGGTATTTAAGTGAGTTTGGTTAGGTCTTATAAAATGAACTATGTATATAAAGGTTAGAAGATATTTATATGTCCGAATGTGTATGGATTGGATGATTATAAGTCTGAATCTGTATAGGTTTTATTGATTAGGTTTGAATTGGCAATGTATGTATATATATCATGCTTGAATGATTGGCTAAATAGGTACGATTGGTAATAAATAAATAATAAATATGCCATATGATTGTTTTGGTTAATAAGTAAAGTGAATATGCTAATAAGGCTAAGGATATAATAATAAATGATAAGCATGACATTCGGTTTATAACACATATTAATTATCCGATTGTAGATTAACTTAGTTTGTGGTATGAATGAAAAATTTTGGTACAATTTAATATATATAAATTGACATGCGAATAATATGTGATTTTAGCTGTTATTTGTGTTCAAATTGGAATATGTTAACAAGGTCATATGCACATGTATTGAATTAACATGATTGGAAATCAGCTCATGTAAAAAAATTGTTTTGATTTATGTACGATATATGTCATATAATGATATATGTTGGGATATGTTTTAAATGTATAAATGCCGTGAGATGCTAAGAATATTATAATGGAATGAGTGACTAAACATGTAGTTTATTGATTAATGATATGTATTAAAATGATTAAGTATAAGATGAGTTTGATATTTGTTAATAAATGAAATTGAAATAATGAATGTCCTATTGTTTGGTAAGTATAAGATGATAGAAATGTTTGAATTTATAAAGATTAGTATGGTTTGATTTAAATAGAAAATGTGCAATCTCATTCTGTTTGGATGATTTAATACATAAACGCTAGCTTTAATTTGAATGTTAAGTATGTGTCTTTGATCTGAATGTAAAGTATGTGAATATAATATATTATGTATTGATTATTTTTTACTCTTGAATGTACATGATATGTTTATAAAAAAAATGGTTGTTCTGCGTGATGTCTTATTCGGTAATGCCTCGTAACCCTAATCCGGCGACGAATACGGGCTAGGGGTGTTACAAGTAGCTTGTGAGGGAATCAGGCATTGGGCTTAAAATCGGCTAGTTTTTCAACTTGTATCAGACAATATTCAAACCCAAAAATAAGTTTTGAAATGGCAAAAAATAAAACCAAATATTAGTTTTAAATACTCTGTATTTTGGTGCAATTTTAGATTTGAAGTTAAAATTGCTAGGAGCGAAGAAAAAAACATGAAAAGGAAATTAAAAATACAAAATCAAAGTGAAATTATGTTGGATGACGAGGAAGAAAAAAAAAACAAAGAATAAAAGAAAAAGGGAAACCGGGAAAAAAGAAGGAAAAATATTTTTATTTATTTATTTTAGATTATGATATCATCATGATATCATTTATGTCACGTGCCGGCGTTAAACTCAAGAACTGATTTAGTTAACGGAAAAGAAAGTTCAGGTACCAATATGGGAGAAGTTGACAAGTTGAGGTACCAATTTTATATTTAACTTTTTTATATTATTGTATTCAATTTTAAATAGATTCTTAATTAATTTATATTTTTTTTCCAGAAGTACTCAGTCTTTTCTTAGTTAATAGCTTCAATAACTTTAGAAGGAAGAATAAATATTGAAATGTTGAAAGTCCTCTTCTGCATAAATAGACAAAGTTGAAAATCCAAACATGAATCATCCAAAAGAGATAAACATGTCCATTGTGAGGAACCAACCAATACAGAATAAATAAAAACAAGTTTTACTTGTAAAAAGAAAAACAGATAAAAACTCTCGAGCACTCCAAGCAAATGATCTAAATTATATGGTTATAAATTGAATTTGCTGCCAGCAATAAAAACTTTACCAATTGTGTCAGTAAATGTTGTCAAGAGTTAGTCACAGGTATAAAATGTAAAACCTCCCACTCCCAAATGCCATGCAAATGCTGTAAGAATCACATGATATACCAAATTTTCCCACTACATATATAAACCAACCCCCAATCATCTATTTTTCAATTTCCTTTCTTCATTAACAGAAACACAACTTTTATGCATTAATGAAAACACTATCTCCTGTTTGGTACCCCTTTTTTCTTTTTACAACCAGATCTTAGCCCGGCCTCATCGATTCTGACTCTTAACTTTTTTCAATTTGCTCTTCTCTCGCATCTTCTTTTTCTTTGCTTCAGCTGTAATCCAAGTGTAATCTGGAGGAATTGCAAATGGATCTTGAAGATTTTCTATCTTATTGCAGCTATAATTCGACGAGCTAGGACGGTGATATGGTGCCTTTATCCACTGAAACCAAGATGAGCCTGAGGAATGTGTCACCGCAGGGCTTTCACAGCCAGTAGTGGGCCTTGAAGGGGGTGTAGAGAACTCGTCCACTGGCTGTAGCTCTTCAAACTTCGTAAAAGTAACCAATACTCTGATGGTTGGAACCACTGGAATAGCAACCTAAGTGCAACCATGAGTATTTCTTAGTAAAAAGTTAAAATAATAATGTTCAAGCAAAATGCAAATTGCAAAAAGGAGTAACAATGATAATACAATCCAAACGGATAGTTAAAAGAACAAAATACCTTGACAGGGAAGGTTCCCGCAGGAAGCTTTGTAGTCAGCAGTTCTCTTAATCGACGAATTGCCTTGACCTTGTTTGCAAGAATGTCTAGCAACGGCAGAAGTTCTTCAGTTTGCAATGGGAAGTTGGGAGAAAGCCAAAGAATAGGCCTCAATCCTTTCTTATATTCATTCTCGCGGCCACCATTCTTGTGCCAATTACCAATCTCCGAATTCATGGAAATAGACGTCTTCAAATCTCTTATCCTCCTATGATCGTGCCTTGCTGCAATCTCCACAGAATGTCTACCAGGTTTGATATGACTATCGGATGGGGAGTCTCCCAGCAAGTCACTCACCTTTTCATCTACACACAGAGAACTCCTTGGTGGTACAATCGTCTTCTGCGTCTCTAGCTTTGGCTTCCATTTCCTCCATCCACCAAACCATCCTTTCTTTTCCTGCTTAGTCTCTCCATTTTTATAACCATTGGACTCCTTGATAGAAATTTCCCTTGGCTCATAACAACTATGTCGATGCCCAATAATGCCATCACCATTCTCATTGGATATTTCTGAAGAATCCAACTTAAGAGCAAGTTCGAGTTGCCTCCTTTCATCTTCCGTCAATATCTCATCAAGCTCTTCGCTCTCTGCTTCATTTCCATTGGAAGCTGCAAGGAATTCATCATCTGTCATGGCCCCAGGCACCCTCCTAGATTTGATGCTTACAACAACATTGTGCATATCATACACCTTAGCCTTCCAGGCACCTACCATTTCTGTTTTCTCTTGTCGCCTCCATGTCAATTGTGGCAAAAGAACCGCCTGTGTTACATCTATCCCGGGCCTGAATATATTAGTCTGAGACATTGCGAGCACTTCTTGTTGAACCTCTTCTTCAGTTGCTTGAGAACCAGCACCGTCCAAAGCATTTATCACCTCTTTATCCTTATGCGTAATCATACAAAGTGAACCAGGAGGAACCTTCCCATCCTCAGAACCATCACCAAGGAAAAGAATACTTTGATCTGACCGCTGAATTCGGAACCCATCAAATCCAGCCAAAATCATATCAGCTCTCAAATTTGCTCCTCTCTTCCAAATTTTATATGTGTCTGATGGAGCAATTCTGGAAATGAAAGGAATCACAGAACTCTCAAAATGGAATGTGATTTCCATGTAAAAATCTCTCATCCTTCGCATAGTTCCCACCAAGAGAGGCAACCTTCTACACCATTTTGCCCATGCCAATGGCTGGTAATGCCGAACAATAATCATAGAAATAGCTTCTTCCTTATTACAAATTGCTTCTTGGAGTGCACTCCATCCTTGTTCATTTTGCAAGCTCCAATCAACACCAGCAACCATAAGCATTTCCGTTGCAGTTTCATCACCAAGCTTAACAGCCAAGTGAAGAGGTGTATCCCGGTTAGGAACATCCCGCCTATCAATCATGGCAGCGATCGCATCGGCCTTCTCTTCCTCAGCCAATGAGGCTGCTTCTGTTTGAATCTCAGTCGGGTTACTAACCCGTGGTAGAGTGCCGAGTATCCTCCTGAGCCCGGCGTAATCTCTCATTGCCACGGCCTTGTGCACAGCACTATGTGCATACTTCGAAACATCAATAGCCGCCATGCCTCAGGAGTTGAAAAATATGCTATCAACTTTTTTTTTTCCCAATGGAAACCGATTTCGATCATTAAGCACTAGGTGATTCAACTGCTAACTCAAAATCTCCAATAATAAAATACCAGCAGAAGCGGACTATTCCTCCCTACACACGAACAACTTTTCATTAGAATGAATAGTACATTGCAAATGCGGACAAAAACAAATCAAACCCGATTCAATATTATTCCATCCATATGAAAATACAGTATTTGACAATTATTGTAACAATCAAAACAGCAACAGGAAGGGAAAACAAAAATAATTTTCTTTGATGGACCCAAAAAAAGAAAACCAAAAAATTTTATAGGAAGAAGGAAAAAAAGAAAACCTCACCTGGTTCTTGCTTGCTTTCTTCTTTTCTTCCAAGCACTCAACATTTAAGCCCACAAAAAGACCCCTCACTTTCTCTTTCTCTCTTATTCTTCTTCAAAGTGGGGAAAAAATGAACCTTCTGATCCAATCTAAGATCAGACAAACAGAAGAAGAAGCATGTGATTGTGTTGGAAACAAAATAATAATAATAATTATAGTAGTAGTAGTAATAATAAAAGCAAATCACCAGGTGGGAATCTGGTAAAGAAGTTAAGAAAAAATGATGGGTCAAGAATCAAAGAAAAGAATAGCTAAATAAGAAAGTAAACAAAACCCCACCTTTCAAGAATACCCCCACCCCAAATAAAAAGTGTTCATAAAAGAAGATAAAGAGAATAAAAAACTGTAGGAGAAGTAGCCAAGTCAGTCTTTTTTGTACAGAGTTGAAGAAAAGGTATTTTTTATTTGAAAATGGGATTTTTGTGAATGTGATTCGCAATTTAGCTCTGAAGAAGGGAGAACTGTAGAATAGAAAACAAGAATCCTTAATTTATTTGCTGTATGACTGCTTGATAAAAAGTTGCTTCCCAGATGCATTCACTATTTTAAATGGATTTCGAATTCTACGGATTGTATCGACAACTAATTGGAGTATCTGAGTGATTCGAAAATCAGTAGCAATCAATTAAATTAGATTAAAAAAAGTTATTTCAAAAGTTGTGAATTTTTTTATTTTTATTTTTATTTTTTTAATAATTTTTTTGATTCATCAAAAACAAATTTATTGAATCAATTCACGCCTTTTTTAGTAAGATAATACCAAAAAATTAGTTAAATAACAAAAGAGTATTTGTTAATATTATTTATCAAAATAGAATGAAATGAATACTATTGAGGGTGGTGTTTGAAAGAGTGGCGGCACCACCATTTTTTTCCCACCAATAGCCACCCATCATCATGTCATAATTGTAAATGGTGGAGAGTAGACATATGATGACACTAGTATATCAGTTGAAAAAAAATTTGGGCACAATATAGGTCATATATGGGCAGAAAAAAATTATTTTAAGGGAAAGAGGACTTTTGTCAGGCGACACCTAAGGGAGAAAGGTTATTGTCAGGTGGCACCACTGTTGGCAGTCTAATCGCTTGCGGCGGATGTGTCCGGACGATCACAAGGTGTTTCTTCTTCTCATCTCCGAAACAAATTGTCCATTTCATCACCCCCCCCCCCAAAAGGCATATATATATCTAAGCCTATAGAAAGTCCCCTTGTGTTGAAAAGAAAAGGTTTGACAGATTGGTTTTGTAGATTTTGTGTTGAGATGAAAGGAATCACTAGGTATGTTGTATTTTTTTTAACATTATTTGTTTGTTTGTTATTTACTTAACTAGTATAAAGAAAATTATTATATACTGAAATGGTATGGCAAAAAATATGTGATGTTTTCTAATTTTTATTTGTAATTATTATGCATTTGTTTGTTTTTTACTTAGTTAATATTAAAAATTCTTTTCTAATTTTTCGGGCTTGTTATGTAATTATAATTTTTTTGAGATTTTTAATATTAAATTTTTACATTTTAAATATTTTTTGTGTTGAAAATTTATTATTTAATGTTATTTGAATGATTTAGAGATTACATGTTGAATTTTTTGTATGTATAATAAAATAATAATTTTATTTTGTAATGATAATGTTTTTTTTATGAATAAAACAGTTTAGTTTTTTTTCTTTTTTTGTATGTGTAGGAATAAAAAAAAGTTTAAGTGATATTATTGTGTTTTGCATGCTTTTGTATATATTATTGTGATATTTTTTTTATTGTGATTTGCATGTTTTTGTATTATATTTATGTGTTTTGTTAATGTGTGAAAATGTTTAAACTTTAATTTTTCATGTTAAAAAATGTATTTTCGTTATTTGTATATGGTTTATTTGTTCAGGTGATGATTAAGTTTTTTTTTTAAACTGTAAATGTCCAAATGGGTTCTTTGATTACAAAAAATGATCACATAGCAAATATGATTAATGTGCTGGTAATAAAATTATTATTTGTTATTCACGAGTCCTCTTATAAAGTTCCACGTCATTTTTTTTATTTAATTGGGATATATTAATTAATGCGGTAATTAAATATGGTCAAGGTCAGTATCGCATATTAGGGGCTTGTGTCAACGGTCCGGGCAATCAACCAAATGAACATTTTATGCCATACTTGGAGGCATTTGGATTCGGATCAACGACATTGATTTGCATGTTCGATTTGAGGTGAGGCTTGATATCCACTTTGGTCGAGCAGTGGCATCCGGAGATCCACACATTTCATTTGTTGTGTGGGGAGTGTACCATCACTCTAAAAGATGTTGCACTACAACTCAGGCTCCCAATCGACAATAGTGCAGTCATAGGTGTAAGTACAGTGTCTGAACCGATGACGCTTTGCTAGCACTTACTAAAACGCTTACCTGATGATGGTGGAGATAAATTTATAAGTTTGAGATTTTCATGGTTGAGAAGAAATTTTAAAACTTTATCGAGTACTGCCACTGAGCGGAAGATGATGTGTGCTGCTCGAGCATATATAATACATTTGATAGGGGTGTCCTCATGCCAGATGCAATTAACAACAAGGTCCACTTGATATACTTGCCCCTATTATTTGATTTGACAGTTGCATGTTCGTATAGTTAGGGTTCAGCAGTATTAGCAACATTGTATTGTGAGCTTTTTCGTGTGACAAAACACCGTACCATGGACATAAGCGGCTTCCTGATATTGTTGTAGTCCTGGACGCTATACAAGATGTCATATTTGGCATCATCTAGTCACCAAACACATGCCTTCCGACTTGCAAATAAGTGATAAAATGTAAGCATTACATCAAGAATGTTTTTTTATGAAAAATTGTTCTAACAAGTTTAATTTTTAATTTATTGTTTAAATCTTTTTAATTTTTAATGATTATGAAATGGAAGCATATAATTAATAGGCACTATTCATTCAACAAGGATTAATTTCAAAACACAACTTTTGACTTAATTTTTAAATAAATTTTTGACTTTTTTGAAAACAATATAATGTCAAAGTTTTGTTTTAAGATGTAATATAGTTGTGTTGTTCCTAAAATATAAATATGAAAGTTCCATCATAATAAAAAAAATTTAATAAAATTTTGATACAATAATTCATATTCCACTCGATCGAGATGATTGTCCAATATGGTAGGTTTGATGCAGGCATTTAGTCCAATTATGACCAGCTGTTCTGTATAGACCACAAAGTTTGGGTTGGGTTTCTCCCTCATGTCCATTTCACCATGGATCCTGGTGACCTATAGGTGACATCTCGGCTTCTTACGTAACCCCTTGTCTGGGACAAACTTGAAAGTCGGCAAAGGCACTTCCCATGTAGACAAATCACGTAAGATGGGGAACTTGTTCCCCAAATACGCAATGTGCATTCCAGAGTGTACGCCTCATCTATATATTGTTCAACATTAATTGAGGTGTGAGTACAAGCTGTAACGACATACGTACAATGGTAAAAAAGTGTTTGGAACTCCCAAGCAACCACACCATCTATTTCGGAGGTCAACTCGATAAATCCTAAGTGGGATATCGGGTCGACGACCAATAAACTTCATAACTTGAAAAGTTTATAACTGTCGAGAATATATTTCTACATTTATTGACCTCTCTCTCTGATGGTTTGCATCCATTGCCTTCTTGACCTCCTCGACAAATACGTGTTTCACATCCATATGGTTTACTTGTTTCAGCCCTATTCTTAGCATCAATGTTGCTAGCCTGCAAAACGTAACTGAGAAAAGAGATGAAATTGGAAGATGTCATGTTCACTTCAAGACGGAGTTAACTGCATTTGCCAGGTTGGTGGTCATATGACCATATCGAGACACGTTATCGAAACTTTAAGCCTATTGTCATGGCTCCATGGTACCCAACCACTCTCAAAAAAGAGTATTAATTTCACCATGCATATTACCCTCAAGCTTGGTTAGCCTTTGCTTGAAACGGTGTTGTTCTAGCTCGTATGCTACATATGTATTCCAAAAAGATACATTACCTTTTTGAATTAATTTGTGGAAGTATTAAAAAATATTTAAAAAATATGTTGAAACTAAAATTTACCCATGTTCATGACTTGTTTCTGCCAGTGTGCATTCTTGTAGTCTCGGCAAAAGTTAGAGGCAATGTGTTAGATGTAGTAAACGAATCTCCACAAAACACTTGAATGCCTAATCGCAATAATTAGTCCCTTCGATCAATCGAATATGATACAAATATTGTAATCTCTAACAACATATGTCTGTAAGTTCGTCAGGAAAAATTCCCATGATTCCATGTTCTCGGACTCTACAATGGCAAACGCTATAGGGAGCAAGTTCTGATTCCCGTTTTGAGCAACTACAATAAGTAGAATCTACGTTATTTTCTGTATAGCCGGGTTCCATCAACCTGCACAAGTGGTTTACAATGGGGAAAGGTCTACACGCATGGATCAAACATCCAAAACATCCGGTGTATAGTTTTTCTTCCCGGTTGTAGTTGGTCATCTGAGTCATAATAAAATCCTATTTGCAACTCAATGACAGTCCTTGGCACGTACTCTCGCATAACGACTACCTACCATTTTCGTTCATTATACGACACATCCCAATCTCTATACAATTTCTCCATGGTCATCTTTTCAGCTATCTATGCTTTCCATTATGACACTCGATACTGGAATTGTTCTTGCATTTCGACAATCAGCACTAAAACAGGTTTGGTCAGCATGTCCTTCACCATTTGTATGATGTAGTTGCATGGTTTTAGCATCAAGTTTGCGGTGATCTAATGTCATACATGTAGAAGTGCATTTGAGGCCCAACAAATTTTTAGATATCCCACATTTGTGACTTCTAGATAAATACGGCTCGTACCCGCCAATTGCGCTCTTCTATCGACCTTCAACACTCCGCAATATACAATGTCGGTTTAGACACGTTGACTTTGTAGTTAATTGACACATTCATGTTATACCAGTTAATTATAAATACTTAGTCTTCTTTGGTCGTGAATTTTTGGCCCATGAACAACTCCTCATATTCGAGATCTACGACCAATCGATGAGCAGGTAGTATATCGAAGTACTCTAGGAACTTGGATGCATGCGCCACATCAGGATCTACGATCGACATGTGGGCCCTAAGATCATTGCATATGAAAATGTCTTGACTCAAGTTATCGACTGAAGATGTGTAAACATTTCCATCTTCATTCACGCCTTCGTCATTGATATCATTCGGATCTTCAACCTCGTGATTAGAAGGACCATTATTATCATATCCATCTTCACCATCTACATCGGTCTCAATCACCACAGGATGTATTTGTAAACGAGAACCCGGGTTAAGGTTCTCAGGTGCAGGTAGAGCATTAAGATCAATGTCGAACCTGCGTACAGTCGATTGCCTCTCAACGGACGCTCTCAAAACCTCCGTACACGGATCTTGAACTTCATGTTTTTCACTTAACTAAGTGAAATCTTTAGGTGGCTCCACATCAACTAACTCAACAAACAACTGAATCGATTCAGTGTGGCTATTCTGATTATGGCAATAAAGTGTGACCATTGTCTCCACGTCATCATTGTCTACAAGTTCCATATCAATGAATTTGATGGGATTTGTTAAAATTGAGAATTTGTAGAATAGTTTAACTATCCTCCTCCCACAACGTCTAACAATTTTTGCATTAATCCTTCCTTTCATATCATCAACCGACACATTTCTATTAAATCTTATTACTATTTGTTGGCAGCATTCAAATATACAACCAACTGTTGTTGTTAAAATTACCCTATTGAAATAAACGCATACGAAGAATTAATTATCCATCTTCAATACTAAATATGTAAAAATATTTAAATATAATTAAATTTCTCAATAATTATTTGAAAAACAAAACAAGATTCTACTGTAAAAAATATAATAACAAAAATTAATCATTGTACAAACCTTACAAATCTTTCTGACTTTTCTTCTTTGTTTTCTTCTCTTCTACAAAAAAATTTCCTTTCCTTTCTTCTTATCCATTAGCTGCTACAACCATTTAACAAAACACAACAAATACTATAACAATTCAACAAAACAAAACACAAAAATGACTACCACACTTCACACAAATTGCCATAATTTTTCAAATTAAATATATAAGACTTTTGGTGCCGCTAGTGTAACACCTCTAACCTATATCCGTCGCCGGAACAGGGTTATAGAGCATTACCAGGGTTTACGGATCAAATAGATAGAAATTTCAAACGTTTCATAACAAATCAATATTCATAATAAAACCAATCAAATCATATATACTGTCCCTTATACGAGCCCTCAAGGCCCTAAATACGCATTAGAAACAAGTCGGGACAAAATCAAAAACTCAGAAAATTTTCAAAAAACATAGAAAAAATTCAAAGTTGCAGGGGTCACATGGCCGTGTGGACAAGAAAATAACCACTTCTAGCCATTTCTTTCACCCTTTCAAGCATAAACCTACAAGAAATTTGTACATGAATACAAGGCCTTTAAACATACTAAAATTATGCAAAGAATGGCTAATCTCAATACCAAATGTTCATACAACCAATATGCCAAAAGGCACCTCAATCATCAAGCATCAATATATATATATATATATACCTACATATACATTAGCACATTTGTTCAAACCTTAACCATACATATCTAATTAATCTCAATACTATTTCCATGCTATATCAAAAATAATCTCACTACATTTGACCACATTTATACCATTTACCAACTAACTTGTTTACATACCAATGCATAACACAATTGACACATACCAACCTTATCATATTAGGCATACCATATTTCAATCATGCACATCTATTCAAGACTTTTCTAAAACATACCATGTCTTGGCCATATTGAGACCGGTACAACATATACCAACGTTGGTTATTTCTAAACATGCATCAAATTGACTGTATTAACCATAACCAACAAGATATCAATAGTACCTTAAGTACCTCAAATTCAAGGCAACATATCATGCCATAATTATCAACCAAAATGACATATATATATACCAAACTCATCAATTAAACATTAGACATAATCCACCTATACATGCCATTATAACCTTAACCAATATATAACAATCTATCGATATAATCGCTGGATAGTGTGATAGATCTCCGACGAGCTTCCAACCCGATTGAGCTTCCTATAATCTGTAAAGTAAGTGATAAACAACTACGTAAGCAATGAATGTTTAGTAAGCTTATACAAACTTTAAACATAATATTCCAATTCAATAATAAACTTTATATGATAAATATAAAGCTATACCAATGCCTCAAGATTTATCAACTACATAACCATTAACTCATAAATGAGTAAGCCTATCAACATCATATATCTGTTCATTCCTAACATAATAAGATTTTATAAAATGTTTTACACCATCATTAACATTTTCATAAAACTACGAATAACTTCCTTTACTTACTTTCCATTTCATTTACTAAACATAAACTTAAATAACAATATCAATTAACTAATTGATATATTTATTCATAACATAGGTAAGTTCAACCATAACATACGTAATTTCTCATACATAAGTACATTATTCAACTCACCAATCCCTTTTTCATCATATCACATTTCAATTATGAACTTACCGTTTCATTTATATAATACCAGACATAAGCACATATATCAATCATAATCTCAAGCTTGGCATAAGCATAATCACCATCATCAATACACAAGTTAGTGCATTTATGTATATAACTCATTTTTATGTTTCAAATCACTATCCCATTTTCAATTCCCATACAATATCATCCAATATCATCCAATATCAATCATAGTACCGTTTTATTTAATTACTCCTATTAACACGATTCGAACTCGGACGGATACACGGATCTAACCAACACACCAGTTTGACACCTAGTGCCTTATCGGATAAATCCGAAGTAGTAACTGCGCCCAGCGCTATATAAATTTGACACCTAGTGTCTCATCAGTTAAATCGAAGTAAATTGGTACCCAGTGCCTCATTGACTCGAAGTCGAAGAAATCCCTGAACTCTTCCTATCCTATGGCGTGCCATCTATATCCGACTCAGCCCGATACAATTAATAGGGTTCCAATTCACTTTCCAAATACAACCAATATCCAATTATCATATTTTGCACATCATCACATTTACACATATATATTCATTTCAATTCAAATAATCAATACGTTCATAATATATATATATATATACCAATTCAATCCATTTCAATCAACTTTAGTTCAATTCAATATCAAAGTGGCAAATATTCACCTCAACCACTTACCATATGCATTAAATCAAAATACTACAATTAGTAACTAGGTTTAAATTATAGAAATACAAACTGTACAATTGAAATATAAACACATATTAATGACTAAGATCACAACTATCATATGTCAACCTTTTTGAATTCATACATATTAGCACATCATTTCAACATCATTGCGTACTATACTCAAATTGCACATGCTAACATCTTTTATTTGATTAATAATGTCCCAATTCACACAATTGCTATATAAATAACTATTCGCATATCAAACCACAATTGTTTATACATTGGCATTAGCCATTAAATACTCAATTCATGAGTACATAACTCATGTATCTCATTTAATCACAACATATCTCATTTTCATTTATGTTCAAGTCAATATTCAATAAATAACAAATCTTTTCAAATTCATTAAATAATTTACCTTACCGAGATTTTTCATACGAAGAAGGACTTACGGATATGAGTACATTATCAGTCAAACCAAACACACCAGATGCTCACAAGAGCCAATCCCTTCAACACACCAAATCACGATTGTACTCTATCCCGCGTTCAATCCAATCCGAGTAATCAAATTCAATATTATATCTCAAATTACCATTAATTATCAAAAATAAAAAAATATATACAAGTTGTACCATTTTGTAACACCCCCAAACCCGGCCCACAAGCCTTAACCGGATCTGGTATGTCACGGAGTAAAAACGTTTTGAAGGATTCGGATTAATAGTGGAAATCTGAAAATATTGCTGAATTTGTAAAACGGTGTTTGCTAAAACTAAGATAGGTTGGTTTGATAAAATATGATTGAGTTGAAAACTTTTCCTTTTCCTTTGAAACCATTTGATCATTTAGATTTTTAGAATTGTCGAGGTTATTGATAACTTGGTAAAATTGGCTACCCGATAGTAACGTCTTTGAAAACGCGTACGAGAACTTATTTTGAAAACGTTGCTTTTACCGATTTGCTTAACAGCTTATAAGTTCGTTAGTAATATAATAGAAATAAGGTAAAGGCAACTACTTAAACATCCAAAATAATAACTAGCGACCATATTACAAACCAAACCAAAATGTAATAAATATTAACTTTAACGGTACGAAATAAAATCTCAAAACCGAGGAACATACATGGCCGCCTCGAGTCCTCTCCGGCTCCGTCTCCGCGATCTACTCACCTGAGAAAGATAGAAGAAAGGGGGTGAGTCACCAAGACTCAGTGCATAGCTATTACACATGTCCCCACATATGGGCCTGGCCCATATCCGCACAGTCTATGCACATGAATATGCAAAAATGAAGCCCAACCCATCCTAAGTCCATCCGTTACTCCTACCTTAGCAGACTCCCTGCTCAAGGCCGTGGCTAATCCACCGTGACCAAGCCACCGATCACAAAGTGATCCACATATCTTACCTTGGCAGACTCACTGCTCAAGGCCATGGCTAAGCCACCGTGACCAGGCCACCGATCACAAAGTAATCCACATATCTTACCTTGGCAGACTCACTACTCAAGGCCGTGGCCAAGTCACCGATCCCATAGGGATCCCACAGGTCAATCCAGACCGCGGTGATGCACACAGCTATCAACCGTCGAGATGGGCACTCAGCCAACACCTCACTTGATGTAGCACATAGCTAACATCAAGCGCTAATGTAACACGAGGCTAGCATTAGACCACACACATAGCGTACACTCCTCCTCCAATAGTCACATCCCAAGTCCCATGCATATGTATATGTACCATGGCAACATGTTACTCGAAACAAATATACATCACATGCCATCACATTTTATACAATCGTCAATAATCATTTACTAATAAAAATCACTGACCTGAGTATTCAATCACCCACCACGGGTATCCACAATCTTAGCCCTTAATTCGGCTAACATGCACAACATATACAATTACAAGTAGCACATATAACAAGCAAGAGAACAGTGCGATAACTACGCACTTGATTACTAACAGCGTTATGCCCTCAATCCCGAAGCTATCCCTAAGCGATACAACGGCTACCTGCCTACGCTGTTGTTCGGACGCCGGCCCACACCCCGGCGGCCAATCTCGCACCGCCGAGACAGATCGTTTCTTAAACTTCGGAATAGGGACCTCTCCTTTTCCTTCTTGACTGGTATTTGCCTCCATCAATGATATCTTAATCAGAACCAAACGATTAACCGATAACATCATAATCTAAAGATACCAAATCTAGATTATACTTACTAAATATTCTTACCAACGAGCCGAAATCCCGGAAGCTTCCTTTATACTTGACGATTTTGCCCCTAAAAGCCATCATCAAGATCGGTCAACTCTTCAATACCAAAGTGTGGCCTAAGGCCGAATGCTATTAGCCACTTACCTTGCTCGACTAAGTCCCGAAACCGTCACCTATTCTTGTTGTGTCGAAAACCCTACTAAACAATAGTTAAAAACGGCATAACACGAGAATACTTTGAAAATGACTCCTTGGCCGAAACTACAACCCATTTACCTTGATGTTCAAAAACCCAGGAGCTCCTTTAATGCACCCTAACGTTGACACATGCAAAAGAAACACGTAGTCGATAGCACCTTCAAAACAAAGATTCGGCTATGGCTCCTCAATCGTAGAAGAAATATTCGGCAATGGCAACTTTAAGAGAGGCTTGATTTAATCAAAGTAAAAGAAAGGAGAAGATGTGGTAGAAGAAGAAAAAATAATGCATAAAAGGGGGTCTAACTTTCAGCTTTTGCTAAAAAGGAAATAGGGTGAAACTTTCGGCAAGACAGAAAGATGGTAGGGAGGTTTCGAAAGAGAGAATTCCTATCACTCCAAGATTTGGCAAAAGAAAAGAAGAATACACATGCAACTAGAATTCGGCACTTAAAGCTCCCCCACAAGACCGGAAATTAACAACCCAAGGAGACCCCATTCAGCCATGCACCAGGTAAAGAAAAGAAAAGCCAAAATTTCGGCACCTCCTTGAACACTCAAAGTCGACTAAACAAGCCCCCCCCCCCCAAAATGCAACATTCGGCCATGCTCTCTTGTTACCAAAACCAAGGCCGGCCAACCCCCAAGCATGCTTCATTCCCATGTTGAAAAAAATTCCCAACATCAAAATTCAAAACCCATAGTTTAATCAATCCCCCATAACTACCCCATCCTTGATTAAACTAATAAACTAGCCCATCACCTTTCTATAAATAATAATAATAATAATAATAATAATAATAATAATAATAAATAATATATAAAATATAATATAATAAAAACATAAAATATCTACTATCCCATCATCCTTAAATAAAAATAATAATAGAACCCCATACTCCCATAAAAAATAAAACTAACCCATAATCTCATATATAAAATAATAATAATAATAATAAATATAACCACTATCCCATACCTAAAATAAACTAACAATTATAACCCATACTCCAATTGATAAAAAAAATAATAAAACAAAAAAAATAAAAGAAAACAGCCCATGCTTCCCAGCAGCATTAATCACGCGTGCATGCCCCATGCAGGCCTTCTTCCCACGCTGACGAAAAAAGGAAACCCCAACTGCAGCCCCCAGGTCTCGAACCCGAGACCTGGAGAAAATCCCTCAAGCTGCTCGACCAGTCTGCCAGTGTATCCTTCGTGCCAATATCGCGTCACATTTTCTTTTAAACTATACTTCGCTGGCTTCCTCACTTTAACGCCAGGAGCCAAAATAAAAACACTCGCGCGCTGCCATCAGGACTCGAACACCCGACCTCGAGAAGCTCTCCTGCTGCTAGCGTCCTAGCCACTCGGCCAAGACCTCCATTTGTGACAGGAACCACCTTGATTTTCTTTTAAAGCCTCCTTAGTCGCGCGCCTCATTAATGCAAAAACATAATTTCTCCCTTTTTGCGTCCCTTGCAACTCGAACCTCCTCCCTTCTTGCGCAGGCCTCCAAGGCCCTTAAAGCAGCGCCCCAAGCCACTTTACCACCTGGACTTTCATGTCCAAAACCTTCCAAAAATTTTACTTAAGGCCTCCTTCACCCAATTTCCACCTTTAACCCAAAATTTTCAAAAATTTCCAAAACACTCCCTTTTTATCCTCGAGCTTTAAGAACCCTTAAAACACACCCAAACCAATCTCAAGGCCTACTAACACTAGGGTTATGCTCCAAACGCACAACCCCTATTTCAGGATATTACAATTCTACCCTCCTTAAAAATAATTTCGTCCTCGAAATTGCTTACTAACGAACATCCATACATCTTAACTTATCACACTTACTCCACCGCTGCGCACTCTGATCCTAACAACCTAACACATTCCTTATATACTATCTCGAGATTCATATTCAAGGTTCCATACTCCACTAGCATACAAACACGAACTATCTTACCTTCTAAGCACAGTTTCTAAGTTCACATCCAAAGTTCAAACACTTCACCAATAGTACAAGTATGAACCGATCTTATAAAACTCAAATAATAAAAGATATTCCATAACAAGAAACTCACCTGCTATCATATCCTCGGTTGCCTCGCATTCAAACCTTCAGCACCTCAGCGTGGAGTTCCACGTCCTTGACCTCGCGCCCTATCCATCACTTGAGGACAGTCTTTAATCAAGTGAGACTTAGACTTACACCTAAAACATCTTCGATTCTGGTTCCAACACTCGCCGTCATGATACCTTCCACACTGAGCACAAGGACAGCTCCGATTTTCCGTAGCTGGCTTAGTCACACGAGCAAAATTTTCAATCCTCGGTCTTTTCTGAAGACCCTCAGGTGATTCAGACGGTCCAAAATTTCTCCTATCCCGGTTCCTATCCTTATCTCTGTTTTGTCTTATCGAGTCCTTAATCCCTTCAGCTACCTTAGCTTTTTTGACTAACACCGCGAACTCCCGTTCCTGATGAGGAGCTATCAACAGTCTCAGGTCGTCCCTTAATCCGTCCTCAAACCGGACACATCGTTCATGCTCCGTAGCAACTACCTCTCGAGCATATCGGCTTAACCTTAGGAATTTCGCTTCGTATTCTGCCATGGACTTGTTCCCTTGAACCAGCCCCAAAAATGCCTTCCTCTGAGCATCAATGTAGTGAGTACCGACATACTTCTTCTGGTATGCCGTCTTGACATACTCCCAAGTGAGGTCCTCAGCTGTGACACTCTCTCGAACCGTGAGCCACCATTGATACGCCTCGTCGCGAAGTAGCGCCACCATTCCTTTCACTTTTTCCCCAGGGCTCAGATCGAGCTCATCCATAATTCGCTCGGTTGCTTCCAACCAATATTCAGCCGTACTGGGTGCCACGCCTGATACACCACGGAACACCTCCGC
Organism: Gossypium australe; assembly: GCA_005393395.2. NCBI lineage: Eukaryota > Viridiplantae > Streptophyta > Magnoliopsida > Malvales > Malvaceae > Gossypium > Gossypium australe. The sequence goes on along the minus strand of CM016623.1, from coordinate 74,884,466 downwards.
TCCGTTGGCTCGAAGTCGCTCGGGAACAGATTTTCGAGCTCTCATATTTCCTCCCGCTCCAGCCACCATCTCTAAAACTCGCAACACCGCCTGCGATACAGCATCATCCCTCGTCTGATCTCGCTGCTCATTGCCGAAGGCTGGTGGTGGAGGTGGTACTTCATTATCAGACCCTTGACCTGATCTAACGGGTTCCGATACGGCCATTCTGCCTCGATCACGTCCTCTAGAACTCATCTCTTATCGCGCAATCTGACTTAAAAGTTTTATGCATTAGAAATTTGTTCCACTGATTAATCGCGAACAATTTTATGAAATAAAGTATTTAGAAGTGGTTCTTTCGATCACACAAAGGTTCAGTTCAAGTTCGCTATTCTAATACAGAGAGTCACATTCATGCTCATAAACAGAGACATATTCATATCACCTCAATAGTCAGAGGTACTTACCCGAGCGGATCGGTGCCGGAGACTCGATGCCATGCTGTTTAAAACTAAACCATTTTCATAATATTCCACAAAAGCCTATAAAGAAAACATTTTTGGGCCTTGGGCCCCCACAGCCGAGTTTTGAACCGGGCTCTGATACCAAATTGTAACACCCCCAAACCCGGCCCACAAGCCTTGACCGGATCTGGTATGTCACGGAGTAAAAACGTTTTGAAGAATTCGGATTAATAGTGGAAATCTGAAAATATTGCTGAATTTGTAAAATGGTGTTTGCTAAAACTAAGATAGGTTGGTTTGATAAATATGATTGAGTTGAAAACTTTTCCTTTTCCTTTGAAACCATTTGATCATTTAGATTTTTAGAATTGTCGAGGTTATTGATAACTTAGTAAAATTGGCTACCCGATGGTAACGTCTTTGAAAACGCGTACGAGTACTTATTTTGAAAACGTTGTTTTTACCGATTTGCTTAACAGCTTATAAGTTCGTTAGTAATATAATAGAAATAAGGTAAGGGCAACTACTTAAACATCCAAAATAATAACTAGCGGCCATATTACAAACCAAACCAAAATGTAATAAATATTAACTTTAACGGTACGAAATAAAATCTCAAAACCGAGGAACATGCATGGCCGCCTCGAGTCCTCTCTGGCTCCGTCTCCGCGATCTACTCACCTGAGAAAGATAGAAGAAAGGGGGGTGAGTCACCAAGACTCAGTGCATAGCTATTACACATGTCCCCACATATGGGCCTGGCCCATATCCACACAGTCTATGCACATGAATATGCAAAAATGAAGCCCAACCCATCCTAAGTCCATCCGTTACTCCTACCTTAGCAGACTCCCTGCTCAAGGCCGTGGCTAATCCACCGTGACCAAGCCACCGATCACAAAGTGATCCACATATCTTACCTTGGCAGACTCACTGCTCAAGGCCATGGCTAAGCCACTGTGACCAGGCCACCGATCACAAAGTAATCCACATATCTTACCTTGGCAGACTCACTACTCAAGGCCATGGCCAAGTCACCGATCCCATAGGGATCCCACAGGTCAATCCAGACCACGGTGATGCACACAGCTATCAACCGTCGAGATGGGCACTCAGCCAACACTTCCCTTGATGTAGCACATAGCTAACATCAAGCGCTAATGTAGCACGAGGCTAGCATTAGACCACGCACATAGCGTACACTCCTCCTCCAATAGTCACATCCCAAGTCCCATGCATATGTATATGTACCATGGCAACATGTTACTCGAAACAAATATACATCACATGCCATCACATTTTATACAATCGTCAATAGTCATTTACTAATGAAAATCACTAACCTGAGTATTCAATCACCCACCACGGGTATCCACAATCTTAGCCCTTAATTCGGCTAACATGCACAACATATACAATTACAAGTAGCACATATAACAAGCAAGAGAACAGTGCGATAACTACGCACCTGATTACTAACAGCGTTATGCCCTCGATCCCGAAGCTATCCCTAAGCGATACAACGGCTACCTGCCTACGCTGTTGTTCGGACGCCGGCCCACACCCCGGCGGCCAATCTCGCACCGCCGAGACAGATCGTTTCTTAAACTTCGGAATAGGGACCTCCCCTTTTCCTTCTTGACTGGTATTTGCCTCCATCAATGATATCTTAATCAGAACCAAACGATTAACCGATAACATCATAATCTAAACATACCAAATCTAGATTATACTTACTAAATATTCTTACCAACGAGCCGAAATCCCGGAAGCTTGCTTTATACTTGACGATTTTGCCCCTAAAAGCCATCATCAAAATCGGTCAACTCTTCAATACAAAAGTGTGGCCTAAGGCCGAATGCTATTAGCCACTTACCTTGCTCGACTAAGTCCCGAAATCGTCACCTATTCTTGTTGTGTCGAAAACCCTACTAAACAATAGTTAAAAACGGCATAACACGAGAATACTTTGAAAATGACTCCTTGGCCGAAACTACAACCCGTTTACCTTGATGTTCAAAAACCCAAGAGCTCCTTTAATGCACCCTAACGTTGACACATGCAAAAGAAACACGTAGTCGATAGCACCTTCAAAACAAAGATTCGGCTATGGCTCCTCAATCGTAGAAGAAATATTCGACAATGGCAACTTTAAGAGAGGCTTGATTTAATCAAAGTAAAAGAAAGGAGAAGATGTGGTAGAAGAAGAAAAAATAATGCATAAAAGGGGGTCTAACTTTCGGCTTTTGCTAAAAAGGAAATAGGGTGAAACTTTCGGCAAGACAGAAAGATGGTAGGGAGGTTTCGAAAGAGAAAATTCCTATCACTCCAAGATTTGGCAAAAGAAAAGAAGAATACACATGCAACTAGAATTCGGCACTTAAAGCTCCCCCACAAGACAGGAAATTAACAACCCAAGGAGACCCCATTCAGCCATGCACCAGGTAAAGAAAAGAAAAGCCAAAATTTCGGCACCTCCTTGAACACTCAAAGTCGACTAAACAAGCCCCCCCAAAATGCAACATTCGGCCATGCTCTCTTGTTACCAAAACCAAGGCCGGCCAACCCCCAAGCATGCTTCATTCCCATGTTGAAAAAAATTCCCATCATCAAAATTCAAAACCACATAGTTTAATCAATCCCCCATAACTACCCCATCCTTGATTAAACTAATAAACTAGCCCATCACCTTTCGATAAAATAATAATAATAATAATAATAATAATAATAATAATAATATAATAATAATATAATAATAATATAATATAATAAACATAAAATATCTACTATCCCATCATCCTTAAATAAAAATAATAATATAACCCCATACTCCCATAAAATAATAAAACTAACCCATAATCTCATATAAAATAATAATAATAATAATAAATATAACCACTATCCCATACCTAAAATAAACTAACAATTATAACCCATACTCCAATTGATAAAAAAATAATAAAACAAAAAAAAAATAAAAGAAAACAGCCCATGCTTCCCAGCAGCATTAATCACGCGTGCATGCCCCATGCAGGCCTCCTTCCCACGCCGACGAAAAAAAGAATCCCCCAAGCTGCTCGACCAGTCTGCCAGTGCGTCCTTCGTGCCAATATCGCGTCACATTTTCTTTTAAACTATACTTCGCTGGCTTTCTCACTTTAACGCCAGGAGCCAAAATAAAAACACTCGCGCGCTGCCATCAGGACTCGAACACCCGACCTCGAGAAGCTCTCCTACTGCTAGCGTCCTAGCCACTCGGCCAAGACCTCCATTTATGAGAGGAACCACCTTGATTTTCTTTTAAAGCCTCCTTAGCCGCGCGCCTCATTAATGCAAAAACATAATTTCTCCTTTTTTGCTTCCCTTGCAACTCGAACCTCCTCCCTTCTTGCGCAGGCCTCCAAGGCCCTTAAAGCAGCGCCCCAAGCCACTTTACCACCTGGACTTTCATGTCCAAAACCTTCCAAAAATTTTACTTAAGGCTTCCTTCACCCAATTTCCACCTTTAACCCAAAATTTTCAAAAATTTCCAAAACACTCCCTTTTTATCCTCGAGCTTTAAGAACCCCTAAAACCCACCCAAACCAATCTCAAGGCCTACTAACACTAGGGTTATGCTCCAAACGCACCATCCCTCGACACTATTCATTTAATCCCATTTTAGTAAATAATGCCATCGAGATACCATTTTGATATTTAATTAATTTTTTTGGTATTATCAAGGTAAAAAGCCTCAATTCACCATAGTTAATTGGATTTTTGTTTTTTTGTAAAATTTAATTTTATATTCATATGTTTGTTTTAAATTTTGAATTTTTTTATTATTCACATTAAAATTAAATATTACCATTTAAATTTAAGATTAATTAGATTATTTATTTGATATTTAAATTCACTGAAAATATGTATTTTTTAAATTTAACAAAAATTAAAATAAAATTTTTAAAAGTAAAACAAATAATGTATTCTTATATAGGAATTTGAATTCATTATTAAAGAAATAAAATAAAATAAATTTATATAATAAATTTGAACCCATTATATGTAAAGTAAATCAAATTAAAATAATGAATTTTAAAAATTTATTATCTATAATAATAGAATATTCAAATATGCAAAAAAGGCAATTTAAATATATCTTAATTCGCATTATCATTTTTTTGTCACTTTATCATTCTTTTAATATACCTCGCAGAAATTTTAGGTTAAAATACACAATTAGTCATTAAATTATGGATAAATTTTCATTTTGCTTACTGAATTATTTAAAAGTTTTCATTTAAGTCATTAAGTTGTTAAACTTGGAGTTATATGGCTTTCTCTGTTCACACTACCTGCATCAATCGAAAGCTCTCTTTCCCTTTTTCTTCTATAGTTTAGGTTTTTTTTCATGAAACAACTTTGGACATCACAAATTTATGAACCAAAATTCAAATAGTATTTTTTCTCCTATCTTCGATTCTGATCGTTAGATCAACTTGGATTTAAGGTGTGTTCTTCTACTCGTCGTTGGGTACTAATCTACCATATCGGTTGTCAAATCATCGCTTAGAGCTTGTTGGTTGAACTTTTAAAACAAAAAATCTTAATAGCCCAATGACTTAAATAATTTTTTTTGAATAGTTTAGTTACCTAAATGAAAACATTCGAATAGTTCAGTAATCAAATTGTAACATTTTTTAGTTAAATAACCAAAACAAACTAACCCATAAATTAGTGACTAATAGTATAATTTATTAAAAATTTCATTAATCGATATCAATGGCGTCATGCATTATAATATTATGCAAATAATGAGGATAATCCATAACGAGCACGATAGGTGCATTATCATCTTTGAAAAAATAAGAATGGATTTTTAAAAACAAAAAACAAAAGACTTAGACTCCCTTTAGATTTCATTTTATGATCACTCAACAACAAAAATTGCAAAGCTTGTGAAAGTTTTTTTCCCCTACAAATAATATTTGAAGAGTGTTTTCAAAAGATAATTAAAAGATGTGGAAAAGATCTCTCTTTCAACAAGACTTAGTTGCTTATTTATAGGCAAATTCTTAAATTAAGGACCAAATTATGTACTAATGACTATTTTAATCATTATTCATTTTAGGTAAAAGTATTATGTAAGTTTCTATACTTAGAGTGGATTGCATTTTAGCTCCTCTATTGAAAAAATGGGCAAATTAGTCCTTATACATTTCAAAGCGTGCAAATTAGCCCATCTATTAAAATTTTTCTGTTAAATAGTGACGTGAAACATGCTGAAAATTATCTCTTTATAGGTAAACTATAAAAATGGTCACCCAACTATGTTTTTTGTTATATTTTGATCACCCAACTATCAATTCTTTCGATTTAATCACTAAATTTTTTGAAATGAAATATTTTAGTCACTTTGAGCTAATGTGGGAATTTTTTATTGATCTAGTAACAAAATTAGTGCTCTAATGTTTACACATTTTGTAACAGCACGATTTTGGGGCTAGTCAGAACAGTGGTTTCGGAACCACTAATCTGACGTCGGAGAAAATTTTTATAATATTATTTTATAAGATATAGCATGATTATATGAGTGCATGAAATTTTGGTGCATTAATTTGAGCGATTTCATGCTTAATTGCGAAAAAGGACTAAATCGCATAAAGTGCAAAAGTTTTATTTTACAAGATTGAGGTGTCAAATAGCTATAGATTAATAAATTGGGGGTCCCTAATGTGCAATTAGACCCTTAGGGATGAGTAGGCTGGCCATAGAGACAAAGATGAGACATGGTCAATGGTTAGGTGGTGTTTGGTGACTTAATTGAGTAATAAGCTAAAATAAAAAGAAAATGATATAATCCTTCTTCATTTTTAGTCTACCAACGAAAATATCAGCAAAATAGAGGTTTTGAGTGTAACACCCCTTACCCGTGTTCAACGCTGGAACCAGGCTCAAGGCGTTACCTTAATAAAGTCCTCATAATCGCCACTTAGACCCATCATGACTACTCTCTCTAGTCGCCTTAACAACCTCATTCTCGGCTTACGAGACCTCACTCATACACACAAAGACTCTCGAGACTATACCGGAACTTTTTCAACCTTTGCAATTTTTTTATACAGGGATCATACGCCCGTGTAAAAGAGACACGCTCGTGTGTAGACACACACGCCCATGCTCCACAACCGTGGTGAATACTGACTTCACACACACAGTCTCAAAGCCTAGTCACACGCCCGTGTTTGAACCCCGTGGGCAACACTAACTTGGGTCACACGACCTAGACACACGCCCATATGGCTGGTCCGTGGTCGCCTCTGACTATTTCCCCACGGCCTGGGCATTCCCATGTGCTTCAACCGTGTGACGATTCAAATTCCAATTTCAAGATGTAGACTTCACACGGTTTGGACACACGCCTATGGCTCGATCGTATGTCACACACGGCCAAGACACACGCCCGTGTGCCTACCCATGTGGACAAGAACGGGGCTGTTTGCTAAGCTCTTTGCACCCCTATAGCTTACACTACATGAACCCATTCAACATACTAATAAACATCTCATAACTTCAACATGAACTCCCATAGATACCTTTGTAATTTTATAAATGGTAAGGTGAGCCATCATTCATGGAAATTTACAAAATTAATGTCTTAACAAGAGCCAATACACCTTTGGCCAAAATAACAAAATAATCTAACTAGTCTAGCCCCTATACATGCCATTTACAAAATCATTAAGTCTAGGTATACCGAGAAGAACTGATAGTGTGGACGGTCTCCTGGTTATCGGCATATTCCGGCTCTGCTCTTAAGCTTTATAAAACAAGGGAAAGAAAGGGGAGTAAGCTTTAAGCTTAGTAAGTTTACGTGTAAACAATATAAGCATTTTAACATGTATTAAACAATTTCATAACATTATATACTAAGAAAGAAACAATCTACATTCATGATCATGCTTACTCATTTTCTCCATTCACACATTCCAACCACATCTTAAGCATAATGCATACATTCATTAACGGTTCCCCTGCACTTAGCATCACAAGGTCACATAATACAACACATCACTATATTTAAATCCAATACTCATATTCAAATTACGCGGTGGTTTCGCACTTAGCCCACCATCAGTCTTTATTAAGGTGGTATCGCACATAGCCCACCAAAAGATTAGTTACGGTGGTATCGCTCACAGCCCACCAAAAGATTAGTTACGGTGGTATCGCACACAGCCCACCATTAAGTGTCGTCATTACACATTCACATGATTATTTCATCATTCATACGATAATTATTCAATGCCTACCACAATCAATCTACTAGTACCACATATGTTCTCAATCATGCCATACTCTAATTAGCAACATAATGTTTACAAAAATATACATTGCTTACACATAAACTTACCTCGGTGCAAAAAGTGTTAACCAACGACTTAATCTGTCACATTGCCTTTTCCACGGTCAAGGTTGATTCCACGCTCTTCTTGGTCTATAACAAGGAAATTCAATTTGTTTAGATCATTCTATGATCATAATGCATTAAAATCTACACTTGGGCAAAAATGACCATTTTGCCCTTGTATTTTGGCAAAATTACGATTTTGCCCCTAGGCTCGTAATTCATTTTTCATCACATTTTCTTAACAAACAAGCCTAGCTGAACATTTATTTCTCTTACAACTACTTACCATTCTCACTATTTCATGCATTTATGACACAAATTCTTTCTTTGCATTTAAGTCCTATTTAGGTGTTTTCATGGTAACACCTTTCACAAAAGTTGTTTCTCATCTTCCTAGCATTCATTTTCTTCCATAAAAACTCAGCTATCAACATAATTTCTCTCATGGTAAGTCCCTATACTTTCAACCATATCACAAATTAGTCCCCTCAATAGCTAGCTTAAGCTTTGGGGACTCCTAAAGTACAAAAATCATTAAGAAAAACCTCAAAAAGTACTTACTTGCAAGGATGAGATGTGGCTGAAATTTTCAAGCTTTCAAACCCTCAAACTTGCTAAAATTTTCGGTAGTAGAGGGGGAGATTAATAGTAAAAGATGATAGTTTCCTTTAGTCATCCTATTTTATTCATTTCTATCACCTAATTCCCATCAAATTTGACCAACATTAAAATTTTGTCTCCCTAGCTCCTATATGGCCGGCCATCACTAGATAAATGACCTATTTGCACTTTAAAATCCTCCAATTTACATTCTATAGCTATTAGGTACCTTTACCTTATAAAATAGAACTTTCGCACTTTATGCGATTTAGTCCTTTTTCGAAATTAAGCATGTTATCACTCAAATTAGAACACCAAAATTTTCATGCATCCATATAATTATGCTACAACACATAAAATAACATCAAAATAATTTTTCTCGACCTCAGTTTAGTGGTCTCGTAACCACTGTTCTGACTAGCATCAAAACCGGGCTGTTACATTGAGAGCTCAAAAATTTCAGCAACTCTTCATCCTTGCAAGTAAGTCATCTTGAAGATCGTTTTTGATGATTTTTGTGTATTTGGAACCCTAAAGCTTAGTCTAGCTAATGAGGGGACTATTTTGAGAAATGGTTAATAGTCTAGGGTTTTTCCATGTGAGTGTTCAAGTTGATTTTTGAAATTTTATGGAAGAAAATGAATCTTACTTGTTAAATAAACAACTTATGTGAAAGGAGTCTCCATGAAAACACCTTTTTGAAAAGGTTGTAAAATAGGTGGTAAATGTGTGAAATAATTGGTATTGTGAATTGCTATAAGAGTAATAAATGTTTAGCTAGGCTTGTTAAAGGAGGAAATTTGATTAGAATCAATTTACGAGCCTAGGGGTAAAATCATAATTTTGGAAAGTCTAAGGGTAAAATGGTAATTTTGCCAAAGTATGAATTTTGAAATGTCTTGATCAATGTAGTGATTAAATGAGTGACTTTGTTATTATAGATTAAGAAGAACGTGAAATTAACCTTGACCGAGGAAAAGATAAGGTTCCGGATTAGAATTTCAAATTGGCACATTTTGGTACCAAGGTAAGTTTATGTGTAATAATTCAACATCAGTGTATTATGCGTTGATGTGCTTGAGATTACATGAAATGTATATTATTTCTATAGAAATTGATCAATGATGCTTAATGAGAGTATGATGAAAATTTATGATGTGAAAGTCCCGGTTGACCTTTGGAATAGAAATGATGCCATTGTCAAGACATGATATTCATAAGGTCCCGTATAAGACTATGTCTGGAACATGGCCTCGGCACAGAATTGAAATCCCGTATAAGACCATATCTGGGATATGGCATCATCATCGAATGGGAAAATTGTATAAGACCATGTCTGGGACATGGCATCGATATACGATCTCGTGTAAGACCATATCTGGGATATGGCATCGACATCGATATGAGATCCCGTGTAGGACCATATCTAGGATATGGCATCGGCATCTAGATGTGATCCCATGTAAGACCATATCTAAGATATGGCGTTGGCATCGTATTGCGTGTATTATGAGTTTGCGTATCCTTCGAATATTCCAAGTGGTTCAATGGAATAAATAGTTAAGTCTATGTTCAAGAGAGTAAAAGTGCTAAAGTTATGTGATGAAGCGATACATGTACCCATGAGTAACTTACGAGAAATGAATGCAAAATGTGATGTGCGATTTGGTAAGATTAAGCATGAGTAAGTTATGTCGGTGTGCTTGAGAACTTGTGTTATTATTTAGTATGATGAATGGATGTTATCATAAGCCTTTTTGTTGCTATTCATTGCATGCAAACTTACTAAGCTTTATGCTTACTCCCTCTCTTTTCCCTTTCCTTGTAGTATTGCCAAGCTAGCTATGGGATCGTAGAACGTCGAAGTTTGATTCACTTTATCAAGATATCTTGTTGGTATAGTACAGTTTGATTGTTTTGGGTATGACATGTATAGGAACTTGGTTATTTTGCTATATGTCATATTGGTTAACTAAGATGTTGGCTATTAATGTTACTCAATTCATTTTGTATAAGGCTACAGTTGATGGCTGTTACTCATTATTGTTATATAAAAATGATGATGTTTTTCATGGATGTGAAAATTGCATGGTTGAGTATGTGGTATATTATTGCATGAATGAGTAGGTTGTTGATGTGGCTTATGTTGGTGCATGTAAGGGTGGCAAAAAGGGCTTGGTAAATAGCCTTGTTCTTGTCCACATAGGTAGATACATGGACGTGTGTCTGGGTCGTGTGTGACACACTGTCTGCCCCATGGGCATGTGGTTTGGTCGTGTGTCCCCCTACATCCTAAGTTGACAAAACAGAATGCCCAGTAGTAACCACAAGGACTGAGACACGGCCGTGTGTCTCAACCGTGTGGAAGACACGGTCTTAGGGCATGGGCATGTGCCCAGGCCGTGTGAAGTCTGCACCTGAATTTAGGAATTTAATTTGCCACATGGTCTAGGGACACAGGCATGTGCCTTGGCCGTGTGACCTCATAGAGATGATGGCGTTAGAAACAGAATGATAATGTTTTCACACATAGGCTAAGACACGGCCGTGTGAAGAACACGGGCCGTAGTCACGGGCGTGTTTCAGGTAGTGTGAAAACCCCTGTAGGCTCGAATTGAGAAATAAATCCACACGCATAAGGGACATGAGCGTGTGTGATAACACGGCCTGCCCACACGGGCGTGTTCCTTTCTACACGAGTGTGTGGCCCTATTTTAATAACATTTTCTAAAGTTTTCCAAGGAATTTGATTTGATCTCGAAATGTTCCTAAGATGTGTTTTGTGCCTCATGGGTCTATATTAAGGTTATTATGAGGGAGTTTGAAAAGTTTTAAAATTGAACGGACTTTTATGATTCGGAATTGTATGTATACATGAGTTTAAGTTAGGTAATGCCTCGTACCCTGTCCTGGCGTCGAATACGAGTAAGGGATGTTACATTTAATGGTATCAGAGTTATGGTTTAGTCGATTCTTGGAATAACATAGCATATGCACGAGTCTAGCTATACATGCCATACGTATGAGTATTTACATAATTATAGTGTGACGACTCCTGATGATTTAAATTATGTTTTCATATAGTAAATAGATCACGACCGAGATGCTGTTGATGATGCTGCTAGTAATGGGCCGACTCTCGCGCAAGGAACTGAGCCAGTAGAAAGTAGACCCGAGACTTTGGGTCAGAGAGAGGAGGCTCGGGAAGCCTTTCTCCATATGATGAGTAATTGGTATAATGAATTTATTCGATCAAATCCTAATGCTCAACCCCCTCTACCCCTACCTATTCCTCAGCCTACCCTTGTAGCTCCCCAAGTTGTAGAGGTAGTTAGGAGGGAAAAGCCCTCTGTTGATAGAATCTAGAAATAAGGAGCTAAGGAATTTAGAGCTAATAAAGATGGCGATTTGGAAAAAGCAGAATTCTGGCTTGAAAATACCATCAGGGTATTTGATGAACTATCTTGCACACCCGAAAAGTGTATGAAGTGTGTCGTGTCTTTCTTAAGAGATTCAGCGTACCAGTGGTGGAACACCCTTATGGCAGTTGTATCAAGGGAGAAAATTAACTGGGAGTTTTTCCAAGAAGAGTTTCGAAAGAAGTATATTAGCCAAAGGTTCATCGACCAGAAAAGAAAGGAATTCCTAGAGCTAAAGCAAAGTCGAATGATGGTAAATGAATATGAGCGTGAGTTCGTAAGGCTTAGTAAATATGCTCGGGATTGCATATCCACTGAAGCCATTATGTGTAAAAGGTTCGAGGACGGGCTAAATAAAGATGTCCACTTATTTGTGGGTGTCCTGGAACTAAAGGAATTTGTTGTGTTAGTAGATAGAGCTTGTAAGGTTGAGGAGTTAATTAAAGAGAAAAGAAATGCTGAAATCGAGTCTCGTAACTCGAGGAAGAGACAATTGTGCAAGTCATTTCAATCTTCAACCAAGAAATCAAGAGAGTTTACTACTCGATCAGCCACTTCAGCTAGATTTTCAAACAGAAGTAAGGGGAAACAGTACTCAGGGTCTAAAGCCTAGACCACTTTAGTTGTTAGTGTTAACAACGCTCGACCAAATAGACAGGAATGTCCTCAATATGGCAGACGTCATCCCGGTGAGTGTCGAGCAAATGAGAGAGCTTGTTTCAACTGTGGATCCCCAGATCATTTTATTAGAGATTGCCCCGAGATGGGCGAGAAAGAGAAATCTCAGAGTGCAAGATCGGGAAGTACTGCTAAGGGAAGGTCACAGAGAAATCCCGAAAATGGAACAAGTAACAAGAATACATCTAGAGAGCAGACTGTAAGATCTGAGGGTAGAGCGCCTGTGAGGATTTACGCCATTCGCGCTCACGAAGAGGCGTCCTCCCCCGACGTGATCACGGGTACATTTTCTCTCTATGATACTCATGTTGTAGCTTTAATTGACCCGGGATCTACCCACTCGTATGTTTGCATGAAACTAGTATCTAGTATGAATATGCTTGTAGAGTCTACAGAATTTGTGATAAGAGTGTCAAATCCCCTAGGTAAATGTGTGTTAGTTGATAAAGTATGCAAAGATTGCACTTTGATGATTAAAGGTCATTATTTTTCGGCAAATCTGATGCTATTACTATTTGATGAATTCGATGTAATTCTTGGTATGGATTAGTTAACTACACATGATGTGATAGTAAATTGTGGAAAGAAATATATTGATTTGAAATGTGAAAATAAGGATACTCTTCATGTTGAGTCAGATGAAAAGGACAGATTGCCTGTAACGATTTCTTATATGTCTGCTCAGAAATGTGTAAGAAATGGATATGAAGCTTATCTTGCCTTTGTGATGAATGCCAAAGAGACGGGGTTAAGAATTGAATCAGTGCCCATAGTATGTGAGTATCCAGATGTATTTCCGGAAGAATTGTCATGGTTGCCTCCAGTGAGAGAGATCGAATTTGGTATTGAGTTAGTTCCTAGTACTTCCCCTATTTCAATTGCTCCATATAGAATGGCTCAACCGAGTTGAAAGAATTGAAGGCACGGTTACAAGAGTTGACGGATAAAGGTTTTGCAAGACCAAGTTATTCTTTGTGGGGTGCTCCCGTATTATTTGTGAAAAAGAAAGATGGTTCCATAAGGTTATGTATAGATTATCGACAGCTTAATAAGGTAACCATAAAGAACAAGTACCCTTGCCAAGGATCGATGATTTGTTTGACCAATTGAAAGGATCCACTGTGTTTTCCAAGATAGACTTGAGGTCTGGATATTATCAGTTGAGAGTCAAAGACGTAGATGTGTCGAAAATTGCATTTCGGACAAGGTATGGTCACTACGAGTTTTTAGTCATGCCTTTTGGTTTAACAAATGCCCCTGCCGTGTTTATGGATTTAATGAACCGTATGTTTTGACCGTACTTGGATAAATTAGTTGTAGTCTTTATTGATAATATATTGATTTACTCTCGTGATGAGAACGAGCATGTTGAGCATTTGAGGACAGTCTTAAAAATTTTACGAATATGCCAAGTTTAGTAAAAGTGAATTTTGGCTTTAAAAAGTCAGATTTTTAGGGCACTTTGTCTCGGAAGATGGAGTTAGAGTTGACCCGAGTAAGATTTCAGCAATTGTGGATTGGAAATCGCCAAGGAATGTATCCGAGGTTAGAAGTTTTCTAGGCTAGTTGGGTATTACAGACGGTTTGTCAAGGGATTTTCCATGATTGCTACTCTGATGACGAGGCTATTGTAAAAAGATGTGAAGTTTGAGTGGACAGAAAAGTGCCAACAGAGTTTTGAGAAATTGAAGGCATTGTTGATAGAGGCTCCAGTTTTAGTACAACCCGAATCAGGAAAAGAATTTGTGGTCTATAGTGATGCATCCTTGAATGGATTGGGTTGTGTACTCATGCAAGAAGGCAAAGTAATAACTTATGCCTCTAGACAGTTAAAGCCGCACGAGAAGAATTATTCGACCCATGATTTGGAGCTAGCCGCCATCGTGTTTGAGTTAAAGATGTGGAAACACCATTTGTGTGGTGAGAAATGTCTGGTGTTTACTGATCATAAAAGCCTAAAGTACTTGATGACTCAAAAGGAGTTGAACCTAAGGCAACGAAGATGGTTAAAGTTGATAAAGGATTACGAGCTAGTGATTGACTACCATCCGGGAAAGGTGAACGTGGGCGCTGATGCCTTGAGTAGGAAATCCTTGTTTGCATTGAGAGCCATGAATACACAGATGGCTTTGTCAGATGATGGTTCTATTCTAGCCGAGCTGAGAAGTAGACCGATGTTTCTCCAAGAGATTTGTGAAGCTCAGAAAGGCGATAGCGATTTGCAGGCCAAGAGAGTTCAGTGTGAGTTGGGTGTTGAATCAGACTTTTAGATTAATTCCGAAGGATGTTTGATGTTTTGAGATAGGGTCTGTGTACCCAGAGATGATGAGCTTATTCGAAAAAATTTTCACGAAGCACATAGTGGATGTTTATCTGTACATCCAGGCAGCACAAAAATGTATAATGACTTGAAGAAATAGTATTGGTGGCTGAGTATGAAGAACGATATTTTTGAATTTGTATCGACATGCTTGATTTGTCAGCAAGTGAAAGCTGAACACCAAGTACCTTCGGGTTTACTTCAGTCTATTATGGTTCTCAAGTGGAAATAGGACCATATTGCTATGGATTTTGTGACGGGTTTGCCCTTGACATCGAAAAAGAAAGATGTTGTATGGGTTGTAATTGATAGACTCACAAATTCGGCTCACTTTATACCAATACGCATTGATTATTCGCTTGATAAGTTGGCGGAATTGTATGTGTCAGAAATTGTGAGATTACACAGAGTACCGTTGTCAATTATTTCGGATAGAGATCCGAGATTTACATCACGATTTTGGAAAAAGTTGCAAGAGGCCTTGGGCACAAAGTTGAGTTTTAGTACAGCTTTCCATCCGCAAACAGACGGGCAGTCGGAGAGGGTAATACAGAGACTTAAAGACATGCTTCGACATTGTGTTTTGGAATTCCAAGGTAATTGGGAAAAGTACTTACCATTAGTAGAATTTGCCTACAATAACAGTTTCCAGTCGAGTTTGAAAATGGCGCCTTATGAGGCATTGTATGGGCGTAAGTGCCGTATGCCATTGTATTGGACCGAACTCAGAGAGAATCAGATTCATGGAGTAGATTTAGTTAGGGAAACCGAAGAGAAAGTAAAAGTAATACGTGATTGTTTAAAAGCTACTTCCGATAGACAAAAGTCCTACGCGGATTTGAAACGGAAAGAGATTGAGTTTCAAGTTGGTGATCAGGTATTTTTAAAAGTGTCACCATGGAAAAAAGTTATCAGATTTGGCCGAAAAGGCAAATTGAGTCCGCGCTTTATCAGACCGTATGAGATTACCGAGAGGATAGGGTCGGTAGTTTATCGTTTGGCTTTACCGTCTGAGTTGGAAAAGATCCATGATGTATTTCATGTGTCTATGTTGCGTCGTTATCGATCAGACCTTTTGCATGTGGTTACCCCGGCAAAGGTTGAAATTCAACCCGATATGACTTATGGCGAAGAGCCGGTCAAGATTTTGGCACGAAAAGTCAAACAGTTAAGAAATAAAAGTATAGCTCTCGTGAAAGTATTATGGCAAAGACATGGGGTAGAAGAAGCTACATGGGAGCCCTAGGAGGCTATGAGAATCCAATATTCCAAATTTTTTACCGGTAAGATTTTCGGGGACGAAAATCTTTAAGGGGAGAATTGTAACAGCCCGATTTTGGGGCTAGTCGAAATAGTAGTTTCGAAACCACTAACCCGAGGTCGAAGAAAATTTTTCTAATATTATTTTATAAGCTATAGCATGATTATATGAGTGCATGAAAATTTTGGTGCATTAATTTTAGCGATTTCATGCTTAATTGCGAAAAAAGACTAAATCACATAAAGTGCAAAAGTTTTATTTTACAAGCTTGAGGTGTCAAATAGCTATAGAATAATAAATTAGAGGTCCCTAATGTGCAATTAGACCTTTAGGGATGAGTAGGCCGGCCATAGAGACAAAGATGAGACATGGTCAATGGTTAGCGGTGTTTGGTGACTTAATTGAGTAACAAGATAAAATAAAATGAATATGATATCATCCTTCTTCATTTTTCTTCTACCACCGAAAATATCAGCAAAATAGGGGTTTTCAGAGCTTAAAAATTTCAGCAACTCTTCATCCTTGCAAGTATGTCATCTTGATGATCATTTTTTATTATTTTTGTGTTTTTGGAACCCCCTAAAGCTTAGTCTATCTAATGGGGGGACTATTTTGCAAAATGGTTAAGAGTCTAGGGTTTTTTCATGTGAGTATTCATGTTGATTTTTGAAATTTTATGGAAGAAAATGAATCTTAGTTGTTAAATAAACAACTTATATGAAATGAGTCTCCATGAAAACACCTAAAATGACCTTTTTGTAAAGGTTGTAAAATATGTGAAATAATTGGTATTGTGAATTACTATAAAATTAATAAATGTTCAGCTAGGCTTGTTAAAGGAGAAAATTTGATTAGAATCAATTTATGAGCCTAGGGACAAAATTGTAATTTTGTGAAAGTCTAAAGGCAAAACGGTAATTTTGCCAAACTATGACTTTTGAAATGTCTTGATCAGTGTAGTGATTAAATGAGTGACTTTTTTATTATAGATCAAGAAGAACGTGGAATTAACCTTGACCGAGGAAAATGTAAGGTTTCAGATTAGAATTTCAAATTGGCATATTTTGGTACCGAGGTAAGTTTGTGTGTAATAATTCAACATCAGGGTATTATGCATTGATGTGCTTGAGGTTACATGAATGTATATTATTTCTATGGAAATTGATCAATGATGCTTAATGAGAGTATGATGAAAATTTATGATGTGAAAGTCCCGGTTGACCTTCGGAATAGGAAGGATACCATTGTCAAGACATGATATTCATAAGGTCCCGTATAAGACCATGTCTGGGACATGGCCTCGACACCGAATTGAAATCCCGTATAAGACCATATATGGGATATTGCATAGGCATCGAATAAGAAAATCGTATAAGACCATGTCTGGGACATGGCATCGATATACGATCTCGTGTAAGACCATATCTGGATATGACATCGACATCGATATATGATATCGTGTAAGACCATATCTAGGATATGGCATCGACATCGATATGAGATCCCGTGTAGGACCATATCTGGGATATGGCATCGGCATCTAGATGTGATCCCATGTAAGACCATATTTGGGATATGGCGTTGGCATCGTATTGCGTGTATGACGAGTTTGGGTATCCTTCGAATATTCCAAGTGGTTCAACGGAATAGATAGTTAAGTCTATGTTCAAGAGAGTAAAAGTGCTAAAGTTATGTGATGAAGCGATACAGGTACCCATGAGTAACTTACGAGAAATGAATGAAAAATGTGATGTGCGATTTGGTAAGATTAAGCATGAGTAAGTTATGCCGATGTGCTTGAGAACTTGTGTTATTATTTAGTATTATGAATGGATGTTATCATAAGCCTTTTTGTTGCTATTCATTGCATGCAAACTTACTAAGCTTTATGCTTACTCCCTCTCTTTTCCCTTTCCTTGTAGTATCGCCAAACTAGCTCTGGGATCGTAGAGCGTCGGAGTTCGATTCACACTATCAAGCTATTCTGTTGGTATAGTAATGTTTGATTGTTTTGGGTAGTGGCATGTATAGGAACTTGGTTATTTTGTTATATGTCATATTGGTTAGCCAAGATGTTGGCTATTAATGTTACTCAATTCATTTTGTATAAGGCCACTGTTGGTGGCTGTTACTCATTATTGTTATATGAAAATGATGATGTTTTCCATGGATATGCAAATTGCATGGTTGAGTATGTGGTATATTATTACATGAATGAGTAGGTTGTTAATGTGGCTTATGTTCGTGCATGTAAGGGTGGCAAAAAGGGCTTGGTAAATCGCCTTGTTCTTGTCCACACGGGTAGACATATGGGCGTGTATCTAGGCCATGTGTGACACACGGTCTGCCCTATGGGCATGTGGTTTGGCTGTGTGTCCCCCTACATCCTAAGTTGGCAAAACAGAATGCCCAGTAGTAATCACACGGGCTGAGACACGGCCATGTGCCTCAACCGTGTGGAAGACACGGTCTTAGGACATGGGCATGTGCCCAGCCCGTGTGAAGTCTACACCTGAATTTAGGAATTTAATTCGCCACATGGTCTAGGGACACGGGCGTGTGCCTTGGCCGTGTGAACTCATGGAGATGATGACGTCAGAAATAGAATGTTAATGTTTTCACACACGGGCTAAGACACGGCCGTGTCTTGGCCGTGTGAAGGACACGGACCGTAGACACGAGCGTGCGTTAGGTCGTGGACATGAGCGTGTGTCAGGCCGTGTGAAAACCCCTGTAGGCTCGAATTGAGAAATAAATCTGCTCGGACAAGGGACATGGGCGTGTGTGATAACACGGCCTGCCCACACGGACGTGTTCCTTTCTGCACGGGCATATGGCCCTGTTTTGATAACATTTTCTAAAGTTTTCCAAGGAATTCGATTTGATCTCGAAATGTTTCTAAGATGTGTTTTGGGGCTATTAGGTTTATATTAAGGTTATTAAGAGGGAGTTTGAAAAGTTTTAAAATTTGAACGGACTTTTATGATTCAAAATTATATGTATGCATGAGTTTAATTTAGGTAATGCCTCGTACCCTGTCCCGGCATCGGATACAAGTAAGGGGTGTTACACATTTTATCAATTTGATCCTAAATATAAAAAATTCAATAAATTTGACCTTAATATTTACAAGATTTATCAATTTAGTACTAACTTTAAAAAAAAATTAAATATTAAAAAAAAATCAGTTTTAGCCATTTATAACCCATTAGCTAACTAGTGATGGCAACAAGGCAGGGCGATTTTTTGCCCGACCTGACCTGACCCAATGCTCTACCACCATGCTCTAACCCCAACCTGACCCCAACTTTAAAAAATTTAACCTACATGAATCCAAACTCGAAAATTAATAGTATACTCATCCTGATCCGATCCGACCCGACCTGAGTTTTTTTTTTAAAAATTCATAATTAATTATTTTTTAAAATGAAGGGTTTTGGCACCATTTCTTATTAGATTTGCTTAATGATTTATCTCTAGAGTTTCCTGCTAATGTATATTTACACACATGTGATTACTATTGGAAAAATCTCGCTTAAAAATGGTTTTCTGTCACAGTGAAAAATGAAAATTTTGGAAATCGAGCCAATTTGTGATATTTATAGCAATAAATTTTTTTACCAAAAAAGTACTTGTTCTTTGTGCGATATGGATCTTAGATGTTCCCGGCTTTCAACCAAACGACTTTCTTCGCTCTTCTCGTACTATGAATTACTTCGAGTGTAAGCTCAAACAATCACGAACCAAACACAAAACCTAAAACGATTTAATTATTTTCAGTAGGAAAGTAGTTATCTCTCAATAGAAACCGATAGAATTGTTATTACTAGAAAATAGAATTTATACTTAGAAAATAAATTCTCACTATTTTGTGGTAGAATAACAATATTGAAAACTTATATGAACTGTTATGTTAAATAGCTTTATCAGTGTCATCTATTTATAGGTAGAGATAGGAGAATCTTGGTTGAATTAGTATAACACAAATAATATTTATTTAATAGAAAAATTACTTTTCTAGTTTAACTAGAAGAAGGGTCGACACTCCCTAGTTAAATACACTAGGGATGCCGCTCATCATATTTAATATGAAGGAAGTTTGGTCCTCTATTGTATTATGTCCAATTATATGTGCTTACTGTATTTTTAATCCAACACTTTATAATTTAATCACACTCAATATATGTTTTTCTATTTCCAGAAATAAATATTATTTATAAATTAATTTTCTAATTAAATAATTTTCTTAACCCAATTCTAACTGTTAAAGTCATGACAACTTTACCGTAAAAGGATCTATGAGAAAATATATTTAATTTTCAAATTCAATGGATTCACAATGACTAATTAATTTAATTCCATTTTTGAGCTTCAATTATTTAATTAAATAATAATTCAAAAATTTTAGATTAATTCTCAAGTCATTTTTACACTCAGTGAGAAAACACATTCATTTCAGAATGTGACCTATTTTTCTAACTTTATCATTTCCATCTATTTATGTTCATTTGATTCTTTATTCAATTCGTTTTTGGTTTCAACGAGCTTGCAGAGTGATCGATTGAAAATATATAATTAGGGCTAAAATGATTTATAATTAAATTTTAGCTTTGTACCTATTAATTATACTCATTTAGTCACGAAGTCATTCCATTATAGTATCGTGACTAAGCTCTCCCTAATTACATACCATTACGAAAGCTACTCTACCAGTGCTCGTCTAATGACTTTGTCATAAGTGTGTTACCCTTATAGGATATCCTTAATCTCTTTGGGATAAATCTGTTCTCCCAATATGATCCTATTTTATCTCATGGTAACCATTACATCTTCTTTCGTGAAAAGTCAATTATTATCAAATAATAATTAAGTCATTCATCACAAAGGCAAATGATCAGTGACCACGTTTACTTTTCATCTATCATATAATGTTAATGAGAGGATATCATGTACCCTTTACTTGGGTTATGAATTCCATTATTATGAATGATGCTACATACTGTAGAAGTCGTATACCCAATGCACTAGTTTTCAGTTCCTTATCTATTGGAACTCATGTTTTTACTTACATCAAAATATATGAGTCATGTATACATAGTATATCATCCACTCAGGATTAATGTAATATATTCATAAACGGGTCTAGGATCTAATGCTCAAGACAGAACATCTCCCAATTGAACTTAATAGAAGACATATTAGTCTTTCAATTGATTTGCTAATTTTCGCTTAGACTAAAGACATGTTTAGGTTCATCTATTAATATAAGTTGTCCTTTCGTATTATGATCTGACCACATAATACTACTTAGTATTAGTTAAACATTAGGAAACCAGTAAGCCAATATTTGCTTTCATTTTTTTTTTGCTTGAAAAAATCATTGAGGACAATATACAAGGGTATTAATGTAATTTATGAATATTTTTATTAAACTAATTTGTTCAAATTATACAAGTATACATAGATGAAAATACTACACTTAAGGCACTAGATCCAAAATTACAACACATAAGAAAAAAAAGAAGGAACAAAGATTCCTTTAATAAATTATTAAATTAAAAAGATAGAAAAAAGGGGGAAATAACCTTACAGGGGTGGTGAAAAGGGACTAGTATAGAGGCAGTAGAATTAAAAGAAAATAAAGACATTGAAAACGTTATCTGTTCGAGTAGTAATGTAGCCAATTATTCCAAATAGGTTCTGATTGCCTCTAAATGTGTTATCGTTTCGGGTATAAATAGCACACCAAAAAAATATATAATTAAATTGGCGGTGTTCGCAAGTATATGGGTCAAATTGTAATATATTATTTGTGTTACAACAAAATAAAGAGAAGTATTTTGAAGATCGTACCCAAGGGAGGATGGATTAAATCTATAGAAAATCTCTTTACAGTAATAAGTCTAAATAGTAATAATTAAATCCTATATTACTACAGATCATAAAATTGATGAAAATTAGAAATTAAATGATTGAAATAAATAAACAATAAAATAAACAAATGACTAAATCGATAACATCAATAAGGAATATTAACTCGTTTTGGGGGTTGTAATTAACTTCATATTAGGGTTTTAGGGTGGGTTAACTATTAACCAACCAATTATTACCTCTCAGCCTCTAGTGATTAATTAATTAATTGATACTCACTTATCTCCCGACCGTACTATCTCAACCAGGATAAATTATAATTTACTTGGTAAATTTATCTCCTAACATTGTTTAACCTAGAATTACTTCCTAAGGTTTTCATGCCTAAGGTTTAGGAACACGTGATCTATACCAACCCTAAATCCTCCGTTAATCACGTCCCCATCCACTTGTTAATCTCCCCTAAGGGATTAGCCACTCATGACATTCATAATCTCAATCTCAATTGAAATAAATATATAAATAAACACGGTTGAATCTAAATAGAAAAGAGATGTAAAAATAATCTTATGGATGTAGATTGGAGCATGGAGTAGCGTATCTCTAGATTGGAATAATCAAATCTTGTCGCTTGCGAAAGAGAAATAAACTGGATACTTCGATTTGATAAAGAACTCTTGGATCAGAATCAGGTCCAAGAGAAGAACAAATCATTTTAAAGAAAAGAAAAGAAACTTAATCTAATCTTACTCCTAAAATAAAAGGGTTTTTGGATACATCTAAGATGATTTAGTTATATCAAACACCTAAGGTTTTATTTCTAAGAGTGTTGGAAGCCTGAATTAGGCATTTAACATGCATTAGGTCCTCGTATAAAGTTGATTGTGCAGACGAAAATGGCCCCGGAATACTTGGGCACCACGTCGAGGCTATGTTGAGCCATGCAAGGCCTATGGCGTGACACGACAGGTGATTTCTGCCTTCTTTGGTTTGTGTTGTGCTTTCATGGCTTAGGAAGCTTGTGCATCACTCGTGCCTTGCTCCTACGTCCATTGTGCTTATAATTCATCATCCTACAGACTTAATTACATAAATTAAAACTACCTAGGGCCTGTGTTGGCCTAATAGGTCATAAACACTCATAAATGTATGTTAAAAAACACTTATTTTACTAAAATTTAATACTAATTACGAAATACCAAAATTGCAATAATTTATACTGAAAATGCTAGAATACAAGCTCCTTAAGTGCGAAAATATATTGAAATTACTACTACATTTGATGGCAAGTCAAATACCCCCACACTTAAGTCTTTGTTTGTCCTCAAGAAAACTAAACAACAACGAAATAAAAATAGAAACCAAACTAAACTGAAAATGAGAAATAAACATGCAAGAAAATAAAATGTACTTGAGATAGCTTGACACAGGAAATTGGACATAGATATATTAACAAGATAACATAAATAAACATGTAACTCTAGTATACACAATTGACTCACAACTTCTAAAATTAGACGGGTTAGTTAAATAAATTAAAAAGCAAACAAACAAAAGAATATTAAATATAAGTTTCCATATATACAAATATACAATTATGTTCAAATGAATATAAGTAGTAAAATTATCAAAACGTGGCACAATGTCATCCATATAAAGTACTACCTAAGTCACATAGGACTTTCCGGCTTGTAACGTTCTGCGGCTTAGGTTGGTTTAGAATTCAAGAACAGGCTCGACAAAACGACTAAACATGAAAGTAGTTTGGCATATTATATTGTCCCCGATACTCCCTCGAGGATACATGTAGCTGTAAACTCGAAATTATATAGGGGTTTCTATATATTTTTACCACCTTTTGACTTAATAAATATGTTAATCTTGAGTAATTGTTATTAAAATAAGTGAATTTTATTTAATTATTAATATTGGGCATAAATTTATAAAGTATGTGAAATTATGCTTAATTACATGATTTTTATACATAATTTATATTATTTTCATGTTAAATATTAATATATGAATTTTCACTATGTAGGAGGACCATGGAGGATGTGATTAACATAAATAATGCATGGACATGCACACATCCATTTCATTTGGATGGCAAAACCATGCAAGACTGGGTCATAAAGGTGTTAATTTGACCGGTAAAAGATGTGCTAAAAGATGGACATGTTTGATTAATTATTGGATTGAGAAACTGTCTAACGAAGAGGAGTCAAGCCCAATTTTTGGCACAATTAGGTGGCTGCCCAAAAATAAGCTTTGGGGTATTTAACTTGAATTTTTAGAATAATGTTTCGTTTCATACTTTTAGATTTTAAGTTTTAGATTTAAATTTTTTAGATTTAGATTTTAGGTCACTTGATTTTGCTAGGTTCTAAAATTTAGGTTTTAAGTTAAATTTTAAGTTTTTATTAGCTTTTTTAAAAAAAAATATTTTTCGATGATTAGTTCGTTTAGAATTTAATTGTTAGATGTTTATAGCTTAATTAAATTTCAAATTTATTTTTATTATTAGATTTTTTTTAGTTCAATTTAGGTATTAAACTAAGCTTTTTAATTAGAAGGCTAGATATAAATTAGATTAGATTCTAAAGTTTGATAAATAAGGTGCAACTAGGTTTAGATTTTTATGTTTAATTAGATTTAAGTTTTAAACTTAGACATTTGAGTTTAATTAGATTTTAGGAATGCTTTAGAGTAGAGTGTTTAGATTGGTGTGAAAGGTAGGAATTTAGTTTTGGAAACCGTAGATACCAAAGGATGTAAGATTATCTTTAGAAGACAATGTAGGGTGTTTTAACCTTCTCTATATGTAAATGTACTTCCAAACTTAGATTTATACGGAATTGTAGTTTTAAGATTAATTCCTTAGATTTATTTTAGGTTTAGTCTTGCGATGATAGGTAGTTAACCCACCTAGCTCACATGGTTAGTGGCGAATCTACTCCATTAGTTTTCTATGTCTAGCTTGCTAGGTCCTAAGTCTAGCACGTTATGAGAATATAAATGCTTAGCAAATTTGGTCAAATGTTCATTTGAAAAATTAGTATTTAAGATTGAAATATGTAGATTTAGAGAAATTATGTGATATTGATATGAGAAGAAGTAAATACACATTGTACCTTTTTTCCTTTAATCAATGTAGTCTCATTAGGTTTTTTTGGTAAGATTTTTAATGAGGCAATATGTTATATGTATTATAGATATGTGTACTATTTTTCCTTCATTAAGAATTTTTTCCCACAAAATTTTTATCTTATTAAAATTTTAATAAGGCACATTATCTATTAATAGACACTCTTCGAATATTTTATTATTATTATAAGAAGTTTGATGTACTTTAAGATACTAATATTCATTAGGAATAAAATTTTATATCATTTATATTTGTTATGTACATAAATATTGGTTTTAAAGAAGTACATACTTCTCTTTTGTTATCCTATTTTCTAATTCTGTTGCTTACTATGTTTTATATTTTATAGCAAGTTAGTTTTTACCCCAAACTCAATAAATACATTGGCAAAAATTAGCTCAAGAATCATCTAAACAACCTAATCATGTTAGCCCAAAACAATAAATATAGCCCACCCAAAATTTAGGACAACTGTAGCATCTAGTTGGCTTCCCTACTTTGTAGCTTATGCAAACAAAGGAGTGGACTTAGTAGCAATAATAATTCAGGTGTAAAAAAAAAATTAAAAACATTTTATGGGAAAATAATACAACTGTTAGCATAAGGACCCATAGGAGATTTTTTTATTATTTAATAGTAAGTATAGATCGATTAATAGTGTGATATTAACAGAAGCTAATTTTTGTTTTTGGTAGAATAGTTTGCAAAGGAACTTATTATTGCCATAAATTTAATATAAGTTGGTACATGAATTGAATAGGTGTTAAGCTTCCCGCCCACACCATCAAAGGCTTCTAGTCTTTAACAATAAACACACAAATTCATAGGATTTAAATAATCTAAAAATGGAAAAAAGAAGAAGATAAAACTGCAAGCCAAGTGGAGCACGACCAATTACTTAAAAGGCATGTTTGTTTAACTTTAAGCAGCAACACTATGGAGCACAACAGTCTCAACAGTGAGGCCAGGTCCGAACCCAAAGAGCACTCCCCACTCCAGCCCTTCTCCTGTGGTCTGAAGTCCATCTTCCCTTGATTTCTTCCTCATCTCATCCAAAATGAATAAAACACAAGCACTTGACATGTTACCATACTCTGAAAGAACGTGCCTTGTGGCTCGTAGCTTCTCTGGCTTCAGTGCTAACTTGGCTTCTACCTGGTCCAATATTGCTGGACCACCAGGATGAGCAATCCAAAAAAGGGAGTTCCAATCGGATATGCCCAATGGTTGAAATGCTTCTACCAGGCTCTTTTCTATGTTCTTCGAAATAAGCCCCGGAACATCCTTAAGAAGGTGAAATGTAAGACCAACTTCACGAAGGTGACCATCAATCGCACCATCACTATCTGGCAAGATCGTTTGGGCTGCTGAGACTAGTTCAAACATGGGCTTCTCGATTTCGGGCATGGGGTCTGCCCCGATTATAACAGCTGCGGCACCATCACCAAACAATGCTTGGCCCACAAGACTGTCTAGGTGAGTGTCACTAGGTCCACGAAAGGTAACAGCAGTAATCTCCGAGCACACAACAAGTACACGAGCACCTTTGTTGTTCTCAGCTAAGTCCTTAGCCACTCGGAGCACCGTCCCCCCTGCGAAGCAACCTTGTTGGTACATCATGAGGCGCTTAACGGAGGGGCGGAGGCCTAAAAGCTTGGTGAGCTGGTAGTCAGCCCCAGGCATGTCCACACCACTAGTGGTGCAAAAGACAAGGTGGGTTATCTTGGACTTGGGCTGGCCCCACTCCTTAATGGCCTTGGTGGCTGCTTCTTTGCCTAGCTTTGGCACCTCAACTACCACCATATCTTGCCTAGCATCCAGTGAAGGAGCCATGTATTCACATACATTGGGATTCTCTTTCAATATCTCTTCTGTAAGGTACATGTATCGCTTCTTGATCATCGATTTTTCACCTAAATAATCAAACACAATAAACTTACTTTTAATTCTCCCAACTTAGTCATATAAGTGTGTTTTAACTGATTTTTTATCCAACTTCACTAAATATGGAAAATATCAGTTTAAGTCTCCCCCTTCAAACTCCATTGCTAATTCAGTTTATAATATTATATAATACATACTGTCATTCTCTGTCTCATAAAAGCTTCAATCGTCGGAAACTTTTATGTGGGTCATGGGCGGAAATAATGGAGTCTTAGGACCTTTATAAGATTCTCTTCTAATTGTTTATTTAATAGTTTGTCTGACAAATATATTTATTTTAAAAATATTATAAACATTAGACTATGCAGCTTTATAATTTGAGTAAAAAATTTATTTAAAAGTATATTTATAAAAAAATTTAAAAATTATAATTGAAATGATAAAATTATTATTTTTAATTATAGATTTATATATTAAAATTCATAAAAATACTATAATATAAAATATAAAAGACAAAATAATTTCAAATTAACATTTATTATTCGTCCTTTAATATAATACTTGGAACTATCCATAATCCTTTCCAATATTTAAATATGAGGATAAACATATTTTAATGTGCTCGAATCTACGTCTTTTTGCATTGGCAATAATGTCAATGCCAACCAAACTAAGACCCAATCAACTATATAATATTTGAAATCATAAAATTAATAAATATATAGTATTGTAAAAAAATAAAAAATTATAAACTAGAACATCTAACAACTTACTAATATTTGAAAAAAAAAAACCTTATTAATTCACTTGTATAAATTTCAAACTTCTAATCAAATCCTTAATCTGTTGGTAGAAAACGTGAAACTAAGGTTTGAGACAAATTAAGTCTGTGGAATTATATGATTTGAATAAATGTGCTTTACAAGAAATGAGCTTAACAAACATCAATCTAGCTTTTTTGGAACTAGAAAAGAACTTTAATCTATTTTCAAGTCAAACTATATATGTAGCTAACTTTTTTTCCGTTAAAGCATTTGCATGAAAATAATATGAACTATGCACATTTATCTTTTTCCTCTTTTATTTTCATGGCCGAATCATGTATGAAACACAAAATCACCTTAAGTTTGTATATAAGCTAATTTAACTTTTAGATCAAAGTAAAAAACTTACACATGCGCTTGAATTTCTCTTTCAACTCGGTCTTGTGCTCACTATTTGTGATACGGAAATAGTAGTCAGGGTATGTGCTCTGATCAACACAATTAGGTGGGGTTGATGTGCCGATGGCCAACACGGTGGCAGGGCCTTGGGCACGTTGAGCCTTGCGAACTTCTTCCACGCTCACCATTCTTTTTCGGATGATCAAAAACAGCCAATGGTGGTGGGTGTGGAGTTGGACTAAGCTGCTATGCAATGAATGGTAAAAAGGAACAGAAGGTGGTGTTGACAGTCCAGAGTTTGGTCCTATAAATAAGATATAGGAGCTTGGGAGAGGGTAGTTGAGAATCACGTGGTTGAGCAGAGCCAAGTCCACCTGGCTAGTTGTTAAGACTGGGTGGCACGTGACTTTGGTGCATCCATCTAATTCTAGTCTCCATTCTTCTACCTCTCCATCCTATCCTCCACATTTCTGTTGGTTTTCACTAGAAATGTTTATGGGCAGAGTTGAGTGTGGGTTGAGTTTACGATATTATTAATATATTTTATATTTATTCAAGTTTAATTTAATTTAAAATATGAATTTAAAATTTTATTCAATTTATTCATATATTTGTAAATGGTTAATCGAGTTTCATTTTAGGTTTATTTATATTATTTTTTAAAAATTTAAATAAATATTTATATTAATTTTAATTAAATATTTAATAATTTTATATAGTCACCTTAATAATTTTTATTGTTTATATAATACTACTAAAAATTTAATTTTTATGTGTTATAAATTACATAATATATTAAAATAGCATAATATAAAATATTACTAACTTAAAAACGAGTCAAGTTAAATTAGATTCAAACCTTAAATCTTCAAGTCTGAGCTCGATCTATATTTTAAATGGACATAATTAAAGTGAATTTTTTAAACCTAATATTTTAAACCCTCACACAAATTTAAACCAACATTCGAATTTCAACAAATAAACCTACTCATTAACAATTATAGATTTCACTTACCGCTTCATCATTTAAAACCTCATTTCTACCCTATATAAGGATTGTACCACGTTTCCTCACATCTGTCCATACATTTCAACTAATTCTTCTAACTATTAAATATATTTTATTATATATTTTTAATGTTATAATATAATTTAGATGGTGAAACAAACTTAAAAAAATCGTCTAAAGTTGAGATGGTTTGAAAATAAAATTAGGCGCCCTAGGTTTTAGGTAAAATAAAATTTATTTAAAATATAGATTATCCTCAGATTTAAATATTATATATATTTTGTTAAAATAAAGATATTTTATATAACATAACTAAAAGTATATATAAGATGTAATATTTATGATTATATAATGAAATAATATTTGGTATACTGTCAGTGGAGTTTTTAAACTCCATAAGTAGGGTTAAGAGATTGGCAAGTATTTTATAGGGGTATAGTAAAATATATTTTAAAAATAAATATTTTTAAAAAGAGACATGACAATTTTTTAAAATTACTAGTAGAATAAAAAAAGTACATTGTTAGTGTACCAAATACTAAACCTTTATATAATATGAATGTTATAAATTAATTTTATTTTTTTGAAAGTAACATAAATAATATTATAATATATGAAAATTCTTGTCACAACTCGAAAACCAGGTTAGAAGAAATTGAGTTAGTGAAATCAAGATTGGCCACGTCTTGATTTTTAGTTATGATTGTGGAAATGTTATCTAGTAAATTGATCTATTTTAATAGATAAGTGCTTTAGATGTGTGTTTGAGGTCTTATGTTCAAATTATTTTTTTTTTTTGAGATTTTTGCTAGTTTTGTCCTTATCTCTATCTCTGCATATCTGACTTATATTTAATTTTCGCTCAATTATTAATAAGAATGAACTTATTGGTTTAGTGGTAATGTTTCAACTTATTTTTTAGTATTGTATTTGAACCCTTGTGTGTGTGAAACAAAAATATTTTTGCTCCTCTTTACTGTGCTGTTTATTCTGTCAAAAATTTAGTCAAATTTAAATTTGAAGGAAAAATCTGATAAATTAAAATTTTGTTTTATTATATTATATTTTATCTTTAATTTTTGAAAAAAAAAATTGGTTTCCAAAAATATCACTCACCTTCTCACGTTACTCTACCACACCCCCCACTTTTGCCTTTTGCCTTTTTAATTTTATTTTATTTCTCTTTCTATTCTATTCTATTCTCCCTAATTCCCACGTTTTGCTCCTTGTTTCTATTTCTTTTTCTTTTACATTTTTCTTTTGTTGTTCCTTCTTTGTTTTGTTTTTGTTACATATACTGTAACAACCTAAAAATTAGAGGTGCGGGGTAACGTACTTCCGGGATCCCATTTTTATGAAATAAGTTTATAATTATTTTCATTAAATATTTTGTTAGAATTTGTCTTAGGAGGGAATTGCATGATAGTTAGATAATTCTAAGTATTAAGTGTTTGATTAGAGTAGGGAAATTAAACCAAATAAGTGATAAAAATAAGAATTTAAATTAAATGATAAGGTGGATCAATATCAAGGGACTTATTAAGTAAATAAGCCATTAATTATATTAGTGTACGATGGTTGACGGTTTTAATCTATTTTATTAGTATTTTACATCTGTGTTATGTTAGAATATTAGTTAGTTAAAAATTAATATGAAAGGTTATATTTTATTAACAAAAATAGATGAGAGATATAGTTAGTGGGGAGAATAAAATTAAGCAATAGTTTTCTTTATTTTTTTTCTTCTTTTCGAAACCATAAGGAAATGGGAGAAGGGGCTGTTCGGCCAAGAAGATATAATGCATGTTTAAATTGGTAAGTAAAATTTGGTTATTTTTGCACGAAATTTATGTTCTTGATGTTTTAATGTTATGAGTTAGTTTGCACTGAAAATTTGAGAGTGAATGAAAATTATGGAAGTTACAATGGATGAGAAATTCAAAGGTTTAGTGTTATTTTGTTGAATGTTAAAAGTTCTTGAGGTGATGATTAAAGTATAAGTCTTGTAGGCTAATTTGGTTTAGTGATTTTTGCTGATAATAATTTCTAGAGACCTAAATGTTGTAAATTCAAAATAACATGATTTAAATTGTGATTCTTAGTAGTTAAAGGAATGCTTGAAAATAGTTTATATGTATTGAACGCAAAGATGTGAAATTTGTTCAAAGGGGTTAAATGTTTGAGTATAAATATTCTTGGTGGTTGGATTATTAAATTTAAATTATTATTTTTAGATGAAAAATCAAGTGGATCAATTGCTAATCGCAGAAAGGAAAAGGCTATTAAGTGACTGTTTTTGATTTTAGTAGCTTCCATAATTCTGTAAGTTCATAATCTTGAATTTAACCTTTTTATCTATTTATTTAATTATTAATAGATGTTGTTTAAATACTTAATATGTAATATTATGTTTATATTTCAATGAAGATGATATTCAATGAATAAGGAATTGTGTAATGAAATAATAACAATTTGTTGGTTAATCCAACTAGAGCTGGCCTCATTATTTAATTTGTCGATTCATTTGACTAGCGCTGGGCTCAAATCCTGTTGGTATATCCAACTAGAGATGGGCTCATTACGTATTCGTCGGTTTATCTGACTAGCGCTGGGTGCAACATCCGTCAGTTTAATTGACTAGTGCTTGACACACATTTGTCAATTCATCTGACTAGCGCTGGGCACAAACTCTTTCGCGGTTATTCCGCTAGGCACCAAGTGCCGTGTATTAATTGGACTATACCACCAATTTATATGAACCATTGAAGAAGGTTGTAATAGGTATTATTAAGGAAGGATTATATTTACTTATGTGTTTATGTATTCATTGGAAGATATGCTATATTTCTTGAATTAGATTATTAATGTTATAAAAATAAGTTCAAATGTTTTAGATATATTTGAGGTTATTCAAATAAGTGAAATCTAATTAATGTGAATGGGTTCATATGTTTACTGGTTAGGGGTATAGTATACTTGGACTCAGCATCCTACAAGAATCGCGTACTCAACGTCGGTGATGTTCTCTTTTGTGTTTTTGGCATGTACCTAGGGGGTATCAATTGATTTGAATCTTTTGTTTATAGATAGTTGTATAGGATGCTTGTAGTAGTGTTTTGTGAATATGTAAATGGTATTTTAGTATGTTAGTATCTTGATGTTAAGAATGCTTGTTTAGGTAAGACCTTTTGGCCACTTTTGTGAATTGTACTGCATGGCATTTTAATGTAAGATGTTGCCTTGGAAATGGTCAATTATGATGGTATTAAGCACATAATAGAATAAAGTCTTTATTCATGGAAATAGGTAATGTTCACATGTTTTGGTAAATGTGGTGTTGTTATAATTGTGGTGCCTATTGCCTGTGTTCTTCGAACATTAATGTAGTACTTGTGTAGTCAGCTTGATGAAAGCATACATTTAACAATCTTTAACTTGTTTCCTTTCTAACCCAATGAACTAACCTACTTAATGTTGAAAACCATGAGTCATTCATATATCTTTCTAGAATTGCATGTTTAACCGAACTCTCATATTTATTATGTTCTGAATTAATTCCTTGTATGAAGCATGCTCAAGTACACTTCTATTTTTCTTATTTCTTTTTCCTTGCATGTTTGTTTTGTTTCCTTACGAACAAGCAACGAGTAATTAGGTTCTTTATTGTAGTTAATGAGCTTGTTTTTGAGTAATTTGATTACATTACTATTAATTTCCAATTTTGGCATTTTATGCTCGATTCAATAGAATAAATGTCTTTACACATTGTTAGGTGTTTTAATGACCTGCTAGGCCAATCAAGGCTTAGGGAGAAACTAATGGGTTAATTGAGTGTGCAAGACCCCATTTCGGGCCATGGAATTTGAAGAATGATCATGTCGCGACATTCATTAGTGGTGTCACGACAACCAACTTTGAAGGCTAGAATGGGGATGTAAATGTAATGACCTGAAAGTCAATGGTGCCGAAAAATATGGTTTCAGGACCCGGTTTTCGTAAACCAAATTCGTAAATATTTTTATTAAAATATTTACAAAATTATGTTAGAAGTAAATTAAATATCAGTTAGGTGATTTCATTGAATTAGAACTTAAATTAAGATACAGGGACTTAATTGCTTAAGTGAAAAAAGTATAATGGTTATTAAACCATAAACTAATTTATAATTAAAGGACTTGAGAAAACAATTATACCCTTATTGTTTAATTAAGTGGACGGTCATATCATATTTATTTGTATGTAATATATATTATGTTAACTATAATATAAATGTTATATTAAACTACTATAAATAAAATAAAATAAAGATGAATAATAGATGGTGGATAGGAAGAGAAGCTTAAAATTTCTTTTTCAATTTGTTTCAATTTTGAACAAGAAAAGCTTGGGAGGAGAAGAGAAACACACAGCCTAGGGCTGAAAGTTTCAAGTTAATTTGGTTAGTAGATTTTGATCCTTTTTACTTAAATTTTATATTTTTGGAACCTTAAGATCATGAACTAGCTTACCCATGTTGGAATTTTTAGAATTTATGATGTTTGTGGAAGTTGCTTGTAACATCCCGAAATTGGGCCTAGAAGAATTGAGCCCAATGGGCCTTAGGCGTAGGAATGTTTGAAATTTTCGAGAACATGAGAATGGCGTTATTGCAAATTGGACTTCTTAGTTAAGTGAATTTAGAAGGTTACGAGGTTTCTAGGAAGTTCCGGGTTCAAGATGGGCTATAGGAAAAATGTTGTGTTTAAGCATTTAAGGAGAATAGGCAAGTAGCATCAAGACTTAAGGAAATAAGTGTGCATTTTACTAACACAATGAGTCTATTGGTAAAGGTAGAAAGTGGCGTGTGGAGTGTACTAATGGTTTGAGGTTCGAATCCCATCTATTGCAAACTTTTGATTAATTTTTGTGCTATTCATCCAAGTGCCGGTCAAGGCTTTAATATGGCAAGGAAGACTTTTAAATTTTTGGATAGAAGACTAAGGATTATGGTAAGGAGGAAGATAAGGGGAAAATAAGGAAGGAAATCAAAGAAAGGGATAAAATAAGGGGACATGTTGGCCCAAAGAGAGGAAGGTGTTTTGGAAAGTTTTGGTTGGCTAATGTTGACCTTATTGTCAAGCTATGGACGGTTTTGTTAGGGGGAAGGGAGAGCCGAATTTCTCTTTTCTCTTTAGACCATTTTGTTAGTTTTTGGTGCATGAGAAGTACACTTTTCTCTTTGAACATTTGTGTCTTCTTTTCAAATCCATCTCCCTCTTTGATTTGGCCGAAATCTCCTAACACATTTGTGCATTCTTTTTCTTTGGTTTGGCTGAAACACTCAACTTTGCTCCTCTCCCCTTTGATAGCCGAAACCACCAAAGCACTTTTCTCCATCCATTATTTTCTTTTGACCATTTCATCAACCTTTTCTTCTTCTTTAATCGACATCACTTTGTGATCACATCTTCTTGTTCAATTTTCTCTATAGCCGAACCCATTATCATCCTATTTCTTCATCATTTCATTCCCTATCGTGTGGGAAAACCTCTTCTTAATCGAATCGGACTTTCAACAAGGTGAAGGAGCACAAGTGATTTGTTTTAACCAAATCGTTATCATCGACTCGTCAAGCAAGTGGGGACGGGATTTCAATAGCCAAAGGGTAGGATCGATTATTGGTGCACTGAGGGAGATCACATTCGTGGTGTTGAAATCGGTGGATAGCACAACTCGTGAATAAGGTGTGTAATCCCGTACCTTCTGAATACATGTTTGAAATGGTGTGTAATCTCACATCTCTTTGAAAGTTTGTATGATATGTTTTGCGATTTGGTCGAAATACCGAAGAAAAATCAAAAACCGGCATCCGTGATCACTCGGGAGTGCGTATATTCACAGTGGTAACCGTATTTTAGCAATGAAACAGTTTGGTCAGCCGCAGTGATGTGATTTAGATAAATCACGAAAAATAGGAGGAAGGGAATTAATAAGCGAATAAGATATCAAATCAAAGCTTACTGTGTCTATTTTGATATGGAAGAAATGGAAAAGAAAAAGGAATTTTATATTCTGAGATATTTTAATTTTAGTGAGACTGGTTCTGATTGACTTCGTGGTTCCTTGATCTATCTTGGAAAAATCGTATAAAATTGTACAAAGTGAATTATGAGTTATAATTTATATGTATAGATTCCTTAGTGAGCGTATTTTCATTAGAAACAAGTGGGAGTAGTATATGAAAGCTGTACGGTGAGATATTTGAAAATAAGATAAAAGAGGTCAGAATTGTTGGACAGTGAAACAAGGGAAACTTTAAGGAATAAACTGTACTAATTGGTTAAGTAAAAAATTCTGGAAAAATTATAGTAGAAAGATATACAAGTCTAGTTTCAAGGAAAATTTATGATTTAGATTTCGAGATTCCTAACTCAAGTTATAGTCAATTTAGTCAATATGACGCAGATGGACAGTTTCAATGTTTATGCCCCACATTAGTAGTTAAGTCTGGATTGCGAAATTACCGAATTGCGAAAATGCCCTTATGGGCCGAATTGTGAAAATGCCTTAATGGGTCGATTTGATAGATTGCCTTAAT
Organism: Gossypium australe; assembly: GCA_005393395.2. NCBI lineage: Eukaryota > Viridiplantae > Streptophyta > Magnoliopsida > Malvales > Malvaceae > Gossypium > Gossypium australe. The sequence continues at coordinate 74,848,703 of CM016623.1, read as the reverse complement.
GGGACAATTTGATAGATTGCCTTAATGGGCCGATTTGATAGATTGTTATAATGGGCCGATATGTAAAGTGTTATAATGGGCTGATTTACCGAAAATGCCCCTATGGGCCAAATTACCGAAATGTCCTTATGGACCAAATTACCGAAATGCCCCTATGGGTCAAATAATCGTATTACTTTATTGGGCTGATTTATAAAAAAGTATTCAATAGGTTATATGGATGTTATTTTTATATGGATGTTTTACGATTATGTATGATGCATCTTTACATATTGCATGGGATGGGAAAATTTGAATGAAGAGAAGTATAGACCGATGGCATTGCCACAAATTCTGATAATGGCTATGTGCCTAACATATGAATTAATGACTCTGTGTCGATCATTTTACTGTATATGAATCTGGTGGCTCTGCCACAAATATTATAAATGGCAGCTTCACTGCAAATTGGAGAGACTGGCGGGGTGGGTTGACCTGATCTCCACAGGAGAGATTGGCTGGTCGGGGGAGAGATTGGCTGGATGGGTTGGGTTCATACATATACATACATTGCATTCAATTCATTTAATAATGTTGTGTGAATGGGCTTAGGCCCAAGTTTTTGATATACGGGTTCAGGCCCAGTGGACGATGGTAAGGGGATTTCACATTGAGTTCTTGTAACTCACCCCCCTTTCTTTCTTAACCCTTGTAGGTAATGCTTGATGATGTGGACTTGGGCTATGGATGACTCGAGGGAGGCCATACTTCAAAAATGGTGTTTTATTTTGGAACTTTAGATTTCTATTTTCGTTCACTTTACTATTTTGGGTTTTATGTTGTAATAAGACCTCTGGAGTATTTTATTATTTGCTTTATGTTTGATATACTTATTATTTTGCTTAAATTGTTTTAAATGAGAATTTTCTAAAAACTTAAATAAAGGTTTTCCAAAATCGATTAACAAATGGATTTCAAAATAAACTTTTACAAATATTTTTAACACGGAAATTGTCTTTCGAATTATCAATGAAATTTTCAAAAGACTCGGATTCTCTTTCGAATTTTCAACGTCGTTTTCAAAAGTCACAGTTTTATAAGATCATTACTTCAAATTTATCGATTTATCAATCAATCTTCGAAGTTAGTAGTATTTTATCAAATATTTCAAATCAAACTTGTTTTTCTTGATTTTAACAAAGCAATACCTATTTTAGTACGAATAAAAAGGGTTTAACATGTTTTGCTCGTGTGACATACCAAATCCGCTCGTAACGCATGGGCCAGGTTTGGGGTGTTACATTGCCATTGTAGAATTTCAAGTTCTTGGTGTTATTTTGATGGATTTTAAAGTTTAGGAACTTATTTATGAAAATGGTAAATTCTAGGATTATATTGTGAATTGATTGAAAGTTTGAATTGTTTTGGACTTTGAGGAAAATCAGTTAACATGGGATTTGTTTGATTGTAACTAAATAGCATGTTTTGGAATTGAGGATTAAATTGTATTGAAGGTTAATGTCGAGTGCAAATATGTGAAATGTGGTTAAAGGGTTAATGGTTTGAGTAAATGTTTCTTGGTGAGTAAATAAATTAAATTAATTATGTTGTAAATTTTAGATCGAGAAACGAAAGGATCGGTTGGTAATTGTGGAAAGGAAAAGGTTGTCGAGTAATCGTCATCGACCTTAATAGCCCTCACAATATGGTAAGTTTGTAGTCCTTGACTCGTACTCTTTATTTAATTTAATTAATTTAGTCGTATTTGCTATCAAATTATATCCATTAATATAATTGGTTAATTCTTTTAGATGGAATACTATGGAATAAGATTCGAATTTATATAAATTAGATCAAAAATATTTTCATTATTATTGTTGTGGTTGATTAAATTATAAAATATGGTTTTGAGGATTTAATTCTTGGTGAGCACAACTATCGTCAGTTATTCGACTAGCGCTGGGCACAATAATTTGTTGACTCATTCAACTAGTGTCGGACACAACTATCCTAGGTTATCCGACTAGCACTAGGCGTAATAATTTGTCGACTTGTTCGACTAGTGCTGGGCACAACTATCGCCAGTTATCTGACTATCGCTGGACACAGTAATTTTTCGAGTTGTTCGGCTAGTGCTAGGCACAAAAATGATCTTGTCGAGTTAAAAAACGAGTGCAGGGCGCAACACCTTATGTACGGTCTAACCGTTAGGCATCGGATGTCATTTAGTGGATTATACATTTTGGTAAGGTATAATAATTCATGAGAGGATATTTGTATATAAATGATGTTATAAATGTGTTTCAATAGGAATTATGGTAACTTTATAGAGATGACTTATATGCTATAAAATGTAAACTTTTGTTTAATAGTTTTAAAGGGGATCCTTTGAGAACATGGGTTACTTACTGTTTGAATTCCTACTTGACTGCGGGTTAGGTATTTACTGTTATTCTACGACTCAGTATCCATGACAAATCCCGTACTCAGTGTTGGTGATGTATTTTCTTTTCGAGTCTTGGCATGTACTTAAGAGGTCAATTTTGACATAATGATCTTTTGTTTTTAGTGAATTCTAATGAATGTAGTCCTATAAGTTATGAATAATGTGTAACTTAGAACATAGTTGTATATAAATGCTTGAAGTTGTTCATGTAAATGCTTTCACTTGGTGATTGTTCTAGTAAATTGATCACTTTGGTATTATATTAATGACGTGTTTGAGTTAGTATTAGAAGAAAGTATATATATAATTTTCAATTTGGTTGATGTTAAATGTGAGTAATTGGTTTGAGGGGCCTATGAATGGAATATTGGTTAGATGATGGATGAATGAATTGTTGGTTTGTGTTGGATGTTTAAAATGTGTTGTCAATGAGGGCATATTGGTTAGGCACTTAAGATGGTTGTTTTAGCATGTTTAAATGTTTCGAATAAGTTTAATGGTTGATGAATTGGTTGCTTAGTGTGCAAGAAATCACAAATTCGTAATCTTGAGTTTTAAGGTACATTTAGGTTCACACGGCTTGGGACACGGGCTGCCACACGATCGTGTGACCCACACGGTCGGGTGTCTTAAAACAGTGAGTTACATGGACGGATTCACGGGTTGAGACACGACCGTGTGTCTGGACTTTGAATATCTACACGGTCTGGGTTGTGACATAAGGGTTGGCAACACGACAGTGTGTCTCCTGTTTCCAAAATTTAAAAATTTTTCCCAACCTTTCCCATTTGGTTTCGAATTGACCCTAGAGTGTTTCCAATTTATTTTTAGGGCATTGTAAATTTATTTTAAGGCCCATATGAGTACGTTTAGTTATGATTGGTATGTGATTTGATTTATTATCATTATGTTTGAATATTTTTGTTAAAAAGTAAATGTTAAAATTTTGAGTTATTATCGTAATACTATGTAAAAACCCAATTTCAGTTAAGTCGGAACAGTGGTTTCGCAACCACAAATCCAAGCCGGAAAGATAAAATGTTTTAATATTATGAAATGATTAGTAATGTGATAGAAAGGTTGCATGAGAATTTTGATAAGAAAATTTTATCAATTATGTGTTTAATTGTAGAAAGGACTAAATTGCATAAAATGTCGAATTTGAATTCCAATAGCTATATGGGTTAATTAGCCATGGAATTCAAAATTTGAGATCCTTATTTAGTAATTAAACCATTAAAGAAAAGTATGTAGATATTTTTAGTGAATCATTCATGGAAAAATTAGAACAGGTTAAGGATTAAATTGGAAAACAAGATAATTAAAAGATGATACTTAATTAAATAGAATTATCATCTTATTTTCATATCATCTTCATCCCCAAATTTTATGGAAGCCCTAGGAGAGGGAAAAGGAACTTTTCAAGCTTAATTGGGTAAGTTTTCAAGTCCTGTTTTTAGTAATTTTTATATTTTTGAGATCGGGGAAGCTTAATTTATCTATTTGGGGAATTAATTTGAATAGATATCAAAGTATAGAAAATTTTCATGGATGAATATGCTGAAATTTAAAAGTTCATGGTAGAAAATGAAAGGTTGTTGATAGATAAACAACTTTTACAAAGTGAATTTACATGAAAATATGATTTAGGGACTAAATTGAAAAATGGTGAAAACCCATGATAAAATTCTGCTTTTTATGGAATTCATGGGCTGCTAGTATAGTATATGAAATTTGGCTTGGCTGGAAATAAGGATTAAATTGCATGAATTTCATTTTCCGAGCCTAGGGACGAAATTGGAATTTATGAAAAGTATGGGGCAAAATTGTAATTTTGCCTAGGGTGTAAATTGAGTTCAATGGAATATGAAATATGTTAAATTGATGATTAAATTTAATTGTATAGATCCAGAAAGATCGAACAAAGAGTTAGATCGTGGAAAGGAGAAGATTTCGGATTAGTAGATTTCAGTTACGAACAAGTATCAAGGTAAGTTCGTATAACTTAGATGAGCATAGAAACGTGTTATTTTGAATAATATATTACATTGAATATGTTATATAAGATTGTATATATGAAATGGTATATGTTGGAAATTTATTGAAAAAGGTTAAATTCCTTGTGAATATTGAATTCCGATGGATAAAGGTGATTTCCCTGATAAAATTGCATGTGTTGCAGAATGGATTTAGCCCAGACGGGTAATCCGAAATGTGGCTCTCAAGTATATGTTTCAATTAGGAATTAGCCTGGACTGTTAATCCTAATTGACTGGATTTAGCTTGGACTGGTAATCCAGAATAAACTCCATAGAGAATTCTTTGTCACTGAACGGATTTAGCCTGGACTGGTAATCCTGACAAAGCTCTTAGAGTGTATGTTACAGATAGAATTTAGCTTGGACTGGTAATTCTACTGTATGTTATGTGGCTCGAGAGTGCACCTTAATAGGTACTACTGGATAGGAATTGACGGACAATGGAATTGTATACTTTGAATGTAATATCGGAAATATCCATCGGAAAATCCAATAGTTCAATGGATAAAATGATTAATGAGGCTTGAGGAATATGAAATGAAAAGAGGAAAACTTGATGGAATATAGCATGATGAGCTCATTAATGCATTATGGTGTATTTGTGATTAACATGTTTGATTGAATGCATGTGGTTAGGTAAAATGCCAAATTGAATGGAAAGTATGCTTTTGAATGGTTTAAATGTTAAATATGATTGGTAAGTTAAGTTCTGGTTATAGGAGCTTGTTAAGCGTATAATGCTTATTAGGTTTATTTTCCTTGTTTTATAGTGCTCAAAGCTTGTGAAGGTTGGAGAACGGTCAGAGCATACACGCTATCCTCTCGTTATTTTGGTATAAATGAAAATCTTGTTTTGGTATAATGGCATGTATGGGCAAATTTGACCAAATTATGGTTGCATATGTCGAACTTAATCTAGCCATTGGAATGGCTAGAGAAAATTTTTTTGATGTTGTAGATGGATATGGAATAACACATGTTTATGTACTTATATAAGTATGAAATTATAATGAACAACTCAGATTACATAAGAGGTAAGTAAAGTAAATAATTTATGATGAAGGTAAGTGGTTTTATACAATAACAAATGGTATAATAGCTTTGTATTTATGCTTGAATTGGATGGAAAATATTTGTATGTGTTGGTGCAGGAAAATGTTGGGGGAGAAATGAGGCTAGGAAATGGCCTTATTTCGTCCACACGGGTAGACACAAGGGCGTGTGTCTAGACCGTCTGTGACACACGGCCTAGTACATGGGATGTGGTATGGCCGTGTGTCCCCTGTATTTCAAATTTGCAAAATAGAATGCTCAGAATTGAGCACACGGGCGTGTGTCTTAGCCTTGTGGATGACACGACCTTGAACACGGGCGTGCGGTATGGCCGTGTGAAAATTGCACCTAATTTGTAAAAATTAAATTAACCACACGGCCTGGCACACGAGCGTGTGGCTTGGCCGTGTGACTTCAATTACTTTATGCCTTATAAGTTAGAGAGTTACACGGGTTAGGGGCACGGGCGTGTATAGTCACACAGCCTACAACATGGGCATGTTTAATGACCGTGTAAGTGACACGGCCTAATCACACGGGCCTGTCCCTAGACCACACAAGCGTGTGGATACTATTCATAAGAGAATTTGAAATATTGCAAAAAAATTTTAATGATCCCGATTCGATTCTAATGTTCATATTGGGCCTCGAGGGTCCATTTAAGGAACGTTATGCATAATCTCGGAATATGAATAATAAATTTCTTGAATTAATTGAAATTGTTCTGTAAACTTTGGTAATGCTCTGTAACCCTGTCTTGGTGACGAATATGGGTTGGGGCGTTACATACTCTGTGACCCCAATCCGATGACAGAGACGATTTAAGGGTGTTACATGTAGTGGTATCAGAGCTGCATGTTTAGTTGATTCTTGGACTAAATCGTGCTCAAAATTGAGTTTAGAGGTACATGCCAAAGTTGAATTGAATTTGAGTTGGTGTTTGATGCTGATTAATATTATTCTTATTTTATAGTTTAAAAGATGTCAGGTGATACTAATAATGCAGTTGACCAAAAAATTCATATTGGTGATGAATCTACTAGGGATTTGATGAATCTGAATCTATAACATCGAGTGTTCATGATAATGGTATTTGGCAACCAAAAACTAATGGAGGCCCAAAAGAAGGGCAATGTGAAACTAATATATTGCGAGTCATAGCGGAAGCTCTTCAGAGGGTAGCAGAAGCTATTCATCTGGCACTACCCGCACCTACAGTAAAACGAGCTCATATTAAGTAATTGAGGAGATATGATGCTACAGAATTTGCTGGGTTAAAAAGAGTTGACTTGTCAATGGTTGAGTTTTGGTTGGAATCAATTGATAGGGTTCTTCAACAACTTGAATGTAATTCCCTAGAAAGTGTCATTTGTGTTGTTTCGTTATTGCAAGGTGAAGCCTACACTTGGTGGCAAATTATTACACGACACGTTCCTACAGAAGCTATAGATTGGAAATTCTTTCAAGTAGAGTTTCAAAAGAAATATGTTGGGGAATTATATCTCGAGAATAGAAAGCATGAATTTATTTTGTTGAAGCAAGGAGATCTATTTGTGGTGGATTATGAACGGGAATATATGTGACTCAGCAAGTATGCTATGGAACTCATTCCTACTGAAAAAGCAAGTTGTAAGAGATTCTTACGTGGAATGCGAGATGAAATTAGAACTTAGTTAGTTGCATTGAAGATTAAAGAGTTTGCAGGTTTATCTAAGCGAACAAAAATGGTGGAAGAATCTCTGGGATTAAGCAAGAAATTTGAACCTTCTCATGTTATACGAAAAATTGTTTTGGGACTTCTGATCATATTAAGTACCAAAGAACAGTAAAAGGTCTTGGGATTTTGGAAAGTCAGTTGCAAGATCGATGACATCGAATAGAAAGTAAGACAGTCAACCGACAATTTCTGTTGGGAGTGTAAAAGGGCCGAATAAAAGTTTTGAAATGTCGACCTGTGAGCATTGTGGTAAGAAGCACTGAGGAAAATGCTGGAAATTGATAATGGGTTGTTTTCGTTGTGGATCATTGGAGCATTTAGCTAGAGAGTGTCCGAAGAACGAAAATGATACACCTGGCGGTTCACAGAAAGCCGCGTCCACAATTAGGGATCGAGGGACGAGTAAAGGTGGGCCGATTTTGAGGGGTGGATCAAGAAAAATGAATGAAATAGTTGTTGATCAGCCTGAGGCCAGAGCGCTGGCTCGTGGTTACGTGGTGCGAACACGTGATGAGGGAGATGGTACTGATGTTGTAGCAGGTATTTTTCCTGTTATTCTCCACTCCTGTCTATACTTTAATAGATCCTGGTTCTTCTCATCGTATGTCAATACTGATATGGTTAAGTGGGGAAATGAAATTTGAAATGTTAAGAGTAGCTATGTTTGTGTCAAATCCGTTGGGCCAAACAGTGTTAGTCAATCAAGTTTGTAAGCAATGTCCATTGAAAATTCAAAACTTGACCTTTCTAGTGGATTTATTAATTATTCCTTTTGGTGATTTTAATGCGATTTTGGGTATAAATTGGTTAACTGAGCACGGGGTAGTTCTAGACTATCGGAAGAAAAATTTTTGGTTCAAGATTCGAATAGTGAGATTATAGAAGTTAATGGTGTTAAAACGAGTGGTTCAAATTAGATTATCTCGTCGATTCAAGCTAATAAGTTGTTGAAATAGGGTTGTGAAACTTTTCTAGCTTATGTTATAAATTCAAAAACTAGGGATAGTGAAATCAGTAATATTCAAACTGTTTGTGAATTCTCTGATGTGTTTCCCGAGTAATTGTCAGGATTACCACCTGATCGAGAGGTTGAGTTTGTAATTAAAGTGTTCCCAGGTACAACTATAGTATCAATACCCCTTTATCGTATGACACCAACTGAATTGAAAGAATTGAAAATTCAACTACAAGACTTACTGGACCATGGCTTTATATGTTCCCTGGAGAGCTCCAGTTCTGTTTGTTAAAAAGAAAGATGGCTCGATGCAACTTTGTATTGACTATCGATAATTGAATAAGGTGACAATTAAGAACCAATACCCTCTTCCTCGTATCAATGACTTGTTTGATCAACTGAAGGGGGCTTCAGCCTTTTCTAAGATTGATTTAAGATCGGTTTACTATTAGTTGAAAGTGAAAGATAGTGACGTACTGAAAACTGCCTTTCGTACGAGTTATGACTACTATGAATTTTTAGTGATGCCTTTTGGATTAACGAATGCTTCTGCGACTTTCATGGATCTCATGAACCACATTTTCCAACCTTACATTGATCAGTTTGTGGTAGTTTTTATTGACGACATTTTGATTTATTCAAAATTGGAAGTTCAGCATGAACAACATTTGCGTATTGTTTTGCAAGTTTGCGAGAAAAGCAATTGTACAAGAATTTCAGTAAATGTGAATTCTGGTTAAATGAAGTGGTATTTTTTGGGCATGTGATATCAACTGATGGAATTCGAGTGGATCCGAAAAATACTAAAGAAATTATTTAGTAGAAAACACAAAAAAATGTGTCAAAAATCCATAATTTTCTTGGCTTAGCTGGTTACTGAAACAGATGTTGACTGAAGCACTAGTTTTAAATTTACCAGAATCAGTAAAGGATTTTGTGGTTCACAGCGATGCCTCGTTGAATGGGTTAGGCTGTGTTTTGATGCAAGAAGGTAAGGTAATTGTGTATGCATCCTGACAATTAAAATCTCAGGAACGAAATTATCCGACGCATGATTTGGAGCTAGCTACTGTGGTTTTTGCTCTAAGAATTTGGAGGCACTACTTGTATGGTGAGAAGTGTCATATTTTTACTGATCATCAATGTCTTAAATACCTCCTAACTCAAAAGGAGTTAAATTTAAGACAATTTCGTTGGGTTGAACTTTTAAAAGATTATGATTGTGTTATAGATTACCACCCTGATAAAGCTAATGTCATTGCGGATGTGTTGAGAAGAAAAATAATAGTCGAGTTGCAAGTGATGTTTGCTCAACTTAGTATTGATAGTGACAGTAGTTTACTGGCCGAGTTGAGAATCAAGCTAGTATTATTTGACCAGGTTAGAAAAGCACAGTTAGCGGACATTAAATTGTCGGAGAAAAGAAAAATGGTTCAAGATGGCTTAATTGAAAATTTCAGCATCGATGATCATGATTGTCTGAGATTTCGTAATCGAATCTGCGTTCCTAATGTTGTTGAGTTAAAAGAATTGATACTCTGTGAATCACAAGATAGCCCTTTTGTTTTACACCCCGGTGGAATGAAAATGTATCGTGATCTTCGAGAGTTGTATTGGTGGCCTGGCATAAAAAGGGAAATAGTCTAATTCGTGGCTAAATGTCTAACCTGTCAGTAGGTCAAGGCGAAACATTAAGTTCCCACCGGATTGTTTCAGCCTATTTCTATTCCAAAATGGAAATGAGAACGCATAACGATACACTTTGTAACCAGATTACCGTTATCCTTGAATAAGAAAAATGCTATTTGGGTGATAGTCGATCATTGTTTAAAGTTGGCTCATCACTACAACAGCTAGCTAAAGTCTCTATTTGAGAAATCTTCAGATTACACGGCGTGCCTATGTCAATTGTATCTAATCGGGATCCTCGATTCACTTTGAGATTTAGGAAACAATTTCATGAGTTACTCAATACAAGGCTAAATTTTAGCACGGCTTTTCACCCTCAGAAAGATGAACAATCTGAACGTGTTATACAGATTCTGGAAGATATGCTCTGAGCCTGTGTGATTGATTTTGAATTGGGTTGGGAACGTTATTTCCCTTTGGCCAAGTTCGTGTACAATAATAGTTTCCAATCGAGCATTCAAATGGTTCCATACGAGGCTTTATATGGTCGGAAATGTAGTACACTTGTATGCTAGTCTGAATTAAGTAAGAAGAAAGTGGTTGGGGTAGAATTGATTCAAGAAATGAAAAATATGGTCAAAGTGACTCGAAGCAGATTGAAAGTAGCTTTTGAGGGACAGAAAACTTATGCAAATTTGAAACGTTAGGACATCGAGTTTGCAATAGGTGATAAAGTATTTTTAAAGGTTTTTCCATGAAAGAAAATTCTTTGATTAGGTCGAAAAGGGAAGTTGAGTCCTCATTTTATTGGACCGTATGAAGTTATCGTAAGAGTAAGACCGGTTGCTTATCGATTCGCATTGCCTACAGAGTTACAGAAAATGCACGACATATTTCACATGTCCATGCTCGAAAAATATAGATCGGATTCATCCCATATCATTTTTACAGAGGAAATTGAAATTCAGTCTAATCTATCATACCAGGAAGAACCGATTAAAATTTTAGCTCGTGAGCTGAAAGAGTTGCGTAACAAGCAAGTTCTGCTAGTGAAAGTTCTTTAGCGAAGCCATAATGTCGAGGAAGTGTTGTAGGAGTCGGAGGAAATGATGATGTCTCAATATCCCCACCTCTTTTTAGGTAAATTTCGGGAATGAAATTTCTTAAGGAGGAGATTTGTAATGACCCGAAAGTCAGCGGTGCTGAAAAATATGGTTTCGTAACCCCATTTTCATAAACCAAATTCATAAATATTTTTATTAAAATATTTATAGAATTATGTTAGAAGTAAATTAAATATCGGTTAGGTGATTTCATTGAATTAGAACTTAAATTAAGGTACAGAGGCTTAATTGCTTAAGTGAAAAAAGTATAATGGTTATTAAACTATAAACTAATTTGTAATTAAAGGACTTGAAAAAATAATTATACCATTGATATTTAATTAAGTGGACAATCATACCATATTTATATGTATGTAATATATATTATGTTAACTATAATATATTTATGTTATATTAACTACTATAAATAAAATAAAATAAAATAAATAAAGATGAATAATAGATAGTGGGTAGGAAGAGAAGCATAAAATTTTCTTTTCAATTTGTTTCAATTTTGAAACAAAAAAAGCTTGGGAGGAGAAAAGAAACACACGACCTAAGGCTGAAAGTTTCAAGTTAATTTGGTTAGTAGATTTTGATCTTTTTTACTTAAATTTTATATTTTTGGAACCTTAAGCTCATGAACTAGCTTACACCAATTCTACGTGTCGCGAAAACAACTTCGAATGCAAGCTAGGAGAGCAAAATCAGTGCTGTTGCGACACGAGCTCTTCAACATTCTGACATCCAAATTCAAAGGTGTGTAAGGGAATATGGATGCTTTAATGTCACTACATTGGTACTTAGTGTCGCGACATGCAACTTTGAAACTTCCAACAGAGATAATTTGTAACAACCCATTTTCAGTGAAATCGAAACAGTGGTTTTGAGACCACAAATCTGAGCTAGAAAGAAAATTTATTTTAATATTATTTCATGATCTACATTGTAATAGGAATGTCATATGAAAATTCTGATAAGAAAATTTTATCAATTATATGCTTAATTGTGGAAAGGACCAAATTGAATAAAATGCAAAAGTTGAATTCTAGTAGTTAGAAGGATCAAATAGCTATGGAATTCAAAACTTGAGGTCCTTATATGGTAATTAGACCATTAATGAAAAGTTAGTAGATATTTTAGGATGATTCATCCATAGAAATTTAAAAAAAGAGAAAGGACTAAATTGGAAATTGAATTAATTAAAAGATGATAATAGAAAATATCATCTTATTTTCATCATCTTCCTCAATATTTGCATGGAAACCCTAGGAGAGAGAAAGAAAACTAATCAAGCTTAATTGGGTAAGTATTCTTGTCCTATTTTTAGTAACTTTTATATTTTTGAGACCGGGATAACCTAATCTATTTAGATTGGGGATCAATTTGAAAAGTTATCAAAGTATAAAAATTTTGAGATGGATGAATATGCTGAAAATTTGAAACTTATGGTAGAAAATGAAATGTTGTTGATAGATAAACAACTTTTACAAAGTGAATTTTGATGAAATTGTGATTTAGGGACTAAATTGTAAAGTTGTGAAAATTGAAGAAAAATTCTGAATTTTATAGAATACATGTACTGTAAATGTTATACTGAAATTTTAGTTAGGCTTGCAATAAGGATTAAATTTCATGAATTTCATTTTCCGAGCCTAGGGTCGAAATTGGAATTTATGAAAAGATTAGGGGCAAAATGGTAATTTTGCCTAGAGTGCAAATTGAACTCAATGGAATATGAAATATGATAAATTGATGATTTAATTTATTTATATAGATCCAAACAACTCAAATTTGAAGCTAGATCGAAGAAAAGAAAAAGTTTCGGATTAATAGAATTTCTTGTATGGACAAATATTAAGGTAAGTTCGTGTAATTAATTATACATGTTAATATGGTTCAATTGAATATTGTGTTTCGATTGAATGTGATATGAGTTTATGTGGATTTTATGAATGTTAAAAATGCATGAAGTAATCATATGCCCGAAACAAGTCCAGAAAAGGTTAAATTCCGTTTGAGTATTGAATTTTGATGGATAGGTGATTACCTATATCAAAAGTGGTTCTGCATATGTTGCAGACAAGATTTAGCTCGGACGAGTAATCTTGATAAAAGCCCTCTCGAGCATCCTGTTATATAGTTCCTGTAAGCATCCTGATCGGTAGTGATTTAGCATGTGTTGTGCACTACCGCAGCTCTTTGTGAGCGTCCTGATATGCAATCGCTTGTGATCCTGCATATAATGCGGACACAAATGTAGCTCTTCATGAGCGTCCTGTTAAGCTTGCTTGAACTGTCTGTTACCTTATTCGGTGCTTCTTGGTAGTATCTATTTAGAGATATCTGATAAGCTCTATGAGCTTCCTGAGTAAAACTCTTATGAGTTTCCTGATTAGCCTGGATAAGTGTCCTGTTACATGGTTACATGACTCATCTGAGCATCCTGATATGTGGCTTGAGAGTGTGACCCCTGGTTATGTGCCCTAACGGGTACCCCTGAATATGAATTAACAGATCCTGATTTGTACACCTCGAGTGTACTACCTGTGTATCCATCGATATTTCGAATAAATTCAATGGGTAAAAATCCTGACATGAGAAGATATGAATATGAAATGAATTATTACACGTATCTACCTGAAATACATGAAAATGATGATACATGATATATGGAAATATGAGATGATGATATCTGTACATGGAATTTATTTGATGAAACGTTTATCCATGATTATAGATTTGTACACCTTGAGTGTACTATTTGTCTGACATTGATATTTTGAATGATTTAATGGATAAAGTTTCGACATGGAATAATCTGAGCTCGAGATAAATTATTATGAAATTGAACTTGAAATACATAATCGCTCGCTCTCGAGCTACCGACGGGTCTGCTCACACAAGCTGTCAGTCAAGACGTAACTACACGGTGCTGCTCACACAAGCTGTCAAATATCCACAAAAAATACCGGTATACTCAGCCACCAGTACGACGTACGAGACCAGCACCCGAGTCACATAATCACATAACATATAATGACCCTATTGACATGTCACTTGTATCCTACCCTATTCTTAAGGTTCAAACGGATTTCTTGCTTGTCGATTCGTCTTCAGACTTGTTCATAGGATTAAGCCCATCCATATTAATTAAACATACAATTCATGCAATATTAAAGCAATAAAATACAGTCATATTAAAGCTCATTTTTAACATACGAACTTACGTCGGTACAAAATGGCTAATAATTCGATTTAGTCCACAACCTTGTTCTTTCCCCGGTCTAGGTCAGAACTTCGCCTTTCTTGGTCTATAATACCACATTTAACCAATCATCACATTATTCAATTTAATCCCAAAAACACCTTATGGTAAAAATTACATTTTTGCCCCTAAATTTTCAAATTTTTACATTTTAGTCCCTCGGCTCGTAAAATGAATTTCATTCAATTTCTTAAAAACCCAAGCCTAGCCAAAACTTATTCATAGTCATAAAAACCCACATTTTTTTTATTTATTCACATTTTAACACACATTTTACAACCTTTTACAAATAGGTCCCTTTTTGACATTTCCATCGAAAATCACTTTGTAAATGTTGTTTTCCTAACACCAAACATGCATCTTCTACCATCAAACATCAAAATGCATACATATTCTACATGGTTAAAATTTTAGACTTTGACATCTTTTCAAATTAGTACTTGAAATAGCTAGATTAGGTTAAAACATTCACAAAAAAAAAAGTAAAAATCATTAAAAACGAGACAAAGACGGACTTATAATCGAACTTGGAAGCTTGGCCAAAATCTAGCTATGGTTTCCCCCAAAATTTCAGCTATGGACTAAATTGAAGAAGATGACATCTTTTATTTAGTTTATTTTGGCTTTATTTACTAGATTACCAAAATGCCCTTCACTTAAACTTTGAAATTTTACTTAGTCCATGTCCATTTTTGTTCATCTTAAGGTATAATGGCCTAATTACCATTTCAGGACCTCCAATTTAAGAATTCATTTTAATGAAACACCCTTAGCTTCTAGAATACACATTTTGCACCTATTGCAATTTAGTTCTATTAGTCAAATTGGACACTCTATTGATAAAATTTCTTAACGAAAATTTCACACAATCATTCAATCATACTGTAGATCTTAAAAAAATAATAAAATAAATATCTACTTCAGATTTGTGGTCTCGAAACCACTATTCTGATTTGACCCAAAAATGGGCTGTTTTAACTTTCTCCCTTTAGGGATTTTCATCCTCAAAAATCTTACCAGAAAAGAGGTTTGGGTACTGTTTTCTCATAGCTTCCTCGGGTTCCCATGTAGCCTCTTCGACCCCATGTGTTTGCCACAAAGCTTTCTCTAGGGTATGCTTTTATTTCTCAACTGCTTAATTTCCTGAGCCAAAATCTTGATTGGTTCTTCACCATAAGTCATATCAGGTCGAATATCAACCTTTGTCGGTGAAATTATGTGCAAAGGATCTAACCGATAACGACACAACATTGATACATGAAACACATTATGGATTCTTTCTAATTCCGACGACAAAGCTAGCCGATAAGCCACTGGCCCTATCCTTTCAATAACCTCATATGGACTAATAAATCGCGGACTCAGTTTACCCTTGCGACCGAATCTAAGGATTTTCTTCCACGGAGATACTTTCATAAATACCTTATCACTGACTCGAAATTCAATTTCCTTTCGTTTTAGATTCGCGTACGATTTTTGTCTATCCGAAGTTGCTTTCAAATAATCATGGAATACTTTCACTTTTTTTCGGTTTCTCTAACCAAAACAACCCCGTGAATCTATTTCTCACTGAGCTCGGTCCAGTACAACAAAGTTTGACACTTGTGGCCATACAATTCCCCATACGATGCCATCTCTATACTCGACTGAAAACTGTTGTTATTTGCAAATTCGACTAAAGGTAGATATTTTTCCCAATTACCTTCGAACTCTAAAACACAACAGCGAAACATATCTTCGAGAACCTGAATCATTCTTTCAGATTGACCGTTAGTTTACGGATGGAATGCGGTACTAAAGTTCAAATTTGTACCCAACGCTTCTTGCAACTTCTTCCAAAATCCTGAAGTAAATCTCGGATCTCTATCCGAAATAATAGAAGTAGGCACCCTGTTCAATCTAACAATTTCAGCAATGTGCAATTTTGCTAGCTTATCAAGTGAATAGTTAGTATGTACTAGAATAAAGTGAGTCGATTTCATCAACCTATCAACAATGACCCAAACAACATCTTTCTTTTTTGGTGTCGGAGGTAACCCAGTTACGAAATCCATCGTAATTCTGTCCCATTTTCACTAGGAAATCATCACAGGCTGAAGTAAAGCCGAAGACACTTGATGTTCGGTCTTTACTTGTTGTCAAATCAAACATTTCAATATGAATTCAGAAATATCTGGTTTCATGCCCAACCACTAATATAATTTCTTCAAATCATTATATATCTTCGTACTTCCCGGATGAATAGACAGACAACCACTGTGTGCCTCGTGAAGAATTTTTTGAATAAACTTGGTACCTTTCAGTACAGAAATCCTACCTCGTAACATCAAACAATCATCAGTCCCAATATGATAGTCTGAATTACTAGTCGATTTGCACTAAACTCTTGTTACTTTTCTGAGCTTTGCAAATTTGCTGAAGAAATACCGATCTAGCTTTTAACTCAGCTAGAATTAAACCATCATCGGATAAAGTCAGTCGCGTATTCATTGCTCTCAAGGCAAAAAAAGTTTTCCTACTTAAAGCATCGGCGACTACATTTGCCTTTCCCAGATGATAATTGATTACCAACTCATAGTCTTTCAACAACTCGAGCCATCTCTGTTGTCGCAAATTCAAATCCTTTTGAGTCATTAAATACTTCAAACTCTTGTGGTTGGTAAAGATGTGGCACTTCTCACCGAATAAATGGTGTTGCCAAATATTTAAAGCAATCACAATGGAAGCCAATTCCAAATCGCGCATCGAATAGTTCTTTTCATTCGGTTTCAACTGTCTCGAGGCATAAGCTATCACTTTGCCCTCTTGTATCAACACACAACCAAGACCATTCAAAGAAGTGCCGCTAAAAATTACAAACTCTTTTGCCGACTCAGGTTGCACGAAAATCGGTGCCTCAGTCAATAATGCCTTTAACTTTTCAAAACTCTTTTGACATTTCTCGAACCATTCAAACTTAACATCTTTCTGTAACAGTCTTGTCATAGGTGTAGCAATCATTAATAATCCATTGACAAATTATCGATAATACCCGACTAAGCCCAAAAAGCTTCTAACCTTGTATACATTCCATGGCGGTTTCCAATCAAAAATTGCCAAAATCTTACTCAGATCAACCCTTAACCTTCCGCTAAGACAATATGTCCCAAAAATCTAACTTCTCGGAGCCAAAACTCACTTTTACTGAACTTAGCAAACAATTGCTTATCTCTCAAAGTCTGCAATACAATTCTTAAGTGTTTGGCATGCTCAGAATCATCGCGAGAATAAATCAAAATATCATCAGTGAACACAGCTACAAACTTGTCCAAATACGATTTGAAGATTCGATTCATTAAGTCCATAAAAACAACAGGAGCATTAGTTAATCCAAAAGGCATAATAAGAAATTCAATATGCCCATACCTCATTCTAAATGCGGTTTTTGGCACGTCCGAGTCTTTAACTTTCAACTGATAATAGTCGGATCTCAAATTTATCTTCGAGAACATTGTTGTCCCTTTCAACTGGTCGAACAAATCGTCGATCCTTGGAAAGGGATACTTGTTCTTTATTGTAATCATGTTAAGATGACGATAATCAATACAAAGTCTCATGGATCTGTCTTTCTTCTTGACGAATAACACCGGTGCACCCCATTGAGAAAAACTCGGTCTCATGAAACCCTTATCTGTCAACTCTTACAACTGAGATTTCAATTCTTTGAATTCGGTTGGAGCCATTCTATATGGAGCTATCGACATGGGTGCAGTCCTCGGTACTAAATTAATAGCAAACTCCACCAATCTGACTGGTGGTGTAACACCCCTCACCCGTATTCACTATCAGAATAGCGTTACGAGGTATTAACGATCAATACACATTATTTATCAAACATAACTTATACATTTAAGCATTCATTCTCAAACACCATTCAATCATATTCACGATGTCTCTTATACGGGCCTACGAGGCCTTAAACATGCTTTAGAAGTGGTTCAGGACTAAACTGATGACTTATAAAAGTTTTGGAAACTAAGAAAAATTTCAAACATATAAGGGTCACACGCCTGTATGAATAAGCCGTGTGCCTCACACGGCTCTAGACACGCCCGTGTCTTAGGCCGTGTGAAAACAGGGTATACATACTGACTTGGATCACATGGCCGACCACACGTCTGTGTGTCTAGGCTGTGTGCCCTTCGACGTGGCCACACATGCCCTTGTGCCAGGCCGTGTGCTAGGCCGTGTCAATCCTGTAGGGTATACTGACTTATGCAACACGGCCAAGTCACACGCCCGTGTGCTAGGCCATGTGACATTTAGGGGGTATACTGACTTGTGCCACACGACCGGTCACACGCTCGTGTGTGAGGCTATGTGGAGCATACTGACTTCAATTCAATTTCACCACCAGGGGACACACGGCCGTTTAGCATGACCGTGTGTCACACACGGCTAAGACAAACGCCCGTGTCTCTGCCCGTGTGGACAAAAATAGGCCATTTGCAAGGCCAATTTTCCATCCTTTCTCATACTCACCTAAACAACAAAAATGGTACCATTTTATCATACAATAGGCATCCCAAAACCATCAACCAAGTACAGAAATCATCCCATATTCATTTCAACTATTTCAATACTCAATTACATATCATTTACCTATTCAAATACTTATATCATTAAACATCAATTCACATTTAACTAATCAAACTAACAACTTCAATCACACCTTATAGATCAATTTCCAAATTCAAATATAACCATAACCACATTCTTGCCAAACATAACAAAATGAGCCATTACTCATGACTATATATATATATACTAAAACATATACCATTTACGAGCCAAATCTCATGGCCATTATCACAACCAAAACATATTATCATATCACTAGCCTATACATGCCATATACCGTATTTATAAAGCACCAAAAGTACCAACAAGCTGATCGATAGTGTGACGATGTTCCTGATGATCCCTGAGTCGGAGCTAGCTTCGATTATCTATAAAATAGGGAAAGAGCACACAAAGTAAGCTTTAAAAGCTTAGTAAGCCATATACAAATAAAATTACCACATGAATCAACATCATTTCCATCAATAGGCAAACTATGAATAAACATATATAAGCTCACAAACATTTCTCAATGTATACATATTCAATATCATAAGTGAATTTATCAAATACTTCCCTTTTCAATACTTGTATGAATCTCATACGTATCTGAGTCACTTAACTCATTCACACATTCTTTCTCGACTTGACTTTGCCCGTTGAACCTTTTGGAATTGTTAAGGATACTCAGAAACACATATAGCTCGTACAATTCCATATCCCAGATATGGTCTTACATGTTATCACATATCGATGCCGATAGCCCAACTATGGTCTTACTTGAAATCGAATAACGATGCCAATGTCCCAGACATGGTCTTACACGTAATCACATAATGATGCCAATGTCCCAGACATGGTCTTACACATAATCACATCTCGATAATCCTAATATCATGACATTCGTATCCTATACTATTCCTAAGGTTCGTACGGGACTTTCGGATATTGTAACCTTGTCGATTCTTACGCGTATTTGATCAGTCAACATTCATAGCAGTTCAGTGACAATTAAACATATATAATTCAATTTAAAGACATTTATTTTCATATAAACTTACCTTGTATTCGGAATAAACGGACTGGATCGACTATTCAATAACCTTTGATTTTCCCCGATCCAAATCCGATTTCTTTCGTTCTTAATCTATATACATTCAAAATGAACTCATTTATTCATCAAATCATTCAATTCAGCCCACAAACACATATTTCGACATTTTTACACTTTAGCCCCTAAAGTTCCATATTTTTACAATTTAGTCCCTATTTCACAAATACACAAAATTCATGAAATTTCACTAAACCCAAGCCTAGCCGAATTTCATATAGGTGTCTAGCAGCCCAACACGTTCATTTATTTCACATTTCAACCCCTCAATTTACACTTTTCACAATTAAATCCTTTTTTGACATTTTTGTCAAAAATCACTTTACAAAAATAGTAAATCTATCAACAAATAGTCATTTTCCATTATCAAACACTCAAAAGCTCAAGTGTTCATCAATGGAACTTCACAAAATCATTATTGAATTAAAAAATTAAGGCACGGGCTATCTAGAATACGAAGCAATGATTACAAAAACATAAAAATCATCAAAAATCGAGCTAAAACCGTACCTTAATCAAGCGAGGAGTTGGCTAAATATCACAAGCCCTGAAATGTTTTCTTCTTCTCTTATTTCGGTTGAAAATATGATAATATAAACAATTGTTTCCTTTTGTTTTATTAATATTAACTTAATAAACTATTTTACTAATTTACCCTTAATGATAAAACATAAATATCATCATATTATTGTCCATCTATGTCAAATTCCACTATCAATTGTCTAATAACATCATAAGGACCTTTCATTTAATAGATCATAGCAATTAGACACTTTTAACAAGTAGAATGTAACTTTTTCATTTTACGCGATTTAGTCCTCTTTCTCAAATTGAGCTATTAAACGATAAAAATAACTCACGAAATTTGCACATATATCAAATAACATAATGTAAACACCAAAAATAATATTAAGATAATTTTTTACATCGGATTGGTGGTTTCAAAATCACTATTCTGATTTAGCGAAAACCGGGCTGTTACAACTCTCCCCCCTTATGGATTTTCGTCCCAGAAAATCTTACTAGTGAATAGGTTAAGGTATTGATTTCTCATAGCATCCTTGGGTTCCCTTGTAGCTTCTTCAACCCCGTGTCGATGCTATAATACTTTCACTAATGCAATTCTCTTATTTCTCAGCTCTTTGATTTCACGAGCTAGAATTCGAATCGGTTCTTCAACATATGACATATCTGATTGAATTTCAATCTCAGTCAGGGAAATGAAATGTGAAGGGTCGGATCGATATCGTTGAAGCATCGACACATGAAATATATTATGTATTTTCTCTAACTTAGACGATAAAGATAGTCGATAAGCAATTGATCTGACTAGCTCGATAATCTCATACGGTCCGATGAATCGCGGACTCAATTTCCCTTTTCCACCAAACCGCAATATCTTTTCCCATGGCGACACTTTCAGAAACATTCTATCCCTGATTTGAAACTCAATATCTTTCCGTTTCAAGTCCGTGTAAGATTTCTTTCGATTCGATGCTGCTTTCAAACTATCGTGAATTACTTTCACTTTTTCTTCTGTTTCCCTGATCAGATCAACTCCGTGAATCTTATTCTCACTTAGCTCAGTCCAGTACAATGGTGTTTGACATTTACGACCGTATAGAGCTTCGTATGGTGCCATCTTTATACTTGATTAAAAGCTATTACTGTAAGAAAATTCAATCAGCAGTAGATATTTCTCCCAGCTACCCTCAAATTCAAGAATACAACATCGTAACATATCCTCGAATATCTGAATAACTCGTTCAGATTGACCATCAGTTTGAGGGTGAAACGTAGTGCTAAAATGCAGCTTTGTACCTAAAGCTTCTTGTAATTTCTTCCAAAATCGCGAAGTGAACCTCAGATCTCTATCTGAAACAATAGATAACAGCACTCCATGCAATCGAACAATTTTTGAGATATACAACTTAGCTAATTTATCAAGTGAGTAACCCATACGTAGAGGGATAAAATGAGCTGATTTTGTCAATCCATCAACAACAACCCAGATTGCATCTTTTTTTCTTGGAGTTAAGGGCAAACCCGAAACAAAATCCATAGTTACTCTGTCCCATTTCCACTCAAGAATCATGATTGGCTGTAATAAACCTGACTGCACTTGATGCTCAGGTTTGACTTGCTGACAAATCAAACATTTCGAATTTTTTTTGAAATATCCCATTTCATACCATGCCACCAATAAATCTGTTTCAAATCATTATACATTTTCATGCTTCCCGGGTGTACTGATAAACAATTACTATGTGCTTCGTTCAAAATCATCTGACTCAAGTCTGAATTTCTCAGAACACATATTTGATCTCTGAATCTCAAATAATCATCGGAATCAACTTGAAACTCTGAATCAGAAATTGGTTCACACTGAACCCGTTTTGCTTGCAGTTCATTATAAAACTTTTGAGCTTCATAAATTTGTTGTATAAGCAACGGTCTCGCTTTCAACTCGACTACTTACAAACCATCGTCAGACAAAGCCAAATGTGTGTTCAAAGCATGTAAAGCAAACAATGACTTTCGACTCAAAGCATCAGCAACTACATTCGCTTTCCCCAGATGATAGTCAATTACCAAGTCATAGCCTTTTAACAATTCTAACCATCTCCGCTGTCGTAAATTCAAATCTCTCTGAGTCATCAGATATTTCAAGCTTTTGTTGTCAGTATAAATATGAAATTTCTCACCAAACAAATAATGGCACCAAATTTTCAATGCGAACACAATCGCAGCCAATTCTAGATCGTGTGTCAGATAATTATTTTCATGCGGCTTCAACTGTATCGAGGCATAAGTGTAACAGCCCGATTTAGACCCTAGTCAGAATAGTGGTTTCGAGACCACAAATTTGAGGTCAGAATAATATTTAAATATTATTGTTGGTGTATATGTGATATAGCCTGTGTGAAAATTCTGTGTGATAATTTTATCGACTGTGTGCCGAATTATGAGAAAAGACTCAATCGCATAAAGTGTAAAATGCCCTGTGTTGATTTATAAGTGCTTAATTGTTGTTGGCTTTTTAAGGTGGAGGCTGTAACACCCCTAACCCGTCTCTGTCGCTGAATTAGGGTTACGAGGCATTACTCGACCAAACCCAAATCAATGCACTTTTAAAAATCAAGCAAAACACTATTCAATTGGTAATTCAAAAACAATGACCGAATAGGCATATGGTAATTAATCATTTATTTCATTATTATAATCAACATTTCAATTAATCATATGTCATTTCTAAACAAAAGCATTATATTCACTTATATACATTTCTCATTTCATTACTACACATGATTATACCATAAATATAAATATCAAACCAACTCATTATTTCACAGTTGCATATCACATTCGGCAATGATCTCTACACATATGTATATCATTATAATTACACCTTAACACTCATTTCCTATGATCGAATATGCCATAGTACTCAGTAGAAAATTTAGACTCCAAACTAGATCAAATCGTGGCCAAATATTTCATTTTCAATAACTTGATATACAGTACATATGTTTATCCAAATACCGTATTATACTATATGCATTACTCGAAATCATAAACATGCATTTGCACATGCCACATATATTTATTATCAAGGTATAAAATTTCCAAAAATGCTTACCACAAAACCGTACACACCTAAGCATTACAATCAAACTTGGTGATTTGAACCAACACATCACATAGTAATAATGCACTCAAAATCTCATGAAACATACCTATCGAAATCAAGCTATATTCAACACTTAAATTGTAACATATCTAGATACATACTTCACAAGCATATAACTCAAATTCATATTCATATCCATTTCATGAAATTCAAATGCCTAACATCTCTCTCTATTAACCTATCACATGTACACATGATTAAAATTCTACCTTAATATATCAAGGTGACCATCAAAGACTAAAATGCATATACATGTCATGACATATATTTATTAAACCACTTCATATAATGCCTAAACCACATTCAAACATAAATGATAGTTCATGGCATGAGCAAACTATATCAACAAAACACGAAACAAGTTATCCAAAATAGATAGCCATTTTCGCATGGCTAGTATATTTACACGATTACAAAACATTAGTTATACTGTTTAGTCTAACCTATACATGCCCTTTTTAGTTTAAAACTAAGTCATTCAATACCAAAAGAAAGTCGATAGCACGGTTGACTTCTTTCCAGATCCTTTGAGTCCGTAGCTGGAACCAAAAATCTATAAAATAAACATAGACAAAAACACACACAGTAAGCTGGCTAGCTTAGCAAGTCCTAAGCTATACAAATATCAATATGATAGTAAAACACTTAAACATCCAACTCATGAATATAAATAAATGTATCTTATTCTATACATATATATATACATTATAGCTGAATAAGTATATATATATATATATATGAAACACCAATTTGTACATTATACCTTTCATTTAATCAATCTTGCTTATCATTTGACATTTCTTTCTCTCAATAACATCACTTGTATACATCTATAAATACATATATGCACATTCATAGTTCACTTAAATATGAATAACACACACCTTATAATCGAATTATAATTTCACTACTAAATGCTTATGCAAACCTGATTCATTAGCTAGAACTTCTTAAATATTACCTGAATCTTACACACCGGCACGAAGCCTGCTGAACTCGAGGTCCGAAATCATAACACCGACACGAGGCCTGCTAGGAAATAAGCCTGAAACATATCATCGGCACGAAGCCTGCTAGGCAATAAGCCCGAAACATATCACCGGCACGAAGCCTGCTAGGCATAAAGCCCGAAATATATCACCGGCACGAAGCCTGCTAGGCATAAAGCCCGAAACATATCAATGTGGTCAATCATTCCACACACATTTCATAACTATGTGGCACATCCAATCCAACTAAGCTTATTCACATTAAACAACTAAAAACATTACGTTGTTGTACAATCTCACAATTCACATCGAGATACATATTCATATCACATTATCAAATTGAGCAATCAATCTAATATACTTATATACATTCGGCTATGACATGAATATGTACTAAAATTTATCAAACATTAACATTTAATATGTTCATAACTAATTCTTGGATATATTTCAGCTTAAGGACTTACCTCGGCTGTTGATAGACCGTGCAAATCGGCTATTCAAGAACCTTCGTCTTTCCCCGATCTAAATCCGTTTTTCTTTGCTCTTGATCTAAAACACATTAAAATTTAGCTCATTCAAGTACATTTCATCTCAATTTAGTCCCTAAGCACATAAATAGACGTTTTACCATTTTACCCCTACTATTTCAAATTTTTACAATTTAGTCCTATTTGCCTAAAACACAAAATACACCAAATTTCTCAATACCCCTTAAGGGCCGAATATGTATAGGGACTATACAAGTCCTTTTCTTTCACTTATTTTACAAATAAGCCCCTCTAAAATTTCATTTTTACAATTTGGCCCTAAAAACAAAAATTTATCAAAATTTCCAATACATAATATACAAATTTTTAACTAATCTTTTATCTAACATCATCAAACATCAAAAACCATATAAACCTATCAATAGTCGAACCTCAACATGCTTAGATTCAAAAATTTTAACATGGGTCAGTTACGGTTTGAAGCAACGATCTCAAAAACGTAAAAATTTACGAAAACCAACTAAGAATTTACCTTGAATTTGGCTTGAATATTGCCGAAATCTCAAAGAACCTAGCTCCCTTTTTTTTTCCAATATGCGGTCAAGAAAGATGAGTGAGCATGTTCATATTTTATGTTTTATTTAACTTATATATTAAAAACAACTTGGTTTACTAAATTAACCTTTATACTAAAATAATAACCATATAATACTTAAGGTTATACTAGACTTTTGCCACCCACTAACTCATAAAATGGGTTAATTTCACTTTTAATACTCCATATTAAAAAGCCATCCACATATAAGCACTTTTCACTTTAGCATGCAACTTTTACGCATTACGCGATTAAACCATTTTAACTAAATTAAGCACTTAAACGATAAAATTTTCATACGAAACTTTCACACACATCAATTCACATATAATAGACTCAAAATAAAATATTAAAAATATTTCTCGGACTCGGATTCATGGTCCCGAAACCACCGTTCCGATTAGGGTCAAATTCGGTCTGTTATAGAGGCCTTATGTTGTTATTAATCCATTTTTAAGATAGTGGATGGTTAAATGTCTAGATAACCATAATATTAATTTGTCTTTTATGTTGATAAAAAGGTTAATATTGGAATTTGATTATTAAGTGATATTGTAATAAAACAAAGGCATAAAACTTAGCTATTATATTCATATTTTATGCCGAAAAATCAAGGAAAGAAAAAGAAAGAAGAACACTTAGGTTTCGGTTAATTTTAAGCTTGATTTAAGGTCTGTTTGATCTTCATTTTAGATAACTTCTACCTTTCTAAAATCATTGCTTTGTATTCTAGAAAACCCATGTTTCAATTTTGTGAATTGATGATGTTTTAGTGATAAGTCATTGATGAATGTTTGAGCTATGTGTTAGTTGATAGTGAAATATGAAAACTTGGTGTTGGGTTGATATAGTTTGTATTTGGATTTTTGATGAAATTGAGTAATTTGGGTTAAATTGAGAAAAGTGTAAATTGAAGGACTAAAATTTGAAATAAATGAAATGTGTGGGCTTATATTAACATGGGAAGAATTCGGCTAAGCTTGTGAGAGTAGAGATTTGATGAATTTTGTGATTTTGTGAATTAGAAACTAAAGTGTCGAAATGCGAAAATGTAAGGGCTATTTTGTAAAATGCCCTAAATAAGTGTATGTGGACTAAATTGAATGAATTGGTGATTGAATGGTTTGAATTTGAATGTGTATAGACCAAGAAAGGAGAAGTTCAGACCAAGATCAAGGCAAAGACAAAGTGCTCGATTAATCGACTGTTTCGGTATTTCGACGTCCGAAGTAAGTTCGGACATAATATGTGTATATAGCTATGCTTAAATGTTATGAAATGAATGGTATGGTAATATTGAAATGTGGATGCTATGTGAGGGCTCAAGATACGTGGCATATAGGCTACTGTGTGATTGTTTCTCTGTTTTACAGTGTTAGTAAATCTAGCTCGGATCCGGGAATCGTCAGCATCTCTATCACACTATTGGCAATCTATTTTGGTACTTTTTGAAAGGATGTATATAGTTCAAATATGGCATGTATAGGCTATTTGTTTTGAAACATATTTGAGATGTGTAAATAGACATGTGATATGGCTAGATATATGTTGGCTATAAACATGAATGGATTTGGTATATGATGCATATTATGATATGGCTAGTTGATAATGAGAATGTCTTATGAATGGTACACTTAGTGATAGCTTGATGCTAGTATGATCTAGTGAATTTGAGGATGAATCATGTTTAGTATTGAATGTGTTTAGGTTGTGCAATTTAGTTTATAAGTTAACATGCTTAGAAATGAGATTGGTTGAGATGATATGTTGACTATTTGACATGTTTTTGGTTGGCAAATTGTGTGAGAAAACATGCTTAATTGTGCTTGTAGTGTTGACCCTTGTGTGGGTGGCAAATTGGCCTCGCAAATGGCCTATTTTGCATGAATGGCTAAGGACAAGTTACACGGTCGTGGCGTGCCTGGTGGCCGTGTGACCAAGTCAGTAGCTAGCCTAAGAACACACGGCCATGGTACACGGGCGTGTCTAGTGGCTGTGGGGATAAGTCAGTATGTATGCTCTGTTATGACACGGCCTAGACACATGGGTGTGTCTGGTAGCCGTGTGAGGCACACGGGCTGATTGCACGAGCGTGTGACCTCAACAGTATAGAAGATTGTTTAAAATTTTGAAAACTTTCGTAAGTGTTCGGTTTAGTCCCGACCCCTTTCTAGCATGTGTTTAAGGTCTCGTGGACCTCATTAAGGGACTATATGATTATGTTGTGCTATGTTTTAATGATTACTGACTTTGTGTCATGAAATGGATGGAAATGTTTCGATTGTTCAGTAACGCCTCTTAACCCTATTCCGTCGACGGTTTCAGTTTAGGGGTGTTACATTTTATTGGTATTAGAGCTACGGTTTAGTCGATTCTTGGACTAACGTAGCATGTGTGAGTCTAGCTATACATGCCATATATGAAATTGCGATAGTGTGGTGAATTCTGACAGATGAAAATGTGTTTTCATATAGTAATGGATCTCGATCGAGCAGTTGCTGACGATGCTGAGAGTAACGCACCTGCTCCCGCTCAAGGGACAGCACCGGCCACATCTAAGCCAATTGAAAGTAGTGAGGGAGGAGAGGCTAAGCAAGCCTTCTTCCGAATGATTCGTTCGAACGAATTCGGCTACTCCACAACCTCTACCCCCACAAGTACCTGTTGTGCCACAAGTTGTAGATCCGATTAGATTAAATAAACCTCCTGTGGATAAGATTCGTAAGTATGGGGCCGGAGAGTTTAGGGGCACAACTGATGACGATGCTGAGCGAGCTGAGTTTTGGCTCGAGAATACAATTCGGGTATTCGATGAGATGTCGTTGACTCCTGATGAGTGTGTCAAGTGTGTAGTTTCTTTGCTGAGAGACACAGCTTATAACTTGTGGAAAACGTTGACCTCTGTGATTCCGAAAGAGAGAATCACCTGGGATTTCTTTCAAGTTCAGTTCAAAAAGAAGTATATCAGTGAACAATTCATTGATCAGAAACGCAAAGAGTTTCTAGAGCTGAAACAGGGCTGTTTGTCAGTTACTGAGTATGAGCGGGAATTTGTGAGATTGAGCCAATATGCATGGGAATGTGTTCCGATCGAAGCTACTATGTGTAAACGCTTCATAGAGGGGTTGAATGAGGACATTAGTTGGAATACTGGATATAAACGAATTTGTTGTGTTAGTCGAAAGAGCATGCAAAGTCGAGGAGCTCAGTAAGGAAAAGAAGAAAGCTGATTCTGAAGCTCGTGATGAAAGAAAAAGATCGATGAGTAAGTTTTCCCAACCTTCGACGAAGGGATTTAGAGATACAAGTAACCGATCAAACACTTCATTTGAACATCCGAATAGAGACCACACAAGACTAAGTGTTGGTCCGAGAACTCAAGCTCCAATAGAATCAAGTGTTGATAGTGCCAAAAGTAACAAACTTGAGTGTAGACAGTGTGGAAGACGTCGTGTGGGAGAATGCTGGGGCAAGTACAACAATAGAGTTTGCTATAAATGTGGATCACGAGATCACTTCATTTGAGACTGCCCAAAGATGGCTGAGGAAGAAAATGTTCAAAATGTGAGATTGAGTAATGTGACGGTTAGGGGTAGACTACCCAGAAACACCGAAAATGTGAGTGGAAGTCAGAGAGGGACTACTGATACAACTGTGAGATTAGAGGCGAGAGCACCTGCCCGAGCTTATGCTCTACAAGCACGAGAGGAAGCGTCATCTCCAGACGTCATCACTGGTAATTTTACTCTATTTGATACTGATGTGATTGAATTAATAGATTCGGATTCAACTTGTTCCTATATGTGTGTGAATCTAGTATTGAATAAGACTCCACCTATTGAGTCTACTGAATTTTTGGTTAGAGTATCGAACCCCTTAAGCAAGTGTGTTTAGGTGGATAAGGTGTGCAAGAATTGCACATTGATGTTTCGTGATGTTTTTCAGCTAATTTGATGTTGCTACCGTTTGATGAATTTGATATAATTTTGGGTTTGGATTGGCTCACTTTGCATAATGCCATTATGAATTGTAAAAGGAAGAGTATTGAATTGAGAAGTCAGAATGGTAAGATAGTTCGAATGGAATCCAGTGATATGAAAGGGTTACCAGCTATTGTATCCGCGATGAAAGCTATGAATTATGTGAGAAAGGGTTGCGAAGCCTATCTGGCATATGTGATTGATACAAAAGTGTCAGAAAAGAAAGTTGAATATGTGCCTGTGGTTTGTGAGTTTCTAGTTGTATTTCCTGAAGAGTTACTGGGATTACCTCCGAATTAGGAAGTTGTGTTTGGTATTGAATTAGTGCCGGGGGCTACTCCTATTTTGATAGCTCTGTATAGAATGGCACCAACGGAATTGAAAGAGTTAAAGTCACAGTTGCAAGAGTTAACTGATAGAGGGTTTGCAAGACCAAGTTTCTCGCCCTGGGGTGCTCTTGTGTTATTTGTGAAAAAGAAAGACGGTACTATGAGAATGTGTATTGATTACCGAAAATTGAACAAAGTGACAATAAAGAACAAATATCCAATGCCTTGTATTGATGATTTGTTTGATCAGCTGAGAGGAGCTACAGTGTTTTCTAAGATAGATTTGAGATTTGGCTACTATCAGTTGAAAGTTAAAGAATCTGATGTACCGAAAACTACTTTCAGAACTAGGTACAGACATTATGAGTTCTTAGTGATGCCTTTTGGACTAACGAATGCTCCTACAGTGTTTATAGATTTGATGAATCGGATATTCAGACCGTATTTGGATCATTTTGTTGTGGTGTTCATTGATGATATTTTGATCTACTCATGTGATGGAACACAGCATGCCGAGCATTTGAGAATTGTGCTACAAACTCTACGTGAGAAATAGTTGTATGCTAAGTCTAGCAAATGTGAATTTTGGTTGCGTGAGGTTGGTTTCCTGGGGCATATTGTGTCAGCTGCGGGAATACGAGTTGATCGGAGTAAAATTTCTACTATATTAGAATGGAAGCCTCCGAGAAATGTGTCTAAATTTCGCAGTTTTCTAAGACTAGCGGGATATTATAGATGATTTGCTAAAGGCTTCTCGATGATTGTGACTCCGTTGACGAAGTTGCTACAGAAAGATGTTAAATTCGAGTGGTCAGAAAAGTGTCATCAGAGTTTTGAGCAATTAAAAGCGTTGTTGACAGAGGCACCTGTGTTAGTTCAACCTGAATCGGGCAAAGAATTCATAGTTTATAGTGATGCATCATTGAATGGTTTGGGCTATGTGCTGATGCAAGAAGGCAAAGTTATTGCTTAAGCTTCGAGGCAGTTAAAGCTGCATGAGAAGAAGTACTCGATGCACGACCTTGAATTGGCTGCAATTGTGTTTGCATGAAGATTTGGCGTCACTATCTATTTGGTGAGAAATGTCATATTTATACTGATCACAAGAGTTTGAAGTACTTGATGACTCAGAAAGAATTAAATTTGCGACAGAGAAGATGGTTAGAATTGTTGAAAGATTATGAACTTGTAATTGATTATCATCCGGGTAAAGCTAATGTTGTAGCTGATGCTTTGAGCCTAAAGTCTATATGTTGCGAGCAATGAATGCTCAGAAAGATCTGTGTGATGATAGTGCAATTTTGGCCGAGTTGAAAGTAAAGCTGATGTTTATACAACATATTTGTGATGCCCAGAAAATTGATGATGAGATAATAGAAAAACAAGCTCAATGTGACTTGAATTCGGATTTATAATTTGGAGTGGATAGTGATGATTGTTTGAGATTTAGAGATTGGATTTGTGTTTCGAAGAATTCAGTGTTGATCTAGTTAATTTTGAATGAAGCTCACAATAGTCGTTTAACTGTTCACCCGGGAAGTACGAAAATGTATAATGATTTAAAATAGTTTTATTGGTGGCATGATATGAAACGGGACATCTTTGACTTTGTGTCGAAATGTTTAGTTTGTCAGCAAGTTAAAGCTAAACATCAGGTTCCGTCCGGTTTGTTACAGCCGATCATGATTCCTGAGTGGAAATGGGAGAGAATTATGATGGAGTTTATGTCAGGATTACCTTTATCTTCGGGAAAGAAAGATGCGGTCTGGGTGATAGTTGACAGATTGACAAAATCAGCTCATTTTGTTCCGGTGAGAATAGATTATTCGCTCGATAGATTAACTGAATTGTATATTGCTGAAATTGTGAGATTACATGGGGTACCACTATCTCTTGTGTCTGATAGAGATCTGAGATTTACCTCGCGATTTTGGAAGAAATTGCAAGAGGCTTTAGGCACAAAATTGCATTTCAGTACTGCTTTTCATCCACAAACAAATGGTCAGTCCGAGCGAATCATTCAAATTCTTGATGATATGTTGAGGTGTTGTGTACTTGAGTTTGAGAATACGTGGGAAAAACATTTTCTGTTGATTGAATTCGCATATAACAACATTTTTCAATCTAGCATTAAAATGGCACCATATGAGGCTCTTTACGGTCGAAAATGTCGAACTCCATTGTATTGGACTGAGCTGAGTGAGAATAAGATTCACCGGGTTGATCTTATTAAAGAAACTGAACAGAAAGTGAAAGTGATTCGTGACAGTTTGAGAGCGGCCTCAGATCGTCAGAAGTCTTATGCAGACTTGAAACGGAAGGATATTGAATTCGAAGTTGGTGATAAAGTGTTTTTCAAAGTGTCTCCATGGAAGAAAATACTTCGATTTGGCAGAAAAGGCAAATTGAGTCTGAGGTTCATCGGACCATATGAGATTATCGAATGTATTGGGCCGGTTGCGTATAGATTGTTGTTGCCATCTGAGTTAGAAAAGATTCATAATGTGTTTCATGTGTCGATGCTTCGACAATACGAATCTAATCCGCCTCATGTGATTACTCCTACTGAAGTTGAAATTCAATCAGACTTATCATATAGTGAAGAACCGATTCGAATATTGGCACGAGAGATTAAAGAGTTGAGAAATGAAAGAGTTTCCTTAGTGAAGGTATTATGGCATAAACACGGAGTTGCAGACGCAACGTAGAAGCCTGAGAAGGTTATGAGAGAACAATATCCACACCTACTCATTGGTAAGGTTTTCGGGGACGAAAATCCCTAAGGGGGGAGAGTTGTAACAGCCCGATTTAGACCCTAGTCGGAATAGTGGTTTCGAGTCCACAAATCTGAGGTTGGAATAATATTTTATTTTTTTTGGTGTATATTATATGTGATATAGCCTGTGTGAAACATCTGTGTGATAATTTTATCGACTGTGTGCCAAATTATGAGAAAGGACTCAATCGCATAAAGTGTAAAATATTGTGTGCTGATTTATAAGTGCTTAATTGTTGTTGGCTTTTTAAGGTGGAGGTCCTATGTTGTTATTAATCCATTTTTAAGATAGGGGATGGATAAATGTCTAGATAACCATAATATTAATTTGTCTTTTATGTTGATAAAAAGGTTAAAATTAGAATTTGATTATTAAGTGATATTGTAATAAAACAAAAGCATAAAAAATTAGCTATTATGCTCATATTTTATGCCGAAAAATCAAGGAAAGAAAAAGAAAGAAGAACACTTAGGTTTCGGTTGATTTTAAGCTTGGTTTAAGGTATGTTTGAGCTCAGTTTTAGTTAATTTTTATGTTACTGAAATTGTTGCTTTGTATTCTACAAAACCCATGTTTCAATTTTGTGAATTGATGATGTTTTAGTGATAAGCCTTTGATGAATGTTTGACCTATGTGTTAGTTGATAGTGAAATATGTTGATAGTGTTGGGTTGATATAGTTTGTATTTGGATTTTTGATGAAATTGAGTAATTTAGGTTAAATTGAGAATTTTGTAAAGCCCTAAATAAGTGTATGCGGACTAAATTGATTGGTGATTGAATGGATTGAATTTGATGTGTATAGACCAAGAAAGGAGAAGTTCAGACCGCGATCAAGGCAAAGACCAAGTGCTCGATTAATCGACCATTTCGGTATTTTGACGTCCGAGGTAAGTTCGGACATAATATGTGTATATAGCTATGCTTAAATGTTATGAAATGAATGGTATGATAATATTGAAATGTGAATGCTATGTGAGGGCTAGAGATACGGCACTAAGTGTGCGTATTCAGAAAGGTGACCAGAATGATTAGCATTATGTGTGCGAAATATAAGCTTCGGCTTTGTAGTTGGGGTATTTTGACGTCCGAGGTAAGTTCGGACATAATATGTGTATATAGCTATGCTTAAATGTTATGAAATGAATGGTATGATAATATTGAAATGTGAATGCTATGTGAGGGCTAGAGATACGTGGCACTAAGTGTGCGTATTCAGAAAGGTGACCGAGATGATTAGCATTATGTGTGCGAAATAATATAAGCTTCGGCTTTGTAGTTGGCACTGTGCATGAGATTCTGATTTAAGATTTGGTTCGATATGGATGCACTATGTGTGCGATGTTAATTAAGCTTCGGCTAACTATTTGGGCACTAAGTGTGCGATTGAATCGAAGAAAGGATGATAGTTGATCGTAAAGAAATAGTGAGTATTGAATAGCATATGTAATCGACAACTAAGTGTTGGCTAAGGTACGCTCTGAACCTATGTGGTTGATGAAACTATGAATGTTTTTATGGAAGGGTTAATTGAACATATTAGTTTTGGATGGTATGATATATGTGATTGTAAATTAATCTATGTGATGGCATGTTTTGGTATAATGTATTATGTTACAAACTTACTAACTTTTGTAAGCTTATTGTGTGATTGTTTCTCTGTTTTACAGTGTCAGTAAAGCTAGCTCGGATCTAGGAATCGTCAGCATCTCTATCACACTATCGGCAATCTATTTTGGTACTTTTTGAAAGGATGTATATAGTTGAAATATGGCATGTATAGGCTAGTTGTTTTGAAACATATTTGATATGTGTAAATAGCCATGTGATATGGCTAGATATATGTTGGCTATAAACATGAATGGATTTGGTATATGATGCATATATTATGATATGGCTAGTTGATAAAGAGAATGTCTTATGAATGGTAAAATTAGTGATGGATTGGCGCTAGTATGATCTAGTGAATTTGAGGATGAATCATGTTTAGTATTGAATGTGTTTAAGTTGTGCAAATTAGTTTATAAGTTAATATGCTTAGAAATGAGATTGGTTGAGATGATATGTTGACTATTTGACATGTTTTTGGTTGGCAAATTGTGTGAGAAAACATGCTTAATTGTGCTTGTAGTGTTGACCCTTGTGTGGGTGGCAAATTGGCCTTGCAAATGGCCTATTTTGCATGAATGGCTAAGGGACACGGGCGTGTATCTCCACCGTGTGGTTCAAGGACCATCGAAGTGTGTCTGGACAAGTTACACGGTCGTGGTACACGGGCATGCCTGGTGGCCGTGTGACCAAGTCAGTAGCTAGCATAAGAACACACGACCATGGCACACGGGCGTGTCTAATGGCCGTGGGGATAAGTCAGTAAGTATGCTCTGTTATGACACGACCTAGACACATGGTGTGTCTGGTAGCCGTGTGAGGCACATGGCCTGACTGCACGGGCGTGTGACCTCAACAGTATAGAAGATTGTTTGAAATTCTAAAAACTTTCATAAGTGTTTGGTTTAGTCCCGACCCCTTTCTAGCATGTGTTTAAGGTCTCGTGGACCTCATTAAGGGACTATATGATTATGTTGTGCTATGTTTTAATGATGACTGACTTTGTGTCATGAAATGGATGGAAATGTTTCGATTTTTTGGTAACGCCTCTTAACCCTATTCCGTCAACGGTTTCAAGTTAGGGGTGTTACAATAAGTTACAACTTTGCCTTCTTGCATTAAAACACAACCCAAGCCATTTAACGATGCATCACTGAAAATTATGAATTCTTTACCCGACTCAGGCTGAACTAACACTAGAGCTTCAGTCAATAAAGCTTTTAACTGCTCGAAACTTTTCTGGCATTTATCTGACCACTCAAGCTTAACATCTTTTTGAAGTAATCTTGTCATCGGAGTTGCAATCATCGAAAAGCCTTTTACAAACCGTCTATAATATCACGCTAGTCCCAAAAAACTGTGGACCTCAGAAACATTTCTCGGAGGTTTCCAATCTATAATCGCAGATACCTTACTCGAATCAACTCGGATACCATTAGCTAAAACAATATGTCCCAGAAATCCAACCTCTCATAGCCAAAACTCACATTTGCTAAACTTTGCAAACAACTGTTTATCTCTCAAAGTTTGTAACAAAATTCTCAAATGCTCGACATGTTCAGATTCATCACGAGAGTAAATCAAGATATCATCCATGAACACAACTACGAATCGGTCTTAATACTGCCTAAAAATCCAGTTCATCAGGTCCATAAAAATAGCAGGTGCATTCGTTAAAAATAGCAGGTGCATTCGTTAGTTCGAAAGACATAACCAAAAATTCATAATGTCCATACCTTGTTCTAAATGCAGTTTTTGGCACATCGGAGTCTTTAACTCGCAACTGGTAATAACCCGATCTCAAATTGATTTTCGAAAACACTATTGCCCATTTTAAATGATCAAACAAATCATCAATCTGCGGTAGAGGGTATTTGTTCTTTATAGTCACTTTATTCATCTGTCTATAGTCAATACACATTCTCAACGTGTCATCTTTCTTTTTCACAAACAACACTGGTGCACCCCAGGAAGAGAAACTCGGTCTAGCAAAACCCTTATCTGTCAACTCTTGGAACTGAGCTTTCAATTCTTTTAACTTTGTCGGAGCATTCTGTAAGGAGCTATCGATATTGGCGTTGTCCCCGGTACTAATTCAATACCAAATTCAACTTCTCTGTTAGGTGGTAAACCCGGTAACTCTTTTGGAAACTGTAACACCCCTTACCCTTATTCGACACCTGAACCGAGTACAAGGCGGTACTGTACTTAACTTGCTCAATCAAGCAATATCGATCCTTAAGAACTTCATTTCAAATTAAAACTTTTGATTTGAGACTATAATGTCCTTATTATAGGTCTACGAGAGCCTAAACTTGTACCCAGAACAATTCAGGACCGAACTGGAAGCTTTTGAACTGTTAAAATTTTTTTTGACACAAAACAGGGCCACACGCCCGTGTGAAAGGTGGGACACACTTGTGTGGCATATCACATGCCCATGTTCCACACCTGTGTGGATTTATTTTCCAATTCGAACCTACAGGGTTTTCACACGGCCTGACACACGCCCGTGTCCATAGCCCATGTCCCTCACACAACCATGACACACCCATGTTTTCGCCCGTGTGTGAAAACCTTGACATTCTATTTATGAAGTCATCATTCCAATAAGGTCACATGGCCAAGGCACACGCCCGTGTCCTTGGACCGTGTGTCAAATTAAATTCCTAATTTCAGGTGTAGACTTCACACAGCCTGGTCACAGCCCATGTCTTAGGCCGTGCCTCCCATACAGTTGAGACACACGGCCGTGTCTCAGCCCGTGTGTTTACTACTGGGTATTCTAGCTTGTCAATCTAGCATGCATGGGGACACACGGCCTCTCAACACGCCCATGGGGCTGACCAAGTGTCACACACAGCCTAGACACACGCCCGTGTGTCTACCCGTGTGGACATTTGTAAGGTTATCTACCAAGCCAAATGCCACCCTACATAGCAACCATACATATACTCATTCAACTCAACATCTATCATGTCCACAAGGCACTTCTAGGAACTCATAATTAAGACATCCACACAAGCATACACTCCATGAATTTCATCATCATTGAATATACGAACTTGTCAAGAGTTAGTCAAATTCCAATGACCATTTACAAAATGAATTGAATAACATTAATAGCCAATACCTTGGCTAACAAATATGACATAACAAAATAACCAAGTCCTATACATGCCATACTCAAAATAAATCTAACTTTGCTATACCAAAGAGAAGTCGACGTCCCATGATCCCCAAGTTAGCTTGGCAATACTACAAGGAAAAAGGAAATAAGAGGGGTAAGCATAAAGCTTAGTAAGATTGCATGAAATAAATAACATCGTAAAGGCTCAGAATGGCATCCATCCATTGCATTGAATAAAACACAAAGTCT
Source organism: Gossypium australe (assembly GCA_005393395.2). NCBI lineage: Eukaryota > Viridiplantae > Streptophyta > Magnoliopsida > Malvales > Malvaceae > Gossypium > Gossypium australe. The sequence goes on along the minus strand of CM016623.1, from coordinate 74,810,966 downwards.
TAAACACATTGCCATAACTTACTCATGCTTTCTCTTACCAATTTCATATCATGTCTCATATCGTAAACATTTCTCGTGAATTACTCACATGTACCTGTATCACTTCATCACATAGCTTTAGCACTAATCTTATGTCCATTATAAACTTAAACTATTTACCCATTGAATTACTTGGGAATACTCGAAGATACATAATCATCATCATTCACATAAATACGATGCCAATGCCATATCCCATATATGGTCTTACATGGGGTCATATTCGATGCAGATGCAGATGCAGTATCCTAGATATGGTCTTATACGGGATCTCAATTTGGTGTCGAGGCCATGTCCCAGACATGGTCTTATACGGGACCTTACCCTTTTCAAGTCTTGATGATATTACTCTCTTATTTATTAAAGTCCAACCGGGACTTCCACATCACAATTCTCATCATTTTCTCATTCAACATCATTACTCAAATTCATAAAAATATTATACAACATCACTAATATCAACCATTTAGAAACTTAATAACATGATGTTGAATTTATTGCACACAAACTTACCTCGATTTCAAAATAGGCCAAATTGCCGATCTATTCCGATACCTTGCCTTTTCCTCGATCAAGGTTAACTCCTCGTTCTTCTTGATCTATAATAAAAAAATTAGCTCATTTAATTGCCACATTAATCAATACATCTCAATAATCATATTTTGGCAAAATTACCATTTTACCCTTAAGCTTTCACAAAATGACAATTTTACCCCTAGGATCGTAATCAATTCTAATCAAATTTCTTCCTTTAACGAGCCTAGCTGAGCATTTATTTCTCTCATAGCAGCCCTCAATACTCATTATTTCTCACATTTAACACCTATTTTACAACCTTTGCAAAGAGGTCCCTTAGGTGTTTTCATGGTAACACATTTTACAGAAGTTGTTTATCTAACAGCTAAGACTCATTTTCTTTCATAAAAATGCAACAAACAACATAATTACTCACATGGAATAACCCTAGACTTTCAATCATTTTGCAAAATAGTCCCCTCTTTAGCTAGCTTAAGCTTTAGGGGTTCCAAAAGTACAAATATCATCAAGAAAGGACACTAAAATCACTTACTTGCAAGGAGAGAAGCTTGCTGAAATTTTTGAGCTCTCAAACCCCTTAGTTTGCTTCTAATTTTTGGTGGATAAAAAGAGAAGAAAATATGATATCTTTTCTTTCTTTATTTTATTATAAAACATCAATTTAGCCCGCCACCCTATATCTAAGGGTCTAATTGCACTTTAAGGGCCTCGAATTAATATCCTATGGCCTTTAGACACCTTTAGCTTGTAAAATCAAACTTTCGCAGTTTGTGCGATTTAGTCATTTTTCGCAATTAAGCATGCAATCGCTAAAATTAAAGCACCAAAATTCTCATGCACCTATATGATCATGCTATAACTCAATAAAAAACATTAAAATAATTTTATCTGACCTTGGATTAGTGGTTTCAAAACCACTATTTTGACTAGCCCCTAAATCGGGCTATTACAATTCTCCACCTTAAGGATTTTCGTCCCCGAAAATCTTACCGGTGAAAAGGTTGGGATATTGGTTTCTCATAGTCTCCTCGGGCTCCCATGTAGCCTCTTCTACCCCATGTATTTTCCGTAATACTTTGACAAGGGCTATGCTTTTGTTTCTCAACTGTTTGACCTATCGTGCCAAAATCTTAACCGGCTCTTCGACATAAGTCATGTCCGGTCAAATCCCTAGCTCTAATGGTACAATCACATGAGAAGTGTCTGAACGATATCGGTGTAACATAGACACATGGAAGACATCATGAATCTTTTTCCAAATCAGGTGGCAAAGTGTAACACCCCAAACCCGGTCAATACGCCACGACCGAATCTGGTATGTCACTGAGGAAAACATTTTGAAAAGAATCGAATAACAATTTAACTTTTAGTGAAAAACTCTTTGAAAATTCTATATTTGTAGAAATCAGATGTATAATAAGTTTAAACTGATAATTTACTTTGAAAATCTCGTAAGTAATCTTTTAAAACTAGTTAAGAAAACATTTATGTCATTTTAAGAAACTCGAATTATTATTTTGAAAACCATTAGCATTTGAATGTAGAAACTCAATATTTGGAAATCATTAAAATTGTAGAAAACACTTAATTTCTATTTTATTATCAAACAATTTATACCCGATGGAGATTTTAAACCATGCGTGTTTATATTTAGAAAACTTTGGGCTCAATTATTAAATTAACCAATAATTTTTAAACCATATTAAAACATATCCAAAACATAATAATCCAAAACATAATTATAGAGGCCTTATTACAAACCCAAAATAACAAAAACCAAATTAAAATAAATTAAAGTACCCCAAATCGAAGATCATGTAAAATCAAATTTTATTGCATGGCCTCCTCGAGTTCCCGCAATCTCACGAATCACCTGAAATGATAAGGGAGAAGGTGAGTCACCAAGACTCAGTGCATAATCCCTCTCCCGGTTAATGCAACATTCTTACACAATTTATAATCAAGCAACATATATATATGCACCCAACCTAGCCATCCATAACTCCTTTTCTACCCCGTGTGGTACCAAACCACTGGTGGTGCCAAACCACTGGTGACCCAAAGTCACGATATCCAAATATGTGATACCAAATCACTGGTGACCAAAGTCACGAATAATCCATCTGTGGGGCCAACCCACGTGTGATACCAAATCACTGGCGACGATCCCATATCTCAAAAGTGGGGCCAACCCACGGTGGTGTTAAACCACAGGGACGAGTCGCTATGAGGTGCCAAACCTCTGGTGTCCCAAAGACACAAATGTGATACCAAATCACTGGTGACCAAAGTCACGAATAATCAAGTTGTGGGGCCAACCCACGTGTGATACCAAATCACTGGCGACGATCCTATATCTCAAAAGTGGGGCCAACCCACGGTGGTGTTAAACTACAGGGACGAGACGCTATGAGGTGCCAAACCTCTGGTGTCCGAAGACACGAATGTGATACCAAATCACTGGAGATACCAAATCTCTGGTGTCCGAAGACACAAATGTGATACCAAATCATTGGTGACCGAAGTCACAATCTTCCCCCTCCTCTCATGTTGCCCATACCAATGCAATATATAAACAAATCATGTCAATATACTATGATAAGAATCATATAATAAATATATCATAAATCGTAGATCATGATTTCAATCCACATGTATTAACAACATATCGAAACGGACTTACCCGAATCCTCATTCATACCATCATGGTATCAAATCCAAATCTCATCGTTTTTCCCACTTTCATAATATGATTAGTTATAAAACACACATAAATACATACATAAACCAAGTTATAAAGTGTGTAAGATACACACCTTTCACCAAAGCAAAACTAACTTCCGAAGATCCGATGTATCGCACTAGATCCTTGTCCTACAATCGGCCATATCACAATATTTTAATGAAAACCATTCGGCCAACAACATATCATAATCCAATAAAACCTTAGGCTTCCTCAACCAACTTTAAGAATATAGAATCCTTACCAATTGACTTACCAACTTTGATTCGCTAAAGGAATGACTTAAATCGATTGCTTCCGAAATCCCAAAGAGCCTAAGAGAATAATCGAATCCTAAAAAAATGGTTAGAACCTTGCAAAACAATGCCCAAAGATTCGGCCTTTGTCCGCAAGAAAACATCACAGAAACGAGAAAGAAAAGAAAGAAAATGTCCATGAACACTTACCCTTTTTTATCCAAAATCAATAGAAGAAAACCAAGGAGAGTCTACCCTTGAATATTCGGCCAAAACAAAGACTAAAAGAGAGGAAGAAGGTTCGGTTATGGTTGATTTGTATTAACAACAAGGATTGAATTAAAATTGAGAAAGAGAAAGGAAAAACAAAAGAAGAAAATGGAAGAGATTTCAATGGAAAAGAAATGTTTATGGCTTAAAATAAAAGAAAGTAAAGAGAGATGGAGAGATGGAAATTTCAGCCAAGAGAGAGTGTAGGAGAAAAGTGATTTGAATAATATTGAAAGAAAGAAAAGGAGAGAGTTGTGGGAGAGATTCGGCCAAGCACTACTTTGCCAAAAAGAAAGTGCACAAAAATGCATAAGTTAGATTGTAGTTTCGGTTACAAAAGGGCAAATGAAAGAAAGTAAAATGATGTCATTTGGTTCAACAAAAAGAGGCTAAAATGAAAAGCAAAATGCACCAAAATGCACAAGACATATTCGGCCAAAGAGGAGAGCTTTGGGGAGGAAAAGAAAAATGCCAAAGATGCACAAAAATGCTAAAATGACTAACCAATTCCCCCCCAAACTACCTATCAAAATTCGGCCACCCCCCTAGCCTTACATGCCGTCCACATACATGGTCTCTCAAGTCAAATCTATCCACCCAACACTTTCCAAAACCAATTCCTTATATCATGCCTTATGCTCTCCCAACCTTCCTTAACTTTAAGAATCTTATCCCCAATATCAAGCTTTCCTTAAACATAAATTCAACTTACCAAAAGAAATAGTCCAACCTATCATGAATAAGGTTTGACCGTCCATAAATGCTATGATGCACAAAAATATAAAATTCTCAAAATGCTTTCCTTGATACTCGAACTACTAACCTCAAGCAACCTTTCAAGAGCCTTAACCATCTTGCCACTTATTCCTTTAGTGCTTTAATTTAACACTTAAATTAACTTAAGTGTCAAGCTCACTTACTCCACTTCATTAAATAAACCATACTAAAATTTATTCTAGCTTCCTAAATAAAAACAAGCCTTCACAAGACTATGCTAACACACAAAATTCATACCCGAGCCAACACAAATAATACTCAAATTTTTTTCCTAAAGCCCAATGCCCAATCCTAGTAGGCCCAATTTCAGGATATTACAATTCTACCCTCCTTAAAAATAATTTCGTCCTCGAAATTACTTACTAACGATCAATCGTGCAAACCTACTCATCACACTACGCTTATGCTGCACACTCTGATATTAACAACACTACTATACTACTAACGACATTTGAATACGTCAACCCACATCAATCAAAGCAGTATATGGAAATCCAATGATCAAGAACATACTGGTGATGACGTCCGGTGCGTCGCCCTCCTCTTGACGTCTTGCTGCATACACCAACCCAGGCTATCTTGCCTCAGTGTTGCCTGCACCTCTGCCCGATGCTCCGCGACCTCGACCAGAACCATTACCTCCTCTACCGTTATCACGACCTCTACCACGAGTACTCATGTCTAACGTCTCGTCTTATCTGATTTAAAAGTTTTATGAATTAATCAATATTCCACTTTCTTTAAAGCACAGTTTTATGAAAAAGTTTCTATAAGTGGTTGTTTCGCGAGTACATCCAACCTATAGTTTTGGGTCTCTAAAGTAGTTCCTACTACTATATAGTCATATCAACATCATATCATCAAAATCAATAGTTTGAGGTACTTACCAGGGCGGATTGATGCCGGAGACTCGGGGCCATGCCTTTCAAACCATATAATTTTCAACAATAACATTTTAAAAACCATTCTTTAAATCATTTTGGGCCTCGGGCCCACAGCCGAGCTTTTGAACTTAGCTCTGATACCAATTTGTAACACCCCAAACCCGGTCAATATGCCACGACCGAATCTGATATGTCACTGAGGAAAACATTTTGAAAAGAATCGAATAACAATTTAACTTTTAGTGAAAAACTCTTTGAAAATTCTATATTTGTAGAAATCAGGTGTATAATAAGTTTAAACTGATAATTTACTTTGAAAATCTCGTAAGTAAATCTTTTAAAACTTAGTTAAGAAAACATTTATGTCATTTTAAGAAAACTCGAATTATTATTTTGAAAACCATTAGCATTTGAATGTAGAAACTCAATATTTGGAAATCATTAAAATTGTAGAAAACACTTAATTTCTATTTTATTATCAAACAATTTATATTACCCGATGGTAAGATTTTAAAACCATTGCGTGTTTATAATTTAGAAAACTTTGGGCTCAATTATTAAATTAACCAATAATTTATAAACCATATTAAAACATATCCAAAACATAATAATAATCCAAAACATAATTATAAAGGCCTTATTACAAACCCAAAATAACAAAAACCAAATTAAAATAAATTAAAGTACCCCAAATCGAAGATCATGTAAAATCAAATTTTATTGCATGGCCTCCTCGAGTTCATCCGGCTCCTCAATCCGCGATCTCACGAATCACCTGAAATGATAAGGGAGAAGGTGAGTCACCAAGACTCAGTGCATAATCCCTCTCCCGGTTAATGCAACATTCTTACACAATTTATAATCAAGCCATCCATAACTCCTTTTCTACCCCGTGTGGTACCAAACCACTGGTGGTGCCAAACCACTGGTGACCCAAAGTCACGATATCCAAATATGTGATACCAAATCACTGGTGACCAAAGTCACGAATAATCCATCTGTGGGGCCAACCCACGTGTGATACCAAATCACTGGCGACGATCCCATATCTCAAAAGTGGGGCCAACCCATGGTGGTGTTAAACCACAGGGATGAGTCGCTATGAGGTGCCAAACCTCTGGTGTCCCAAAGACACAAATGTGATACCAAATCACTGGTGACCAAAGTCACGAATAATCAAGTTGTGGGGCCAACCCACGTGTGATACCAAATCACTGGCGACGATCCCATATCTCAAAAGTGGGGCCAACCCACGGTGGTGTTAAACCACAGGGACGAGACGCTATGGTGTCCGAAGACACTAATATGATACCAAATCACTGGAGATACCAAATCTCTGGTGTCCGAAGACACAAATGTGATACCAAATCATTGGTGACCGAAGTCACAATCTTCCCCCTCCTCTCATGTTGCCCACACCAATGCAATATATAAACAAATCATGTCAATATACTATGATAAGAATCATTTCAAAATCGTAGATCACATGTATTAACAACATATCGAAACGGACTTACCCGAATCCTCATTCATACCATCATGGTATCAAATCCAAATCTCATTGTTTTTCCCACTTTCATAATATGATTAGTTATAAAACACACATAAATACATACATAAACCAAGTTATAAAGTGTGTAAGATACACACCTTTCACCAAAGAAAAACTAACTTCTGAAGATCCGATCTATCGCACTAGATCCTTGTCCTACAATCGGCCATATCACAATATTTTAATGAAAACCATTCGGCCAACAACATATCATAATCCAATAAAACCTTAGGCTTCCTCAACCAACTTTAAGAATATAGAATCCTTACCACTTGACTTACCAACTTTGATTCGCTAAAGGAATGTCTTAAATCGATTACTTCCGAAATCCCAAAGAGCCTAAGAGAATAATCGAATCCTAAAAAAATGGTTAGAACCTTGCAAAACAATGCCCAAAGGTTCAGCCTTTGTCCGCAAGAAAACATCACAGAAACGAGAAAGAAAAGAAAGAAAACGTCCATGAACACTTACCCCTTTTTATCCAAAATCAATAGAAGAAAACCGAGGAGAGTCTACCCTTGAATATTCGGCCAAAACAAAGACTAAAAGAGAGGAAGAAGGTTCGGTTATGGTTGATTTGTATTAACAACAAGGATTGAATTAAAATTGAGAAAGAGAAAGGAAAAACAAAAGAAGAAAATGGAAGAGATTTCAATGGAAAAGAAATGTTTATGGCTTAAAATAAAAGAAAGTAAAGAGAGATGGAGAGATGGAAATTTCGGCCAAGAGAGAGTGTAGGAGAAAAGTGATTTGAACAATATTGAAAGAAAGAAAAGGAGAGAGTTGTGGGAGAGATTCGGCCAAGCACTACTTTGCCAAAAAGAAAGTGCACAAAAATGCACAAGTTAGATTGTAGTTTCGGTTACAAAAGGGCAAATGAAAGAAAGTAAAATGATGTCATTTGGTTCAACAAAAAGAGACTAAAATGAAAAGCAAAATGCACCAAAATGCACAAGACATATTCGGCCAAAGAGGAGAGCTTTGGGGAGGAAAAGAAAAATGCCAAAGATGCACAAAAATGCTAAAATGACTAACCAATTCCCCCCAAACTACCTATCAAAATTCGGCCACCCCCCTAGCCTTACATGCCGTCCACATACATGGTCTCCCAAGTCAAATCTATCCACCCAACACTTTCCAAAACCAATTCCTTATATCATGCCTTATGCTCTCCTAACCTTCCTTAACTTTAAGAATCTTCTCCCCAATATCAAGCTTTCCTTAAACATATATTCAACTTACCAAAAGAAATAGTCCAACCTATCATGAATAAGGTTTGACCGTCCATAAATGCTATGATGCACAAAAATATAAAATTCTCAAAATGCTTTCCTTGATACTCGAACTACTAACCTCAAGCAACCTTTCAAGAGCCTTAACCATCTTGCCACTTATTCCTTTAGTGCTTTAATTTAACACTTAAATTAACTTAAGTGTCAAGCTCACTTACTCCACTTCATTAAATAAACCATACTAAAATTTATTCTATCTTCCTAAATAAAAACAAGCCTTCACAAGACTATGCTAACACACAAAATTCATACCTGAGCCAACACAAATAATACTCAAATTTTTTTCCTAAAGCCCAATGCCCAATCCTACTAGGCCCAATTTCGGGATATTACACAAAGCCAAATGATAAGCTACCGGCCATATCCTCTCGGCAATCTCATATGGTCTGATAAAGTGCAGACTCAATTTGCCTTTCCGGCCAAATCTGAGGACCTTCTTCCACGGTGATACTTTCAGAAACACTTATCACTCACTTGAAACTCAATCTCTTTTTGTTTCAAGTCCGCATAGGACTTTTTTCTATCTGAGATAACTTTTAAACAATCGCGTATCACATTTACTATATCTTCAGTTTCTCTGACTAAATCGACCCCGTGAATCTGATTTTCTCTGAGTTTGGTCCAATACAAGGGCATTCGGCACTTACGCCCATATAATACCTCATAAGGCACCATCTTCAAACTCGACTAAAAGCTGTTATTGTAGGCAAATTCCACAAATGGTAAATATTTCTCCCAATTACCTTGGAATTCCAAAACACAACATCTAAGCATGTCTTCAAGTATCTGTATTACTCTCTCCGACTGTCCGTCAGTTTGCGGATGGAAAGCTGTACTAAAGCTCAATTTTGTGCCTAAAGCCTCTTGTAACTTTTTCCAAAACCGTGACGTAAACCTCAGATTCTTATCCGAAATAATCGACAGTGGTACCCCGTAAAGTCTTACTATTTCTGTCACATAAAAATTCGCCAACTTATCAGGCGAGTAGTCAACCCGTACTAGTATGAAATGGGCTGACTTCGTGAGTCTATCGACCACGACTCATACGACATCTTTCTTTTTTGGCGTCGACGGTAAACCGGTCACGAAGTCCATAGTAATACGGTCGCATTTCCACTCGAGAACCATAATAGGCTGAAGTAGACCCAAAGGTACTTGGTGTTCAGCCTTTACTTGTGGACAAATCAAACATCTTGATACAAACTCAGAAATATCTTTCTTCATGCTCGGCCACCAATATCATTTCTTCAAGTCGTTGTCCATCTTCATGCTGCCTGGATGTACAGATAAACATCCACTATGTGCCTCGTGCAAAATCTTCCGAATAAGTTCATCATATCTAGGTACAAAGACCCTATCTCGGAACATCAAGCATCCATCAGGATTTATCCGAAAGTCCGACTCAACATTTGACTCACATTGAACTCTTTTAGCTTGTAAATCATTGTTGCCTTTCTGAGCTTCACAAATATATTGGAGAAACATTGATCTAGCCCTTAACTCGGCTAGAATAGAACCATCATTTGACGAAGCCATCCATGTATTCATGGCTCGTAGTGCAAATAAAGATTTCATGCTCAAGGCATCAGCGACCACGTTTGCCTTTCCCGAATGGTAGTCGATACACACTCTCGAGTGTATTTGCTGAGCCTTATGAACTCACGCTCATATTTAGTCACCGTCATTCGACCTTGTTTTAAATCCAAGAATTCCTTTCTTTTCTTGTCGATGAATCTTTGACTAATATACTTCTCTTGGAACTCCTTTTGGAAGAATTCCCAATTAACTCTCTCCCTTGGTACCACTGACACAAGGGTGTTCCACCATTGATAGACAAAATCTCTCAAGAGAGATACCACACACTTCATGCACTCTTCAGGCGTGCATGACAACTCATGGAATACCCTGATGGTATTCTCAAGCCAGAATTCCGGCCCTCTCCGCATCATCACCTTTACTATCTCCAAATTCCTCAGCTCCTTGTTTCCGGATCTTATCTGTCGGAGGCCTTTCTCTTCTTACTACCTCTACCACTTGGGGAGCTACATGAGTGGGCTGAGGAATAGGTAGGGGTAGAGGGGGTTTAGCATTAGGATTTGCTCATATATACTTAGTATACCAGTTGCTCATCATATGGAGAAAGGTTTCTCGAGCCTCTTCTCCCTGACCCAAAGTCTCAGGTCTACTTTTTACTGGCCCTATCCCTTGCGCGGGAGCCAACGCATTACTTGCAGCATCATCGGCTGTAGCTCGATCGGGATCCATTTACTATATAAAAATACATTTCAAATCGTTAGGAGCCATCACACTATTATTATGTAAATACTCATACGTATGGCATGTATAGCTAGACTCATACTTACGCTATGTTAGTCCGAGAATCGACTAAACCGTAGCTTTGATACCACTAAATGTAACACCCTTTACTCGTATTCAACACCTGAACCGAGTACGAAGCATTACCGTACATAACTTGCTCAATCACGCAATATCGATCCTTAAGAACTTCATCTCAAATTAAAAATTTTGATTCGAGACTATAATGTCCTTATTATAGGTCTACGGGACCCTAAACTTGTACGCAGAATGATTCGAGACCGAACTGGAAGCTTTTGAACTCTTAAAAAAATTTTGACACAAAACAGGGCCACACGTATGGATTTATTTTCCAATTCGAACCTACAGGGGTTTTCACACGGCCTGACACACGCCCGTGTCCATAGCTCGTGTCCCTCACACGGCCATGACGCCCGTGGCTTCGCCCGTGTATGAAAACCTTGACATTCTGTTTATGACATCATCATCCCAATAAGGTTGCACGGCCAAGGCACACGCCCGTGTCCTTAGACCGTGTGTCGAATTAAATTCCTAATTTCAGGTGCAGACTTCAAACGGCCTGGGCACATGCCCATGTCTTAGGTCGTGTCTCCCACACGGTTGAGACACATGGCCGTGTCTCAGCTCGTGTGTTTACTATTGGGTATTCTGTCTTGTCAATCTAGCATGCATGGGGACACACGACCTCTCAACATGCCTATGGGGCTGACCGTGTGTCACACACGGCCTAGACACACGCCCATGTATCTACCCATGTTGACATTTGTAAGGCTATCCACCAAGCCAAATGCCACCCTACATAATAACCATACATATACTCATTCAACTCAACATCTACCATGTCCACAAGGCACTTCTAGGAACTCATAATGAAGACATCCAGACAAGCATACACTCCATGAATTTCATCATCATTGAATATATGAACTTGTCAAGAGTTGGTCAAATTCCAATAACCATTTACAAAATGAATTGAATAACATTAATAGCCAACACCTTGGCTAACAAATATGACATAACAAAATAACCAAGTCCTATACATGCCATACTCAAAATAAATCTAACTTTCCTATACCAAAGAGAAGTCGATAGTGTGATTTTGAACTCCAATGTCCCACGATCTCCAAGTTAGCTTGGCAATGCTACAAGGAAAAGGGAAATGAGAGGGGTAAGCATAAACCTTAATAAGTTTGCATGAAATAAATAACATCATAAAGGCTCATAATGGCATCCATCCATTGCATTGAATAAAACACAAAGTCTTAAACACATTGCCATAACTTACACATGCTTACTCTTACCAAGTTCATATAATGTCTCATATCGTAAACATTTCTTGTGAATTACTCACATGTACGTGTATCACTTCATCACATAGCTTTAGCACTAATCTCATCTTCATTACAAACTTAACTATTTACCCATTGAATTACTTGGGAATACTCGAAGATACACAATCATCATCATTCATATAAATACGATGCCAATGCCATATCCCAGATATGGTCTTACATGGGGTCACCTCTAGATGCCGATGCCATATCCCAGATATGATCTTATACGGGATCTCAATTCGGTGCTGAGGCCATGTCCCAGACATGGTCTTATAAGAGACCTTACCCTTCTCAAGTCTTGATGATATTACTCTCTTATTTATTAAAGTCCAACCGGGACTTCCACATCACAATTCTCATCATTTTCTCATTCAACATCATTACTCATATTCATAAAAATATTATACAACATCACTAATATCAACCATTTAGAAACTTAATAACATGATGTTGAATTTATTGCACACAAACTTACATCGATTTCAAAATAGGCCAAATTGCCGATCTATTCCGATACCTTGCCTTTTCCTCGATCAAGGTTAATTCCTCGTTCTTCTTGATCTATAATAAAAAATTAGCTCATTTAATTGCCACATTAATCAATACATCTCAATAATCATATTTTGGCAAAATTACCATTTTGCCCTTAAGCTTTCACAAAATGACGATTTTACCCCTAGTCTCGTATATCAATTCTAATCAAATTTCTTCCTTTAACGAGCCTAGGTGAACATTTTTTTCTCTCATAGCAGCCCTCCATACTCATTATTTCTCACATTTAACACCTATTTTACAACCTTTACAAAGAGGTCCTTTTAGGTGTTTTCATGGTAACACCTTTCACAAAAGTTGTTTATCTAAAAACTAAGACTCATTTTTCTTCCATAAAAATTCAACAAACAACATAATTACTCACATGGAAAAACCCTAAACTTTCAACCATTTTGAAAAATAGTCCACTCTTTAGCTAGCTTAAGCTTTAGGGTTACAGAAATACAAATATCATCAAGAAAGGACACGAAAATCACTTAATTGCAAGGAGAGAAGCTTGCTGAAATTTTTGAGCTCTCAAACCCCTTAGTTTGCTGCTAATTTTTGGTGGAGAAGAAGAGAAGAAAAGATGATATCTTTTCTTTCTTTATTTTATTATAAAACATCAATTTAGTCCACTTAATTTCAACAACTTTGACTAATTTTGACATGGTTTGTCCCCTATGTCTGGCCACCCTATATCTAAGGGTCTAATTGCACTTTAAGGGCCTCGAATTAATATCATATGGCCTTTAGACACCTTTAGCTTGTAAAATAGAACTTTCGCACTTTATGCGATTTAGTCTTTTTTCGTAATTAAGCATGCAATCGTTAAAATTAAAACACCAAAATTCTCATGCACCTATATAATCATGCTACAACTCAATAAACAACATTAAAATAATTTTTTCCGACCTTGAATTAGTGGTTTTGAAACCACTATTCTGACTAGCCCCTAAATTGGGCTGTTACAGAAACACATTTGGATACTCGCACACAATTGGTATTATTTCAATTTTTCTTTCTGTCACTTTCGTAACAAGTACATATTCCAGATAAGCTTCACACCCCTTTCTCACAAATCTCTAAGCTGACATAGACGAGATCACAACTGGCAAACTTTTTAGATCATCAGATTCAATTCTAATAATCTCATTATTTGACATTTCAGTTCAATTGTCTTTCGTCTACAATTCACTATAGCACAATGCATCGTTAGCTAATCCATACCTAAGACTACATCAAATTCGTTGAATGGCGACAACATCAGATTAGCCAGAAAACAGAAATCCGGATGCTTTAACTGTAACACCCCTAACCCGTATCCATCGTCGGGCTAGGGTTAAAGGCATTACCGGACAGATTGGAAACATTTTTAGAAGTTCATACATTCATCCATCAATCTCAAACATAATGTCCCTTAATACAGTCAACGAGACCTAAAACATGCTTATAAACCGAGTCGGGACTAAAATGAAACACATACAAACATTCTCGAAAATTTAAAACTTTTCTAAATTTCAGGGGTTACACGCCCGTGTAGGCAGGCCATATGCCTCCCACGGCTGCTAGACACACCCGTGTGTCCTCCCCGTGGTCGAAACTGACTTTTCCTCCACGACCACCAAGCACGCCCGTGTACTCTGGCCATGGTCGATCCTGCCAAAATTCACACGGCTACTAGGCAAGTCCGTGTGCCAAGGTCGTGTACTCCTATGCTAGCTACTGACTTAGCCCCACGGTCAGTAGGCACGCCCGTGTGCCACAACCGTGTGACATTATCGGCCATTTTCAAGGCCAAAATGCCACCCACTTGCGTCTTACCTACAAGAAAATATTTACCAACACATTTCATGCATACTAGACAACCAAAATAACCATTCAATCTAAACATTCAATATCCATTTCAACCATGCCAACTTCCAAGACCAAAACATATGTATATCAAGTATAATTCATCCAAATGCTTACCCAAAAACTTGACCAATTCATGTGCCTCAACCATACCAAGGTATACTTCATATATCATATTCATTTAAACATAATACCAACATATAACTAGCCAAATCACATGACTTAATTCACTTCATTTACAAATACAAAAGACTAGCCTATACATGCCATATCTAGCAAAATATATATCCAAAGCGTACCATAAACAAGTTGAATAGTGTGATGACGATTCTTGACGGTCCCGAGCCTTCAGTAGCTTTGACGACCGATAAGACAGAGAAAGCGCACACATGGAGTAAGCTTTCCAAAAGCTTAGTAAGTCATAATACAAACAAACTTAGCATAGAAGGCATATGTACTCAATGATACGTTGGCACATCTAAATCACTTAGCAAATTATCACATATATACAAAGCATTTCCATGCTTACTATCACATCTCTTATTGTTATCCAAATATACATAATCATCATAGTAAGATCACATAGGAACTTACCTTATATACACACTTAGTGTATGAATCAACGTACCTGAAACGGATTCACTATTTACATGGCCATTTCCTATCACCTACTTGCCCGTTGAATCGTAAGGAAACTAGTAGGATACTCAGAAGCTCGAAATAGTCGTACAATGCCAACGTCCCAGACGAGGTCTTATATGCACTCAGATATCGATGCCACTGTCCTAGACAGGGTCTTACACGAATCAATATGATGCCGATGTCCCAGACATGGTCTTACACAAAATCTCAAATCAATGCCAACGTCCTAGACGAGGTCTTACATGATAAAATAGAACAGATACCTATGTCATGACATAGCTAATCCTATCTATTCCTAGGTTCGTACGGGACTTCTCGAACATTGTCACTAAGTAATCCTTATCTTAGAATTCATGAACAGATCATATCAGAAGTATTCATCGATAACAATAGTCATAAAAACATACATAATTCAATACGAATTCGTTTATTTGCATAATGACTTACCTCGGATTTGATTTAACAGAAATGGAAACGGCTACTCGGTTACTTTCGCTTTCCCGCGATCTAGGTCCGTTTTCCTCGGTTCTTGATCTAAACATATTCAGAATTAACCCTTTTATTCACTAATTCATTCAATTCAATCCAAGGACACACATTTAGGGCTATTTACAAATTAACCCTCACATTTGCACAATTTATCAATTTAGTTCATTTTTCTCAAAACATCAAATTCACAAAATTTGTTCACACACATGCATAGCCGAATCTCCTAAGGACTATATAAGTCCATATTTTTCATCAAATTCACAAATTAGGCCTCCAAAATAATATTTTCTCAATTTAGCCCTAGTTAGCTAAATTCATCAAAAATTCAAGAACAAAATATATTCATCTAGCTTAAATCTAACATTTAACACCATAAAACATCATAAATCACATGAGTTCATCCGTTGCTCATCTCAAAAACATCATCAATTCTCAAAATTAAAACAAGGATTTTATAGTAGACAAAGCAACGATTGCAAAAACGTAGAAATTATCAAAAATCGAAGTCAAAACTTACCTTAATTCAAGCTTGCAAGTGCAAAAACCTAGGATAGTTTTCTTTCTTTTCTTCTTTCAATATTCTGCTAAATGGATGAACATTATAGCCATTTACAAACTTTTGCTTTACTTAATATTATGTTATTAACTCATTTACAAAATTAACCTTAATGCTAAACATATATAACATATAGGCATAAGGCTATTAATGACTTTTAATCATCCACCACCTAAGTATTGGCTTAATTGCCATATAAGGCCTTCACCTTTACAAAGGCACAACACATTGGTATTTTAACAAATAGCAAGCAACTTTCACATTTAATGCAATTCAATCCTTTTGTCAAATTAAACACACAAACAGACAAATTAACTTACGGAACTTTATCACATGCTTAGTCACATATCGAAGACACAGAAATAAATATTAAAATATTATACGGACTCGGATTTGTGGTCTCGAAACCACTGTTCCGACTAGGGTGTAAACCGGACTGTTACAATTCTCCTCCCTTAGGGATTTTCGTCCCCGAAAATCTTACTCTTAAACAGAGTCGGATATTGCTGTCTCATTGAATCTTCCGGCTCCCATGTTGCCTCTCTATTTCGTGTCGATTCCATAGTACTTTTACCAACGGAATTTTCTTGTTTCTCAACTCTTTCATTTCATGAGCTAAGATACGGATCGGTTCCTCTTCATATGTCATGTCTGATCGGATTTCAATTTCAGATGGGGCAATCACATGTGACGTATCAGATCGATATCTACGGAGCATCGAAACATGAAATACATTGTGTATCTTTTCTAGCTCAGAGGGCAACCTTAATCTATATGCAACAGGCCCAACTCGTTCAATGATCTCATACGGTCCGATGAACCTCGAACTTAATTTGCCTTTACGTTCGAATCAGAGTACTTTCTTCCATGGAGACACTTTCAAAAATATTTTGTCGCCGATCTCAAATTCTATATCTTTTCGTTTCAAGTCTCCATAAGACTTCTGACGATTAGATGCTGCTTTCAAACAATCTCGGATCAGTTTCACTTTTTGTTCTGAATCTTTTATCAAATCAACCCCATGTAGCTTATTTTCACTGAGCTCAGTGCAATACAGAGGTGTAGGACATTTACATCCGTACAAAGCTTCATAAGGTGCCATTTTGATACTTGACTGAAAACTGTTATTGTATGCAAATTCAATCAATGGCAGATACTGTTCCCACGTACCGTTAAACTCAAGTATACAACATCTTAACATGTCTTCAAGAATCTGAATGATCCACTTGGATTGACCATCTGTTTGCAGATGAAAAGCTGTACTGAAATGTAGTTTCGTGCCTAATGCTTCTTGTAATTTCTTCTAGAACCTCGATGTAAACCTCGGATCCCTATCTGACACAATAGATAGTGTCACCCCCTGCAATCTAACAATCTCAAAAATATAAAGCTCGGCTAATCTATCAAGTGAATAGTCATATCTTACCGGGATAAAATGGGCAGATTTCGTCAATCGGTCAACTACGACCCAAATCGCATCTTTCTTTCTCGGAGTCTGAGGCAAACCAGAAACAAAATCCTTTGTCACTCTATCTCATTTCCATTCAAGAATCAGAATTGGCTGTAGCAAACCAGACAGAACTTGATGTTCAGCTTTCACTTGTTGACAGATTAAACATTTCGAAACAAAGTCAGAAATGTCTCGTTTCATACCAAACCACCAATAGTGTTGTTTCAAATCATGATACATTTTTGTACTCCCTGGATGAACAGATAGACGACTGTTATGAGCTTCACCCAAAATCAGCTGAATCAATTTCAGATTTTTTGGAACACAGATACGACCTCAAAATCTCAAGCAATCATCAATAACTCGAAATTTAGATTCAGAATTTGAATCGCACTGAGCTCGTTTCGCTGATAACTCATTATCAGATTTCTGAGCATCACATATCTGCTGTATAAACAATGGTTTTGCTTTTAACTTAGCTAACACAGAAATATCATCAGAAAAATCTAACTGAGCATTCAAAACACATAGTGAAAATAATGATTTTCTACTCAACGCATCAGCAACAACATTCGCTTTACCCGGATGATAATCTATCACGAGCTCATAATCTTTTAACAGCTCTAACCATCTTCTTTGTCGCAGGTTCAAATCTTTCTGAGTCATCAGATATTTTAGACTTTTATGATCTGAAAACACATGACATTTCTCACCGTATAGATAATGGCGCCAAATCTTAAGTGCAAACACAATCGCAGCAAGCTCAAGGTCGTGTGTCGGATAATTCTTTTCATGAGGTTTCAATTGTCTCGAGGCATAAGCTACAACTTTGCCTTCCTGCATCAAAACACATCCCAGACCATTTAACGAAGCATCACTATATATAACAAATTCTTTACCTGATTCTGACTGTACTAACAATGGAGCTTCTGTTAACAGAGTTTTCAACTGATCAAAAATTTTCTGGCATTTATCTGACCATTCAAATCTAACATGCTTTTGAAGTAATCTAGTCAACAGAGTAGCTATCACTGAAAATCCTTTTACAAATTGACGATAATAACCAGCTAAACCCAGAAAACTACGAACTTCAGATACATTTCTCGGAGGTTTCCAATTCAGAATAGCAGAAATCTTACTCGGATCCACTCGGATTCCAGAAGCTGACACAATATGTCCCAGAAAACTAACCTCGTGTAACCAGATTCACATTTGCTAAATTTCACATACAATTGTTTTTCTCTCAAAGTTTGTAACACAATTTTTAAATGTTCAGCATGCTTATTTTCATCACGTGAATAAATCAAGATATTATCTATGAACACCACAACAAATCGATCTAGGTACGGTTTGAAAATTCTGTTCATTAGATCCATAAAAATAGCAGGAGCATTAGTTAGTCCAAATGGCATAACTAAAAACTCATAATGCCCGTACCTCGTTCTGAAAGCCGTCTTCGGAATGTCTGAATCTTTAACTCTCAATTGGTAGTATCCTGATCTCAAATTAATCTTAGAAAATACAGTAGCTCCTTTTAACTGATCAAATAAATCGTCTATTCGGGGCAACAGATATTTATTCTTTATTGTCACCTTATTCAACTGACGGTAATCGATACACATCCTCATCGTGCCATCTTTCTTTTTCACAAACAGAACAGGAGCACCCCAAGGCGAGAAACTCGGTCTAGCAAACCTTCTATCTGTCAATTCTTGTAACTGTGACTTTAACGCTTTCAACTCTGTTGGTGCCATTCTATACGGAGCTATCGATATAGGTGTAGTACCAAGCAGTGAATCAATACTAAATTCGACTTCACGAATCGAGGGTAAACCCGGTAACTTTTCAGGGAACACATCAGAATACTCACAAACAATAGGTACTGATTCAACTTTCTTCTCAGATACTTTCGAATCAATCACATAAGCAAAATATGCCTCATAACCCTTTTTCACATAACTTTGAGCTTTCAAAACAGATATTACGATAGGCAATCCATTCAAATCATTAGACTCAACTCGTACAATCTCATCATTCGGACATCTCAAATCAATAGTTTTTCTTGTACAGTTCACAACAGGATCATGCAAAGACAACCAATCCATACCCAGAATAATATCAAACTCATCAAATGGCAAAACATCAGATTAGTAGGGAAACAGATATCTCGACAGTTCTTGCATACTTTGTCAACAAGGACACTTTTACCTAAGGGGTTCGATACTTTTATAGCAAACTTAGTAGACTCTACAGGCAAAGTCTTACTGAATACTAAACTCATGCATACATACGAATGCATAGAACCAGGGTCTATCAATGCAATCACAGAAGTATCATAATGTATAAAAGTACTCGTTATAACATCTGGTGACGAAGCTTCCTCACAAGCTCGAATAGCATACGCTCTGGCAGGCACTCTAGCTTCAGATCTAACAACAGTGTCTCTCGTAGTTCTCTGACTACCACTGAAGTTTCATACATTCTTCGAAGGTTTTCCTCTCACAG